>JAHREC010000062.1:1200000-2400000 GCA_020081605.1 Albifimbria verrucaria
TAACACCTAGAGTTTTAGCAATATGCTCTGGCATTTATGACATAGAGCTTCTTCTGCTATTCTGTTCCTCACTAGGTACTGTTTCCTGCCGGATGTGAAAGTCAATTCATCTGAGTATATAGAGAGATTCGGAACTTGAAAACATCTAAAACTAAACTCTGAAATGAATAAATTGACAAAAGAGAATACTATATGAAATATATGACGTGCTGCGAAGCAAAGATATTCACTCTCTTACTGAGAGTAAAAGGAGTTAAGCAGTATGAGTCGCCGACTTGACCTCCTAGCCCTTTACCCTCCCTGTAAGACTAATATCGGAAAGATCTAGGCCTTTGTACTATCTAGTGTAAAAGGTTCGCATTGGGATTGGTCAACCCTTCCTCCGAGACGTTCCGCGTAGAGGCGTCACGGAACCAGCTTGGATAATAAATGTAGTAGATCACCATGACAGCGAGCATCGGCACGCTATCTAAGACGTAGAGCGTCCACTCGTGTGTCAATAGGTACCCATCTTGGCCCATGGCAAATTCGATAACCCGAAACACGCTCCGAACCATTATCAAGGCGCTAACAGTATGAAGCATGTGAAGGGCTCTCTTGGCTTCAAACCAATTGCGAGATGTGGACAATGACACGGATCGCTGGAACCGATAGTGAAAGACGCCTGCTGTAATAAGGAAGAAACCGAATACAATTATTTGAATCATCAAGCCTCCTATGACGATCCCTTCGCCAAGTTTTGCGTTGTTGCCTGATACCATCAATCCCGCGGCTCCACCTTGAACCATGAAGGACAAAAGATCTCCGGCTAGGAAGATCTTTGTCATCCATTTCAAGGGAACAAGGCTATGCTGCTCCCCAGATAGGACGCGGATCAAACGGCCAAGGAACATGTATATGGATACGGCGAAGAAAACAGGCGGTAGTAGGATAAAGACGTTCTGAATGGCATAGGGCATAAGTCGATCGGTCTGCAAACTGGCCTGAGCACGGGTAAAGTAACCTGCGGCCTCCACTATACACAATTAACATTTAAGGCGCTTAGACCAAGGGGAGGGTTGGTGACGAACATATGCCACCAACGGCCATTGGAATGCAGAACCAAAACCTGGTGCGATGGATGCGCCAGGCATGAGCGAAAGTTGCGAGTAAGAAGAGTATACCGAAAGTAATGGCGAGGGGTCGGCTTGGGACAAACTTCCAAAGGTAGTGGCCTCCTTGTAAGGTTTTAGTTCGGACATGATCGTTTACCAGGTCGAAATCTAGGACAATATAAACGAAAGCTGTGAAATTCACTAGAAAAACAAAGGAATGTTGAATTATGGGAATCAACTTAGCAGAAACTGTGGGAGTTGTTCCTTTAAATCTATGTATCTGTTCTAAATAGTAGCCGGAAGCTGTGATCCAAGGGATACTCGTATCTCCTAGATTTGGATACGTCTGCGTTAAGAGATTTTGTGGCGAAGGGTAATTCTCAAGGCACCCTGGCACCGGTGAACCAGGAGTTCAATGAAACCATAAGCATAACCTTACATGACACTCTGGGTATTGGAAGTGACGAATGAGAAGTTCCCCTTCCCGCGGGTTTGTGGCATGGTACAGCCTTGGGGGTGGTGGAGTGCTCCGGAGTCCGCGTATAGCCATAGAGATTATTGGTGGACTCTAGTTTCAATCGAAAGTGGTTTGGCCCCGCTGTTCGCTTGTGAAAATGCTGAATTCCTTCCAAGGCGTGCGCTGTTGTCAGAGACAAACGAAAAGCTCTCTATAAGCCTCGACAACTGTTTGCTTTCAATTATGCCATGCTTTACGAGTTGTAAAATAATCTAGAAGGCCAACTTCGAAGAGTTTAGAGAAATACATTCATAGAAAAGATTGATAACTATGTTCACATGGCGGCGAATGTTGTTTGAGTAAAACCCATCTCCTGGGTTCGGCAAACTCCCTACTATAAGACGCGATGCTTGTCTAACTGTACATTAAATCATTCCGAGCAGACCGCTCCTAACTAGGAAATAGAAAAGCCGCATAATTCATACGTCGGAGACTTCACACCGAAATCTGCACTTGCTAATCGGCCTGCGGTCGTTTCACGAGCCATGACCATCCTGCTCCTTCGCCTCTGCCCCTATAGATTCTCTTGGGGTGACCAGCCATTTGTCCCAGTAGGGCCCTACACATTCAGCAACAGACTCGAGCAGGAGCTGGCCGGAAGTGCTGAATATCCAAAACCTGCGCTCGCGATGCAGCAAAATAGCCCAGTAGGTCAGGATGAGTAAAGCGATGGGTTGTCGCTGATTTACTAGGTCAATGTATTCATTTGAAACTTTGATAGGCCAAGCAATAATCGCGCTTGTTCGCATGTGTTGGGGAGTCTGCCGTAGGCTTTGAAGATTTGATGCAAAAATTCTACAGCAGCCATATAAGTCGTGAATATAGCCTCGCCGAGCGTGGGACGTGATTCTGAGAGCAATCCGATCAATACATCCGACTCATCAGGGCAAGCTAAAGTATTAGATTGGCCAAGCTTCAAAGAGTCCAGTAGATCGACGTTGCGAATTATACCCGAACGGCTGATAGTATGCCAGCTATTGCCAATAACAATGCGCACACCGCGATGAATCTGAAAATATTGGATGAAGTTGGAAAGGAACCTGCTCGGTCTATCAATGACAACATTGAATAGGGCATGCATACCGAGTATGGACGAGAAAAGGAAGATTGATGCGCAGTTGTCCTGATTGACATGTACCTGTGTTCGATTGAAAAGACTCAACGCTTGTGTCTGAAGCTCTTCGGCTGTCTGGAAATACTTCATCCGTTTTGCAGCATCAGTCTGAATAGTGCCCAGATGGGCCGCTGATATGGCAAGGGCCTCGATCACCAGATAAGGATCAGCCTCAGCTGTCTCGACAACAGCCTTGGAGATAGACATGAACTCGGAGTTATCCGGACTAGCCGTAATGTAAGGGTCTTTAAGAACCACAGTGTCGAGATGATGCATAAGGATGAGATGCCGAACGTCAAATATTAGTGGTGTTGGGGTTGGTGTAGATGGCAGTGCGGCGGCAGCAGGAGATGATGAGCTTGTAGGATTACCCTCACTAACATCCTCTTCGGTAGTCCAGCTGTGAGTGGCCACAGTAGAAGCTGTTGTCTCCGCGGCAGACTGCAGATTGAGCGGAGCGCTCTGGGTGTGGGTATCCTGATTAAGGCCGGGGCGCTTGATGGGCAGGAGGTCGAGGTAGGAGCACCTACGGCCGGACGTAGTGCAGCCGATGCAGGCCGGACGGTATTCATCGCACTTAGCATGTCGCTGTTTGCATTGTAGGCAACCGTTACGCGATTTGCGATGTGGCCTGCGCCCGGGGAGTTGCCCGCGTTCTTGCACCACCATAGGAGCTCCAACCCAGCATATAGAAGATAGTGACTGGAATCCGCGGGTTCAGGTTGTGTGCCAGCGTATGAACAGCATAAAGAACACTTCTCCTCAAATTTCGACTGCTCATTCAAAGCACAGCGTATTTCCATGGAAAAGGAAATTGACCAGTCATCTCTGATTCGAAAGGCAGCCGGTAGACCGACAGCGTAAAAGCCTATTTGATCGCATCCCGCAGCTCGAGCCGTATAGCGGCCTCTCTGATTGGCTTGGTCCAAGACGAGTAACAAGGAACAACATGGCTGTGGAACCAAGCGAACGAGTAGGCATGAGGTGACCAATGGGATGACCCTCTGTACGAGGAAAGCAAGCGCCCTAGCATGTGCTAATAATATCAAGGAAGCTAAGGCTCCAATGTGGGTTCTCCTCAAATGTTAACTAAACCGACTTCCACGTTTTGTAAAGGCATGTTTTTATGGTTCTCATGTGTGGCTCTTAACTTGCCGGGATCTGATAGCTGAAGTGAAATGAATGTCTGCAACATTGGGAATACCTACGTTGGACCTTGTGTGAGACCCTTGTGTAAGAGTGAGCTCAATTGTGCTGGAGGATTTTCCTTCAGATGAGGTTTCCGGTGACGCATGCATGATAATTGTTCAAGATTACAAGATTAGCCCATCGACAAATGACCACCTCGGCTAATAGCTGACGTGTATTGGGGATACTTAGCACCTTGTTTACCAGGAAGGAAGAGACCCCTGAGTGGGCCACTTTTATTATACGCGCGACTCTCTTGGCTTTTGTCAATCATCAGATGGGCAGATAGGAAATCAGTCCAGCCAGCCGAGGCGGACAATAACATAAATAAACGGCCCTTGGTTTAAACTGAGTAGCAGACACGACCGCACTGTTCGTCTTAGTCTCAGGCAGGACTCGAAAGCACTGCTCTCGCAAACATGTCGATTTCCGCCGTTCACCTGTCTGCCTGTGCAGATGCATCGATCCCTATACCCTCCCTCCTGGTGCCGAGATACTTACCCTCAACGCTGAGCTTAGGAATAAGGCGGGCGAGGCAGCGTTCATGCCGGATGGATGGGCCTTGATCTTGGAAAGCGATGTGAACTTGTACAATCTTCAAAACCTTGCCTTGGTTTCTCTCCACGACCAGGTGAGTTATCTTTCACCATTCGGATTGAAATCACCAATCTCAATGTCTCCGCTAACGCATTCATAGTTTTTTATTGTCAAGGCTCTTGCCAAGAGCTTTTACGGCCGTAAACACGGCTATGCGTACTGGAGCGGCTGCTCGCAGGGCGGTCAGCAGGGTCTCATGCTCGCCCAGCGCTATCCTCATGCATATAACGGCATTGCGGCCGCTGCACCGCGATCTATGCACCCCAGCTTATGATGGCGTCGATTTGGGCACAAATCGTTATGAAGCACCGTGGAGAACTCCTAGAGGCTATGAGTTGGACTATATACGAGCAGCCGCAATCAAAGCATGTGATCCTGTAGATGGTCGTATCGATGGCCTTATCTCAGACGAATCAGCCTGCAAATTTGACCCAACCACAATTGTGGGAAACTCGTTCAACTGCCCTGATATAGGCGAAATAATGGTGGTCAGCGAGGCAACTGCCGCGTTGGCGGCTGCGGCCTGGGAAGGCCCTCGTACACCCGACGGAGAGTTTCTATGGTACGGACCCAACAATGATGCGCGTCTTGCCGGAGACACCCTCAAAGCACGGACGTTGAATGTGAGCGTAGCTCAAACGCTCTGCCAGAATGGAACCTGTCACGGAGTGCCCTTGGGGCTCGGAGATGAGTGGATTCAGCTATTTGTTCAAAAGAATTCACCTGCAACTTGGCAAGATGTTACACCTCAGACTTTCGCCCGCTTTTTTGAAAACACAGTGAGGGAGTTCGACTCGACGTCTGGGACTTCCGTCGTAGACCTATCAGAGTTCCATGCTACCGTGGGAAACATGATCACAGAGGACTGGTCATTGCCCGAATTTGAATGCTAACTTAATCCTCGTGCAGGCTGATGGTCTTATTCCGATCAAGCAAATGTACCACTACTACAACGATGTCCTGAAGAACGACCCAGATGCAGCGGATTTCTATCGCTTATTCGCAGTTCCGAGGCTGGCTCATTGTTCCGGCGGCAACGGCGGTCAACCCACTGCAACATGGGACGCACTGGTGACTTGGGTGGAGACTGAAAAGGCGCCAAGCACTTTGTCTATTGGTATTAAAGACGGAGCTGGGAGGTTGTAAAGCGCCAACTTCACCCATATCCTGAGAAACCTTACTCCTATGAGTGCACGAAGTAGAAGTAGAGTATTTGTGATTTAGAGTGGAGTCGTACGGAAGACACCCAAGGCAATTATGTCAACAAGAAAACAAACTTGGGCCACTCTTCTATAAGTTTAAAATAAACTAGAGAACTGTGATAGTCATGGTAACCACTTACCGTATGGACAATCGCGGAGTAGTTGGGTCGGGCTGGAAGTTTGTCGGAAAAGCAGCGGTGTTTGTTTCACTAAGAAGCAATATCGTCGTCGGACAGGTTGTAACTAGTCTACAAGGCTCCAGCACGGTAAAGGTAGTCTTGGGGACTGCACGCTATTGATAGTTAGTAGATCTATATGTAGTTCTTTCCAGGAGAAGTCTCCTATTTATTATTATGTCTTTCCTTATTGTGGTGTGAAGCTGGCTCCTTGGGTCGACTGGTGATCGTGGTGACCTGTGAGTGTTCGTATGTACACCGCCCAGTTCCTAATAAGCTATCTACCTATTGTTGCTCTTTATCATTCTTTTTATTGGTAAGGTGCTATTAAATCTGCGTGTTTGCATAGCTCCAATAGTTAAAGCCCAGAGCCTGTATGTTGCAGTGTAGTTGGCCAGTGCCTAGATAGTCAAACAATAGATGTGTAATACACAGTTAGTTATTAGGCGCGGGTCACAACGTAATTCATATGCTATGAGGGCAGATCAAGTTCTACAGAAGCAGGATCAAGAAGATACTTTTTCATATCAATTTTTAATAAGACACGAATCCCTGATTGCTTAATACGGTACGGGCTCACCTTCTCATGCTGCATCGCTCGCTCTAAACCAGCACCTAGCAAGCTACCCTACACAGACCACACTTTTCTAGGGTCCCACAGCCCATGTTTTTTCCTCGCTGTGGAGCAAGCAGCACGATTACCGAATGCGGCCAACGCCAAGCCCACACGCACAGATGCCCCACAGTGCACCCCGATAACACTGTGAAAACAAACTGTGGAAATCTCCGCTAGGGCAAACCCTACCCTCGAAAAAAGATCCATTCTTCGTCAACACCAAAGCCCAGCCTTTGCGATCCTCACGCTTCGTCAACTAACCACCAGCGCACCCTTCCTCCCTCCACCAGCCCAACCCCAACAACACCGCAAAAATGACTGGCGGAACCACCGTTCGCGATGTTGATGTAGGTCCTCCTTGAACGCAGAAAAAAGAAACGCAACGATCTCGACCCCGAGTCCACCTTTTCCAAAGAGAATGCCAACGAACAAAAACCGCCGCACGCCGCAACCAAGAATCAGGGCCCCGTCCGCCGCAGCCGGGGTTTTCGCTTCGTCACCAATTGATCGAGAATCTCCGCTGCAATGGCGCGCGCGCGCCTGCTTTCTGTTGAAAGGCTGGCGTCGTTGGTTGATACAATGGGATTGAGGAGCAGGCGCGAGGAGTCGCAAGACTTCTGATGACGGAATCATGCTAATGGGTTTGTGTTGCCAGGCGCAAAAGTTCATCAACGCCTACTCTGCTTTCCTGAAGCGTCAGGGCAAGCTGCCCATCCCTGGTGAGTTTTGATATTTTCTTTTCTGTCGATCGATACATTTTTGTGAACCGCCGCTAACAATCCCAGGTTGGGTTGACACCGTCAAGACCGGCCCCGCCAAGAGCTGCCCCCAGGACATCGACTGGTTCTACGTCCGCGCTGCCTCCATCGCCCGCCACGTCTACCTCCGCAAGACCGTCGGTGTCGGCCGTCTCCGCCGCGTCCACGGTACCGCCAAGAACCGTGGCAACCGTCCCTCCCACCACGTTGACGCCTCCGGCTCCGTCGACCGCAAGGTCATGCAGGCCCTTGAGAAGATCGGCGTCCTTGAGCAGGATGAGGAGAAGGGTGGCCGCCGCATCACCCAGGCCGGCCAGCGTGATTTGGACCGTATTGCCCAGACCACCGCTGAGGCCGAGGAGGAGGAGGATGACGAGTAAACTGGAGCTGGCTAGCACAATATAAAATTCTGGCGGGTTAGCATGGAATTGGGCGTACGGTCTTGATTTTTTGAGATGTATGAATGAGATATCCCCAACGACCTTGGGCCATTCGGTTACTCAATTGCAACTGTCGACCTGTGCACCGCTGACTGTTGCCTTCCAATGCTGTGTATGTGCCATGTTGAGCCGCGTTAATGTGTTGCTCTGTTGTATCGAGTGATTGGCACGTCTTGTGAGAGCTGCTGCTTTGGCCTATTCCTCAGCTTGGGGTCACTCTTGCACCTCTGCCTCATATGTTTGGAAGCCGCTTCTTATTCTATCGTGAGCATCACCAACTACACACTCTCTCAGTGAGCACACAACACCACGCTCCTTTTATCACTTCATCATCATCCATCGCATTCCTTAATCATACTTGTAGTTTCTATCTCTTCATTGTTCGCATCATCGTTGCTTCCACCATTGTTGATCCTGTGAGTACTTGGACCGCGCTCATCTCCCATCACCGACCCAGCTCTTACTGGCATCAACTCCAGCCTCACTCCTCTCATCTGTGCAACACCATCGCTTATCACTTTTTGTTCGCAGGCATCTGAGCTTCAAAAAACCCCTGTGAGATACTGCATCTAATGACTTGATCTTGATACTTGTTCATCATCACCAATGGTTCGTAAACCCACCTCCTCATCTACAGCACCACTTACACGGCTCAACCCAGATCTACACCCACGCTGCGAAACCTGTCCACCATGTCCGATCCGCCCTCACTTGGCCCTGTGCTTCCAGAGTTCGACTCTGTATTTAGATGCGCCTCGCCGTTATGTTTCTTCCACCACACCGTCGACGCCGAAGCAGCGTCTCTCCACGTACAAGTCATCGGGCCCAATCTCGAAACCACATTCACGCACCACCGGGCAAAGCAAGTCGAGACCCCAGGCGCAATGCTTCAGAAACTTGTACGGAAAACGTCAGGCTTTCTCGCCCTCGTCGCGCCATCAGGGAAACGAGTCGTGCTCGCGTGGGCTATTAGCGGCCATGGCGCAGGGCTCAACAGGGACCTGATGGATGCGAGCCACGGCATTCTTGAGAACCTCCTCTGGACGAGACATGCGATCAAAATGGGCCGCATTCTGGGCATGGGCATGGGCAGTCCTTTGACGGAGTTCACCGGGCGCGTAATCCACAGTATATTGACGGCGTAACCAAA
The DNA here is from genome assembly GCA_020081605.1 of Albifimbria verrucaria. Classification (NCBI taxonomy): domain Eukaryota; kingdom Fungi; phylum Ascomycota; class Sordariomycetes; order Hypocreales; family Stachybotryaceae; genus Albifimbria; species Albifimbria verrucaria. The sequence goes on from JAHREC010000062.1 coordinate 1,208,853, forward strand.
GCATCTCACGTTGAGATCAAGCTCGCTGTACACGCCATCCACGTCCTCCTCAAGACCTTCGCCATTGCGCCAGAGAATCCAAGACGCCTTTCACGGCAACATCTCGAGCGCCTACGCCTCGCACGCTGGGAGGACGGTTCACGCCCGGCTTTTGAGATTTACTTCTCACGCAAATACTGCACCTTCTGCAAGGGTTTCATTACACGGCTCGAGGAAACAACCGGTATATCGCTGCAACTCCGCTGGCGCCATCGTCTGGTGAGATATAAGTACATCAACAGAGTCGATCGGCATCCAGGACTGTGGGCAGCTGCACGAGACGCAGATGCTGATGCTGATGTGCTCGACGTTGGAGAGGTGCCGCCAGATGAAGAGGAGGTGTTGTCAGACGAAGAGACTGTAAATGGAGAAATAGCAGAGCTCGAGATGGTCGATCTTACCACCGAGGGCTCCATAGCTAGAGACAACACAGTCATGGAAATACCCGACGACAGCCCCAGCCCATCGACATAACCACACCATCCCCAGGCCCTCCCACCAAATCCTAGACTCTTACATCAACGGTCTAGCCTACTGCATCGGACAGATCTTCTCCTCCCCAGCACCGCGCGCGCCGCCGTCGTCGACCTCGCCCTGAAATTGCGCCACCAGCGCAACAACCCGGTCGTCAAGCCCCTGCCGCCCACGCCCGAGACCGAGCCGCCCAGCGCGCCGCCAGAGCCTCAACGTCGCTCGCCGAGGTAGTACGCCGTGCAAAGCGGCGAGAGGACCGTCGTGGGCAGACGGACAAGCATCAGGGTGGAGATCCCAGCGCGAAGGACTGGGGGAGCTAGAAAGCACGGCGAGCATGGAAAGTTGTTGGAAGTACGATCGACTAGAAAGGGGGTCAGGATGAAGATAACGAAAGTGGGAGAGAGGGAGATATCATTAGACAGGGCACGCGTGTCACGGTTGCTATCATTTGCTAGGGTTGAAAAATGCATATAAAGTGCATATTACTACAATACCATGTAGTTCTAGAAAGTCCAGTTGCCAGCACGCAAAACTCCAAATCACACAAAATATGCTACCATATAAAACTCATTCCTCTCTTTATATCACCTCTATGCAGCCCCGTGCATGCATGCCGTTTATGTCTATGCATATATCATTATATCCAAACCCAGTCCTCGCCAGGAGTCCACGGGCTCCCTCTCCAGGAGGGGTCGCCGAGTATTTTCTTTCTTCTCCTAGAACATGCTCTGCTTGTCGGGGCCGCCCAGCTCCCGCAGAATGTGCTGGAAGTTGGCACCCAACTCCTTGACCACGACGCGCACGTCGGGCGCCATGGGGCCCTCGTCGGCGCGAGGGGAGGGGCACCTCGCCCTTCTTGGACTTGGTCAGGCCGACCTTGCCCTGGGCGACCTGGTTCTTGACATCCATGCCGAAACGGACGTTGCTGCGGCCAGCGCCGGCGGGGGTGATGAGGGTGCGGTTCATCAGCGCGGTCCAGCGCGCCAGGTAGACACCGGGACCCTGCATGGTGCGGTGGCCGCTGTAGCCGACGCCGTTGAGGCCCGAGGTGGTCAGGGCCACGCTCTGCAGGCGGCTGCGCGACAGGGCGGTGATGTTGTTGAGGTAGGCTGAGTGGGCATCGATGGCCTTCAGCACGGTAGCCTGGGAGGCGGGTGCCAGGGACTCGTAGAGCGAGTTGAGCTTGTGGTCCATGGCGCTCTGGTTGTCGGAGCCGACCTCCTGCTTGAACTTGTCCAGCGAAACGCGGGCCCAGGCGCGGAAGTCGTCGCCAACCTCGGGGCACTTGGAGCAGATGGCGTGCAGCCACTTGTACAGGTTGCCCTTGTTGCGCTGGAGCAGCTGGACGTAGTCCTCGACGCTGGGGTGCTGGCCGTCCTTGGGCTTGCTCGTCTTGAGGAAGTCGTCCATGACCTCCTGGATAGAGTCGAAATGCTCGCGCAGGTCGACGCGCTCGTGTACCACGCGGATGAGAGGCTCGAAGGTGGTCATGACCTCGCGGACCAGAGAGGTCAGGAGATCGGGAGTCTGCTTGCAGAAGGAGCTGGTGATGGCATCACGATCACGCACCGACAGCAGGGCGGAGTAGTACTGCATGCACTGCGTGTGCTGCTCCTCGGTAAGGCTGGCGGCGAGGCTGGGGTCGGTGGCGTTGAGGATGGCGGCAACGATGGACTGACCGTTGCGCATGCTGTGAGCGCGGATAGCATCGTGCTGCTGACGGCTGGCACCGACGTGCTGACGGATGGCCTGCAGGACAGCATCTGAGGGGCGGTTCTTGGGCTTCTCCTTCTCGAGGGCCGTGGCGGTCTTCTTGAACTCGGAGGCGTCCCAGGACATGACAAGAGAAACAATGCGCTGCAGCAAGTTCTGGCCATCGTCCTCCTTCTGGGTCAGGCGGACCCAGTTGGTCAGACCGGCGACGCTCAGCTTGGCGAGCAGGAGACGGGTCATGGCGTTCATCATGGTAGCGGCATTGCCGACGCGCAGCGTCTGCTTGATCATCTTGTAGGGGATGAGGCCGTGGACGTTATCCATGAGCTTCAGCACGTACTGGCCCTCGGGCGAGAGCACAAACATCTGGTGGAGGAAGGTGGCCATGCTGTAAGAAAGGTTGTTAGTGAGTGGTCCTATAGGGTTACAAAAGGAAAACATACTGAATGATGATGTAGTCGACGGCGGCTTCAGCACCGGGAGAGAAAGCCTCCAGATCAGCGCTAGTGCCCATGTGGTCCCAGGCCTCGTTCATGGTGGTACCGTAGATTAGACCATCGAGGATGTCGGTCCAGGCCTCCTCAAGACTCTCCGCCCTGCTGCGGTCGTAGGTCTTGTAGCGGTTAGCCCTGTTGGGGAGAGGCTTGACACCGCCAAAGTGGCCTCGGCTAAGCATCTCGAGAACGGCGCTGGAGCCAGTGGACAGCGTCTTACGTGTGCCCATGGCGCCCTTGTCGTAGGACTCGGACAGCTCGTGCTCGGCCAGGCGGGCAATGATGCCGGCGATGCGGTTGGACCACCATTCCTGGGGCAGGTCGCGGAAGCTGGGCAGGTCGAGCAGGAAGCGCGCGGTGAGCGTCTGCAGCACGGGGTGTTGCCGGCCCCGGCGTCCGGCGTCAGGGGGCGAAGGGGTAGCCGAAGGTGGCGACGGCCTCGGGCTTCTTGAAGCTCTCGATCTCGGCGTACGTCTCGTGGTGGGTGAGGATGTCGAACAGCGCGTGGAGCTGCTCGGGGGTGAGGAGACGCCATGGCTGGTGCGGTGCGGTATGGTTGTTGCGCGGTGTGTGATGTAAGAGGAGGTTTACACGAGATCAACCCGCGAAGAGTGATGATGATGATGTATTAGGCGTTGACTCAAGGGTATCTAATTAATGATTCAAAGAATAAAAAATGAAATGAAAATGGAAGGATGTGCTGCTGATCTGGATTATCCTCTCAACCTCAAATCAGGGCGCCGAGCCAGCCATATATGAAGACGACGAGGCTGACCAGCGAGCGCTTAGACAGGACGCTTACTGAAGGTGAGGTCAAGTGAAGTGAAGTGAGGTCGAGTGTCGAGGTACGTTCAAGGTTGAAACGAGCGTGTTGCATGCTAAAGTCTGGTACTTGGTGCTGCCGGCTGTTTGGGCCGCGTTTTAGAAGGGCGCCTGGTACCTACAAGAGCCCTATTGCGCTGTTTCAAACAGCCTGGGTACATGCCGTCAGCGCTGAACTGTGGTGCGGTACAAGTACCCCGCGCCTGTGGGTTTTGTTTGCCGTTTTGGTATGGAATTCGTCGAGGGCAATTATAACAGGCCCGATCAGGAATTAATCCACTGCCAGTTTGGGCTCTGTCAGTGACGAGACAATATCACAACGTTGTTAAGTGAGTTGGAGTTGTCATCCCCATCATGTTACCACAACGCACCGGTATCTGATCTACCAACCGAGACACCATGAAATTCAGTGATTGTGATAACCTCCAAGCTAGTTTCTACTTCAACCAACGCCTTACTCAAAGTCACAGCGCTCTCTAGTCGCCCTCACCATCGCCCTCCCACAACCACCCGTCAACCCGTCCAAGCAACCATCTCCATCCTCCTCCAAAACTTCTGCTACAAGCTAACCACCTAGCCTTCCTCACCCAGACTAACCTCCCGATCGTCCTTATCGACGCCAAACTGCTTGCCATAGCTCTCCCCACAGCCATGAGTCGCTGCTCAATCAACCACCCAGCAAGCCAGCACGACTAAAACATGCTGTCCTGTTGAAACAATCACATGCCAGTACACCACTTACACACCGCGCCACCGAAACGACGCCAGGGCTGTCTGCCCCGAGAACATTCTTTTTCTTCCCACTCGATCCGGTAACAGCGCTGTGTGAGTAGCCCATCTCCTCGTCCCGTAGCCCGTTGTTACAGCTCGGCTCTCGGATTCTAGAACTACCGCGGTGATCCCCACCCGCCTTGCCCTACCAAGGGACCTCAATCGCCCGAGCCCCGGATCTCGCCCGGGCCCCTCGCCGATGCTGACGGCTGTGTTTCCGAACCGTCAGTGTCTCCTGACAAGCCCTGTGGGCTCCTTGTCAATGCAGCCTTGGACGAGTTGAGACTAAACTAAGCCGGCCTTCCCACTCCGAGTTGCGTGTCAAGCTGCGTCAAAACAAGAACTGCCATCCTGCGATCTCATTACTCTAAACGATCTTAGCGGTGGCGGTCAGACGGAATACACCTGCTCGATGCGGACATACAGCCTGCTTTGTGGGACTCGACCCTGCGATACGTTCATGCGTCCTACCGATGCACCTTCTCAGACCCGTCACCAAGAATAGAATCGGGCCAGTGTCTAAGCTTACCTAGGACCATACCCGGCCGGGCTTTGCACATGATTTCCTCCGAATGGACGGGATTTCAGGGTCTTCACGTAGTTACAGGCCCTCATCTTCAACACACGGAGTTGTTTAAACCCCGACTCACCAGTATCAGGAGCCCACTTCCCGCGCGCTTGGTGCTAAGATCCACTTCCCGCGGCTTTTCAACTCTCAACCTTGATATCTAGGAACTCTACAATACAATAGCTTTTTAAAGGCAATACTGCAATAAAATAGACATAAGCAAAACTCACCATTTACAAGAAGCCCCTACCACCCCCGTCCCAGGCGACCCGTCCTGACAGGCAGTTATCTACACAGTCATCTTAGCAAAACAACCCAACGTCAACTAGTAACCTACAACATCTGCAAAGACCACCAACGTCTCCGTGCCCTTCACATGTAAATGCTCAAGCTGTCTGAGGACCAGCTCGGATCTAAACATCAGCGGTGACCTGAAGCCGTGGCTTAGATCATTTGCACTATCGTGCCTCTCAAATGTGGAAAAGTCTCAGTCACGGGTCTTTAGAATGTAGAACAAACAACCGTAGGAGTCGTAATCAATTTAATCAAAGAAGCAAGTACAGGAATTAATCATACAACGTAAGGAAATTATGATTCGGTTCGTACTGTCGTTTTCATCCCCTCCCATCTCATATCGTGTCCTCCTCCGTTCTCTCAATTACTCTCAACATTAAGTTGATGGCGTTCCATCATTCGTATTAGAACATAATCACATCCTTGCTCAACACGCATCTGATTCATGCCTTCGGGTATAATGTCTGCTCGTCCTTCCTTGTCCACAATTCTCTTTCTATACTTCCTCACCGTTCACCTAGTAGGTGCCAAGCGTGCGGGGGTTAGTGTTGCTGAGGCCGTCGATAGCACCGTCAGTGGGCTTGTCGAGGGGCTGCAGGCTGGGAGCGGTAGCGGTTACGGGAGCCAGGGCGTTGATTCCGGGACCAGTAGGGATGCCGCCAGTGGCGCCCACGGCATTCAGGCCAGGAGCAGCCTTGTGGAAACCGTTGGTGGCACCGTTGGTAGCACCATTAGTGTGGCCGTTGAGAGCACCATTGGTGTGACCGTTAAGAGCACCGTTAGTGTGGCCGTTAAAGGCACCGTTGGTGTGTCCATTGGTGTGCTCCTTGACGGGGTGAGGCTTCTTCTCAATCTTGGGGGCGCTGGGAATGTCGTTGCTCTTGCTGGCATGGCCAATGGAGAAGACGGGGCTCTCCCACTTCTCACCCTTGCGGGCGAGCTCCTTGTACTCGGTAGCCTTGGAGCTGATGCCACCTGGCAGGTGGATGTTAGGGAAGATGCTGTCCTCCTTGGTGACGGCCACGTTGACCTTCTTGTCCGCAGCCACGGCCTGGGCCTTCTCCTTGCCCTGCAGGGCGCGCCTCTGGAACGCTTGGAGGTAGCGCTGGTAGATGTTGGCGGCCCTCTCTGGGTTGGCCTTGGCCTCGTCAGCGGCACGGTCAGCCTCCTGCTTGACCTGGTAGAACATGCGGTCAAGCTGGTGGCAGCGGTCGCGGATCGCCTTCTCGACCGCCTTCTGCATGGCAGGGCGGAGTACCTTGAGCATCATAGGCTTGAAGAGGGCGAAGAGCAGCTTGTGCTTGGACTTGACCAGCTTGATGTTGAGGTGCTTAACGTCAACGTCCACCTTGTCGATCTTGAAGAAGTTCTCGCGATCCTTCTTGTCGGCGGTCGACATCTTGATCTTGAAGGAGAAACCGTCACCAGGCAGGATGATATCGGCGACACCAGTGTCGGTCAGCGAGGGAAGCCCTGCTTGCGCTTGACGTGGTAGCTCACGTCACGGAGATCCATCTGAATGCCGGACACCTTGAGCTCGATGCTGTTCTTGTTCTTGTTGGCAATCTTCTTGCGGCCCCAGCGGAAGTAGTTCTCGCTAGCGACCTCGGCCACGTTGGGCATGAAGTTGTCGCTCTCCAGGACCAGGTTCTCGATGATGGCATCGACCTGGGAGTCGGAGTACTCGATGCGAGGGACGGGAATGTAGGCAATGTTCTCCATGATGGCAGGGATGATCACATCACGGAGATCCTTGACAAGGTGAGGCTTGAAGGTGGCCTTGCCGTTCTGGTCATTGCCGAGGTCGAGGAACAGCTTGCGGCAAGCCTCGCCAAAGGCCTTGTTGCGAGGGTCCTGATCGAACTGGTCGGCGAGGAACTTGATCTCGTCGACAACGCGGTCAGTGTGGCCACGGTACTTGTCACGGAGGAGGTATCGGCCGTGGTCATAGAGCTGGTCCCACTCATGAGTGGACTCATCCTCCAGGATGTAGCCCTGCTCAAGCAGGCAGCGGCGGATGTAGCGGTCCATGTGCTTGAACCAGCCCTTGAGCTCCTCATCGCGGTCGGCGTCCTTGTAGATCTCGTTGATAGAGGCCCACAGGTCCGAGGTGGAGGTACCGTTAGCGAAGCGCTCAATGAGAGTGCGCAGGTCACGCTCGGCAGCCTGGAGTCCAGAGCGGGCCTCCTGGGCCGTACCGGTGGAGTCCTGACCCACCCGGCGGCCGTGCCTGCCGTAGGTCTCGGCGAGTCGGAGAAGGGTCTCCACAGCTTGCATGTAGTCGGGGTGCTGCTGGCACTCGAGAATCATCTTCTTGAGTCGCCAGATGACCTGGTCCTTGCGCTCCTGGGGCATCTTCTTGTTGAAGTAATCATTGGCCCTGCGACGGTAGTCCTCCTTGCGCTGCTTCGCACGCTCCTTGGCGTCCTGGGCCTCGCCCTTGGCTTCGTCATCAACATTCTCCTCGTACTTCCTCTGGGCAATGTTGATGGCGGCGCTGACACCTCCCTGACGGTCGACGGCCTGAGTGTTGGTGTGTGTGGGATCTTGTGTGTTGATGTTGCCGGCATTGGCACCAGCGTTGGCGACGTCCTGGGCGTCCTTCTTGATGTCGCCGCCGTAGACAGCCTTGGCCTGCCTCTTCACGTTATCCTTGGACAGATCGGGGCATCGTGCCAGGTGTTGTCTTGGGCTGGGGCGTCCATCTGGTTGAGCTGCTCGTCCGAGGGGCGGATCTTGGAGGCGGTGTTGGTAGCAGCATCGCCAGCCATGTCTCGCAGAAGAACGGTAGCATCCTTGACTGTGGTGTTTGTTAGCTTTGAAGAACGGAAGGTTGACAGCAGCACATACGTAGCTTTCGGAACTGGCCATTGGTGATAATCAGCGTTCCTAAGGTCCTCAAACCCTCGAGGGCCTCGTCGCCATCTCGCTTAGCAGTGTCCTTGCTGACAGGAGCGTTGGGGCCGTTGACGCTCTTGGGGTCCCACTGGGTGGTCTGCCAGATGAAGTCCTGGAGCAGGTTGCCCTCGTTCTTGGAGAGCAACAGAAGCTTGGCCTGCTTGACGACCTCCCTAACGTCTTCGACGAGGACCTTGCCATCGGAGGAGAGCTTATCAGAGGGGCGGGAGAGAGCTCGAGAGTTGAGGAAGCTGTTGAGGGCGACATCAATCTGCTCGTTCTGGAGAGGTGTTAGCGGTCGGTTTGGAGTAAAGGTGGCAGGGAGTAGATCTTAGCTTACCGAAGGAACCTTGCCGTTCTGGAAGGCGGAGAAGATGCCGTAGAGCTGGAGTTTCCGGTTGACGTCAGCCTCCTTCTGCTCCTTGTTCATCGGCTTGTTCACGTTGGTGGCCATGGTGAGTGATGGGTATCGATTTGTTGATGATGGCGTAATTTGTTTAGTATACAAGGTGATGGCAATGGCGATGGTATGGCGATGTTAGAGTCTGGCCGTAGTACGTCGTCGCTTGGTGTGATGTGCCTTGAGGGTGAAGGTGAGGGTGAGGTTGAGGTTGAGGTAAGTCGTTGGAGAGGTTGGGGTATTCTGGGGTATCACAAGAGCTTGGGATATATTACGGGTATAATTGGTGACAGGCGGCAGAGTAAAGAAATAATTGATCAGAGTTCAAACAAAAGAGGAGGAATTGGGGTCTGGAGCGAGGGGGACAAGAGTTTATAGGTAGGATGGATGGATGGATGGAGGAGATGGGCTGGGCTCGGGCTGGCCAGGCAATAGAAGTACAGTCGGTACGAATCGAGGTACCTCGCAGACCGACGCGCCTTGCATGACCCATGCAGTGGCATTTCACATTCTGGTAGCTTCAACTGCAATGCCATGAACAAAGCAGAGCAGGTACCTGACCAGACCAGCGTCACCGAGCAATGGTACTTTGCGCGCAGCCCAGGACCAGGTGCAGCAGCAGGTACCGCCCGGGTGGTGACGTTGAAGAAGCAGCAGGGGGTGCTTTGTTTAGCGCGTGTCTAGTACGTCATAGCAGGCACAGGCCAGGCCTGGACAAGACAGAACAGATCAAGACATGCTATGCCCCAGAGGAGCAACGTCTACGCAACAAAAAAATCGGGGATTTTAATTACAGTCACCGGCGGCGCGCAAGGATTGGGAAGAAAGAAAGGATGTTGCTTTGCCGAATTGGTCTTGGCATGAAGGATGCCGCGTGGAAGTGTCTCCATCGATCTGCTCGATCTTATGGAGCGCAGGCGGACTGCAGTGTTGGTTTCCACGATGTTATATCATAGCAAGTTATTGGATTTATTATTATTATTTTTCTCTACAAGTCTTTTCCATTGAAGTAGTAGGCTGGTATTTCATGTTGCTGCCTATGCTACCAAGAATTTATTTTATACACGCTCGTTGTCCTGCCACTGGACACCCAGACTAAGACACTGTAAATCAAGTTCCGAATTGAACAAGCAGAGCAACCACCAAAGGACAGACATGCTCGAGTAATTCATCCTCATTTTCTGCCTTCATCCGGGTGATCGCCCTAGCAGCCGAGCTCGCCAGGCGAACCCCTGCTCGGCAATGCACCTGGGCCGATTCCTGGGATCCTCTTTTGGGCAACCTCACGAATTGGGAAACAAAACACCACGACGATATCATAACCACCGACTCGAGCACCACCCCATCCACCGCTTCTCCTCCCACGTGAAAACCTCTGGATTGAAAGGGAAAAGAACTACCATACGGAAAAGTTGCTCCCAAGCTAGGTTGCCTCCCCGGATTGCAAGCGTCATGCCGTGCGGCTGGGCTGCTGACCCCTGCCCGTGGACCAAGGCGAAGAAAAGGCCTAGCGACGGTGACTGCAATCTCAATTGATCCGTGGTGCTAGACCGTGCATCATTCATCATCATCATCATCGTACAGTAGCTCATCGCTCTACTTACTGACTGGCACTCCCGCTGCGGTGATCCATGGCCACGTCGCATTGGTCCATGACGTCAAGCGAAGGCATCGCTAGTTCCTCTTGGCCTTGGCTGCTGAGGTAATGGCTTTGCTGTATCGTCGATGATGCTGCTTCAGCCGTGCTCCAGACCCATGCCATCCTTTGCTTGGCTTGTGAAACTCCCCATGTAGATCAATGCAATGCATCCACGACCCTGGCCGAGAGCCCCCATGACGGTGAATTTTCCCGAAAGCTCTCTCGCTTTCCCTCGCTCCCACTCTCTCGGAGGTAAAAACAATTAAAATTAAATACACAAAAACGAGAAGAGGTTCTGGATGCCTTTCCCCTTCCTCCCACCCACCGGTCAAACTGAAAACTATCTCAGCGCTTAGGCCACGCGTTCCATCCTCCATCCAGCTAACCAGCCCAGATCACATTACCACGAGAATAACTTTCACTAAGCACGTTCCCTTGCCCAAAAGGCTTCTTCCGTTTCCCATCGCTGAAACCCTACTTTACGCCCTTCGTTGACGTAAGCCGCCGTATTTGTTCTTGTTTGTCATCTCTCTTCCACTAGTTTGGCCAAAAGTGCTTCCAGATCTGCCGGCCCCTTGATTCGAACCACGCTGTCGAATCTAATGGTCTGCTGTTGTCCCCAACATGCGTTCCAGCCGTATGACTGTCGCGTGATGATTACTTGGTTCCTGGCGTGCTTTGTCGTCACAATGACACCTCGCCGTTGGAATCCCTCTCTCCCCGGGTCTCAGACAGACATGCTCAGGCGCACAGTCATGCAAATGTCCGTCATCGAGGTATGACTAGCCATTGGATTCACAGCTTACAGCTCCGAGATCATACAGGGTAGGTCTGACTGGTTGGCCATGCATACCAAGTCTCACCATTACTCTATCACGTGAAGCTCTAAAGTAGATGGTGTCACTGTGTGTTCCATGTTTTGCATACATCCCAATTAGGAGCCAATCTCGGTACGGAGACGGGCGCTGATACTCCTCAACACATGGGTGGGCATCACAGACTGGCACCAGACAACACCTGCACACGACAACTCGGCCTGCACATCGTAACACACATAATCAAGGGGTTTCAAATACATCATAAACTATTTTCCCTGGTATATTCACACCTATACTCCGCCCCTTGCGTACACCTTAACACTCCTCCAAGCATAAGTCAATGTCTCCGTGGTAACCACGTTGCCCTTGGTGCCAAAATATCCCGAGTCGAAAATGGCTGCTCGGAAGTTGGGATTCAGGATGCCTCCCTTGCCGCACGGCGACCACGCCCGCTTGTTCTCTGGGACGTCAAGCTCGAGCACCAGCTGAGCGTTGACGGGTGATTCCTCGTTGGTCCATGAGCTGGACGCGACGCTCTGTTTCGGTGTGTTAGTACATGATTCACCATCTGTAGTTCCCTCTCTCCAAGGCCTTGTCTAACAAGAGAAGAGAAGAAACAAGAGAAGAAAAGTAAATGAGAACTCGGGAGCACTTACAGTGTCATCAGGGTTCTCCGACCAGAAGTTGGTAAAGTAGAAGTTGATGCCTGCTCCGACAGGGAGCTGTGCATATCCACGTACTGAGACGTGCTTGACACTGACTTGCCAGCCCGCGCTGCCTGCGACGTTGAAGTGCAGGGCGCAGTTCTGTGTAGTATCCACGCCCGGCGCCTTGGCCGAGAAGCCGTAGATCTTGAACGACTTGCCGCTGTTGTAGGACTCCACGCTGGTGTCCTGGGGGCATCCGTTGCCCGAGTGCGTGACCGCCGAGATGGACGGGCCTGACGGCTCCTGCGCCGCGATGGCCATGCCCATAGCCGAGCCGGCGTAGGCGATGAGGTTGAGGAAACGCATTGCGGTGAGAGAAGGTAAGGGTTGGTATGAATAAGATGAATAGTAGACGAGTTTCTTTGCAGTAGCAGCTCTGAAGCGTTTCTCCTTGTCCTGTTCCCCGTCTTCGACCGTCGACGCCGCTCGTTTTAATATTCCTCGTCAACCCTCATCTCCGGGCTTCACCGAACCTGCTCATCCGGCCGTCGCCAGGACCATCTGTCGTTTTTTCGCCACGCATGGTAACCCAATTTACAAGCAGCTGCATAGATTGGGTCGAGGACGCAGTCTTTTAATTTATCCATATTACCAGCTGCGTGCGATGTTCCCCAGGTCTCTACCCTGTCACTTACATGGCTCCCACCCCCGCTTTGGCGCCTCCCGGGCCATTTCTCCTCACTGCCTGCCATACATATGCACGCTTAGATCTTTGTTCCGTGCCTTGGGGCCAGAAGGGAGGTCGTCTTTAGATTAAAATCCTGGAAAGGCGACTTTGCAATCGGATGCTACCAGACCCTCCTGGTCTAGAAGGGACCAGCCCGTGACGCCACACGCCGGGTATTCGGTGTGATTGGACTGGCTCTGGCTCTCTGACAGGGACAGGGTCTTCTTGGCCGAGGAGGCCAAGGCAACCTCCGACCACAGAATGCTCATCTACAGAAACTCCGGTTGCCTCGAAAGAGGTCAAGTCAACTGGCTCGGGGAGGGGTTAATGCAGAGCTCACAACCCTGGGGCAAGGGCCTGTTGTCACAACCGGAGAAACTCGCATATAGACAATTGACAACCCTCCATAACCCGTTCCCTTCAGCCCGGTTGTAAACAAGTTTCGCAGTCTAGACTATGTGCTAACTTTGGGACTCGCAATATACGAGTTTGTCTGGAACTCTCTGCTGCTCATGCAACCGGAGCTTCGTTCCCCTCCCTCTTTCTCTCAGCCCATCTCTTACAAAGAGCGTTAGCTTCATGAGACTCGCTGGCGCTGCAGTCTTTCGAAACTCCTACTACCTGCCTCTTAAGTTGGGACTGCATTAGGAACTGCAACTATCCTTGAAGCGTGTAGACGCGGTGATCCCTAACGAACCTGTTGTTTTCCCGTTAATGGCAAGGGTCCAAGCTTTCAGGCCAAACAGCCGCTGTTCTAGGCCTGGACCTCGTAAGTTTTGGCCTGGGCGGGCATATCACTTGAATGCTACGCAACCGCGAGCACTAACAACCCTGACCCTGTACGATACCACATCGGCCGGCCTGCTCACTGGTCCTGCCGCTGGAAAATTTCCTCACTTTACAGCACTACAGATTGAGTAGCATCAAGGGTCCTGGGAAGCTGAGGAGGCCCTGACGCATCAGCGTGCCATGCAGTGCTACCCCGCTCACGGCGAGGAGCGAGCATCGTCACCCTGCTTGGCTGGGAGGTTGGTTGGGTGGCAGATTGCTCCGACGGAACAACCGACCGACAAGGTCAATCATACGTCTCGAAAGGTGAGTTTTAATCATCTTAGACCATGGTACGCCTGATGATGTGCGACCCTCTACACGGGATACGGCTAAGTGCCGTCACTCACCAATACAGCTAGGTGTGCGAGCATGGGCAGTGGCAAAGATAGCGGCATTGACCATAGCATTCTTGAAGTTGCCTCTAAACGCCGTCTATTCGTTACACGTTGCTGAAAAGAAACGAAGCAGTGTCATGATCTCCCCCGCCTCTTCCCCTCCACGCTCAGGATTTGTCCGTGCCCAGATCGTTGAACACCTTGGCCTTGATTTGCGTGGCGATCAACCCTGACTTTTCCTTTGTCGCAATCAGGTTCGCGTCCTTGGCCAGCTTCTCCACGGCCTTGTCCGCACCGCGACCGCTGCCGCCCATCATGCCCTGCCCCGCGCGACTGCTGCGGGTGATGGCCATGGTCGCCTCCTTGATCTTGCTTCCTAGGTCCAGCATCTGCTTGTTACCGAAGTCACGGTTCGCCAGCAGCGTGTTCTGGCTGAGCGTCTGCACCCAATACTTGTGCCACAGCAGCTCTAGCAGGTGCGCGTCCAGCGTGCTCTTGAAGTGCGAGATCTCGAGGCTGTAGTAGCGGGACGAGTGCGCGCCAAACTCGGCGGCCTTGGCCAGCGGCACCGCCTGGAACCCGTCCGAGGTGACTTGACCACCGCCGTGGCTGCCCTCTGGGCGGTAGGTAGGCGGGTAGGTGCGGAACGCGCCAATCTCGACCTTGCCGGCGTTGATTGTGCGATCAGGATCGACGACGACAGCAAGGAATGGGTCCTGGTACTGCTGCTGCATGGCTTCGGTGTCGACATCGATGCCGCTGAGCCAGCACCCGTAGCCTGGGTGACTGTGGTACCAGCCAACGACGTTCTCCTGCCGACCCTGAGCTCTGCTTAGGTCAAGGTACTCGACCAGATACTCGTTTGCCTCGCTCTGAGCGTTGACGCGCGTTTCGGTTCCCTCGACGGGCAATCGGAAAGCATCGGTGACGACAAAGGTCTCGTTGTCAACGTAGCCCTGCATCAGACCCATGATCTCGAGCGCGCCGCCAGATCGAGCGTGCATCGTCATCTTCATCAGGGCAACGGCACTAATTCGCACATGTTTGAAATAGTTGGGATCCTTTGTCCAAGGCCGGGCAGCAGCCTGTGCCCGCTGCGCCTCGGCATCGTAGTTGTAGAGAGCGTCTCGTTTTGGGTCGATCAGCTGGATATTGTTATCCAGCTCTGTGAGTGAAGGTTAGCCAAAGAGTCCTGGAGGATGGAAGAGGGAAAGCCACTGACCCCAAGCCTTCAACGCCGTCTCCATCGTGACCACGGCGCTCGCAATGTGACAAGCGGCGTGCGAGGATGCAGGAGGATTAGGCAGTCGGTCATCAAGCTCGTGAGGTAGAGTCGAGCTGCCCCTCTGGCGCTCCACCTCCCCGCAAACCTCTTATCGATAAGCACCCAGCGCCACCCATTGCATGACAAGCCTTGTCTGTTTGTAGTAGCACCTGAGCACAACTTCACCAGCCAACAAAGTTGCCCATGTTTTCCAGACTTCTCCAAAATCACCCCAAAATTGAGCAGACCAGTTTGATCCATATGTAATGTGTCATATTACCGACTGATACAACTCTCAATCTCTTTTCTTCATCTCAATGGCATGAAGTTCTGCCCGTGAGTCATCATCCAGCTTGGAAAACGCATTATACCAACAGCAAATTCCACAACTCCCTTCCATACCGACAATGACCTAGTGACCCAAACTTCTTGTTGATTTCTCTTAGGCTCTATAATAGTATTTATACCATCCACCATCAAAAATGCAGTAAACTTGAGCCACAGTGCTTACTTGTGTTACAGGGTAGGCTATCATTTGCTGATCACATCCACCAAAACGCCCTGCCATGGCACGATCAAGATGTGAAACCAGGAACCCACAAAGGGCCACTCGTCAGACTGGGAACCCTACTCAGAAATCTGTGGCGTAAGTTACTGTCCGGTCAAGGTAATGCTAAGCTAAATCCCACACCTTCAGATGCCAGCGATGCCATGCTCGAAAGATCCGTTGCTCCGGTAGTCAACCGTGCAACAACTGCCGTTCCGAAGCAGACTGTATCTACCCACAGCGAGATCGCCAAGTAAAAGTACAGCAAAGGTCAGCGATGCTCTAAAACCCAAACTTGTTCTCTTATTGACGACCGCAGCTATATTGACAAGCTTCTCCACGAAATCGAAGAGCTGCGTGGCCAGAATGGTGCTGTGGCCTCGAACACTCCATCTGTACAACTTGAACCCAGCACTCCAGATGATACCGGTATTAGCGAAGTGCCTCTAAATCCGTTGTTGGACGACAAACCATGGTTCACACAGCTGAAGACGTCTAAAACACCAATCTTTATAGGCGAAGCATCTGATGCCGCTTTCGCCACACGTTTCCGTCAGACCATAGCTCCTGCATCTAGTATTGCAAGCCATATTCCACGGACGCATTATATAACGGACGAGGTCCTCAGTGGACTGATGAGCACCACTTCGCCATGGCCTTCATCAAGCCGAGCTCGGTTTCTTGTTGAAGCAGCTCTGAGGTCGCTCTGCCGCTGTTACCATCTTGTCCGGAGGACTGAAGTCCTTGCCATTCTCAAGGAGCGCGATCTCAACGGAAAATGGCCGGATGACCCGATAACGACTTGCAAGATGTGGGCTTTGTTTGCAATTGGTGAACTCTATACCACCAAGTCGAAGAACCTGGAGCAGAGCTTTCCAGGATTGGCCTATTTTGCCCATGGTAGTGGCATGCTTCGTGTCCTTAGCGAAAGACCGCAGCTTGACTCCATCGAGACATTGTTACTCCTGGTTTGGAACCCTAATTCTCCGTTTCTATTACCGCGGTTACTGATTATTACAGTCATTGTACTCCCTTGAGCTAAACCGGCGTCACTCGGCTTACACACTCGTCGGTACCTGCATACGCCTTGCTGCAGTCATGGGTCTTCACCTGAATGTCGACCAGGCTCATATCGCAGACCCAGAACTTCGCGAGCACCGTAACCGCTTATGGTGGACGGCTTATATATTCGATAGAATGTGGTCATCAAAGACTGGCTTACCGACTTCGATTTCTGATGATGAAATATCTGTCGATCACCCCAGCAGAAGTACAGGTCCAAATCAACATGACTTTGTAGACCATGAGTACCTCGTTGCAAGTGTCGAGCTAGCTCGTCTGGCAGGTCGCATCAACACCCGCATCTACAGCAGACCGGCACAAAAGGACGGTTTCTGCAAGGTGTCCAGGATTTACTCAAATCCCTTCAGGACTGGGCACAAGGATTGCCTGCGCATCTTCAAGTAGACACAACAGAGCCAGACGCAACTGTCGGACAACCCGTCTCACTGCACTTGTCCTTCAACCAGGTAAAGCACGAAGATCGCAATCTATGTAAACCTGCTAATGCGCATAGTGCCTGATCTTGGCGACGCGACCAATCCTGTTACATGTCCTACGCATTCATTTACAACACATCAAAGACAAGACTCTGGCTCCTAAGACCCCTGAGTCTATTGAAGCTGTTGCAATGACCTGCATCCGCTGCGCCCGGCATTCTTGCTCACTATTGACAGCATGCTGGATCAATGGTACCTTTCACGTATTCGATTATTTTTACACACAATATCTGTTCTCGGCCGCAACCATACTAGCTATCTCTAGTTTAATTGGAGGTAAGGACTCACAGTCTGACGCCGACAACTTCGAGATGGCTACTGGGTTTCTGTTGCAACTAGAAGAAAACGGAAACTGTGCGGCGATGGAGTTCAGCTCCCACGTTCGCGGCATGAAGGCAGCGATCCAGGAACTCAAGTCATCTACAGACATCACCAATTCGATTGCCAACAATTCGAATGAATTGGAACCCCACCATGCAACTTCCACGTTCGAGATAGTAACGCCAATGACGGCAGAAACAGCTCTAGCGGAGCCATCACTGCAGCAGTTTCTTAGTGAAGATGGCATGGGTATGGAATTCTTTGACCAATTCTTGGTTGAAGACACACAGGGTATTTTTAGCCTTCTAAGTGACCCGGCAAGTTAAAACATTCTAACACACATGACCTTACTCGATGTGTTGTCCGAACCCCAGCCCATTTGGTTCGCCATCTTCACCTCCACACCAAGCTCATCGGCATACGTGTATACCAAGCCTGGGTTCTTTTGGAACCACCTCCCACACATAACAGCATCCAGACCCTTCTGCAGGAGCTCCTCTGCCAGCTTACCAGACGTGATGCTACCCACTGCTGTCACAGCCATGGAATCGCCCACTGCGGCCTTGATGGCAAGGGCGAATTCGGACTGGAAGCCAGGAGGGAGTGCCTTGAAGTTGATCTTCTGGAACGGATGAATACCGCCGCTGCTCACATCGAGCAAATCTACGCCGCGCTCGGCTAGGAGGCGAGCCAGTTTACACGAGTCTTCCACGGTCCAGCTTTCAGGGAACTGGTCCTTTGAGTTCTCAAGCCATTCACTCGCGCTGATGCGCACAAACAAGGGCATGGTCTCAGGGATTGCTGCCCTTGTGAGTTCCGTGATTTCAAGTACCAGACGGACGCGATTTTCCCAGCTTCCACCGTACTTGTCGGTACGGACGTTGGTGACGGGACTGACGAATTGGTGAAGAAGGTAGCCATGCGCGACATGAATCTCAATCACATCAAACCCTGCCTTCAGCGCGCGCTTCACAGCGTCTATGTAGGCTTGCTTGAATGCTTCAATCTGCTCCAAGGTCATTTCATGAGGCGTGGGATAGCCCTCATCCCAAGGGATTGCCGACGGAGCATAGAGCTCATCAGGCCATCCGTCGTTTTCTGGCCCGGCAGTCGAACCCTTGTGAACCCATGCGGCGAGAGTAGAAGCCTTTCGGCCGGCGTGGCTCAGCTGCATGCCAATCTTCTGGCCTTGGCTGTGCGTAAAATCGACGACCCGCTTCAGTATCTCGATGTGACCGTCTTCCCAGATACCCAGATCCTCGGGGAGATACGGCCTTCGCTCTGCACAGCCGTAGCCTCCATAAAAGAAAGACCGGGGCCACGCTGCACTATGCCGCCCATGTGCGCCAGGTGCCAGTCTGTAGCATACCCATTTTTCGACGAGTACTGGCACATTGGCGAAAGGAACAAGCGGTTCTGAAATGTGACGCCACGAATAGTCAATGGTTGGAATAGTTTTGGGAGAGGCTGCTCTGAGTCTCCTGGTATGGCTGTCCCAGCGACGGGGAGCTGAGCGGGTGTGAAGTATGGCACATGCTTGGCTGGCGTGTTTCCGAGACGTCGCGCTGGCACAGTCATCTTGGGCAGTTTTACTCAATGTGAGGATTTATGAGCCCGAAAGTATCTTTGTGGTTGATCATTAGTATTTATTTGTAAAGACTCACAATCCGGATAATCTTACCGCTGCACGTCTACAGCTCAGAAATGATACTGGAATGAGGCAGCCAAATTGAAGCCACGCTATGAACTTATCACATTTACAAATTGTATAATACTACACCATTCATTTAGCTAGAGACCCGTCTGGTTTATAAAGACAGCCATCACTGGCGAAGGATCTATCGTGGAGATATGCTATAGTATGGCGTGTAAGCAAGTCTAGTGCTGAGAACCAATAAGAATGCCTCGTCGGGGTAACGCGGACTTCGCGGGCCGAGCTCTGAAGTGAATGCCAATCCCATTGACGAAGGTAAGTTACACGACTGTTTATCAGGTTAGAACCTCTTTGACTCGTGAGTTATACCGTTTAAGGATGTGCACCTCAAATATTGACTGTCGCATCTCTATTGATTTGCTTATAGCACCAGCTCTGGTAGTGGTCTTTGGTCCATTTCGGACCGGGCCAGACCGATGATTGCCTGTAATTGGCGATGGCCTCAACAAAGCGAGCAATAAAGTGATTGAGCAAATCATACCTTATTATTATTTTATTCTTAATACTTTTTCCTTAGTAATCCTAGAGCCTCATATAGCCACGGTTTCTTGACTCTGTGAATGGAGGCCACAGCTCAAGTCTTGGTGTAATGATGGCGTCATCACCAGGGTCTCGATTGGTTAACACCACCATCTTCACATTCTTGCCATGCCGTTGCTGTATGACACTCATAATTCTTGAACCATTTCTCAAGAAATTTGATGTCTGCTTTAATTCTTAGATTCTCAACTGCAATCCAATTTGTACCAAAGTCTCGGATACTGCGCGGCTCTTCTGTGAGATCCTCTCTAATCTCTTTGCACCACCAATACAACCACCCATTTGCGAGACGCTTTTCCATTCAACACCCAAAAATGACGGTAAAAGTGAACGGCGGGTGTGTTTGCGGGAACCTCAAGTACACTGTCGAAGTGGACTCGGCCGACGACGCGCGAACCACGTTGTGCCATTGTTCGAGCTGTCGCCGAGCATTTGGCACTAACTTTGGCCTGACTACAAAGGTGTGTTGACTTGGCATTTTATATCCAATAAGCCAATGGAACTCATACTAATTATTCCTCAGCTTGGTGTCGACAACTTCAAATACAAAGAAGGAACCCCAAAAATATTCAAGCAGGAGAATGGTGTGTCTCGCGAGTTCTGCGACCAATGCGGCGCGTATATCTGCGAATACGGTGTAAGACTTTACAATTATTCTCAATTTTAAATTGTTTCTTACTTATTCCTATCGAGTAACTGACATAAGAACAGGAGGAGGCGGCTGACAAGTTTCGGTATGTCGTCTGGGGGTCCTTTGACGAGGGAGACAAATTCCCGCCTAAGGGCGAGTTCTTCTGCAAGAACAGGGCTCAGTGGATGCCAGAGGTGCCAGGTTAGTTGAACGCGTTGGGGTTGTTGGGCTGAAGAATGTTGACTGACCAAGAGCAGAGCTCTTTCATAAGGCAGAAATCAAGGAATAGGGCTCTACTTTGACTTGCAGGCAGTGGTAGAACAGCTGGGTAACAAAGCCCCTGTATCACACCATGCCAAAATGATTAGATTTACATCAAATTATAGTGGTGCGTGCACCTGTCTCAAATATTGCCACTTGACAAACTTAGCGGAGAGAAACCTAGACATGTTATTATCGAAGAGAGATATAAATGTACATTATAATATTAAGATTGAGGAATGGTGAAGGTGAGTGTGCCATTGCCTTGTACATGAGTTGGTTATGAGGCATAAGATCACTTGTATGTTGACTATGTGCGCAGCGTAGTGATTGCTAAGACTTGGGTGTATGTCTGGTGAATCTGAATACAGAAGCTGTATATTTCGTACACGTTGAATGGATAGTCTTGGGTGTGGTGATGTTTAAGACGTTGTGTATGAAAAACTTATCTTTTTCCCTAGCTGCTAACCTCGTGGTTTAGGTAACGGCATTTATGCATTGCTCAACACCTCAACGGATCTCAAACCTCTCCATGACAACCTCCGTTTCTAAAGTCTTTGCAGCCAGAATAGAATGAGATCCTCCGCTTATAGAACAGACTCCAACATGCAGGTAGTGGCACTCAATCTTACGAAGGAGTACAGGCATGTGAGAGATATTTAGAGAACACACAATGTCTCCAGGGGACATATCTTGTGGGCCGCGTCCCAGGTGTCCACCTTCCAATTCAAAGAGCCGACAAGATCCTGGTTTCCTGGACCAAAGACGATAAACTGGTTGGTTGATCCACCCATCATGGAGAGACTTGTGGAGTTCTTCATGGCTGCAGATATGCTCGTGCCCCGGAAAAACATGAGAGAAGAACCATGCCGTCAAACCTTCGAAACTGTCCGTCTGCGGCGGGCTGTGAAAACTTGGGTTAAAGATGCGGGCCAAATTTCCCAGAGTGAACCCAAAATCTCCTCCAAAAATCCCTTTAATATAGAATATAAAAGCGTGAAGTATCATTGATTTGCTAACCTCCCCATCACACTGACTCAAGGCTCGATATATGGCTTGTAAAGGTGGTATGCCATTAATCTGATTCGGATAGCGTAAAATATAGTCTCTAGCAAAATCGAGGAAATTCCAGCTCAGCTTTGTACCGGTGCCAAGGACCTCTTCATCTTCAGGTCGGGTCATGTCTGTTACCTTTGTAACCTTGCGAAGCTGAAAACCAGTCACAAATAGACTACGTCCCACAATTTTCACTTGATCTTCTGGACGTTGAAGGTCATAGGATTCTGAAAAGTGTGTTTTGCTATTGGATATTGTTGATCGCGCGGAGAAGTCTGGCACCCAGGAGGGAAGGCTGCTTTCATTCCGAGGGAGGCCAATACCCGCGGCAGAAAGAAAGTCATAAGTTTTCCCCACGTAACCGACAGAGCGTAAAAGATGCGGTACCTTTTCCACCAAAGACTTGATGAAATCTTCATAAACTTGGCTTACAGATTTGCGGTAGTCAACCTCGAGACCAATGTCTGAAATCCCCGCAAGACCGTATATGTAATCTCTTGGATCTGTTGCCTCTGAAATGCCCTCAAAAGCATATGTGAGTAGATCCAACCTGGGCTCTAGGCTTTTATTCCATGAAATTCTAGATTCGAATAATCTAGAATTTCCGTCAAGCTCGAACCAATCTTAAGAGACACAATGGGCACCAAGCCTCTTGTGCGACGAACTCTGGCTTCTCCACTAATTCCATGCCGTCCCGATACGAGGTATAGAAGGTAGAGTTTGTCAGAGATAATATCGATGCTATTTGCATGATAGTGTCCAGCTTGAGGGATTCAACTTCAGAAACGAGTAGAATCTCTCTTGCTAGAATAAACTCTTGAATAATCCATACTCGACGCCAGTATGGCAGTTGATAAAGGTCAGCCAATGAGTTCCAAGCTCTGTTAGAAGGATCACTCTGGCTTATTTCTGGATTCCCCTACATAAATGGGGAAGCCTCCTGAGCCATTGAAACTCCGAAAGCTCTCTCAAGCTCAGTGGAGAATCACTATTGGTTAACACCGAATATATCTCCTTATAGGTCCGAAGTGCTAGTCTCGCGGTGCTGTCATCAACAGCGATGGAGGCAATGACAAGCTCGGCAGTGGAATATATGTTTCTCATCAGTTGTACCTGTTGATTCCGCTCCTCAATATCATTCTGATTAATGCAAAGAGCATCCACCCAAAGGCGGAAATGTTTCGCATCTCGACCAGGAAAAAATGTCTTCCAATGATGCGATACATATCGAAGGGCCTTTGCAAGATTCCTGGTAACTGAAAAATGTTCCCCGTTGACGATAATGTTCTCTTTAGAATGGGGTCCCCCAGACGTACGACAGAGCTGTAAAGGCTAGGTCGCTGGTGAGACAAGCAGTGTGCAGAATACATTCTGTCATGTATTCTCTGTTTGTTGTTAACGGATGCACAATTTCTAAGAGCCTAATCTCCGAACCTGTCTCACTAAGTGGTTTGTAAAACGATGGGGAGATCTTACACTCTACATTCTCTTCTCTTTCTTTTATACAAATGTCGTTAGTTCTTCATATGCAGCTCATATCTCAGATAAAGAGCATTTTCTTACTAGTTTCAGATTGGTTATTGCTAGCACTGGGGTCAAGCTTTATACGTTTCGATGGCACCAGAGAATCTTCTGATGCCTCTGCCCGCCCATGACGCTGGGATTCCATCGACGGACCTTCATCTTTCTCATCCATCATTGCAACAGCGATACTGTGAAACTTCGTAGCAAATGTCCGAAGGCCGGATAAATTTGCTGCCGGTCCTGTTGGACTGTTTTTCTTCATGGCCGTCTGGAAGTGAGCTGTTTTAAAACCCTCCTCGTGTGGCCATTGTTGCTTATAGTGATTTCTTTCTCACAAGTTATTGCAGCTTGTATGCAAAGCCACTTGATATCTGAGCCCGTATATCTACGAGTCATTGCTGCCAGCGTTTCAAGATCAAGTTGAGGTTCTAACGACTCCTCCTTGAGGAGGGTCTCGAATATTCTCTTTCTTGCTGAGAAAGATGGATGGCCCAAGTAGAAGCGACCTGGTATTCGACGCAATATAGCTGCGTCTAAACATTCAGGAAAATTAGTAGCAAGCAATAAAAATGGTGCTTTGCCTATTACATTGCTGGATAGACCATCGCATTCACTGAGGAACTGATTTAGTTGGTTCCGCTCATGGCGATTGTCAGAATAGGAGCGAGACCCGAGTAATGCGTCGGCTTCATCTATGAATATTATGCATGGAGAAAGCATCCTGGCTAAGTTGAAAAGAGCCTTGATCTTTTTTCCGATTCTCCAACCCATTTAGAGCAGATATCGGCGGCAGATATCTGGATCATAATCGCTTTTGATGTTTTCGCGAAGAGTCGAGCGAGATGCGTCTTTCCCGTGCCGGGGGACCATAAAGTAGTGCACCCCAATATTTGTGCTCTTCAATATTCCGTAAGGTTGTGAGGTTCTGAAGGCAATAGTAATCATTTGGATAATATCCGATTTCATACTTTGATCTACCTCTAGGTTGGACCAAGAATCTTGTATGTTGTCTTGAATAGATTTAGTCTACAATACCCCTCAAGATGATACTAGGAGACGACGGAACAGAAGCGACCGCATGGCTACTCACCTGGATGCACAATATTGCGCAGAAACTCATATTCCATGGAATAGTTTTTTATGTCCCTACGGATCTGTGCCAAGGCTAGATAGGCTTGGAGTGGAAGCTTTAGTTCCCAACTACTTTCATTTGCGTTCTTGATTTGCCACAGTTGAAGACTTAGTTGATCCTGGTACGTCCAATGCAGTATCCTATTTATATTTTGCATTGTTAAGGACTGACTGATACGGTGAGCTAAGGAATTGAGCAGTGGCAGGCTGATTGGTCCTTGTGTTATGATCCCTTCGAAACAACTTCTGTCAGAGACATCCCACTCGATGTGGTGGTACAGTAGCGCGGACTTGACGTTTGGTAGACGATGACGGATCCTTCGCTGTAGCTTTCTGATATTTTGCTTCCCCGTTCGCTTCTCCTTTCCAGCTCGAAACATGCTGCTTTGTTCCACAGACTTGGCCGGAACAATATATCTCCTAATGAGCTTAGTTCCAAAGACAGCCTTTATTGGATTTCCAGCGCATTCTCTTTCAAAAGTTACAACCGATAGGATGCAATAACCTTTTAAACGCAAATCTGCTGTAGCACTCCTGACTTCACGGGCAAACCTATTCACCCATGGATCCCCTAAGGAATCAGAAATATCAGAAAGAAGGACCACGATCTTTGTAGGGCTTTCCCTCGGATTGAGACGTCTTTGTCCATTGCTACTTCGGAGAGTGATGCGATAGTGGAAATAATGGTTCCAAAGAATGGCGAGAGGCAACTCGTCCGCGAATGCAAATTCGGTTTTGTTAACGGAACTTGGACCCGCATTGTGTTATTCGCAGCAAGTGTTGCCCTTGGTCATTTGAAGACCCTGGGACCTGTTGAACTGAGTGTTCACTTTTGGTATGTTCGAGATTCAGCGCTTCAAGTTGATAGTAAATCAGTTACCAATTTTGTGACAAGAGTATATCTAATTTAGGAGAAAGTTTGAATCGTAGTTCAGGTACAATGAATATCAAGACTTACCTGGATCTTCATCCTTGCTTGTTTCAGAGGAAGAATCAGAGTTGGTATCGCTCTGGGAATCAATTCCATCACTCTTGTGGCAAGAGAACCTTTCATAATATTTATCAACCCAGAAGCTATCGTCGGAGAATTTGGACTCTGGTATAGGGAAACGGACCTCCTTCTTCATTATATCTTCCAAAAGGTCCCTAATATCTTCGATGCTTAGGATAACCAGATGGGCTCCGACATCCTCTGCTATTCTTTCGACTACGGCATTGAGAAATTCTCGTCCGCCATTATTTTCTCCAGGAGCCCAAGAAACAATGCGTCTGCAGTAAAAGTACATGAGGTACACTTGCCTGTGTCCACATGATTGCAATCGTGTTCCTGACTATCTCTCCGGGACAAAAGGAGGTCGAGAAGATTCTGGTATAATGGTTTAGCTAACTGGTAGGCGTTTTGTGTTGGCGATTGTGTTTCCGATGCGGATGCTGCCAAATTAAGGCTACTCCTTCAGGGCCTACGATCTGAACACCAGGTTTGATCAACTGAGACTTGGCCTTTACACAGTTCTTTAAGAACCACTGTGGCGGAGCCCAGGCGCTCTGATGCTGTGTATCTCTTGCATCGACGACGTTCATCGTTTGCACAAAAGATATCGTACTTTTGGAGAACAACCTTGTTTATTCGCAGCCACTTTGCAATTGGAATGATTTTCTCATTTGCGAATATGTACAATAGAGATGTGGAATGCCAGCGATCAAGATTGTATCACTATAAACACAATTCAGTCCAAGAAAACAAGTAGTATTCTAATAGGCAGCAGCTTTGTTGAAATCGATAAGTCATATTACATGGGCGGCTGAGATGTGTTGTACGTGGAATGTGCCTTACCACTACGGAGAAGCTGTGTAGGTAATCTGCTGTGTTGGATTTGTACGTGGGGCAGTGCTCCAATAGAAAAGGAGCTTGGTCGCCAATAGTCTGGCAGTAATGGCCGGCCGGTGCAGGATTCTAACGGTACGAGCGATAGTGAGGCTGTCAGGGGCTATGTTGTGATAATGTAATTGGTTCAGCCCGCTCAAGCCCATTGGAAATCTGTTCCCGGTTAACCAACGTTATAGCGGGCCGTGCCTAAGTGGCCAGTTCAACACCGAAAAGAAGCAGTTGATCACCAAGGTTATCGTCTTTGGTTGAACTTAGTGGTCACGGCCCTTCCAAGGTCATTTCCTCGTGGGAATTTATCTGCCCACATGGCCAAGAATTTACCCTGTCCTTTTCAAATTGGCTGCCTCTACTGCTGAGTGGCACGCTAAGGAAGCCCTGTCGCGTGAGGGAGCCATGTAACTAACCTGTCGTTGGTTTTGGAGGAATCATGCCGACTGGTTATGAACTTGACTTTACGGCTCTCATTAGGTACCAACTCACCACAGTAAATCGTGGTTCAAAACCCAATCATCTTCATTCAGTATCCAGAGTCCTAGCAAAGCAATCCAGCGTGTATTCCTTGACTGGTAATGCCTTGACAAAAAGTCTTCGTAACCCCACAGTCCTCCGGAGCCCTTGACGAGAAGCGGGTCCTGGACTCCTTCGACTTAATAGTAGCCAGGGTCAAGTATGTAAAGTTAGGCGAGTTGAAGCAGAAGCAGAAGCAGAGGCGCCATCCAAGGCAACGGAACGTCCTGCCGGGCGCTGAAAGGATCTTGCTAGTGGTATCGATAGATGGATGAGTTGGTGGCTGAAATATCACAACATGCATGAGGAGCCTTGAGCGGTGATTTTTACGTCTTCATTAACGTGCATTTCTTAACAAGCAAAAGTCAAATCCCAATTTACACTGTTCACCAATAATTCTCTCATCTCATCTCAAAGAACCCGAAGATACCATCATGATGATCTATCTATAGACAAACCATTGGGACTCACCCTTGCCCGGTAATGCCATTTCATGCAGCGATCACTGCTGAAACCAGTGTTGCCTCGAGAAACATGGGACGGCCACCTCCATGCTCGTCCCCTTTTGACGCACCCTTGTTCAGCCACCGAGCTGGGGTTGACCAATTGCAGACACCACTCGTCGTATGCGTTTCCATTTCAGGCTGCTTGCCAGAGAATGAGGAAATGGGCATTGAGTGAGCTTCTTTGAGCAATGTTCCTTTATTTTGTCATAAATTTCGGGCCGGGGCCTTTCTCCGGCATTGCAGATATGTAAGAGATCTCGCATATCATATGCAAACGAAAAGCTACCTCAGCCAATCCTCGCAATCGCCTCAACGTATGTAAAGACGACACATACACTGAAGTCGACCTTAATTCGTAAAGACAATGGCATGATCCTCAATCCAGCTCTCCACAGCCTTTGTGTCCCCGTGGAGGAAAACATTTCAGAGTGTTCTATTTACAGTACGGCTAGAGAGCTCCCTGGCCGTTCTACGGGCCCGCAATATAGTACGATGGATACTCAGGCGATTAGCGTGGAGGAATAGAAGCCATGGATGATGGACCCTGTTCTCCAGGAGTCCAGCATGCTCTCAGGCTCAATTTTTGGGTGGTGGAAAGAGAGGATTTTGACTATGACGATGAACGATATATGATTCCTTTGTCTCCTTGCGGTCGCTCGCCTTCTCCCTCTCTTCTTCCCCATCGAGACGTTTCTTTCCTTGTCTCTTGTCACTCATTGTCGTGTCAGTTTCGTTTAATTTCTTTTTCTTTATTTTCTTTTCGTCTATCGTCTTGTAGAAACACCTTCGTTCTATTGTCCCGTTCCGCCGACGATGTTGTCCTCCCTCGTCGCCGCGGCCGTGCTCCTCGCCGGTCAGGCCTCGGCCAACCTGGCCATCATGGGCTCAATGCTCGCCCTGCCGCCTCTAAAGGACGAATCTATTTCCCTGGAGCGTCGTGCTGCTGGCGCCGGCGAGTTTGACCAGCTCATCGACCACAGCAACCCCTCGCTCGGTACCTTCAAGCAGCGTTTTTGGTGGAACGACATGTTTTACGGCGGTCCTGGCTCGCCTATTGTTCTTTTCACGCCAGGTGAGATGGATGCCGACGCTTACACGGCGTACATTACGAACACTACTATTCAGGGCTGGATTGCCCGCGAGATCAAGGGCGCTGCTGTCCTTATTGAGCACCGTTATTGGGAACCAGCAACCCCGTCCCTGACTTCAGCCCGGAAAACATGAAGTACCTTACTCTTGACAACGCCATGCAGGATCTTGTCTACTTCGCCAAGAACGTCAAGCTCCCTTTCGACCCGGACCGCAAGTCCACCCCAGCAAGGCACCTTGGGTTCTGTCCGCTGGCTCCTATCCCGGTGCCCTCGTTACCTGGCTTGCTGCGAAGTACCCCGGCACCTTCTGGGCCTACCACGCATCATCAGCTGTAGTCGAGGCCATCGAGGATTTCTGGAACTACTTTGAGCCCGTTGAGAAGGGCATGCCCTGCAACTGCAGCGCCGACGTTCACTTGGTCATTGATCACATGGAGGATGTCTTCGCCAACGGCACTCCCGAAGAGAAGAAGGCTTTCAAGACGGAGTTCGGCCTCGACCTGCTCGAGCACGATGATGATGTTGCCAACGCCCTTCAGTCTGGTCTTTACACTTTCCAAAACAAGGACTTTTACTCAGGCTACAACATCTTCCACCAGTTCTGCGACTATGTCGAAAACCAGTGGATCGGCAGCACAACTCCCGTCCCTGACGCTAAGGGTGTTGGCCTGGTCAAGGCCCGCGCCGGATACGCCAAGTGGACTCGCGATGTTCTTCTCCCTGGCTGTAAGTAACTAGCTTATACTTATTATCCTGTTGTACCCAGCTAACAAGCATGCCTGTAGTCTGCTACACCTATGCTGCCCCTGGTGACTCTCTTGAGAAGATTGCCGCCAAGTGCTTCAACACTCACAGCCTGGACAACCCTCTCTATACCGATGAGTCTATTGCTACACCCGCCAACAGGCAGTGGTACTGGTTGCTTTGCAACGAGCCGTGAGTTTACTATCCTTACGTGTCCCAGAGGAACATACTAACAACCCTATCAGTATGAAGTGGTGGCTGACTGGTGCCCCAAGGGCCAGCCCAGTCTAGTTGGCCGTGCCCAGAACGTCGAGTTCTGGGAGCGCCAATGCGGCCTCTTCTTTAACCGCAAGGACAACACCGGCTCATACGGTATCAAGGAGGGCCGCAACGTAACCGAGGTCAACGACTTCACTGGCGGCTGGGAGTCTGCCCTCGCGGGCACCGAGCGCATCGTCTACGTCAACGGCGAGTACGACCCATGGCTGGGTGCCACGCCAGCCGCTCCCGGCTTCCCAGGCGGCCCCTTGAGAGCACCGAACGTGCGCCGCACTACATTATCCCCGAGGGCATGCACTGCTCCGACTTCTTCGCTGCGAATGCTGCCGTCAACGAAGGTGTTCGCGACATCATGCACAAGATCGTCGCCGACATTGCCCGCTTCGTTGGCGAGTTCAAGCCCAGGAAGTGTTAATCATTGGTGGGAAAGGAGAGATTGTAATACCCGAGACCTGAACGTACGAGTTCTTGGATAGATAATATATAGAAACTAGATTTACCGCAAGGATTTATTCACCTCAGTAGCAATCAATCCACCGCACTCCTGTACTAGAGCAACAGCTGCATAACAAGAAACAAGCTTCTACAGTCCTCTGTCCCATTCTTTTATTATATATGCAGAACGCCAGCATTATCACCATGCCAAAAGCCTTATCGGGTCCTTGTCTTGCAGAGTCTCGCCCGGGATAGATATCCCAAACAGGCAAGTCGACAGAACAATCTAGCATGCCCTCGTCCAGACCTTATCACTTACACGCATTATCAGCAACGGACCCGACCACCTCCTCTCCAAAAGTACCGCACGATTCCTGCTCGTCATCGTGACATTCGCAGCCAGATCGGTAACGTCCCCGAGATATGGCGTGGTCCGCGTCTCCTCCTCCACACGGGAACCGTATCCACAAGGATGCATGCAGTTTGACAGATGTGTGAGTTCCTTCACTTGCATGTCCACACACCCTCCCCTGCGAAAAGATTTTTCTCGTGAGACAAGGGACGACTCGTGAGTCACATGCTAGAGAACTGATTGTGGTAACACCTCGTTCATGGCCCATGCGTTGTTCCCGTTGCCCACTGCCGTGGTATCCAGACCAAAAGAGGCCACGACCTCCAATCACACAGCTTGCTTAAGAATTAGGGCAGATCTAGTAGTTTTCTAGATGAAATCATTAGAATACTTTCCGACGGTAGTACAACTATGGAATGGTGGTTTCCTTGGTCTTCCATCATACCCGTATGGCCAAGTGTATTCTCTCCACTCCCACACAGCCTCATTATCTTCGCTATACAACTCCATTACAGATGAAAACCTCAGCAAAACACGCATGGATAATCCCTCTCTCACTGCCTCGGTTCCTGCCCCAGGTTCCAGAAAATTTTGGCATCGAAAAGAAGGGACCACTTGTGGATCCCACTACGAAGAATTTCACCCTTTCCCCAGCCCTATCTTTTTTTTTTTTTTTTCCGCGTCGAAGGATTCAAGATGGGACATGAAGTACGGAGCAGGCAGAATGCGGAAGGTAGGTCTTCACCTGGGGCCAATGGCACTTTGAAGCTCGTCCAGGATGATCGTGGGCCCTGTCATGCTGCGTGCATAGCTAATGCCAAGCTCATCAAACATGGTGAAATTATGAACAAGACGCAAAACTCGGTCCTCACACGATGCACAACTCGAAGCCTTCACGATGCCGATCTCATTTCGTTGTATCTTAGCGGACGGCCAGAAAGCGGAGGGATCAGCAGACCCTGCATTCAAAATTCCAGTGCTGGTCTTGAATGACTTCCATCCACACCGTCACCTTCGCAATGCGGTTAAAGGTTTCGACGGGTGAAAAGAAAACCCTCCAAGGGTCCTCAGATCCATTTACTAGCTCCCCGCAATTTCATCTTGCTGCAAGCTCAACACATTGCCGTACATACCGCCTCTTCCCTGTGCGCTTCAGAACTTGGGCATCACTGCAGGTGCCAACAGACCCATTGCATGGCTAAGCCGTGGGGCGAGAAAATGTTGGGCCATTCCAAGCCACGACGATAATTCAACTCATGACTGGTACAAGGGAAACGCTCAATATGTAAAATTTGGTATTTTGTAACAAAGATAGGTATCCTAGATTGATCGCTCGTTACATCTCATGCTACTCCTGTATGCCAATTGCCTTGCGACAGCCGCTGTGCTCCAATGGGGAAAGAAAAAGTGTAGAAAACGCCGTTTGTCCCATGAGTTCCATTCCATCCCTATGCTGTTGAAGTGTCGCCAAAAATGTGTCCTAAAAATTCGCTCGCCAAAATGTCGCTGGACCCGCCAAGAAATGACAAAAGAAAATGTATGTGTGTGTGTAAAAAATTGCCTGAGACAAATACCGGGCAATTTCAGAAACCTCAAACCCAGCATATGAGACTGGTGGGGTCGGGCTTCGTAGATTGTGAGGGACTTCTGTGCAGCGGAAGCGGAGGGCAGTCCAATTTGAGACAAATTAGGGTCCATTCTCGCCAGGTGCGCGTTGATTCTGTCGCACTTCTTGGAACGTGTCCCGTCCGAATGTCCCAGGCCCAAGCCGCTCGGTCCCGCTGCTCATCCAACGTTCTCACATCCCAAGTCAAGCATCCAAAAGCTGGTTCTAGATTCGATTAGGTCGGGTTTTTGTTGCCATTGCCTCTTTTTCGACCAAAGCCATGCTGTGGCAAATGCCCGGAGCTCGGGAGCGCTAGCTTATTTCTTGTGTTTGGTAAGAAAAAGCTTAGTGCATTGAACATCTCGTAAACTCGATAGCATCAACGGCTGATTGGCTGATTCCGGCCTTGCCAATGGAGCGGTCCGAATAGTCCGCTGTCGGTCACACTAATCGGCCCAGTCCCGATGGCGCATTGTGACGTGGTAGACTAATAACAGCAGACGCTCGCGTAGAACCCGAAGGTTCGCTGGGGCTATTTTGCCCAGCCCGACAGGCGAAGAGGGCCACGCGTGTCGCGAACCCACATTGTCGGTACTGGCCAGCAATGCTTTTTCGGTGGGAATTTTTTGTCGTAATAGAATCGAGCCCTGAAAGCTGTCTGTAGACCCAGCCGAGGTTGGATAGGAATCGGTGGCGAAACCACCGAAGCTCCGACCCCGGCAAAATCCGAACGACTCCGGGACGTTGTCGTCGGAGGCCCATCAATAGCTGACTGGGATCCAGCGAATGGGAACGCCGTTAATGCCAACCTCGTACGGCTTGCCCGATGTCTTCCTTGGTGGCAGTGCCCATCGTGCCCGGCCTGGTTGCTGATCGTCAAGCTTGCCCCTCTTGCGCATCGCCATCTCCATAACAGCTATGCGGATGAAGTCGGAATTTTCTCGCATTTCCTTTGTCGCATAGCAGGTGGGAGGGCGGCCTGGCTGCTGGATCGGGGGTGAGACTGGTTTCCGTTGGATGTCGAAGATGATGATTGCTGTGTTCCGGAATAAGGGCTGCGAGTTGAAGGTGGAGCGGATCGTGAACGCTGTACCTTGTAAGTCTGCATCTGGATGGATGCGGAGAATGTTCCAGATGGCGACGTGGCCGGGGTTGAGGGTCGATACGAGAGTTGGTCGTGGGGTTGAGATACCGACGCACCTCTGCGGAGGGCATCTCCTCAGTGACTGGGGTCGTCGCTCATCGGTGTAAGGTACGTTGGGATCGATAGTCAAGATAGACCGGGTCAGGAAGTCATCTGGTGGGATGGACGGAAAATTGATTGCAGAGAATGACCGGGCAGCAGAGCGCAGCGCGCGCAGCGACGCCGTCAAGTTGGACTTGAATACAGCGCGGAGAGGCTTGAATGCGATAGGCAGGCGGGTTTCCTCGACAGGGTCGACAGTCTTCTCTTCCATGTCGCTAAAGTCCAGTTCATCGTCGAAAACCACATGGCCACCCGAAAGAGGGTGCTCGTCGGCGGCATGGGGTGGTGAGCGAACAGGCTCTAGAGACTTGCGCATTGGGCCACCACGGCCCCTTCGCGATGTTGACGACCCGGGTGTGCTGGGGGTGCCGACGGAGGACACCACATCAGTGGTGAATGAGTTGCCCAAGGATGGGATCGAATCCGCGGAAATGGTCCTGACGGACATTTGGGAACCAACATTGCTTTCCGTGACGCTGAAAAAATCATCCAAATCCTCGGGAGGGATAGTAGAACATCGAGAGGGTTCCTGGTCAGGCTCCAGCTGAGTTCCTTCTCAGAAATCTGCTGTTCGTCGATAATGTCTTCCATGGTGAGGGTGCATCCCCACGAAGCTTACGCCTCTGCGACCTTCGCTGACGGGGATGTCAGTGACGGCCAACAAAGCGGCCACGGAGGGAGCTATGGAATCCGGCGTGTGCACCTCCTTAGGCAGTTTCCGGCGGTGGGTGCCATGGTGCTTCTGAGCATGGATGCTGTCGTGCTTGGTGTTCCTGGTGGGAATCTGAACGGGGCTTGTGGGCGTGGGTGGCCTCTCTATGTCGCGGTCGGTGAAGACGCTAGAAGGAGAGATGGAGCGCACAGGGCTGAAGTTCTTTCGTTTGGCCATGATTGCATCGATTTTTGAGTCGGTAGGACGGGAATAAGATTCAGGGTTGATTTTTTGAGTTGCGGATGTAACGGTGACGTCGGACCAGCTTGTGACATGCTTTGATAAGTTGGATTGGGCGGGAATGGTTGCGGTGTTGCGCAGAGTGGTCTTGCCGAGGGTGAGAGTCGGACGGGAGATCGAGGAGGAAGATAATGGAAAAATCGGGGAGAAGTCGAACCAAGGGAGGCGGCGTTTGAGGTGACGGACGAGGAGGGAGAGGACGGAATGGTCGTGGAGGGTGGTGGCCTTGGACGGCTTGAGTATTTGAATGACCTGGGGTCATCATGCTGCCAGATCAGGAATGGGCGGTCGCTGGCGACGCCCCGGGCATGGCTAAAGAGGGTAGGGTGTCTTCGTAGGCCCTTTCCCAGGGACCAGCGGGGCGGAACGGTCTTGAGGCCTGATTCAAAATGGCAAAGGGTATGCTCGCGTGTGCGAGGGCGATTCGAATACGTAAAGCCAAACGCTGGCTGGCTGGTCGGGGTTTTGGATCCACCCAGCGCCTTCAAAGGGCAGGTCGACGGACTAATCAGCGGCGCTAGAATCTCGCGGGAAGCCCAGGAAATCGAGGGAGGGGTGCGTCCAAGGGCGTGGGCGTCGCGGGTGTCGCTGGATGGAGAAGGACGGGGTTGTGCCTTGCAGGCGATGTCGTAGAGTGGGTGAACGCGCGACAGAGAGACGCGATGCCGCCTTGTTGGAGGAAAAATGGTGTTTCCGGACGATGAGATGTGGATGAAGAGCTGACCGTGGGTAGAGACTTTGAGAGGAGAAGAAAGAAGAAAAATAACAAGAGAAGAGAGGCGGATAGGAGTAAGAGATAAGGGCCAGCAGGACAAGCCCAAAAGGGGTGTGAGTGACGGAATTGAGGAAGGAAGGAATCAGGGTCAGAGTCAGATCCAGCTGAAGAAGGAAGGAAGGGGTTTGATCGTCAGCTCCCTTTTCTTTTTTTTCTTTTTATTTTCCTTCCACTAATTGCTGGTGATAGGGTCCTATTTTTGCTTTTCGGCCTCTCTCACACCCTCTCTTTTTCTTTTTATGTCTCGCTTTTTCCAACTCGCAAGGGGCCTGTGCCTGTCTGTGCCTGTGCCTCAATCACTCTGCTCGGCAGTGTGACTCGAGGGTGTTGATGCGTTGTCCTGCCTCGCTCAGTTGTCTTCCCTGCATGGGGTTCTGCCACGTTGGTTCGCTGCCTCCTGTACGCTTCCCGTCCGTCCCCGACAATGTGGCTCCTTTTAAGAGATTTGGCAGGGTCTCCCGAAGGTCCGTCCTGCGCCGGGTTCCCAAATTGCGATGGCTGTCTGTTGCGGTGGCCTGGCCTGCACGAGCTCGGATGCAGGGCTTCCTAGGCTGGGTCGCCGCGCGGATGCTACCGTGCCTGTCGTTTTGCTTCTCAAAGGTGTACACACCGCAGCCGTGCGTATGGGTGTCCACGAAATCCGATGTGCCGGCAGACGGACGATGAGCAAGAGCTGTTGGACAAATGGAAGATGGCCAGATGGCCGACGGTGGGCAGCCTTCTCCGATTACATATAACCCTCCAGATGCGCATTTAATCTACGGTAGAGATATGCTGCTGATACCAGGTTTCTTGTCTGCCAGGTCAGGTCGGCGTTAATCAACTGAGTTACTAGGCTGCCTGCCTAATCTGTCTGAGGGTCACCGCGTCTTGGCTGATGGGCCAAAGGTGCAGAATGACTGCGCCGACCCTTATCTACGGGGTACGGGGATCAATCGCATGAGGCCAAACCTTTCCCATACCCCAACCCTCAGATTGTCTTGGCCCTTGGGTTAGGTTGGCCGGGTTAGGTTGGGTTTAACGAGCGACATGAGGGCTATCGGGGCTCCAGGTACCTTTGCGCAGGCACACCAGCGCACGCCAGACGGACAGGGTACCTTTGCACACGACACCTCCCTCGTACCTCGGCGCACCCTCCATAATAGGCACATGCTGCAGCACGCCGAGTCATCCGGACGATACGGACGATCCAGAGGGCCAGCTGCTACGACGTGACACGGAGCCTGGGAAGCTGACTTCCTTATCACTGAGTATTCGGCATCGCGACACCCGGGATTGCAAGCGGGAATTAATCTGTTGGGGCACACCTACAGAGTACCGTACCTCCTCCCGACTTGACGGAGTCGGCACTGGCACTAGTACCAGGACGTTGTAGCTTCGCAGCCAAGCCTGCTTGCTTTTCCGGCGGCATTCGCGAGAAGGCCAGAAAAGGGCTCAGCTCACCTCGGGGTAAGGAAAATAGGCAACATGAAAACAAGCATTCGAATACTGGGTCAACCAATGTTGCGTCCGTCGTCCACCAACTTTGTTGCGTTTGCTGACACGGCTGCGGGCATCTTGTCCCGGTCACCAGCCCACCACCCACCCACTGGTCTCGAACCAACTCAACCCGCATAACATGACGCTTATCAACATTTAAGTTGCCCGGGCGTGTGTCTGTTCCCTCCATCTTTCGGCGCCGGTCTGTCTCAGCCAATCTCTGGTCTCGCCCATCTCAGCTCGCGAGTCGCCGACACCTCTGCGAGGACAAGCTCAGCAGATGATCAACGTTTGCCACATTAACCCTTCCTGGCAGCGATGGGCAGGGCAGGCATTTCCAAGACCAATCCCATCCCATGTTGTCATTGTCAGACGCCGCGGCACTCCCGCCACTTGCACCTCCCAAGTAGACCTCACAACCTTAATCCGCCCAATAGCTCTCTGTGCTGGGGTCGGTTCTTTTGGCTGTCATGGCCGCGCACGGAGCTGTCATCCGTCCCATTGGCAGGGAGGAGGTTTAGGCCGTTGGTGTTTGATAACAGCCCAGAGCACATGACCCCAAGTGCGTGTTAGGCCAAGCGCCCAGCTAACCTCGACTACGCTATCATCTCGAACTAGTATTACAAGGCACACGACCCCGTTTTGCTTCATGCGCCGCCGGTGACAGATGCAGCGCCGAAGGATAAGGGACAGGGAGCGCCGAAGCCCACTGAACCTGCATGCTGCACGGCACGTGGATGCCTAACAAAGGCCGTGCTAGATGAGACGTGGCATGGCCGAAACCCCGACGCATTCGTGCACTTGGCGATGATTTTCTACGGGTAGATGGATGGCACTGTAGATGCGCGCGATGGACACTACGTTACTGGTAGCCGTCTACTAGGCTCATCACGCGATGAAACTTCCTTATCATCATGCTCTAATTCGCGGGGCCAGGCTGCGTCATGCCGTCATGGCTTTGCTCGAGGCTACACACCCTCTTCCCTTTTCCCTCTGACTTTCAACCCCACGTTTGCCTAGAAAACGCGGGGTTTGGTCATCGTCCATGTTCAATGGATCCACAGCAACTATCCGCATCAGCTCCTTTCTCCCGCGCAGGGTCCTCTGCGAAAAATGTAAAATTGGGACATGATCACCAATGTCGTCAAGGCCAAGAACGAGAAGATGGGGGTGATCTTGCAACACGGATCGAGATTTGTAGGCTTCTTTTGGCGAGGCTCTGAATTGTTTCCGCGTTTCCCTTTGTTGCCGCTGAAAAAGGCATCTTTGACGTTCTCGAGCAGATCTGACCCCTTCGCTGCTGCGACCGACACACCCATCACCAACCCTTGTTGAAGTCGCTTCTCATAAGTCCGAGGTAAGAGATACGGTATTATTGTGCTAGTCAACGAACCATCATCCGTTGGCAGGGTCTACTGAGACAATCCTCTGCAGGCATCCTCATTAGTCCAGTAGAAAGGGTGGCAGGCGCTGTCAGGTGTATGCGTCGTCCTTGACGAGAAGAATCTGTTCCCTGATTGCGAATTATTTCCCTGTAGGAATTTCAGACTTGCTAGGTCCTTTTCGCTTAGTGGATGTATCCCCGTCTTTCCCCGGTTTCCATGCAACAGGATGCTGCTCGTCGCCAGAAAATATCTCCTGCGGACATTTCCAGAAGATGGCATCAAACGCCGAGCTCTCTCTGGCGGTGTACTTAAGAGAAGCGGCATGGTTCCGAGGACTTGCGCATATACGCCGACGCCGGGAGGACCCGGCGCCGCATATCTCTTCTATTCCTTTTATCGCCGAAACCTATGATATTAGTCGTCAATTGCAGGTGTTTGCCCAATCTGCTATGCAGTTCTCCTGCATCCCCTGGTCTAAGCAATGTGGCACGTCCCTGCTGGTCAGATCAGCGAGACCAAGTGTCAACAGATGGCCCTGTTTGGTCTCTCTGAAAAGCTTGGTCAGGGATGTATTTGGCATGCAGTCGTTCCTGGACCCTTCCACATATCTGTGCTGTGAGACAGGTGTTACTGTCTGTATCTCAGCTACCACGGCCCACCACTTATCATGAGTGTAAGAAATTTATTGCATAATATTTGTCATGGCAGTAGTAGGCTGAGATGCTACGGCGCACGCCCTTCACTTTGATTTACATGCGTTTTAATTTGTCTCGGCGCTTGAATGTCGGGGCCCAACACCGTCCTGAGCCGCGTGGTTGTGAATGTTCCTTCAATGAATGGTCATACACAAAGATGGCACACATTTGTTGACGCAGTCACAGTATTTGGTTCGTTGGCTTGAAACAAGCTACTTTACGTTTCATTATGTCTCCCATCATTGGTAGAGAATGATGTTCGGTGTTGGTCAGGGTAGGTGGTTGATTGGTTGCTCACACAAGCTGCAGGTCGAATTACACTGAGCAATAGCAAGGAGCGGTTCAGCATAGTGCGCTGTATTAATTCTTGTTATGTCGTACAAGATTTTAAGTGGTGGGAGGTCAAACCCTAGGATCTACAGTAGCATATTACTTCGCAGTAATACAACACATCGGAGGCCATTCGTAACAGAACCGATCTGACAACGCTCTCCGTTCATACCCAAACAGACAACCGATTCAGATCCAGATCTTATTACTTTTAGCGGTCGAGCCAAGATTACCGCTGATACAGCCATGTGCCAGTGTTTCAATCAAGTGGTGGTCGTCCAGCGCATTGCAAGATGGCTAGAGACTATGGTGGATTGACCTCGTTCGCCAAGAAGGGATCTTCACCATCCGTCATAACGAGCAGTCCCCAAATACACCACCCGCATTTTCTGCCGTTCCAACCCTCGTTAAATCCGTGTTCCGGCCCATTTTTTTCTTCAGTCCTTCAGACCCTGAAATGATGCAAGACAGCAGCGTGAAAGTTCCCAGAGAAAACCAAGCTCCACACTACCCCGGATCACAAGACGTGGGAGTTGGAGTTTCATTGACACATCAAAGCATAAAACACACACGCACGCCCCTCCCTTTCTTCAACAATGACATCTCCGTCGAGAAGGCCACAGAGAAGTCTTCTGTGAAACTGTGCGATGAGCTAAAGGATCGACGGGTTCGGTGGGAATCGCCCGCGTGGAGGAGGCATTACCTCATCGTTGTCGTGGGAGCGGCACGTCGGGGGCTCCGATGGCGGCGGCCATTGGTAGATATGCATCGTCGTCAATTCGCGAATCAATTCTCTGCGAAGATCTCAATTGCTGCAGAAAATAAGAGCAATCGCCTACGAGACACCACCCCTCCTTTGCTGCCCGTTCACATCATCGCCATTGGCAATACCCACCCACCCTTTGCCCAGAATCCTTAGCTAGGCGCCGTTAGCCCGGCATTCCAGCTCCACACACCTGGTTTTGCCAGCCGGAAGTTG
Source organism: Albifimbria verrucaria (assembly GCA_020081605.1). Classification (NCBI taxonomy): domain Eukaryota; kingdom Fungi; phylum Ascomycota; class Sordariomycetes; order Hypocreales; family Stachybotryaceae; genus Albifimbria; species Albifimbria verrucaria. Next base: position 1,248,120 of record JAHREC010000062.1, read on the forward strand.
GCAGGTTGTGATAAGAATATTTTTCTTTGCTTGGCTAGGCCAGGGAATCCAAGATTCTGTCGTGATGGTGGCCGGTCGCTAATGACGTCGGTCCGGTAGCCGTTTTCTCTGCAACGGTAGGTGTGTATTGATTGATTGGGTAGGAATCCATGACAAAGTGTTTGAAACAGTCATCGCCAATGTCGTATCGCATGTCTACAACCTGATATACGTCTTGTCTACGGTAGCCTCGCATTATACTGTTCGAATTACATGGATGTAATTGAGGCTTGGTGACGTTATTTTTCTCTTACCCTATACTAACATCCCATTCATCTATGTTCAGAGTATTTGTAGCAGGCAGTTTTTCTTGTTCATAAGTCATTAATACTGTACTGGTTTTACCCATATTTATTGTCTTGTACTTGTGATTTGAGGCTCCAGATATGGAAATTGACTATTGGAGCCTGGGCTCTTGAATCTACAGAAGGGTGGCCTGACCTACCTTGTCCCCTGAATAACCCGTTCATCGCAGCTTATAAAGTAATCAGTTGGATCATTGTGGTTATTGATCATCGAACCAAGCCCTTCCTATACTTACCTTATATTTCTGAATTAACGTAGAGCTATTGGCAAGTCTAGTGAGATTAACTGTATTACACCCTTGTCAATCTGTAAGCAATACCATCGCCGTGCAATACAAGCCAGCGAATCAGCTATAAGAACAGAGTGAAGCGGCTGAGCAAGGCATACAAATACCAGCGTGGCGCAGATAACTCAGCCGCGTTTGAGAATCCAGAATCAGGCGGTAAATACCCAGACTACGCAACACCATGCCAGGACTTCGCAGCACGGAATGACGATACTGTTGGGCGTCAAACTGTTGAGTGAAGATGAGCTTTGGCTTCTCGGTTGGCGACTTTCTCGCTGTCATAGAGCTCGCCAACAAAATCCGCAGGGACTTTAGTGGTGCACCAGACCAGTTCAAAGAGATCGCCCAAGAGGTGCGGACCCTGTCTATCGTGCTTCAAGATGCAAGCGTCAATGCCGCTCAGTTCTCGGGAGACCAAGCGGACAACTTCCAGACGGTGCTGTCTAGCTGTCATGCGCTCCTTCAAAGGCTAGAAAAAGTTGTGGATAAATGGAGCGATGTTCTTCAGCACAAGCAAGGAAAAATCGTTCAAAGAATCTGGAAGAGACTGAAGTGGGAGCCTGAAGAGATCCGTGATCTTCGAAGTCAGCTCACTTCCAGAGTAACACTCCTCAACACTTTCAACGACCGAACAACCAGCCATAACGTTGCAAAGCTGGTTCGACGAAACGATGATGAGAGGCAAATAAAACTGTTGGAATGGCTCAGTCCTGTCAACTATGTCGCTCAACAGAATTACTTGGCCGGTCGACGCCAAGCAGGTTCAAGGAAATGGCTCTTCGATTCAGCTCTCTTCACACAATGGCTGGCACAAAAGGCCAAATCCTCTACTGTCCCGGCGACCCTGGTACTGGTAAGACCTTTACCACAGCTATGGTAATTGAGAAATTGCAAGATGAGACGCAAAATGACTCGAGGACCTTGAACACGTACCTGTATTGCTCATACAAGAATGCCGACCAGGACACTCACAGTTTACTCTGTAGTTTGCTGCGTAACTCTTTTCAGCACGCTGGCATTCCCGATACGGTCTTTCCAATTTACGAGAAGCGCCAAGCGTCGGGCCAACCGCTCTTGCGTGACGAAGTTCTACCACTCCTAGGATCGCTATATACATCTTTTGACAGAGTCAACATACTTGTGGATGCGCTGGACGAACTTCCTGTTCAAGTCCGGAGGCCATTTATCACAGAGCTCTTGAGGCTACGACAGAATCAGAACCTCAGTCTGTTCCTCACCTCGCGTAATATTCCAGAAATCCAACGCCCATTTGATGACCAAGGAGCTGCTAGCCTGGAAATAAGGGCAAGCGATGAGGATGTGTGCCAGTTTCTGATGGACTCGCTCTTCCAACTACCGAGGTTTGTGGGTAGGTCTCCTGCTCTGCAAGCAGAGATTATACAAGCCATCACAGAGGCTTGTTCAGGCATGTAAGCAGTTTCTTCTCTTGAGCTACGACAATCCATACTAATGCTATATCAGGTTTCTCTTAGCAGAGCTACATTTGGGTTCGCTCAAGCATAAGAAATCCATAACTGCACTTCGATCTGCGTTATCCAGTCTCCGCGTTGGGTCAGATGCGTATGACAATGCATACGAGGACACGATGGCGAGAGTCTCTGCATTGGGCCCAGATTCAGAGAACCTCGCCAAACAGGCATTACTTATACTCAGTTGCGCTCGACAGCCGCTCCTGACCGAGGATCTGGCTTATGCCTTGTCTGTTGAGCCAGATAGCGAGACAATTGACGAAGACAACGTACCGGATATCGAAGACGTTGTGGCAGTTTGCGCTGGCCTGGTTGTAATTGATAAAGAAAGCAACGTTGTCCAGCTCGTGCATAAATCGACACAGGAATACTTCGAAAGGAACCGAGCACGCTGGTTCCCCAGGGCTAATGACATTATGGCACGACTATGTATCCGGTATAGATCGATGGCTCTGTCGAGAATGTCAAGTGGTACAAAAAAACAACCATAGTTCTACCATTTTGGCGTTATGCTGATGCTAATGTGTTTCACCACACTCTCGTTGCAGAACGGGAGGTTGAAGCAGCAGGCGAAATGACAACGGCCTCATCCAATGCTATAGTTTTGTCTAATGTCTCTTCCACGTCGGAACTTGCTCTCAGACAGCTTGCAAAGGACATGGGAGGCAGTCTGCAGTCAACACTTCTTTCGGCTTGCCGCGACGGGCGTCATGCTTTAGTAGAGCTACTGTTGACAGTCAATAACTACGAATGGTCACAGTCGCCCAACCATTCTGGTTCAAAAGCGTTCCGTAGTAGCCCGAGGGAACAATTTGATGTCTCTCAAGATGATGTTCTCCTCACCATTGCTGCCAGACGCAGGGATTACGCCATGATTAAAATTCTGTTGGATCAAGGTGCAGATCCAAATGTTGTAAATCCTTTCGGGCTGACAGCCTTGTACATTGCGGCAAGCAATGGATCTGAGAGCTTAATAGCACTCTTGCTAGAACACCCATCCATCGACCCGAATTGCGAGTGTAGGGAGAAACACCTGCCTCGGTCATTTTGTGACGAATATGCCTATAAACTATGGGCCGGAGATATCCTCTGGACTCCATTGCTAGTCGCTGTTAGGGCAGGGCACCTTGGTTCTGTCAGAATATTGTTGAACAGAGCTGACCGTAGATATCGAGACCGGGGCGGCATGAATGTCGCGTGCCTTGCTGCCGCTATTGGGCATTGCGAGATAATCAAGGAGCTCCTTAAATGGTCCGATATAGAAATGGATCCCCTCAAATCAACAGCATCGGTCAGCGCTGGAGATGGCGATCAAGAGCTCGCAATATGAAGCTTGCCAGATTCTGATACCTATATCCGATGTCAACCGCAAATATGCAAATGGGAACAGACCACTTCACGAAGCCATACCAAGGGATGTTTCAAGATTTGTTCAAAAACCAGTTGATACAGGAGGTATTGAGATTAATTCCTGGGGCAATGGCCCGCTCCAGTTGGCTGCGGAGCAAAGCTTTGAGATTTTGTTCGCACTAGTTAGGCACATTGGTGCCCACGGTATTCACGACAAACACTGGGAATCGGCAAAATCAGTACTAATGGATAAATGCAGAACCCGCGCTCATATTAATAGTTTGGCATCAATTCCCATGTTCGATATTAATGTGAAGGATGAATTCGGGAGCGCCTTCCTCCATCGAATTTGTGTCACTCCTCGTATCTCTGTTCTCAAAGCAGTATTGCAATATCCGAGCATTAATGTCAACATCCGTGATCGTTATGGTAACACCCCACTGATGATGGCAGTACAACATTGCAACTATGAAGCAATAAATGCGCTGTTAAGCCACAATGGTGTTCTTTTGGACACAGAAAATCAGGCAGGCGACACAGCCTTGCTGATGGCCCCAGTGGTTACATCGGACCCTAATACGTGGCGCCAAAGTACCGCAGACGCGGCACACCATATTCTTGAGAAGTTCTTACGGCATCCTGATGTACGCAAAAATCACCAGAACAAGGCCGGCCAGAACGTTCTCACTTTAGCTGTCCAATATGGAACAAAGTCTATGCTTCAGTCAATCATAGAAATGACGAATTTAGCTGGTCAATTCCACGAGATTTTTCAGAACGGAAGAACACTTATATCATATTCTTCTGAGCTTAAGACGCCATATGCTTTTGATTTCATTGTCGAGAAATCTTTACCACACTTCATTGATCTTGCGGATAACGAGGAAGAACACCATTGTCGTATGCGGCAGAAGCGGGCAACCACAGAACCATGAAAAACTTATGGGAATAGCTGATATTCGCATTGAGTTAGCTGATAATAAAGGATACACGCCTCTTGAATACGCTATACTGAGTGGCAGTACAGAAGCAGAAAGAATATTGATGATGAAGGGTGCGAGAAGACTTCAAACAAGGCAAGGCGACAGAACCACTTCCCATTAAAAACGCAAAAAGACTGGAGGAATCATTAGAATAGCGATAAATGAATCTCATGAGTGATAGGCTTGTGCATGCAAAGCGAGTGTGGTTTAGAGAGCTGGCATATACATGAACTCGTCTCCTGTTCAGACTTATTATCTGCCAGATCTAGTGGGAGGTGAGCATCATGCTTGCCCCAAATACAGCCAAGAATTAATCTTGACGGCTTGTAGTACTTTTTAACATACGATTATTTGTATACAAGTCCTCAGGAATACAGTCTTCGATAACTTCTCCATCGGTCACTACTCTCATGTTATGTGTTATGATGAATGTTACGGTGATAGTCGTAGACGAGTACAGCATTATTCAAGCTAAAAGAATCTCACGAATTCGACTATTCGGATCAAGGCCAGCAGTCAGGAGCCTGCAAGATGTACCTACAAGAGAAATTAGCAGCAGCTCCAGATATTCCCTTATACTCTTACATGCCTTTTGATGGCGGCTCGAAACCGCGTCTTACACTCTTTAGGACTCATAATAGTTGGCCGATTTCTGGACCAAGTGAAGCTCATGTCCTTGATCTAGCTCTCAAGCTTTTTATCTAGGGTGTATGTACGAATATAGTCCACAATGCCAACAACAAGCTCCTTATTAGTATCATCAAGCGCAACGACTAAAGAATAATCCATGATGTTGTGCCTTGCCAAGAAGAGCGTATCATTCCACACTGACGACTGTAGAAGTTTTTGAGAATGGTCTCTCATAAAAGGGGCGATTCACATATAAACTCGACTAAATTCTCATCCAGCAAGACCTCGTTTTGTTCGCCAGTTGATTGAACCTGCGATTACGCATGGATCCTTTGAGATCGAAAATTCGATTCGGCAATCGATCGTAGAACATATTCTCCATCATAAGGAGGTTCAGGTGAACGTTTTTATTGGTGTCCATGTTTCTAATTGAAATCTGCAAGAAGCCGATTATTTTTGCAATCGCAGATGGCAATTCATGAAATAGTGATTCCGCCATCATACTGAAGTACCTTGGGGCAAAGTCGAGAAAAGCAGTTGTTTCTATAGATGAGAGAGACTTGAGAACGAAACGATTGTCCAGAGTCTTGAGAAAAAGAGCCCCGGATTTACCACCTCGTGAATTCCAATGAATACATCTCGATAGAGACTCGACGATGCGGCCAGCTACACCTATCTTGCGCTGAACAGCGTCGAATTGTTCAGCATAAAATACTTTGCATAAAATCTTTGCTGAGCCTGCGATAAACTCATATTTGAAGTGAGTTTGTGTACCTCTAAGAAGGATTCTTTCTAAGTTGTCATCTACATGCTGATCTGCAGCTCTGGAAGTGGATGGTAGCCTAGACCCCGTGTCGTCTAATTCATGATCTTCCTGCGGTTGGTTTTGGGGCTGGTGATAGATAGAGGCAATTCGATTACAGTAATCCTCAGAGTGGAGGATAAATGCAATCACGGAGCTCGGCTCGTCTTCTCGTATAATCACCTTTGAATCAACAAACAGATGGTCAGTGATATTAATTGGGTAGTGAAGTGGCTCCCACCCGCTTGGCGAGCGATCTAACCAGAAATTTGTGAGTCTTTCGAAGAAACTGGACTTCTGAAGGGGTGAGGAACTTTCAGTGCTAGCTGCTAAAGAATCGGCATTGTCTGTAACTTGAGAATGAAACTCGTTCACCGAAGAGTCGATATTACTGGTTGCTACAGTTCTAGTAGACAATCCGGTGGACTGGAACTTCAGACCTGGTTCTGTAGACACAGGGGATGTAGTGTATGATGATACGGCGAATGACTCCGAGGCTCCTTTCCCGATGAGAGATGTATTCAGTGTTACAACCTTGCAATTCTTTCGGCTCTCATCATATCTTGACGATTCTTCTTGGGCGGCTTCCTTTACTCCTTCGTACACCTCTGCAATAGGTTCCGTCAAACTCTCGGGCAGCTTCGTTCTCGTCTGCTGGGAATGCAACCCATCGGTGCGGCCATTATGGTTGTCGATGTGCATATTCAAGTTCTCAATGCTGATTTGCTCAAGGTTCTTGGCCAGTTGTGACATTTCAGACTGCTGCCCTTGATCAACAGACGTTTGAACTGGGATATACTGACTATCAATATCAGGGGACTGAATCGTTTTCGGATTGGGAATGATTGAGGCTCTTGCCGATGAATCCGTTCTTGAATTGTAAAAGCGGGAACCGGCTCAGGTCCTTACTCGGAAGAAATTCTGACTCAAAATTAACGAAGGCTTCATCCCACGACACTGCGCCCCGGATCATCTCTCTAACAATGTCGTTGAAGGGAAGGGTTTCATAATACTTCGAGCGAACATAAATGTCCTGAAGTTTGTGAGTGAGGAAACGATGGTCATCATCCGTCTTGTTGAAGAGCCGTTCGATCTCACTTTTACAAGCCTCTACTTTTTCTGGAGAAATGGCGTCAATGCGGATACCTTCAAGCCTGGATTTTACCGATGCAATGAACTGATCCCACCGCTCTTTAATCTTGATAAATACCTCATTTTTGAGAGCCATGTCACGCTTGACATTCCAAGTAATTTGTACCGAGGGAATAATGACTTCGAGGGGACTGATTCGGTCATGCTGTATGCACACAACGATATCGTGAAAGGAAAAGAATCGGATACGCTCATAGCTCTTGGTGTGCTGGCATTTAAAATTGCTGTCCAGCTGTAAATTGTTCCCCAGAATAATAACTCTAGGTACTTCCCAAACGAGTATTCCCAACTGTTGTCTGACATGGCGACCGGAGGCGATTTTTTGTCACAAACTTTGCAGCAACTCCACATGGTGATACGATCGTGTAGCGAATCAACGGGCTTGGAAGGCAAAGAATTGAGAGAAACGGTAACACAGGACTCGCTATGGACGTAAGTGCGATGATGTTGGCGCAAAGGTTTGTCACAGCCGTGAGCTGTACATGTTTCATCTCTATCATACCACAGAGCCTCTAGGTATTGCCCTAGAGTACAATCGGCAGTCATACCGGTATCCATTTGCTGTTGGTCATAAAACGAAATAGCCATAAGACCCGGTTCGATACAAGGTATTTTAGTCTCGCTGCAAGTAACGGAGTAGAGTAACGTTATATCCTGACGAGAATAGGGGCTCATGATATCAGGATAACCATGGATATAATTCTCCACTTGAAGATTATAAGTTTGGTAAATCTGCAAAGCTTTGTTATACTCTGAGTCATGAAGGGTACGTATAATTTCGGATATTTGTCTAGATACCGGACGATTAGTGGCGTGTATCATGTCAGGGTCGATCAGTCGAAAAGATTGAGAAACTGTTTCTTCAACACTGTCTTCCGTCTTTGCACGAAAATCATCTCGCAAACGTCTAAGATCTGCCAAATGATGCTCCATCTCCTTGAGTCTTCGTAGGAGGTAGGGCGGTTCGAAAGCCACGAATGGTGAAGACGTCAGACTTTTGGCCTCGTATGCTGCTAGCATATTGCCAATTATACGCGCCTGTGTACCCCCGTGAGCGGTGCCGTTGTCTGTGGAAGTTTTGATTTCATCCATAGAAGGAAGCGAAGGATTGTCGCCCGTATTACTTGATATGTTGTAATGCTCATCTTGCAGAAGATCTGATTCCAGTTTAACGTGATAAACCACGTAGACCATAAAGTCGGCTATCCTCTTTATGATACCGAGCATACGTCTTGGCCCCCACGAAGAAGGATAGTACCACCAAGAGAAGGACTACAGCCAGACATGAATATGTAGGAATTTTTCCTGCTAGGACAGTCGTCATCAAGGTAAGACCTTACCTCAAACTCTTCGAAAGAGCCCAGGCGTACAGGAAGCATGAGATCATCTAGACTCGATATGATATCGGCCTCAGCGCAGCGTGACACAGCATGAATGACTGATGACTTGACATTACAGATCACAGCAATGTTGGCAGCAGAGAGTGCTTCCAAAGCAATGCCCGACACATTTTTCTCCACCAGAAGTACTTGAGGTTCTAGGTCGATGATTCTGTTCGTCATAGTTCTTAGGTATTCCTGTCCCTTATCGATGATAGACTGTAAGCTCACGATATCTTGTTGATCAGCCGGGTATTCAATCGGGAAAGACACAAGCATGATTCGGGGCTTGCGAACCCTGCGCGACATGCTCTTCAAAGCCAGTTTTTTGCTGAAAATGAAGCCATTTATAAAGCTGCTGTCTGTTGGCTTTCCACCAGGTATTTTCTTAAGTTTAACATAGTGTCGAATATCCATATGGTCGCCCCTTTAATGTCTGGCATAACTTTCTCAACACACTCAAGAATAGTGGGAAGCAGAGCTTTGACCCAGGCCGGAATGTCTGGGATATCGGCATCCTGAAGTAGCCTCTGTAAAAGTTTATCAATATGACTGCTGTATACGGCATTCAATTTGAATCCAGATGTTCTGGTCCTCTTGACCAAACCATGTATCGTGGGCTTTGTAGTCTCGCTGTGAAAAATCTCTGTATTTTGATGCGAGTTTGCCCGTTTTCTCTCAGTCTTGCCTGAATCTGGCTCTGAAACCACTTTATTGGAGAATTTCGGGCTTTTGCTCGGGGAATTTTCTTGTCTAGACAGCTCGGAGCTTATGTAGCTGGCAGAGACACTCTTTCCGCTTATGCTCTTGTCTCTACTGGGGTGTTTTCTCCAGGCTCGTAACGACAGGGAAAAACCTGATGTTTCGCCGGTCAGAACATGGGATCCAGATGTATCTGTGCTTAGCACAGTGTCGAATATGTTCATTTGTTCATCTCCGCTTGAATCATCAGACATGTATGCAGCAAGCTCAGGATCAATGACATTGTCCTCATGAAACACAGGAGTTCAATTCCCGAATTGACGATATCCTTAATCCCCTAAGAAATGGAACCTCATTTTCTGGTTTCGGCTTCGGCTTGTTCGGTGCATCTGTAGGCTCAAAGCCCTGTTGACCCGGCACCAACAACGACGTCTGCAACTGTGAGGAGCTGGCTTGATTAGGCTGTGGTTCATCAACCCCATGAATTCTGGCATGCTTTAACCTCGGAAGTTTTTGAGCTACATCCAAGCCCGGTGGTTGATTTGTTGGTCCCGTAGAGTCTGTGCTGTTGATCCTCTCAGTATATTGATTTGAAGGATAGCCAGAAATAGTGTTCAGGACGGCGGCATTTGTTCCCATCTTCGGAGAAAGTCTGGACTGGGATGTAGCATCGATATCATTTTCTGCCGTTTGAAGCCGCCCTGACGTGACATGTAATTTTGATGTATGAGACGATGCAGACAGATTAATGTTGCTATTCCCTTGTATAGCCGTTGTCCTTATATCAGCCACCTCTTTAGGGACTAGCGAATGACCAAAATCATCAAAAGTCGTTAGGAGCTCCGTTTTGCAGGCAGAAGAGGCAGTTTTCCTCATGCCTAAGCCCGACTCCTTGTCGACTGGCGATGGGGAGCCTGAGGCTTTCGGGCACTCTGCAGGACTTTGGCTCCGACCCATAGATATGACTGGAGTCTATAGAAGTAACTATAAATGCCGATAGCAACGTGCATTCATTCGCTCAGTTGTGTTTCATGGCCATGGCAGTGAAAAGACTGCGTACTTTGACCCTCTCAATTGACAAGTAGCTATTTAACTAGGGATGGACAGAAGGCTGCGAGGCAGCAGTACCTCGAATATCATGAGTAATATAGCATCATGTGACTCTTCGAGCAGTGTGGTAACCGAAGTTTTGCTCCTGCATAAGGTAACATACCCTCGAGTATACGAATGTCTCCGATTAACAACTCTTTGAAGCCCTGGCCATCCAACGTAGCAGTATCCAGAGCCATCATGTTCAAATTCATATGTATACACGGGTTTCTAAAAGGTGTTGCTGATTTCTGATCTAAAGATCCAGTAATCAAGCAAGGCCTATTGGTAGTGCTGAGTTGAGGCTGAAATGCCGTTGGAGACATACCCTTGTACTCTGTAGTGGATTTGACAATAGCTTTAGTCTCGGTTTAGCCCAGTATTCCTATTTGCTAGAGACTTTACCCCACGTCTAGCTTCCCACATGAATGAATGTGTGCGTTGTCTACCACCGGCACATATGTCGTGAATGCTTCCGAACTGGACCATGTCAAATCTTCCCTGACATACTGTTCACACCACAGCTACCGGTGAGTATTTGCAAGCGGACGGCGACCCATGCCGAATGCGATGCTGACTAGGAAGATCAGTTGGCTTGCATAGACCAAGTGATAACGATGGGCCTGTGACCTGACCAAACCATATTTGTATGCATTTAGCTCCCTGGGAATTACGCGCACACGTCTCTGACAAGGGTTGCAAGCGCCGTCAGCTGTCCCACCACTCCGAAACCATAGACTGAACTATAGATGAAGACAAGTAGTCCCTCCGTCATCTAGAGTCAGTCGATATTTGCCAAGATCCTATCCATCTTCGACGCCAATACAGGCAAGACGATAATCTAGGAGCTCGTCTATAAGCATGTGCCCAGTACCAAGTGAACTCTCTGGTGAGAGCACCCACCGTGAGGGGTCGAGGGCAGCAGCACCTGTTTTACTTGCACGCGGCTGAATGGTTCGACATTCCTTGTCATCGAGGATGACAAATGGAACGAGGAACCCTACATTTATGTGAAGATCTACCCGTCTGTAGTAGTTCTGATCGATACTGGCTGTGGTGGTGCCGCCAAGAATGAGGCAGCCGAACTTACGTCCTTAAGAGAGTATCTCGAGACGTACCCAGTGGCAGACAACGGCAACAAGCCGCTTAACCCTGGCTCGGAGAAGCCATATGCGGTGCTATGCACCCACTGCCATTTCGATCATATAGGTAACACTCCTTCCCATACAGACCCGATACGATGTTAACGGGATTCGCCATCTAGGTGCAGCGGATCAATTCATGGATGGCAAGTCTACCATCTGGGCCAGCTCATACGACAAATCATTCTTAGACGAAGAAAACTTGCCAACTACTTCGCTATGCCACCTTGTGGACATGAAGCTGCCCGAATACACCGTCAGTCATTGGGCTGACGATGGGCAAATGGTGACATTCAACAACGATGATTTGAACCTGGTTATTTACCACACCCCAGGGCATACCCCAGACCAAATCGCAATTTGGGATAGCGAAGAGCGGTTCCTTTTCGTCGGTGACACCATGTATGATACGGCTCATATCATCTTCCCAATACAGAGTAACATGCTTCTATACGTCGAAACTCTTGGAAAGCTCAAAACCCTTGTTCAAGATTGGAATGCCAATGCAGGCAAGTGATACACCAACCACCAAATATCCCACCAGTATCATCGCTTACAACCCACTAACTTTACAATACAGCATCTGAAACCACAGGTGGTCTGAAAAGAGTCAAGATGGCTTGTGGCCACAACACATGCGCAGCAGACGCAGAAGACTTCATCATCGATGTCGATGCATCTCTGCTTCGCGCGATGGAGAACTTGGTTCAGGAGAGAGTGGTAGAGGACGGACGAGTTGCATACACGAGGGAGGACAGGAAGATCAACTTCCTTGGGCCTAGGGAGCGCTTTGAAGAGCTCAAGAACGATGAGGGAGCTATGAAACGCCTCCGAGAGCGTCAGTCAAAGAAATAGCTCCTGATGGGCCGATCTTTCTCTGGCTGAAGTCGCATCCTGCGGATATGTACAGTGGGATAGCAAAAGTTTCGCCCACCTCGCGATTTTCATTCAGCGAAAAGGCTTTATATATAAGATATTATAAGAATTATATATTAATTAATTAATATATTATTATATTATTATCAGTTTATTATATTTTTAGTCGTTCATTATTAGGTATTTGGTCAATTTTCTATCCACATATCTGCATTAGATATGCGGAATTTCTGCCTTCCCACTGCAATAAAGGGACGATTTTCAGGGAGCAACTCCAACTTATGCCAACCACTCAGCATCGATGAATGGCCAATACAAGCACAGAACCTTAGATGCGTCTCACAAGTAACAGTAGAAAATATGTATTGAATTCTGCCACCCATGGGTACCTATCCCATGCAGAATGTGTATGCCGCCTGCTTTTCGCTTTCATCGACGACCAGGAACCCCTAACATGTAACGCCAGTATAGTACTCCTCTTAAGTTTCCAACAAATGAATATGTGCCGCCATGACATGATGTTCCGTTTCACCACGCAATACTATACTAATCTCCTTTCAAATATACTAGCTTTCAACCGGAACACCTAATCTATACCTTGAAATGTCCACGCCAACGCCTTTATTGGGCTGTTCTGGCTCTGCTTGGTGCCCAGCTAAGTCTCTTCGCCAGCGGTGTTTTTGCGTCCCTTCCGTCAAAGGGATTGTCTTCTGTGGCTGTGTCAGCCTCTTGGAGACTGCTACCTTCGCGGTGGCTCATGCGGTGTGTCAGCGCACTAAGCTTGTCCTTCAGGCCTGCTGCTGCGCTTCTCTTGCGGTCGTTTGGCTCCATACCCGCGCCCGAGCTGCGTCTGCGTCTGCTGCTCCCGGCTTCGAGATGACTCGTTGCTGGCCGTTCAGCCGGTTTCTCCTCACGGCGTTGCGACAAGAGGCTTGTACCACTGCTTGACGTGGGCCGGAAGATGTCGATACCAAGTCCTCGAGGGCCACTATTGCTGGCAGCGTCGACAGGCGTCGGCGGGGTCATTGTGAGGTAAGTCGGTACGTTTGGTCCAGGCGCGGGGCCGCTAGTATGCCGCGACTTACTGCTGGCGATGCTGCTGCTTCGACTGGTAGACTGGGGCGCCGGAATGCTGCTATGTGTGCTGCCACGGAGAGATCGAGGTGGCGAGCGCGAGAAGTCTACCGGGGACGTCCCGTAAATACTAGCAGAGTCATCACTCTCGTTGAGACTACCCGCGTAATGCTGAGACCCGTGTGACGAAGAAGGTGCAATCATCACAGAACTGTTTGCAAGTTCCCTCAGCTTATTGCGTTGGTCGGCGTTTGGCCGATGCCTCGAGAACTTGTTCCCGATAATGGCGCCGGTATGAGAAATCAATGCCTTAACAACCGCCTTTTTCAATGCAAGAGCCAGGTCCAGGTTCGACCACGTCTTGTTCTGCCATTCAATCGTAGGCAGCTTGAACACGAAATCGTGCACGTCCTCGAAGTTCCGCTGCTCCTTGCCCTTGTAGCTCAAGCAAAGCACGACAGATGGCATCTTGATATACGCAAACGTCATGTAATTGCTCGCACGGTCAATCATCTTGGTGAGATCATCAGACTGCTGCTTGTCATCAGCGCCTCCTTTACGCAGCGCGAACCGAGATCCCTTCTTTGCATCACTTTCGCGGCTATCCTTTGTAGATTGACCTGTCGAGGATCGCCCTAAAGCACCAGGCCTAGGGCTGCTCATGGCACGCAGAGAATCATACGAAGATTTCTTAGACACCGTTTTCCCTGTGCCGGCGGAGCGAAACAGACGGAAGCCATGCCCATCACCAGTATTAATGCTTAGGGCCTTCTTCGAACTTCGGTCTGCAGGTGAGTTGGACGTCAAGGTAGGTCGCAGGCGCAGCTCAAGCGAGCCCGCGCGGGTATTGAATGATCCGTCCTTGTCTATTGACGGGGTGCTGATTCTGCTTGTAGAGCTGCTTGCCATGGACTCTTCCTCCTCGTCTTCGTTTGCTAGAATGCTTGGTTTCAGTCCCGTGGCTTCGTTCTTTCCGTTTGTAAACTTATCCCCGTCCATACCGGGAAGATGTACTCAAACATGCGTTTTCCTACCTCACGCTCCAGCTGTATTTTCATGGGGTGCAGGTTGACCTCGAAACGATCCATCACAGGAATACCAGCAATGGCCTCTAGCATATACCAGTAGACGCGCAACATATCCTTGTGCTCGTGATCTTGAGCAGAGCCTTTTTCCGGATCATGGTACGGCGCAATGATCTCTGGATATGTAGCGTCCTGCAGCAAGTTTAGGCCAATAATGCTTCCAACACGGAAAAGGTTCATATGCGATCCGTCCGAATTATCAGTACGATCATATTCCATATCCTTCAACTGCAATTCCACCAGAGGTTCATTGGAGTCTTGCATAAGATGCCATACAACATCGCGCACAGCAATACTCCATTTGAGTAATGCGTGACTGTCGGAGTTCATGTCATATCGCCGTTGAGACGTGGTGATTGCCTTCATCATGAAGAACAGCTCATCCTCGCATGCTGCTAGGTCACGCTCAAGATGCAATCGGTCCTCCCAGCCTTTCTTATCCAGGTACTTCGAGTAAATCTGGAAATGAGACTTGATCTCTTCGAGCTGTCTGATTCTTTCTTGCAGTTTTGTACCATCTCCGGTGTTCCGCTCAAATCGCTGAAATCGGAGGCGAGCATGATCTTCTCAAGACGCTCACTACGCGTCTTCTCAAGAGGCTCGCTGTACATGAGCAGATCCAGAACGATTACGTACATTGCATAGTACTGAGACGAGTTACAGAGTAACCGTGCCTGGGAAACTCAACCCACAGATTATCGACACGGCTCTCGGTGTTATTCTCTGCATTGTCCACATCGCCACCACCATCGCGATTCACCTCATCGTTGTACTTGAGACGCAATGTGTTGAACTTGTCATACCGAAGCATGGCCGAAGTTTTCTGAACCACACGCTTGAACCCGAAAGGATCAGTCTGGAAATCGAACATGATCTCCATAGGCACCCACGGTGGCCAAGATGAGCCGATCGGAGCTCCGTATTTACTTCCAGCATACATCGACACCAGATTGGTCTGGAACCATTTCTGATGTGTGACAAAGAATTGCGTGCTGTCCATATTGACCAAAAATCGGCGCTGGACAAGTCCACTGACATTGTCAGAGATTCTCTTCTTCTCCATGACTTCCACAACCTTCAATTCCATCCCTTGGAAGTGACCAGCACAACGTGCTTCTTATTCTTGTCACTCTGCAACTGGATCTGAGGTGCGATCAAGCGGACGTGGTAACTCTTTTGAGGGCTGAATTCCTCAGATATACCACTATTGAGATCCTCGATAGTACCCTCAATAGTACCCTCGCTGTTAGCACTGAAGCTCGCCGTGTTGAATTTGGTGCCCTCTCCGAGGATGTTCCGAATACGCTCTTCGATGTTATTATCCGACTTGTGCTCATGAGCGTTGAGATCAGGGGTTGACATGCTGCGCGACATGCCGCCACCCGATCCTGAAGCACCCTCTTTAGTTCCCTTAGGCTTGCTTCGTTCTTCGATGATATCCAATATGAATTTAATAGCAGGGCGAGACATATAGTAGATAAAACCTCGTCGTTGACTGACTTGATGGATATACCGGAGAACAATGTTTCGCAGCAAATTGTTCCACTTGAGCTGCATGTTGTGAACAACGAACCGGTTGTTAAAGTCACTCTCAAATTCCGCAGTAGAGGGATGTTGAGTGTTTCATTCCTGACGTTAACTGAAGTTTCAGATGCTCGTTTGGTTCCATCCTCGTTAAGTACCTGACTGTCCGATGGCGATCTGGTCTGCATCTGCTCGAGCATCTGCTCCAAGAACTCCTTCTTTTCACGAAGCTTGAAAGTGTGCTTTCGTAAAGCGTCAAAATCCGTGACTGCTTCGGTGTCCTTGGAATCGCATCGGATAACCTTAAGTTCCGCTTCGCCGACATCGCGAGCATGTGTCTGCATCTGAGTACCCAGCTGTTCAAGACGATTTTCGATCAACTGCGCTTGGACTCTCTTTGGGTCATCATCATGGCTCATAATGCAAAAGTGAGTCGGTTCATTTCCGAAGGACTAGTCCGGGTTGGGTCTCCTGCAATCACGCCGCCAATGTCTGTTTGACGGAAATATGTCAGACGAGGCACGAATGCTAGAGGCAGGATCTTGGTATCTGGATGAGGCTCAGTTGGCAAGATCCAGTCTAACTCAACAAAGTCATCCATGTCAATCCAACTGAAGTCGTTGTCAGGAATGGTGAAGCGAGAGAGATCGGGCTTCTCATCCTGATCAGTGATGAGGTCGTGATAGAGCCCTTCTTGATGGCTTCAGTTGTTGTTCCTCGGAGACTCGCTGAAACAGCCCGTACGTCTGCGCTTGCCAGGTCTAGCTGAGCCGCATGGATCTTAATCCCAGTGGTTCTGCTTTGAGCGTTCTTGCTCTTGACCATTGTGTTAAACTCTTCTCTCCTCTGGTGAAGATCCAGCTTGAAACTGTCGAATCGGACCTTGAGACCTGTTGCAGAGACTGCATTTTCGGAATAGTCTTCAGCATCCTTGTGTTTGTAGATGTGACTGAGGAAGAGAGGAGCCAATAAAACACTGTACTTTACAGTCGCTAAATGGCGTCCAAATTTCTTGCTATTCTTCTCGCGACCAGGAAGAGATTGCCCTGTCGAATTGGAAGTGACATCGGCTGACCAAACAGACCCCACCATGCGTAGAAGTGCGTAAAGAATCGCGGCGTCAGGTGGACAGTGTTATAACTTCGTGAAGGCTCGGGGTTTTCAGCCATCCACTCTCGATCAAGTGGCGCTCGGACAGCTATTGATAGATGGATATGGCGACTCCTAAATCCGCGCATCGCATCATATGGCACACCATTTTCGGACTTGGCAAACTTCGGGTTCTTAAGCACGACTTCGTAATGAGGCTTGAATTCGAAGCTTCTTCGTCCTTCCTCGATCGCTTGTTCAAACATCAGGCCAATTATCCACTGGACCTTGCCAGATAGCTTCATGGCCACCTTCTTGAAAACGGCGCCAGATTTGATGGAGTCTTCGCTGAGGTGACTACCCTCCTCTCCCTGGCGTCTCACAGCCTCACGAACCAGATGGCTGTAGTCAGGTATGGCAAGAACATACTCGCCACTGTCGACAACCATGAAGCGCTTAGGGTCATCCTCTGAATTTACAGACCACCTGACATCATTGCGCCAGCACATCAAGAAGCCAGCTCCGTTGCCCGTCACTTGATAAGGATCGCGAGTTCCCTTCAAGGCAAGGTGCATCTCACCATCGCCCTTCCAAGCGATATTGATTCGAGAATGGAAGTTGAGTCGAAGCTTATCCCAGAACCCAACTCTCTCCGATGGGTCAACTTGAGGCTTTGTGAAAGATTCAATAGCCATCATCATGTCTTGGATTGTCGGTTGATAGCATGGCCCCACGTAACCCGTGTAGGAAGTGCAGTGTTAATGTCAAAGAACATTTCGGAATATGACTTTACAGGACCGATTGTTCGTCGAACCTCGATTGCAAAGCTACCTTCATTAGAAGCAGCTGGGTCAGCATTCTTCGGAGGTATGACATTCACTCGCACGCGACGAGTCGATTCAACGCCTCTGTACTCCTCCGCAATCACAAAGTTTGTCTTCAGAGACACTGCGGGTATACGTGAGGATTGGCCTACTTTGAGGCATGGTATATGCAGCAGCGGTAACGGGTAGTCTCGGAGGCTGACTCTTGCCTCATCCATCTCAATGGATATGTGCATAGGTACCAAGAGACTGTACTGCATGTCTCGCGGCATCCCTTTGCCAATCTTGTGAAGGAAATCCGGGAGCTCTTGGAGCGCAAACGTGGGCTTGTCAATGGTTAAGCGCAAATCTGAAATCATCGTAGACATGAGTGCAGGTCGTTGAGGTACGTCAAGGATGGTTTCCGTCTCTTCCATATCATCGGGAAGATGGTTAGGCCCCCAGAATGCAGCACGAAGCTCTTGTGCACTGTCTTTTGCGATCTTGTAGGCACGGTCGATTCGCTTCTTCCAGGCCTGGGCATTGTACATGTCAAGCTGCAGGCGCGCCTCAGACTCCGAGACTCGTGCACTTCCATTAATGCCCACTTGTTCTTTCTCGGGGTCGTATCGCGGCACCCTGTCTCTACCAGGCCCGCGTCCTCTCCCTTCATGATCCACGAAATCAACGCTGCGGCTTCGGAACCAGGAAGACGCTCCATCAGTGCGGCCTCTGGCATAGGCAGAGCAGGAGCGTTGCTTGCTACCTCCTTTTCTTGAATCCTCTTCCCGGACCTTCTTCAGCTTGAGCTTGAAGGCTTCCTCCTTAGCCAATCGCTGCATTTGCTCAATGCGGCCTGTGCGATAAATCATACCCAGCTTCCATTCGAAAGCACCATCTTCAATCTCGAACAAGAAGTTGCGAGTTCGGATGGAAACCTTTGGCACTTTCTTCGGGCCTTCCGGTTTCTTCTCCAGAATATATTCATTGGTACCTGTCTTGAATCGATGATGAAGCTGCTGGACAGACTTGACGACGTTGACGATATTGTCTGTGATGCGGTTAAGAATCACTTCATGTGGGACAGCAAAACGGATCGCCTCCGAAGCAATGTCGATCATCTTCTCGTCGACATAGGTATTAGAAGACGTTTTACGCTTCATCTCCCTGAGGTCGACACGAGCAGATTTGATGCTGAGCATCCTTGCCCAGACGTTTGGCATACGGGGCGGCTCTACATAGCTGCGGATAAGCCTGGCAGCTAAGTAGGGGCAGCCCATCTATGGCGACCGGTTTCTAGACCGAAGATGTGGAGCATCATCAGTGGCTCATGAGGCATCTCAGCCTTGATTTGAACCAAGGCTGCTTTGACATCGATTGCTGTGATTTCTGGCGTAATGGTCGATAGGTTACTAGCCGGTATCATTGCTGGGGTGAGACGATCCGCACTGCCGTGTTGTTGAGTGCGAGGGGTATCGCGACCAGTCTTCATGAAGGCCTTCCTCAAAGTCATTGCGGCCACACCGACAGCGTAATGCTTATACAAAGACCACTGCATGAGAATTGTGCGTACCGAGGCTTGTATGTGGAACATAGGGCCGTGATTGTCAGTAGAAGCAGTAAAAGCAAGCTCGAGGCGTGGTATGTTAACAAACGGCTCGACTTCCACCCTCTCAGCGTCCTCCATGATATGACCTTCTATGCCACGGGCATGCAAAGTCATCCGACGGCCGTCGCCCGGATTCTGATTCTTTTTCTTCGTTCGGGGTGTTGCCGGCGATGGAGGGAGGTCTGAATCTGATTGCGTAACAGAGCGGCTCTGGGCCCGTCCCTGCCCACTCGCCGCTGAAGCCCATCCGACTTCTGTGCACGATACTCAGCGGACAAAACATCCAAATGCACCGAAACGCCGCGTGTATCATCCGAGATGTGCTCATCAATACCAGCAACTTCAACATTGAAGTCGGTGGCCTCGATATGATACCGACAAAGCCAACTAGGCATTGACCGCAGAAAGTTCTTCTGCTTAACCGTCTTGGAAACGGCTCTCTTGTCGGGCTCAACATCGATCCTCAATTCTCGAACAATCTGCCGCAAACCATCCGTTATTTCTGGTCGGACCATGCTGATATAAAAAGACTGAATGTTGCCCGAACAATCGACAGAAACATCAGGACGAGCCGATAACTGAACCTTCATGTCGAAGGATTCGGTTGTGATCAAGTTGAATCGCTCATCGGATATTGTTTGATAGTATAAGTGGTGGGACTGGAGCCGGAGAGCAGCATCCAGCGAATAATGTAAGTCCTCTACAACGGAATGCGAGGACTCCATGTCGAATGAAATGGAGGATATAGACGAGATAATCAGATCGAAGTCGTCAGGGTCATCCGTTTTCTGCAGCGGTTTAAGCTTAATGCGGACCACTGGCTCGTGCATAGAAAACTTGATGCTCGCTTTGGGAAGCAAGCGTGAGATGAGTCGGTGATGTTTCTCCTGCTGGGCCCTGGGGGCCCGCGGCTTTGGTTGTAGTAGAGCAATGAGTAGCGGTAGATGTCGCGGGTCAAGGTCAACGGATGGAGATGTGACGACTGAGTTTGCAAATAGGATATTTGCGTTCTTTTCGGCGACACTGCCAGACTGTGACAGTTCAACCGTTTTGGAGGGCAGCGTAGTTCTGACCGTCGTGGTGGCCATCGGTATGTAGATCAGTCTCTCTGGCTTGCCATGGCCGTCGTCCAATCCCACTGATATTGACAGGGCGGCAGCCAGGGCTTCGTGGGCAATGTCCTTGGAAGGGAAATACATGCGGTGTGCGGGCGACTTCGGATCCAGCCGATGTAAGTCTATGCCGACTTCTTTCATGGACGCACTGAGCAAGATGGGGTTGGCTGCCGGTCGGATGCTTTCAACCTTTTTGTGACGCCAACAACACTGACAGCAAACTGGACCTCCTTGATTCCTCTGAGAAGGAGCTGAAGAATTCCTTGGAATCGGATACGGTCCTCATGAGATCCTCGTTGGTGGTTCCAGGCTCATGTACTTCTTGCGCAACATTGCCAAGGAAGATGTCCAATGGCTCGTCTGTGTCAGCGGGCTTGTGGTCCTTGCGACATTCTTGGAACCGCCGAACACAGAGGAGCAAGTCGTCGTAAGGAACATGAACACGCCCCAGTTTCAGTGCTACCGTTGCGTCACGCAATCCGTCCCTTGATTCGTACAGGTAGCCATGTATGTTCAACTGGGCGTGATCCAGCATTTCCATGGAGTCGCCGCCTTCTGCAGTGAACATGATGCTGCGCATCGTCATGATCCATTCGGCCTGTCGCTCGCGCTTTCTGGATGTAGCTTTCTGGAAGAATAACCGAGCTCGATCGACCATCTTGGTTCGGGTGTCGACTGCGACCGTAAGGCTTCCGAGCTGAATGTTGCCTACATCGACGACATTGACCGTCGAATTGGTTATCACCATGTCGACCATTCGAAGCCATTTGACCTTGCCGTGTAGCTTTTTATCTTGTCCTTTACGTTTGTCAAACGCTTCCAGGTCTCGCTTCGCTTCTTCGCCTGCGCGCTTCTGCTGGAGGATCGCTTGGCCGTCGAGGCCGGGGATTTCGCATCGGTGGCGTCATGTTCGGCGTCGTCGGTATCTTCGTGGTTCGCGCCTCTCCTAGGTTTTTGCTGCCCTCGAGCTCGCGGATATCCAGGGTGACGACGACCTCGTTCAAGACAATGCTGAGCCAAGTGGGTTGGGAAAAGGTCGGCCTATGAATGACGAGCCCGAGGCTTCGAATCTCAACGGTACAGCCATCTCGCGGGGTGTAAGCGAGGCGGCGCAGGGAGAAGTAGCCGATGCGCTGGATGGAGATGCCGGTAACGATGCGCAGGACGGCAAAGAGGACAAAGGACGAGAGGTACAGCAGGACGACAACCCCGAAGAGAAACGTCGGGCTAGGGAGAGCCATGTTTCCGGGCTCAAAGGTCCGGACGGCAGCTACCTAATTGTGAATCGCATGCCTTTCGAATGTAATGCCGGAAGGAGCTCGAGAGAAGGAATCATGGGCGAGATTAATCGTAGACTGCGCATATCTCGCGGCGGGGAAGTCTCCGAGGACTGCTCAGTCCATGGCCAGGTCCGCAACGGGTCGCAGGTCGAGTCAAGGGAGGAGGTTTCTCGTTGGTTGGGGAGCTATTCGGGTGTCGCAAATTAGCAGCGCGATCAACGGTTGATAAGCTATGCGGAAAGGACGGGACCTCGCGTTGGACGCTAGAGGTGGATGGTTTGGCGCGTGCTGGAGCCGGAGATGCCACGGGAAATGTATGATGACAGCGACCAGGAGGGAGCAGGTGTCTGTCGATGGAGGAGTGGGTGATGCGCTACGTACGTACTGTGTATTGTGCGTCGGGTAGGTCTTGCGCTCACGAAGAGACGATCCCCTCACAAGACAGGCCCAGGTGCGGTGCTGATGCTATGGACCAAGTCAGACGCACTAGCGACGTCGAGGAGCTCTAAAACAGGAGGCTTCGGCGACAGAGGCCTTCGAAATGATGCTCGAGTTGAGGCTCGAGGCGTGGGAGCAACGAAACGCTGAGCCAGGGCTACGGTACCGTCGAGGTGCAGCAAGGCAAGGTAGGGAGGTAGGTACATGGTACTTGCAGCAGCTGACCGATGGCCTACTAAAGTACTAGTAGGTACTAAGTGGGAGGTACCCGGTGGGGGAAACCAGCAAGCACAGCCGCCTCGACTCCAGGCTTGTCAGGCCCCGAGAGGCCCTCTCTGACGTTGCAGATACGGCGTATTGCCTAGCACTAACCAAGAACAGTAGGGTATACCTGTTGGAACCAGATTACAACCACCAGCTGCCTCACCCTTCCTCTCAATTGGGCACCAGTTCCACCAATCTGGAGATAAGGTACGACGTTCTTGGGGAAACTTGCAGGCATTAACTCTGCAAACGATCCATGCATGTCAATGCTTGAAGCTGCGTCCAAGCTCCCCGTCCCGCGGATCGCCAGAGTCAAAGTTTCAACAGGTCCAAGGCTGGCAAGGCTGAGTTAGGGTTCGGTAAACAAAGCCTCGGCCAGAAAGTTGTTTGCTCACGAAACAATCCTTGACCAGTCAGTCCCATGTCGAGATGGGGCCAAAGCACCATAATCAACGCATCTATTTCGTCATACAATTAATTAACTGCTACACCCTGTGCTATGGCTCCATCGCCACGAGTATTCGGGGTTTAGTCGATAATTCGGATTTATCTGTGGGCGTCGAGGTTTAGTTGGCTTAGATAAGCACTTCTTTCGAGTCAGTTCAGCCTCTATTGTTCATCAATGAAACTCGTGCGTGAATCTCTGCTACGCTGACCTGGGCGGATCCACATGGCTTCTGAATCTTTTTCACGCATTGTTCGCGCCTCAGAGGGAAACAGAAAACCCTATTATCTTCTGACGAATGGGAACTGCCGTTTTGCCGTAATTGTGGAATATTGCGAAAGAAGCATGTTGTGGCGGCGCAGAAATCCAGGATATAATTACAGGAACTGGTATTTATAGAAATCTATACAGTATTGTTGTACATTTAGGGTCCGCAGGGGCGTTTATTCGAACCATGTTCGAACAAGCGTGAAGCTGGCCTCCAGATATGCGTGTTGTGTCAAGTGTCTTATCAGACCTTTCCTGAAGATGAGGTGAAGTAGAGGGTTGCGTAGATTCACTCTCTTCAATATGCTTCCTTCAAAAAAAAAAAATTTTCTTCCTGTCGGAAACTCAGCTCTGAAGAGATACTGAACCTTTGGACAATCCTTGAGACCCGTCAAACCGCAGACTTCTACCAGAGTTGGCGTAGACGCAATCCAGCGGTGTAATAAGTGCAATGGTTCTCACGTTGGTGAATTATAAGTCTTTCGTATTGGCGGCTGAGCCCGTCTGTTCTCCAGCTCTCAACGCCGCGATACGATCGTCAATAAGTGCAATGTCGGCATCCACGGCCAGAATCTGCTCCTTCATCTTGTTAATGTAGTCCTCATCCGACAATTTCGTCATCAGACTCCACTTGGAGCCAAGCCAGCCGTCACTGTCCTCGCGGCGGTTTGCTTTAGATGTTATTATCTGGTTGGCGATGAGCTGGCCTCCGGCACCCATCACCGTCCAGAATCCCATGCCAGGGATGATGCGGGTGGGACCACCTGTCCGACGTGTCAACAAAGCGACCCATTTCAAGGGCATTGCAACATACGTAAAAGACCAGACATGGCTCCTGCAGTCGTCCCTGAGAGAGCGCTGATGCCAATCTTCTCGAGCGGCTTCATCTGCTCTTCACCACCCCACGCCTTGGCCGTGGCAGTTCGAGTTACTAGTGACATGTGAGCGGCTGATTGACCCAGATGTGAGCAAGAGACGTACGCCAGTAGGTTCCTCCGAGGGTGAACCATGAGATGCCGGTCATCGTGCCACCCAGGACGGCGCTGGTCTCCGTGGCAATGGAGCCTCCAATGCCCGCAACGACTCCGGCAGAACCTAGATGTTTCAGCTTCTGCCCGATGCTGTCACTTGATAAGAGAACTCACCCGACCATAGTCCAACCTTGAGCGCAGGGGAGAGCAGCTCGGTGACCTCGGGTGGCATGAACCCACGCCTCTTGTGCTGGGCCGTCAGCGCAGGCTGAGGTTCTTCGGTTCCACCCATTGTGACGAGGGCAAGCTCAGCAAAAGCAGAAAGACGGGTATAAGTACAGTAAGATACAGAATAATTGTACAGTCAAAGAGTAGAAACAATTACCACGGAAACTAGATGACCCCGCCAAGGACCAGCTTCACATGGTGGCATGTACGTGGACAGACTGATCGAGGTTGACGATGTCTGAATATATCCAGGCACGCTGATTGGTGGCTCGGCCAGCCAGTTCGTTCTTCTGCAGGAAAAAAAAGGGAAGTCGAGAAGGTGCGGCGCTAGCTCCGGGCAGGACTAGCGCCACCCACTCCTGGTACTGAGAAAATTGAGCCAACCCTCACAAGTTCCAGCCTCCATTGCCGTTGCCATTTTCCCCTACGCTGGAGAGCAATTTTCGTCTCGTCAACCCAGACACGGCACCACTTGTCAGGGTCCCAGCAAACGCTCCGCCTCCGACATCCCTTCCGCCGCCAGAATTGGCTTCGCCCGATCTCTCGGAATTTTTCTCTTCTCGAGGAGGAACTGTCCCGTCCGGTTCTATCCTCACCGTTGCGCGCATCGTTTCCGTTGCGCGTAGCCGCTAAACCGCAATCATGGGTGCGTTGCGCGCCACCCTCGCCCTCTCTGCCTCGCGAAGCCTCTGCTGACCTGCTCTCGCGACAGCTCCTAAGAAGAAGGAACAGCAGAAGATGTCCCTGGGGGACTTTATGAATGATAATGGTTCGTCTTGCCCTTCCCGCGCCCGCCCTTCCCTCCTTCAACCGGGGCACCCCACCAGGCACCGCACCGCACCGCAGCCTTGTCGACCTGCGTACTGACCATCCATAGGTTTTGGTGCTGGCTCTTCTTGGGCCGATGAAGTCGAGGAGACTTATGGTAAGCCGTCCATCTTCCTCCCTTGCCTATGCCTCGTATGCTGACACCCCTCTAGTCACCGGTATGCTGCCGCCGTTCCTGCTCGCCACGGCTCCTATATACTGACCTGTCCGATCCAGGTACCCAGCCCCTGCCTCCCAGCGATCGTGCCCGCTCCGGCGGCATGTCCTCTTGGCAAGACCGAGGTAAGATGCCCTCTGCTCGACATCTAAGTCGCCCGCTGACGCCAGACAGGCTACTCTGTTCGCGAGCGCGATAGCTTCCCTCAACAGATCCCCGACAGACCTCCCTACACCGCCCACCTTGGCAACCTCTCCTACGATGCGACCACCGAGACTGTCACCGAGTTCTTCGAGGGCTGTGACGTCGCCTCCGTCCGCATCATTGAGGACCGTGAGATGCAGCGCCCCAAGGGCTTCGGATATGTCGAGTTTGGCAATGTCGAGGGCCTCAAGAAGGCTCTTACTCTTGATGGAGAATCCTTCCAGGGTCGCATGATCAAGATCAAGATCGCCGATCCTCGTACGTACCCGGTCCGCTGCTCTTAGGAAATTCTGGCTAACTCGTTCCCCAGCTCGTGGCGGAAATGACCGTGGTGGTGACTCCAACCGTGACTTGAGCGATTGGACCCGCAAGGGCCCCTGCCTGACATTCCCCGTGCTGGCGGCGACCGTCAGCGTTCTGACTTTGGTGGTGAGCGCCGCCCCTCCCGCGATCCCGCCATGGAGAGCCGTGCCCTCGCGAGCACACCTGGGAGCGCCGCGGACCCCTCTCCCCTTCCCCAGCAGGAATCCCGCCCTGCCCCCGAGGGTATGGATGAGCGTAGCGAGTCCCAGCGTGGCAATCGCCAGTCCCCTGCTTCTTGGGGCGAGGGCAAGCCTGAGGGTGCCCGACCCCCAGGCGCGAGTTTACCGAACGCCCTGAGCGACCTGAGCGACCTGAGCGCACTGTCACTGCCGCCGAGAAGGACTTCCAATGGCGCGACCGCATGCGCCCTGACGCGGCTGCCAAGTCTCCCGAGCCCGGCGAGACCCCACCTCTCCCTCTGCCCCCGTGGCTCCTGGTGGACGCCCCCGTCTGAACCTCCAGAAGCGAACTGTCTCCGAGGCCCCGATCTTCTGTCTCCCGGTGGCAGCGACTCCAAGGCCAGCCCCTTCGGCGCTGCCCGTCCTATCGATACTGCTACTCGCGAGAAGGAGATTGAGGAGAAGAGACAACAGGCTATCCGCGAGAAGCGCGAGGCTGACGAGAAGGCCAAGGAGGAGCGACGCCTGGCAAAGGAAGCCGCCGCCAAGGCCGAGGCCGAGGCTGAGGCTGAGGCTGAGGCCAAGGAGAACGAGGAGCCCGCTAAGGAGGCCGAGGAAGCCAAGGCTGAGCAGCCCACAGAAAAGGAAGGCTCCGTCTCGGGAGAGCAGAAGGTGCCGATCCGATCGCGCGAGCCTCGCGAGCCCAAAGAGCCCAAAGAGCCCTTCAAGTCTAGGGCCACCGAAGCCGGCAACTGGAGATCCGGCCCCAGCGAGCCCCGAGGAGGATACCGCGGCGCTCCTGGCGGCCCCGCGGTGGTCGTGGAGGACGTGGAGAGGCTCCTCCCCGAGGCCCCGTGGTGAGGGCCGTGGCGAGGGCCGTAGCGAGGGTCGCGGCGAAGGCCGTGCACCTCGCGCCAACGGTTCCCTGCTCAGCAGGCCGCATCCGGTGGCGAGCCCGAGACCCCGGTCCAGGAGGATGATGGCTGGACGACCGTCCCTAACAAGAAGGGACGTCCTGGCCGAGCTTAAGCCGGCGGAGTGCGGGCGATGCCCCGTGTTGCGATTTCCTTTTCTCTTGGCACGACTAGAAATGCTGTCACAAGATGCAAGTTACGGCTTGATCCTTAGCCAGCGGTGGGCGCCTCTCGGGTTATTTGCCAGATCTGTTGAAGATTCTTTCAAGCGTCTGCTCCTTTTATCCCAACCCTCGAGAACCTTATGATGTGGTCCATGAATTTTCCAGAGATGACAAGCAGCATTTTTCCTTCGTTTTTCTAAAGATTCATGTTATCTGATGGTCACTGGATTTCGGCTTGGGGCCTGCGGACATTGTAGACGCCGCGAGCAGCTGACGTGGTCAGCGCTTGACGTTGTTGGTGGATTCTTCGTCACGCTACGATTCTTAACGAGGGGTAGAAGAGGACGGAATGGAAAAGAGTTACGAAGATGAGAATGAAGAAAAAATTGACAAAAAGACAAAAAGGCGTGTATCTTGACGTTAGCTGGCAATGGCAGGCTATTGAGAGAAAGGGGGAATTCGTTAACGCTTTCTGTGCATTTGGCCCGGCGTTTCTCGAACATCGTGAACCACACACAAAGTCTTTGAGGCCAACGGGAATCAAAACGGAGGGCAGAAATGGGGCGTGGTTTTTAAAAACGTCGTTTGCATCATCATGAGTTTTGTTTTGTTTCGTCTCGACGCTTTCCGAGTGCAAATTGAGAGGAGCGGAGACAAGAGAAGAAGAAGTAGCAGCAGCACGAGGGATGTTTAGAGCTGAACACAGGAGGGTAGAAGGGGAGGGCCTGATGAAATGAAACGAAGGATTTAGGAAGTTTTAAAAAAGCCATTGATTCAATGATTCCTTAGGGGCGTGGTGATTGATTCCCTGTGGCGTGACTTGTGAGACGGGCTTCTGTGCTCGTTCGTAGGTCGAGTTTGTTGGCTGGTTTGACAGGTTGGCTCGCTTCTGACGCATGTGTGTCTCAGAAGGGGCCTGTGTATGAGTTTACGTGTGTAATGTTACTCGATGCCAGCGTTGGGGTTTGTGTTGGGCAGCGTCTATAAGCGTAGGAATCTGGCATCACGAGTTTGTAGAAACTTAGGGACGGATCCAGTGATTATGGGAAAGTTATGTAAGTGCAATGCATCATGAGTATTGAATCTGATGACAACTTGCCCACCATTTCCAATGAGGGTAACTATTGACAGGGCTATGACGAAGCAGTGATGCAGCAAGTTTCCCATAACAGCTTTAGTATAATGTACGGCACAAAGAGCCTCAAGTTCTAGACTTACCCGTTTCGGTGGGGCTAGGAATTGGTGCTATTCCTCCGTCTTATGGATCGATGTGGTTCTGCCTGGTAGGCAGTTATATACTAACTATTAATACAGTAACTTGAAACTCGGAATAGTGTTGCCTGCTGAGGTGCGTATATAGATGTGGTTTTATGACAACGTCAACAATTACTCTGGTTTTAATGTGGATGCAAAGTTGTAAAATTAAACAGCAGATCTCTTACTTATGTGTCGTGTTGAGAAGATATAAAGACCGCAACTATCGCCAACCAAGACTCGGTCAGCACTTCCTCACCGCTAGACACTCGCATTCAACAGCATTCACATAATTTTACAATCCCAACTCCTCCAATCGTTCGAAAACTTCCCAATTACCTCAACAACCACCACCATGTCCACACCGAAACAACCACTCCCTCCAACGACCCTCATCACCCTCCCTTCTCTACCAGAGACCCTCCTCCTCTCCCCACGGCCTTCCGCATTGCCCATCCCCACATCCACGCCCTCCTCGCTGCCGCCATTGTATTTCACCCTTCACGTACTGACCCCCTCGCGTGCTGCTCGTCCGTCGCGCCGCCTCCGACTCCTGGCCCCTTTATGGGAAACACCTGGTGGCAGCGTCGATGCTACCGATGCGAGCATTGCTGCCGCAGCGGTACGTGAGCTCTGGGAGGAAACCGGTCTACGTGGGAAGAGCGTCTTAGCAGCTGCGGCGCCATCAGTGGAAGAGCTTGTTCAGAGTGAGAACGTTTCCGGAAAGGGACCGCCAGGAGCGTGGTCGCTTGACCAAGCATCGGGGCTGCCTGTGTTTGTCGAAACGGGGAACACCTGGGCCCGTGCTACAGTCGTCGTAGACTGCGGTCCGGACGAACAAGTCACTGTCCGGCCAGATGAACACGCCGAGGCAGCTTGGTTGACAGAAGAGGAAGTCCGAGAAGGCTGGATCGAGAATGAGAACGGAGAGAAAAGAACTCTAGACATGGTCAGCGAGGGAGTAAGGCAGACAGTCCTGGCAGCGTTCAGACTACGAAAGGACACGAACGGCTGGAAAGAAGACTGAGCACTGCTCAAAAGTTGGAGTTGGGGCCTCTTTGAATGACCAATGTACATGTATAAACCAGCTTCAGTATCGCTCGCTACCGCCGAGGATACCGTTTCATTATAGATACTACCTCATCATGTGTAGAAATATTAACATGGTAATCGTGGTCACAACCAGACCTATATCAACCAAGCAGCGCTTCTCGTGTCAAGCCCGTCCGTCAACCGCAGACAAGCCTGCTTCTTCCAGGCAAATCATCCAACGCCGAGTCCTTTATCCAACACAATATGTATATATGCCCGCTGTCGACAAAATGCGGAACACGCTCTGCTCGCTTTTTCCTTATGATCGTTTCGCTCCCATCTCCTCCATTCCGTAGTCGTCCCATTCCTCTTCTCCAGCGAGCTTTCTCCCGATCCATATACCTAAGCCGGTGAGGATGCTTCCCAGCAGGAACCATCCCTCAAACCAACCGTCCACGAATCCGGGGCTCAGCGCGCCGCGCAGTACTCCACCTACTGCGGAGCTCACCTCGCCGGGGAGGTGGCTGCGCATCAGTAGACTCGCCGAAATAACATACGTGGCCGCAATCTGACCAACGGCAAGCGCAAGGTTAGCCTGTGCATGGTGCAGCAGGCCGGGCATCCACTTGGCGAAAAGGTGGAATGTCTGGACGACGCTGTTGGCGCTGGCGGCTAAGATGACACCGCTGAGCAAGAAGCTAATGGTGCGTGCCCACGCGATCTGGTCCAACTTCGGGTCCCAGTGGCGCGCGAGCAGCCCCAAAAATCTGTTGATAGGATCGCTGCTGGAGAAGCTCGCCGAGGGGGAAGAGGCACGGCGGATGGTAGTAAGAAACGTGGCGATAATGCGGTAAAGACAGTAGCAGCTAAATAAGTAAGACGGAACAAGTATAAGACGTCCCATAGTTGTGGATGCACGAGCATTAGCAGCGCGGGTGTTCTTCATCATGGATAGGCTGGACGACAGGTTCGCCTCCATCGTCTCCAATCCGGCGATTTCGACCTTGAGCGTCTTGATCTCGGCCTCGTCGGCGGAGGTGCCCCTGATAGAACCCATCATTTTGCTCATGAGACCGCCTGTCCCGGTAGATGCCGAGTTCTGGCTCGCCAGTTTTCGCTCAAGCTGCTGAAGGCGGTGGCGCTTCGTGATGAGCATCTCGTTGGCAGCCTCCAATCCGGATTGCTTTCTGTTGACGTCCGCATCCGTGATGGGGCGCTTTTTCCGTCCTGAGACCTCGCTGAATGTGTGCCAGGGCGACGATACGGAGGCGAAGCCTGCAAGTAGAGCCATGAGGGAGATGCCAATAACACCAATCCTCTCAAGGGACGCCCGTGTCAGTGTCTCCACGAAGCTATCCTCCTCCGGCATCATACTCGGCGCTGTATTCGGCACCGCAATGCCCAGCGACCAAAACACAAACAGCCACCCCAAAAATAGCAGCGTATGAAGACTCCATGCAACCCGGGGCAGGTTCCCTTGCTCGTCCGCTGAAAGCTCCACCCCGCACCGCTCACGATGGACCGACACTCCAGCCAGGGCACCAGCACCACCAGCAAGAACAGCAGCGTCGGGACCGTGACGCGCAGAGCCAGGTTCCGCGCAGCCGGGTCGACGACCTCCAGGATCTCGGCAAGTATCAGCGCAGCCAGCGTAGCGGCGAGACCGACGGTGGTGCCAAAGGTCCAGGCTGCGCCCTTCCGGCTCCAGCTCTTGGCGCCATGTTCTGCGTGGGCCTGGCGCAGCGCAGCGGGTGCGTGGGCGGGTAGGAAGTGCTCCTCGCCGTCGCGCGACTCCTGCGCACCGCTGAGCTTGGGGAAGACGTGTCGGACGACGAGGGCGTTTACGATGGCGAAGACGGCGGCGAAGGGCGTGAGGGAGAGGAGGGTGGTAAAGGTGAGGGCGTTGGGGTCGGTCGCCAGACAGGCGTCGTCTGTGTCGCAGCCGGTGAAGGGCCACATGACGTGCGTCGTGAGAGCAGCTCGTCTGCTTTGAACTTGGGTGTGCTCGTCTACTCGCCGGATGCGAAGCTCAACCAGGAGGGCACCGCGTCGTCGTGCTCAGCCCCAATCGAGTCGTGTGGCCTGACCGTGCTCGCAGGCATCTGGGCGTGGTTCGGCTGTCGTTGGTGAAGTTGCAGTTTTGCGGTTGCGGTTTGCAAGGAGAACGAACGGGAAAAGGTGGAGATTGGGAAGCTTGCGTGGATGGTAAGCAGCATGGGTCGATCATGGACTAGCGACCAGGAGTTGAGATGAAACCGGAGCATTGGACATGGGGCTGCGATGCGCTTCCGCCAACGGCAGTGCCACGCCTAAATTTAGTTGGTTGGTGCTTGTCAGGCTGCCTACCCTGTAGCTCACGATGAAATCCTGTAGTCTTAATCCAAGGTCCTTTTAACCCTTTGGAAGGAAGATGAAAATGAGAGGAAAATAAGCTGAACTGATTTCCTTGCAAAGCCATGATGTTCTCTAATCATTTAAAGAAGCATATTCAATTGTTTCTATTCTGAACCGTACATTGACCAACCTATCCACTGTCCACTCCACTACATGCACCCACGCCGCCGCGTTCCATATCCACATTGAAACAAGGCGTGCGGTGGAGTGTAACCACATATATTGGAACTTGAATCATATTTAATATAATCCAATTACGCCTTAGTGGTGAGAACCAATGAACTCTGCGACACTGAATATCGAGCCTTACTCTGTCTCCTATACAAGACCTACAGTTGCTATAACTCCGCAATGATAATTAAACCAAACACATACAGTGGGCAGGCAGAAATTCCGCAAATCTAGCGTAGATATCTCGATAGAGAATCAACCACACACCTAACAATAAACGACGAAAAATGTAATAAATGCATAACAGATGTATAATAATATAGTAATAAATTAAGTAATTAATATACATTTATCATAACTTCTTATATATAAAGCCCTTGGCTGAATGGAAATCCTGAGGTAGGCGAAACTTTTGCTATCCCACTGTATAGTTGATCAGTCTCGATAGCAGTGAGTCGACTGTCCATGGCATTAAACTTGGCATCCGTTCCCATTCTGGTAACTTTCGCGTTAAGGGCGATGAGCCTCGTGTCAAGGGTGGCGAGCTTCGCGTCAAAGTTGGTGAGCTTCGTGTCAAGGTTGACAAATAATTCAAAGAGTTTGGAAAACTGTATTGCATCCATGGTGATGACGCGTCCACCGTCTGGTAGAACAATAGTGTTAGGGCAGTCAGTAGGATTAAAGGACAGAGAAAAAACCTGAGAAAGTGTGAAGCCACAGCAGTGTAGAGATAGACTCGTAGAAGCAGAAGTTTGGGACTGCGATGGTAAAAGAGAATGGTGATGATGGACGGATGACTTTATGGATGAACTTGATGGATGATTTTCAGTGGAAGCATGAAAGATGAATGGTGAAAGGTCGAAGTTCGGAAAAGGAGAGGGTTGGAAGTCTATATGCCAGATGCCTGCACCTTGTTGGCTCCTGCTTAACTTTGATCTTTCGCAGCCCAACAGTTATGGAGAGAGTGTACAGACAGAGTGTATGAAAGATGCAACGACTATTTAGTATTCAACACCCTGGACGAATAGGCAATATAGGCAACAGAGGCGCTCTTCCGTACTGTTTGGATGTATAGACTATTGCTATTGTATGCTTCTAGCCATTACGGGAACGTGAGCCCTTTCCGTAGGGGTCAGCAAAGTGGAAAGCCGGGTGGGCTCTATGGTATGCCAGAGCTAGGTCAATAGCAATATCAAGGGCCCTAGCAATGCCTCCGGCGGCGATTGCATCGAGCTGGCCTCGCTACGCTCGCTATCACGATAATCAAGGCTCGAGGCAGCCACTTTCAGGGCCCTAGAAATCGGGTTCGTCAGCATCGCCACCATCGTCAGTATCGTCACAAGGCTCAGGGCTCGAGGCAGCCGGGTTAGGAATATCGTCACGGTAGTAAGGCTCGAGGCAGGCAGTAGATTAAAAACATCAAGAGTATATCATCAAAAGATACATTAACATCTAACCAATAGCCTTATACAATAAGACCTTCGATTAGTTACCGATGAGATAGATAAGTCTAAACTTAATTATCCTCTTATTAAAGAAGTAAAGCAGAAGCTACCTTGGGTATCTTTCTTACTTCTGCTTAAGCACTTTATGCTCTTTACTCGCTCTTTTGCTTTGCTTAACAACTAGATTAAAGTTACAGTCGCAAGCCGATAAGAAGGGTTAAACTCAATAGCCGAAATACGCCTCGCTCCCAACCACCAGTTTTCGGCCTTCGGCATCCCCTTCTTTACTGCCCAACGCAATCTGATGCAGCTATGCGACCTTGTGTAATCGTCATCCAAACTAAACGGGTGCTGCGCAACATCGTCTATGCATCGATCGCAGTAGTCTGCGTCGCATGTATAGCAATAGTATCGAATCCCTACGATTTCACCTTGCTCTTCTCCGACCCTACACCAAAATCCTTGACAGCGCACTCCATAGTGTTTTTGTGGTGTGTCAAGTCTGCCCCTTTCCTGACCAGAGGTACGGAGTCAGGTCAGCCTTGTAGCCAGGCTCAAACCTGAAAAGAATCATGGGACGCGGGCGAAAGTATTGGCGGCTGTGTGGAAGGCTGCGAAACGCGCCAACACGGCTGTATGCGTTGTACCCGGCGTGTTGCAGTAGCAAACCAACCCCAACATTACCTACTCTTTCCCCAGTCAACTTGTCCGTTTCCTCGGCCATGCCGACATAGAGACAAATCACTGGGAACATAGCAACTTGCTGACTAGAATCTTCAAGACAGTCGAGCTCAGCAAAGCCAACGCAGGGGCCAGCCGAGTCCGTCCCTTCAGGCCCTGGAATCAGCAGCGTTCTCCCCTTCTGGTCAAAGAGAAGAACTCTTAAATAACCCTTCAACTGCAAGCAGGCACCTTTGATACGACCGAATTTGTCAAACTCATGCGTAGGAATGATAGTCGCTCCAACAACCTCCACTTCCAAAGCATCCTTCGTATACTTCATACTCCTTTCGTTCATCTGAACAGGGCTGTCCAAAGACATCCATGACCATGTCGGTGCTCGCCATTCACTTTGTCTTATCCCCTTCAAAGGACCTTGTACTGGCTTCCATAGAAGATTCGATGGCAACCTGTCCCGCCATAATCCAGCGAGCCAATTTTCGCTGGTGCCGTACATCGCCGCCACGCCGGATAGCGCGGGCAGTTTGTCGATGGCTATAGACATGCTGTGTCTGCTGTACTCTGCTACAATGTCATCCCAACCACAGCCTCTTGGGATATTTTTGTCGTGTTGATTTAGAAGCAGTGGCCGTTTCAGGGCGCTGATTGCGGTTGTATTGCCTCCATTACTCAAGACATAGGGTGGCCTCATGCCTAGGCATGCGTAATACACACCCTGAGCACTGAATGTGAGAAGCCGTCTTGAAAGAAGGGTTTCTTGGAATGTCCACGCTCAATCATCAATCGCGTCATGGATATAGAGGTCTGCCATTAGATTGTGATATAGACCGACACGGCCTGTTGGCGTGAATTCATGTTCACCCTCGTCACTATTGTCGTTGTCTCGCCATGGAAGCTAAATCGTTGCTAGATCGTGCCCACTCCAAACCTCGCTACTACCAAGAAAACCCTCATCTACACTATGCGACGTGGCAGCCGATATGGTAATCTCACTGTTGCGGAAAATTTCAACCATATACGGTATCTCATGAGCTTTATCGGCATCATCGTCTTGCACTATGCAAAGAGCGTCGA
This sequence comes from Albifimbria verrucaria, assembly GCA_020081605.1. Taxonomy (NCBI): domain Eukaryota; kingdom Fungi; phylum Ascomycota; class Sordariomycetes; order Hypocreales; family Stachybotryaceae; genus Albifimbria; species Albifimbria verrucaria. The sequence continues at coordinate 1,283,338 of JAHREC010000062.1, forward strand.
TCCACATGAATTTAATATTCAGAAGTCGAACCACTTTGATGGCATCTCTGATTGTTAGAGGTAGACTAGATACTTCCAAGCCGTTCCCAACAAATGTAGCCAGTTTATCACGAGTGGTGAGAATTTGTTTTCCGGTGTCGCCCCAGCAGTATGACAATGTTGCGTATTCTCCTGGTGCTTCCATGGAACTGCATTCGCGAAGATGAACAATATCGCTTTCGCTGTTATTTGACAACCCCAGAAGTCTTTTAGGGCGGAATTTTGTTCTTATTCCTGTACAAGAGTCTTGCGTCTCGCATGCTTCAAACCATTGCCTCGCCATATTGAACGTTTGTTCTGAATTTGCCATGACTGCAGGACGTTTCTCAAAAACCCTCGCTGCTGGGTTCCCTAGGTATAGTCAGTGACATCGATCCATGCTTTGAGTAATATTCTAAGTCCCCTAAGGTACCCCACCCTCTTCAGCTATGATTCTGAACATGAAAAGATTCAACTTCTCATATGGATCGGCTTCAAGGGGCCGACTATAAAAATACATCCTCTGCGACTTTGAGATCAAAAGACAAGTTCTCAACGCCTGGCATGGTATCTTGGCTCCGCTCAAACGTCCATTCAAACGTTTGATGACACGAGGGGCTGTACAGTATCCACCAGCAAAGTGGACACCCCAAGGCCGCTGCAGCTTTCCATTCCATGATGGGTCGTCTTATGGTCCCTTTTTCATCGGGGAAGCCGGCGAGAAGATCGGGAGATGTGAATATTTCCTTGCAAACGCCGCAAGGCAAAGACGAAGAGGGGCGCGTTGGATGGCTGCTTGCCTCGTTTCCATCCTTCACCTGCTGTTCCATCACGATGGCGAGCCTAAGATTACGTTGGCTTCAGCAGTTCTTGGAGGGTAAACTATAGACTCAGTTAAAATGTTTGCTAGTATCAAAGTCACCGCCATGAGTGATGCTGAACACTTGTAGGGCGGGGGCCCGATGTGTGGCCAAATTGCACATTCAGTGTGCGGCTGAGCCAATACTGATACGAGTGATACGTTGGCCTCTGCTACGTGACTTGGATACAATTTTTACTCATTGTATCCTTAATGAAGCAGAAGTAATACTTGACGACGTGAGGCAATTCTGTTCCAGGCAAATCTTGGGAGAATATCTGATATCTCGAATATATGGGCAATGACAAGAAGGCTCGCTTCTTCTTAACCCCTCAATATTGATGAACCACTCATAGGACCGAGGTATGCGACAGTATATCGTGGGTCTCATTGCGAGCTTGAAGAAAAGCTACAAGGCGCGATGCAAAGTGACATCGATGAATATATAATCATCACAGCCATATCCTCAACTTGAAACATGCTTGGTGACTCTGTCTATAAACCCATAAGGAATTGGCTGTGCATATTTACCGGAAGAGACGTAAGTCCAGTTCTCCGTTACATCATACCATTTTGAACCAGACATGGAGTGTTTCTTTTGCCTTTCTTGAAATGAACGCTTATCGCCCAGGTTGACCTACCTTGAGCTGCATAGGCTGGACCAAAAGCCCGTGGTGAGCTAATCTGGGTTTCGTTAAATAATAGATGATGTGTTTTGTCTACATGGTCCCTCTTTGGCTCTGCTACTCAGGTTCATCTAGTCCTAGCTATGCCAGGCCGTTGACGATTGTGCCTTGCTGTCCTCTACAAACTTTGTCTGGGACAACGAAACTGTCCTCCCCAGGAATACTGAACTCGATTCGTAGATGAGCGGTAATCTGAGAGCTGCCCCTGGCGCAGCTGACAGTATTGATGGCTTGCTAGACAGAAGGACTGACACAGGACTCAGAACAGTAGCCATCACAGCCACCAGAGCCAGAATTCTGCCGCGATGACCAAAGCTCCAAGCAAATCCGACGGAGTCAAACGCACCATGCATCGCATCGTCAAAGACTTGCGTTTGCTGTAGTGACCGTTCCTGTTCAATAAATTACGCCCATTTGGCCTGGCTGTGATTCCTTTCTACACCGAGGATAGCTTTAGGCTGGGGGTAGTGGCCTACGTTAGGACTTCGAAATGGCGTCTACTCTAAGATTGGAGAAGGCGAGGAAAGGGGAATGGGGAAGTAGATCAATACTAGACCGGGCTGTATTCATAGAGGTAAATCGACCGCGAGATCGTGTCTCGCAATGCTGCAAGGTCCAAGCCATGTTTGCTGTCGTCGCAACTTGTTTCCAGTTAGACCGCACGAACGCCAGGACGTTGGAGGAAGGAGGGGTGAAGATGCGTGGCGAAAAAGGCCCAATGCACGTTAGACTGTGTCATCCAACTGTAGATCGGCGTCAAATCGACACCACCAGGATCCGATGGTCAGCTTCTCGTCACGGCGGCGGGAGCCTGACAGGAGATTTTCCGATAAGGCATAAGCCGCTACAGCATTTTGGGAACATGCAAGAGTTGTGGGAGGCTCTTCTCACCTCGTCACCCGTCAGCAGAACCTCTCTAGGCTGGGCACAGAGCCTTGTCAGACTACTCAGTCGTCGAGCCCATCCGTCGACGGAGGAGGACGAAAGCTGGTTGCCGCTCGCACTAGACAATTTGCTCTGTCCTCTTCGTATGATTGCTCTTTATAGCCCTTACCAGTGTTTGCTACGCCTCCTGCATGTCCTGTTCTCCGCTGTAGTGATTCTTGTCCTGCTCTCCGTGGCTCATTTTGGCCCTTGCTTTCCTCCGTTAGTTTCGTAGGCATGTATCAACATCGACTGTGACATTATGTGTTTTTGCATGCGTCATGTAAGTCATGCATTGTACAACAAGTACATCTTCCGTCCTTGTAGACGGATCTGGCGTGCCTGGTCTTTCGGCGGACACATGCATACGTGCTCCACAAACCATCCTACTCTGCCCTTCCCGACCTTCATGTTCCCCGTGCTGCCTCGTCCCCAGCGTGGCGCACTCCCAGCGCGCACATGCAGAGCCCTGGCTCGCCCAGTGATTCTGGTGGTCCTCAACGCCATGTCTGCCAGCTTTGTGGAGAACACCACCCTGGATTTGGCATTTGTGAACAACAGATATATATCCTCCCGCTTAATTACCGTTCGAGTATTTTAGCTTGGCCCATCTCCTATTTTCTATCAAGAAAGTACTGCAAGACCCTTTTTCTCATACTCGCATCTCAATTATCTATACACCGAAGCAAGCTGGTTCTACATTCTTTCAATCCAGCTATCTATTAAACCTATCGTCATGTTTTCTCCAAACTCCCCGGCCACATTGCGCGGCCAAGCGAACGGCAACAGCCAAACGCAAGGTTCCTGCAATATCCACGAGGATCGAGAAATAAGCCCACCTCTTTGGGCCTGCCCTTTCTACAAGTTCGATCCCGTCGGGTATGAGGATTGTCGCGTATATCAAATCACGAGGTACAGCGACATAAAACAACACATTCACAGATGCCATACCTGTCCGAATGTTGCATGCTTCAACTATCGCCGAAGACAGAACCACGGAAACGCAGCTTCCACGAATCTAGGCATTTGCAACAGGTGCCAGGCCGATTCCAAGCCAGAATGGCTGGATCATTGGGAACTAGGAGAACTCGACAGGATACCTCGACGGTGGAATGACATGGCCAAATATAATTGTATATGGAACATTATTTTCAAGGGTCATGACCAGCCAACCACGCCATTCCTTGAGATCGAACTTGCCCAGCCAGCCACGATCGTTCGTAGTCTACGCGAACGTGTCTTGTACGATCAATTCCCTCAGGCAATGGAGCGAAGAGGCATCACTGCTCCACTAGGTGCCATTCCGTTTCTCATAAAGGATATCACTTCCATTATGTTTGACTCTTTTTCTGTACCACGGCCAAGATCTAGGCGCCTCCATCGTGATACCCTTGCAGTTCAGATTACAGGCATTCAACATTCTTCTGAGTTGCAGTGGGTACCGGGACGAACCCTCTCAATGAATAACAAAGTTGCATCTACTTCACATCATATCCAGAGTCACGAACCTAGCCCCCTAAGAAATTTGATGATACCACTGCAGTAGCTCTCAACGGAGACAGCCATATGGGCGACTACGTGGACTATGTAATTGAGGAAAATCTGAATGGCTCAGCAAGCAAAATCGCAGACCCAGCAATGGCTTCGCTCATTAGTCACGTCAGTTTTGCTCCAGAGGGTCGCCCAGCACCCAACAGACCGTCGAGCTTGGATGGGACGCATTTCTCGTTGGCTTGGACGGAGAGAATGTGTAAACCAGATGGGATATTCGGAGATTTCATGAATTCGACCGACAAGTTGGTGATGCTTCAAACTAGTGAGATGCGATGGCAATGGCTAGGTCTGGCAAAGTCTAGGCCATTATATAGCTGGCTTTATCTGAGGCATGTACATCTTAGAGTTAGTATCGTTTTCGAAGCTGATGTTTCCCCTTAGGAGGAGAGCTAATAGTCAAAAGACGTCATCCATTGCAGTGTAGATAGCGAATAACTATCACCCTTATAATTGCAGACTTAATTGTAACGTTATCTTCAGCATGTGACCCCATCAAAACAAGTCTTAAGCAATGCGATCAAGGACGCAGACACAATAGTACCTTATCCAAACTTTCCTCACGTGGCCTCCCGAGATAGAAAAGCCAGAGATACCGAGGCCGCGAGAGCAAAGCTGGGGAGTAGTCCAAGTAATATCCTCTCGGGATCGAAATGGAGCACTATCCCAACAATGATACCCATCATTATCCAGAAGCATAAGATGAAGTCTTGGTGCCGATAGCGCCTTTGGCAATAGTATCGCCTCCCTATGCAGATGCAGTATATGGCTATTGCGACAAGTGTCGTTGTGACAGATGTCTCGTTCGTAAGTTTCGATGTTTTTAGTGTCGGATCCAATCGAGGCTTGCTCCAATTAGCTGCGCTCCTTTCAAGGACAGAATCATAATTAGAATGCGTATTTACCTCTTCAACAGAAAGGTATGTGTTGGCTTGTGCCCTTTGTGCCTCATAGCGATTCACCACGAAGGCGCATGCTCCGGCTACGGCGTACTCGGCACCCACGTCGATTGACCTGAACAGGTTGGGCTGCAGCCTCCATCTCGAGAGAATACTGCTTGGATTCCGGTCTTGCTTCGAGTTAGGCATTAATTGATCCTCAAATTCTTCTCTTTTGAAGCTGCCTTCCTCTGCCAGGCGTCGTATGTGAAGTGTGGTTTCGGGTCGGGGACTTGGCCCTGGTCCTTCTCGATGAAGCATTTCAGCCAATTTTCGCTGCGACGTCAGGACCCTCTCGACGATCATATCAATGCATAGCTTTAATAACTTTGGTTGCAAGTTCCTTCCCTCACGGGCAGACTCTTCCTCGGTATCACTTATTGTGCTCGTCTCGAAAGAAGAGGTTAGGCATGATGGCATTGTCAGACGTAGGCTGATCTAGATGTTTGTTGTCGTTCGCGGCTTAGTTTTTGTCCGAGATGAGGTACACCTGAGTTGAATTGTAGGAATAAAGCTGGCGAGAGTTTTCTCACCAGATGAAGTACATGGTAGAACTCCGCAAGTACGGGCGGCCTCCCATCAGGCACTCAGAGCTGAGTTGGGTGTCTATGGTTTTGCACTTTCGGACAAGCGTCCCATACGCTGGTGGGATCCAACTGATTCTGCTGTCGGACCTCTACCTTGCAATTCTCTTTAAAGTCAGGTCAGTCAAGACTTGTTGCTTCTTTCAGTGTGTTGTTGAGGGATAATCAATTTCAAGGTTGCTCCTGTCATCCATTGCCGTGCGAGTTAGCTAACGCTTACGATAGAGAGTGGGAAGGACAACCTCAAAATCGATAGGCGAGACGATGACGGACGAGGATACAATATTCTGCAGGAGATACAAGGGCATGAGATGCATGGCCATGAGCATACCTGCCATGAGCATACTTGATACGAAACTAGTTTCCAGCTCTTGTCATACGCCTGAACAATGCTTCCAGGTTGAGAGCGACTGTTTCGCATTCTCCCCAAGTCATCTCAGGAAAATGATCAATCTCAAGAGTGTTTTTATCACTTCTGCTCTTGGAGACGTGAAGAGACGTGAAAAGGACTTACAAGCTGATTTGAATGTCGGCTGGCGCGTTGATTACACCCTGCTCAACAATGTTCCTGCCGATGATTTCCTTCGCGAGCAGATATCGATACTCACGTCTGTTAAATGGAGTAAAGGTGTTGTGGGCCGGATGGCCAAAGGAGACAATTTGGTGGCAGCTATTGCTAGAGGATGTGGCATTGGAGTTGAAGGCGACTTGATTCTGAAAGGCTGCCAGTTCCGAGCTCTCAGCGACAATGAACAGAGAGTAAATGTTCCTCGCCTGCAGGTTCTCAAATGCGCCGGTCCAGATGATGAGCAAAAGCTCAGTCTCAGTATTAAAGAACTGTGCAAGCCATTATCTATCACCAACGATGGGAGCATGCTTTACTCCAAATCGCTTTTGGGTTCTATCATAGACATTGGCGGCCGTCCCACAGCTTCGATCCCTCCTCTGCTACTCTCATACACGGCCGTCTCAATCATTTCCATGAGAAAAGATTCACCCGAACCATGGTCTGAATACTCTCAACATACCAAGAGCCCCTCAAATGTTCGATCAAAGAACAAGGCTCGAAAGTTCCTGCTCGCCGGCGGGGCCTTGGCTTATTGTATGCCACTTGTTGCTGCGTTGGACCTGTTTGACTCATCAGCATTTCGCGTGGGAAGTGGTGCAGCGACAGTTGGGTCTGCAGTTGCACTGATTCCACTGCGAACTGTTGAGGATGTTTCCAAGATTCCTTGGATCATGTGAGTTCATCCCACACGGATTGAGGTGGACAACGAGGACTGACACATGCCCAAGACTCTATGCGTTGTGGTTCGCATGTTTTTGTCTATACCTTTGGACACAGCTACGTCTAATATCCCCTGAGGAAAGCCACAGGAGGAACTTGTAAGTCAACATGTCTCAAGCAGAATCTAGGATTCACTGACCACAACTAGTTTCTTGTTCTGCACCATACTCACCACGATACACTTCTGCATCGCCATCTCAGCGCAGAGCTCCATCCTCGAGGGATTCACTATCTTCGGGCCCACCATTGCGACAGCAAGCGTGTACCTCATATCCTTGCTATTTGCAAGTAGAAACGCCGGGGCTGAGGATGTTGTGGCTGCTGTTGCTATTAACCCTGCCTAGGCCACAATAGCTACTTGGGAGATTGTTTGGCTGCTAAAATGATGACGTTTTTTGAAGCTGACTTCTATACGAGCATTACATGCTTCAATGATAAAGACTATTACAACATGGCCCTGAGTGTATGAGCCGTGTGATCGCCACTATGACGGCGTGTTTTCGAGGCAACCTTGTGGTAGATTTCCTATGTTTGTGGATGTGTATTCACACTTACGTACTTTTACTACGCAAAAAGATGAATACTGATACGCATTTTTATCATGGGGATCTTATGCCACATGTCTCAAGAAATGTGCTGTGAAATCAGTATTCAACAGAACTAGCGCATGCTTCCGTATGAATGGTGCGTCGCTCGCATTATTCTGCTTCATCTTTGAAGGATGCCTCCAATATACAATGGCAAAATACCTTGATAACGAAGTCGCCAAGATGAGTATTTTATCTCGAAGTCCCAGGTTACCCCGTCCACTAAGTAGATCAAAGTGGCCATAACTTATGGAGAAGTTTAGGAGAAGGTGTGGAATTTCCTTGTTTTCCCCATTGGTTATATCTGCTTTGACCATGCTGTCTACGGTATCCTTATGCTTGCGCCTTGAGTTGTGAGAGGTGAAGATTCCGAGTCAAGTCCCAGCCGTTTGTCACAGGGCGCTGGTGTGTTCAAGCTTAGCTTGTAACATCTTTGAAGGCTGGCACGTCACCTGGCTGAGTTATGCCAGTACTGGTTCGCAGCGAGACTAGTATAGGCCGCCACAGGAAAATACTCGGCGCATGCTCGTTGACCTGATACTGTCCTCTATATGCAGTCAGAGAACAGTTACACCTTACCCATTACATAGCGCTAAAGGAAAAGAACGTTTGCACTTTTTGCATCTCCTTAAAAATGAATATATTGCCTGTAAGCAACTAGCAGAGGGTGGGTGCTGCAACTCATGAGTCGCCTAAGCAAGAGCAATAAAAACATGCGTTAAAATCGGAGCGAAAGGATGAAAGGGCTCAGCTTGTATCTTGGATCATTAGTTGGTACAAATTTACATCTTGTCTATCCCTCAAAATCATGTCCTTTATTGAGTCCAACTAGATCCCGACCTCTTTCTGCATCTCAGGCTTTCTGGGCAAGAAAAAGGGCATCGGATTTGCACTGCCACAGTAGCGGCAGGAATGGTGTAAGGCATCCCCGCCAGTACATTTGCCATGCAGAATGGGATTAATCCAAACAGTCAAGCTCGCCAATAGAAGTGCCTTGCTGTGCTACACATGTGATGTGGACGAGGCAGTGCCGCCACTAAATGGATCCCGAACACCCAATCCGGAGTATGCAAGGTAGGCGCAGTAAAGCTGCCTTGTCATCTTTATACTTATTACAGCACAACATATGGAAGACATATAGTAGCGAAACCTGGAGGCTAAAACAAGTTGAATTGTTTGATGTTACTAGACCATATATTATGCGCCCTGACTTCAACTCAATTATTACCCTCTCCGAATTCCTCACAGTCAACTACAAGCAATACGTTGGAACCATGAAAACCTTTGCATTGTAGAGAAGAGTTCTCATATTCTCGAATCACCTTAGTTAAGCCTTTATGGTTGGGTTATCTCCAGGGCTCGCTTCTATTCAGTCAGAAGACGCTCCGCCACGGTGTAATCCCCAAGCACAAAAACAAGAACTACCCTTCATCATCCTCCATCTCAGCCTCCTTAGGATTAACTTCGATGTCGAAAAGACCCGCCAATGATCCTGAGACGTCTGTGGTTAGCAACTGGAAGCGCAGAAAATCCGGCGATGGTGGTGCCGAACCTCCAGCAGGCAGCGAAAGCTCACACATCTCGCTAGCACCAAGACCATCTTTCCTAGCACCTCTCCAATCAATCAGGAGTACACTGTGGGATGGGTTTGTGCCTTGAGCACAGAGCATGTTGCAGCTCGTGCATTCCTGGATGAAGAACACAAAGGCCCACAATATGTATCAGTCAACGACAAAAACGCATACACATTGGGCAGTATTGGCGGCCACAATGTAGTCATTGCTTTACTGCCCGATGGAGAATACGGCACAGATTCTGCTTCCCGTGTTGCAAGCGACATGCTGCATACGTTCCCCAGTATCAGAATCGGTCTCATGGTTGGTATTGGCGGCGGTGTGCCAAGCAAGTCGCATGATATTCGTCTTGGAGACGTCGTGGTGGGTACACCCAGTGACGGGCATAGCGGTGTAATGCAGTACGACTTTGGGAAGACTATGCAAGATCAAAGCTTCCGAGCAACGCGGTTTTTGAACCAGCCGCCTACTATACTACGGTCGGCTGTTGCTCATCTCAGAAGTGAATATGAGATAGCCGGCCACCATCTCGACGAATCCATCAACAATGTTATTGAGTCCAACCCAAGACTACGACGAAAATTTGCAAGACCGGCTCAATCTTCTGATAGATTGTACACGCCTACGGCTGTTCATCCTCCAGTTTCTAGCAGTTGTACCACCGTCTGTGATGATGGACACATTATTCTGCGGCCCGAAAGGGAAGAGGACGAGGATAATCCGGCCATTCATTATGGATTGATAGCCTCGGGAAACCAGGTCATGAAAGACGCCGTCTCCCGTGACAGGCTCGCGGAGAAGGACGATGTCATATGCTTCGAAATGGAGGCAGCAGGGTTAATGAACCATTTTCCCTGTCTCGTTGTTCGAGGTATTTGTGATTATTCCGATTCACATAAAAATAAAGAATGGCAAGCTTATGCTGCAATGACTGCTGCTGCATATGCCAAGGATCTTCTGCGTCATATTTCTCCAAGCAAGGTGGAGTCTGAGGACAGGATCGTTGATATGATATCTAGTAAGTCCGAAAATATGCTACAATAAACTTGTATATATGACTTTCGTTCTAACTGCGTCGCGTTGCTTAGATGTACAAGAAGCTGTCGGAGAGCTCCTCCGTGCCAACCATACCAAGGAGACCCAAGAGATACTCGATTGGCTTACACCGATTAACTACTGGCCCCAGCAAACCGACAACATAAAAAGATGGCAACCGGGCACCGGCCAATGGCTCCTGGAATCACCAAAATACCAAGAATGGATAAATGCACAAAGCCAGACTCTGTTCTGCACAGGAATCCCCGGTGCTGGGAAAACAATACTCACCTCAATAGTGGTCAACGATCTCATTACCAAATATGCAAATGACAAAGATGTCGCGGTTGCATTTCTCTACTGCAACTTTCGGCGCCAACATGAGCAGAGGGTTGATGACTTACTCTTAAGCCTCTTGAAACAACTAAGCGAGACAGGATCAACGCTTCCTTCGGCCGTAACTTCTCTCTATTATACCCATGAGAAAAGAAGAACCAGGCCCTTTTACGATGAGATTATGAAAACATTGGCCTCGGTTGCCAGCCAATTCAGGAGAGTGTTCTTCGTGATTGACGCTCTTGATGAATGCCAAGTTACAGCAAAGCTTTGCCAGGAGCTTTTTCACCTTCAGACGAAATGCAAAGTCAATATCTTCGCTACTTCTCGACCAATGCTTGAGATTAAAGAACTATTCAAAGGGCTTCCACATGAGGAGATAAGCGCTACAGACGAAGATGTACGACAATACCTCACAGGCCGTATCGACCAACTACAGCCCTTTGTACAAGAAAACCTTGACTTGCAAAGAGATATCACGACGGGCATTGCTGAAGCTGTGGATGGAATGTACGTCCCCTCTATATGTTACAATTCGTGGTAATTCCTTTACTTACCAACCGTTACAGGTTCCTTCTAGCCCAAATTTATCTCAACTCGCTTGAAGACAAACTCACGGCAAAGGACATCCGAAGCGCATTGCAGTACTTCCTAAAACAGAAACCAGGGTCTAGTGAGGATCAGAAACTCCAAGTGTTGTCGAAGGCATACGAGTTATCCCTGGAGAGGATCAACAGTCAGAGGCCTGGTCTTCGAGAGCTTGCGCACAAGGTGCTCTATTGGATCACCTGTGAGAAGAGGCCACTTACGAAGATAGAGCTGCAGAATGCGCTTGCCGTGGAGATCGGCGCCTCCCACTTAGATGTGGAAGCCTTCACGCAGGTAGAGAAAATGGTGTCGGTCTGTGCTGGGCTAGTGACTGTGGATGAAGACAGCGGTATTATTCGACTGGTGCACTATACTACACAGGAGTATTTCGATGGAATACTAAGCGACAGATTCCCTAACGCAGAAGCCGAAATTGCTAATGCTCTCATCGCCTACCTTTCTTTCGAAAGCTTTGCAACCGGGATTTGCACAACAGATCAGGATCTCAAACAAAGGCTCGCATTGCATCCGCTATATAACTATGCTGCCCGGTATTGGGGATTCCACGCTTCGATGGCTCCGATAGAGAAGATTCCATCAGTAATTACTCTACTACAAAAGGAAGCCAATGTTCTAGCCGCTGCTCAGGTCATGATGATAGGGCAGCCATATTCAGGGGCTACACGACATAGCCAGAGAAAAGGCAAGCAGATTACCGGACCGCATCTTACCGCGTACTTTGGTCTTAAAGATGCAATGGCAAAGATTATCGCAAATGGCCAGCCTCCAGATGAGAAGGATGGTTATGGCCAAACACCACTATCATATGCATCTGAGAGAGGGCATGAAGCCGTTGTCAAGCTTTTACTTGAGACGGCAGGGGTCGAATGCCATCAAGCAGATGAGGACGGCCGCTCCCCGCTGTCATATGCCGCCGAGAGTGGACATACAGCCGTGGTTCAGCTGTTACTGCGTGCGCCTAGCTGTGGAATCAACAACTGGGATGTTGATGGCCGAACACCACTATCATACGCTGCCGCACGAAGGCCATGCGGCCATTGTCGAGATGCTTTGCGATGTCACGAGTGTAAACGCTGATATATGCCACCTCTTTGGGCGAACACCACTCTCTTTCGCTTGTGAGGGCGGTCATGAAAGCGTGGTCGAGATCATACTCACCCATGTACATCGAGGCTCTATGATCAACGATGGCGACGCGGATAACCGGACACCACTTTCATATTCCGCTCAAAAGGGCATGAGGGCGTGGTCAGACTACTACTCCAAGTCGACAAGATCGACCCAGAAATCAGAGACCGAGAGTCACGGTCACCATTTTCGTACGCCGCAGAAGAAGGCCACCTGGGAGTTATAAATGCTCTTCTCGCAACGTCTGTCATCAACGCCAATTCTAGGCAAAGGGACGGCCGAATGCCGCTGCTATATGCTGCTAGAAGGGGCACACAGCAATCGTCAATAGGCTGCTTCAAATTTACGACGTGGAAGTCGACCCTAGAGACCGTGATGGAAGGACACCACTGTCATACGCCGCAGAGGAAGGCCATGTAGATGTGGTGAGACTTTTGTTGGCTAAGGATGGTGTTGGCGCGCATTCGACCGACCGAAAGGGTGGGACACCACTGTCATATGCAGAGGAGAGAAGACAGGTGGTTACTGTAGGACTATTGTCTAGATAATAGTTGGTTGACGTGATATGAGGAGGAGAAAGGTGACTGTTGTAGGAACAATGTCTGAGTAGTAGCTACAGTCGGAAGGCAGACATTCCGCATATCTAGCGCAGATATCTCGGCAAAAAATCAACCAGATACCTAATAATAAACGACTAAAAATATAATAAATTTATAATAATATACTAATAAATAGATAAACTAATATATATTTATTATAACTTCTATGCAAGAAGCCCTTTGGCTGAATGAAAATCGCGAGGTAGGCGAAACCTTTGCTATCCCACTGTAGTTGATGTTATGTAGAGTAGCTTGTTGGAGTTTATACTGTCGCTTCTATTCATAAATAATAGAAGAAAACACTAATTGTCTGAGAATTCATATAATTTATTATGCTTTCAATGACAACCGTTAACTCATCATAATAATAATAATGGATACCCTACTTCAACTATCTCCACGATCGCCTCTCCCACCCAAGATCAATCACGCCCCTATATAGATCCCAACGAAACACAGCACAAACCAAACCAACCATTAAATACTCAACCTCACATTAAGCATCCCCAAACAACCCAAAAGGTCAGCCTTGCCCCTACCCTCAAACAAGCATTCAACACGAAACATGTTCCTACACATGAAGCGCCCATTCGACAGAGGCCCCTCCTTTGTCTCAACCAGAACAAGCCGCATGCTCGCCAAGCTTTTCGTAGACACCGCCACCGCATTCCAAGCATGGCCGTTGGGCGCTGCGTATGTTGGATCCATTTACTAGGGCCGGCCATGTGCCGCCAAGAGTGCTTCGTTACACGGTTTCTGCAGAACCACAACGTCGGAATCTTTAGTGAGGGTTAAACTGAGACCCGAGAGTTAGATACATGCGCTCATGGGGGCAAACTGCAGAGCAGCGGTACTCGTGTTCAACGCTTCGATTGTCTTCTGTTCATACTAAAAAATACTATCAATCTGCAACTACACCGAGTTGCCTACCAGAAATACGCTTACTAAACCAGTGTTGCTCCTATCTTTCTCTAATCTTCAAACCACAGCAGCAGCAGCGAGCCAATTTCAACATAGACTGGGAGTACCACCGCCACAGGTTGCACAACTGCTCAATGGTTTCGAGGTCTTCGTCAGTATCCAGCTGGAACCAGTGCCGCGGCGGAGGAGGTGGTGGAGAAGGAGGAGGCCGATGAGTTTCTCTTTGGCTATGATTCGCTCCAAGATCGAATGTTACATGTTTTCTTTGGTCATTTTCCGCAGTTGACTGCCCATTATTGCCACCACCACTGGCGCTTGAGATTACGTCTTGATTTGAAGATGCTGCCAAGTTAGGTCCCGGTAGTTCCTGAATATCATCTCCATCAGGGTTTTGCTGAGAGTGCTCATTTGGCGAGGCTGTAGCCACGCCACCATCAAGAGCTTGCCTCTGACTTTGAGGGTCTGATAGCTGACTGGGTTGGTCATTGTCTTCATTGCTGCGGTTTGTTTGTTCACCCAGAGTATTGGGCTCACTCGCCTGAAGAGTCAAGTCCGAGTCGGTCGAATTTCTTAGCTGTGGCTCCCGTAATCCAGACGCCAAGTCGCTATCAAGTCGACCCATATCTGTTTCGTCGATGTTTGCGTCGTCAGTCATTGTCGCTGTTGACTGCCCAACCGCGACGACATCCATCTGGCCAAAAACACGCCAAAATTCATCGGAACTATCAGTTTCGTAATCTTCGACATCATTCACAACGGGTAACCGCGAGGTTGGAGCCTCGGCCTTGGAGCTCCTAGGCGTTGGCCTGGAGCCAGACGACTCGTCTGAGTGATAAAAATCTTGGCCGGCGTGTCGCTTCTAAGAGGCGCCGGTACTGGCATGCGCTGGCGATTCATCGTCATCGTCCTCTTCGTCGTCCACGCCCATTTTGAGTGCAGCGGCTTCACCAACCTCCATCTTGTGGAGTTGCTCTAATTTCTGCTGCTTGACCAAAGCCTGCTGGCCCGTCATGACTTCGAATTCAGCATCCTCCTCTTCTTCCTCATCCTCGTCGCTGTCCCCACCGGCGTTGCTTGCCGATACATTGACGACACGGCGGATCTCGGGCGAGGGCGGAGCTGGTTGCGGGCTCGAAGGGCGGGATGTAGCTCGTGGCGGTGCCATCAACGATGGGCTGAGAGGCTTGATGGTCGGGTCGAAGGCTGCAGGCAGGCCAAGGACCTTGGCCACCTGATGTGCCTCCTCATCGGCAGAAATCTTGGCTTCCAGCTCGTAGGTGCTGCTGGCTTCGCTGTCGGCTTCGTGTTTGCCGTTGGTGGCGGCTAGCATAGCCAGGTATGTCTTGCGGTTGGCATCGTTTGCTCGCTTTTCTTTCTTCTTGTTCCGTTTCTCGGTCGGCCTGACGATGATAACGGGTACGGGCGAATATTGGAGACAGTATTTGGAAAAGGAGTTTCGCGTGTTAACGAGCCCCTGGATTCCTCCGAGAGAGCGTCCCTTCGTTCCGACGATGAGCATCGCGGGCTGGTAGACGTGAATCTAAGAGACAGAATTAGCGACTTGGCATGACGATGAAGTCGAATGGGCCTACCAGTCTTTGAAATGTCCCATGGAGCTTGCCGACGGCATATTCGAGAGTGAAGCTCAGCGCACGGTTAGTGCCATTCTTGGCGACGATGTTGCTCATGGTAGTTTTGGCATCCTCCTGGTAGTGTTTCGGATCATTAGACCTAATGTCTCTCTCGAGCACGCGCACGCAGATGACCTCGTCGCCGTCGTCAACCAGCTCGTCGAGCAGCCACTGCAACGCATAATCGGAGTAAGCATGCTCATCCACGCCGACCATGAACGTGCGCGACCTACGCCTATGCTGGTAACCCTTGTGGCGGACATTGAGTGTCATAGAGGGGTGTTGTGCTTAGTAGCTTCCCCGATGGCGACATTGTCGAATGCGACATGGTGCTGGAACCTGTCGTTAGGGGTCGGTTAGCGTCGTCATTGCGACAGAGACAAAGACAGCGCGAGATAAACGAGTTGCGCGCGAGTTTTCAACGGTGCTCGGGATTCAGCAGAGAGGAAGCGGATGTTGAATAAAAGAAAAAGTGGGTGGTGACGATGGAGAGAGAAGATAGACAGACAGGGAGACAGATATGACCTGAGAAGGAGCGGAGACGGGGAAGGGTGGATGTTGGCGCCAGCGCTTGCGGGAATTTGGCCAGTAGGATCGTGGCTGTGAAAGAGAGGCCTCAAGCAGGCGACTAGCTTTTGCGTAAGATGAACCTAGTCCGGAGCGACACTTTTCGCTTCCCTGCCTCCATCGTCCAGCAAAGCCAAGACTCGCAGTCATGCGATGGGGTCTGAGGGGGAAGCTTTTGCGACGGCGGCGGGGTAAAGATGGATAGAGTGCAGGCTGTGGGGCCAGGCCTAGACCAGGAGCATCGAGAGCAGCCGACATAACCGTCGTTTTGGACGGATACGGCCTGTGGGCACCGTCGTCCTCGGAGAATGACGACAGCATGCCCGAGATGCCCAGGCGCTGCCCAGAGCACCGAGGCCGGGGTTTCCCACGGCGCTGCGCACCCGCAGGCAGGCATGTGAACCGCCAGGGGTAAACGGCTCGGCTGCGAGACATTGACGGCGCACGAATGTCTCGCACCACAGACGGGTGCCGGACGTGTGCCCTGTCTGTTGGAGGTCTTGCAGGTGTGTACCCCCGAGCCGAGGCGCGCGCGCAGTGGCCAGATGCAACTCGACTGTCTCAATTGACTGGACGGTTCGGCAGAAGAATGCCGGATCTGCGTGCGGCATACAGAAGCAATGGCACCCAAGGCAGACACTTGTCTGATGGTCCGGCCAAGCATCCTGCCTGCGACTTGCCGAGCGACGCTCAAGCGCTCCTGCCCAGTCACCGCCCACAAAAGGCGTGACAGGGACGGCAATTACTGACAAAGGCGGTAATGGGCGGAGGGTCAAAGGCCGAGGGTACAAGACGCAATTGGGAACTTACCTATCATGGGGCGGCGAACTCGCTCGGATGCGCGTAGCATCAGTCTGCTTCTGGGAGCCTTGGGGCAACGACGGGTTACGGGGTGCTCGAAAGGTGACGGAGGAAGTAGACGACTTGCGCCCTAGGGACGATCTGCGACGACCCTCGGCCTCATCCTCGTCGGTGGTGGTGCCGCTGTTGGGCTTGGGCAGGTCGGCAACGAAAGAGATGCTGGACTTGCGCTCAGACGAGCCGTCCCAGGAGCTCGTCTTAACACTAGTATTCGAGCCCTCGGCGGCATTGCTGCTGTCGTTGGGGAAGTATTCGGCCTTGGAATGGGTATTGGCGGCTCGAGGATTTTCGGTGCCAGGCGAAACATCAGAGTCCGGGCTACGGGCGGCGTGCTTTGGTGACTCCATGCCGGAGGGCCGAGGTCGCAGTATGTCTCGGAAGTACGGGACCGGATGTCTCTGAAACGCGACTCGAGGGGAGCTGGTTGGAGTTGCCTAGGGATGATGTAGAGGATATCGAGGCAAACGAGTAGACAGATACAAGATATATGACCGGTGCTCTACGCAAGCCTCAGAGAGGAAATGGCAAAGATAGCTTCGTATCGGCGGTCGGCATGAGGAGGAGTAGTCGTAGTGAGCGGAAGAGGCAGGTCGGCTGAGCTGGTGTAGAAAGAAGGTGGCAGCACGTCCACGTCGACAGGCGCAGATCCAATCAGGCTGTGGAGAGCTCTTGGATGCTTTGTGGTCGAGAATGGGAAAAGATAACGACGAGGAGGAGGAGGAGGAAGAGGAGAAGGAGGATCTCGATGGTTCTTGTTCTTGGTTCTTGTTCTCGTTGTCGTTGCCGGATGTGGTGGGAAGGTCGCAACTCTCAAGGTGGGCAAGCTCCCAAGGTCCCAGCTTCCAGATAAACCGAGGCCGGGCCAAGGTCAGGGTCAGGGTCAGGTCAAGATAAGCTAAGCTAACAAAAGCTCCGGGGAAAAAGATGCAGGGAGAAGCAAAACCAGCTGGCAAACAACGGATTGGAAAAGGCGGTACGTGCAGACAACCACACACACGCGCGCGCACCCGAGTATGACAAACAGGAACAAACGCGGTGAAGGATATGTGCGTGAGAAAGGTGAGGCTAGGTACTTTTCGTATTTTTGAATTTTTCTTTTTTTAATGTCTGGCTCCTCGTGCAATTAAAAAAATAGAAGAGACAAGCCCCTGGTGGAGGAAACACCCACGAGGTGGTGACGCTTAAATCGATTCGCTGCGCAAACCTAAGCAGTTGTGACGACACGGTGAGCGAGCGCAGGGCAAGATTTGCGACTGGCTTGCCGAGTTCTGTCCGAAAGAGGAGAAGTGCTTAATTCTCCTTGGTCCTTTGATACAAGGCCCTTTCTTTTCTTTTTGTTGCACAGGAAATCCACGTCACCGCCTGATTCGTTGCGCAGTCCGAAGGCGTGGTGATCAGAAGGGGGCGTGTCGAGAGGCGGAACGAGAGGGAGATGGCGATCTACCGAATCTAAAGATTGATGGCAGTTCAAATACCTAGGCTCTTGTGGCATGCGGTCGATCAGGACCCAGAACGGAGAGGACGGGGGGATCCAGAAGACGGGCTGGGGTGGGCAGCAGGGCAGGGTAAGGTAAGGCGGAAGAAAACAAGCAAGGCAAGGTGAGGTAAGGGACTCTGTAAGGTAGATGCTCTGACTTCACGTCCTCTCTATCGCCTTCGCTCTCCACTCGGTGGGTTTGGGTTGCTTCGTCGCGTGGAGGGGCGGGAAGGCAACGGGTTCCTCTTTTGCCAAACAAGGGGTCCTCGTTGCGTATAGCGTACGCATGCATGTGTTTCCCAAACGTCAGCTCTGCTAGCCTAGCGCTATGGGTCGGCAGCTCGCGAACCTCAGTCCGGCTACCTCTCCATGTGGGGAAGACGGAACGGCGATGGGCGGTCTGGAACACACGCACGCACTTCAGTCAGATCAGGGTGGTGGTCGGTGATGATGCGATGCAGCAGGCTGTTGTGGTACGTGCCACGACGAAGCTGGGCCGGTTGACAAGTACGACGTTGGAACGGCTATTCGGAACGGATTTGTTATATCGATTAATTGTGACGTGACAGTCCTGTAGTAGGAAGAAGAAGAGGAAGAAGAGGCAACTAAGAAAAACGACGATGGGTGGATTAAGCTCGGGCATTAACCTCACTGCTAGCTCCCATCCCATACAACCCTATACTTGACCTTATTTCTCCCTCTCTCCTTCATTCACCCTCCATTACAGAAACAAGCAAACACACACACACACGCACCCACGCACACATAAGCCAAATCAACCAACAACGCACATGCGACAGGCCACATCCTCCCTCTCTCCCTGCCCTTCGCCATCCAGCCCCAAAAACCAGGCCGTTGGAGGCCGCAGGCCATGCATGGGAAAGGGCTGGGCCATCATCCCCATGCCATGCCATCCATGCCTTGCCCATCCATGCCCGTCACAAGCCCACCCAGGGCCAACCAGAGGTCTGTCCCTCTGCACACTGACTACAGATTACCCCATGTGCTCCTGCTTAACACCGAATCGGAAGGGAACTGACAATTACCCAGACGATGGTCCTTGACCGAGCCATGCAGCTGTGACGCCGCCAAGAAAGCTCTGGTCGCTTCAGAACCGCCGCCGGCAGTTTTCCTTGTTGGGGAACAATTGTTGACGATTTTGCGGAGGACGCTTTGTTCGGAAGCCTGCCTGCATGTCTGGCTGATGTCAGGCAGGGTGAGCATCTCCGTGCTATCAGACTTCGCTCTGCCTGGCGCCAACCTACGGCCGTTGCCTTGTTCTGTCACCACCCACGTACTGCAACGAGCCGCTCATGCAAGACTTCCCGTCCCAGCTCGTGCTTCTCCCGCTGCCTGGTTCGCTCGACGTAAAGTAAAGACTCACGCCGGAAGAGGAACTGCGCTTCGTGGTGCCACACGAATTCTCCCTCCCTGTTGGGTTAACTCGTGTAAGGTGTGCCTACACATGTCTGGCCAGCCAGTGATATCGCGTTTCAGCCAACCATATCGCTGGCGAATGATTCAAGCATCGACATACCACACCGTACCATACCGTACCATACCATGCCATGCCATGTCTACCACCAACTCGGCTCTCTCACTCGACAATGGTGCCTCGCGTCACGTCCCTGTGGTGAACCTGTCGCTACCCCGCCGCACCGGGACAAGCGGCTCTGAGCCAAGCACGGCCAAGCCCGCGGTGCAGCCGATCCTCCTCCTCCATTCCCCTCTTGCCCTCCGTCATCCTGCGCTGACGTCCGTCTCTATTGCTTCTTACGGTGCCCTAGACAAGATCTCTTATCTTTCCCGTAAGCTGCGTGCCCTCTGCCTCTCCCGCGCAAGCCTCGCAGCATGGCATACAACTATGTATGTATACGTCGTAGGGGAGGCCAACAGACGAAGGCGGGGAGAGTCGCAGGCCTGCCTGGCCAACGGCATGTCATCCTACTGGCTGTTTCTTAAATGCCTTCTGATCCAGGTAGTCGGTCTGGCTTTGAATAAGCTATGGCTTGCCATTTAACCTTAACATGGGAGGGCTTCTTTCTTTTGTCTCGACCACTCACTCCCATTCGCATGTTTTACCACAACCGCCTCCCATGCACCTCGTATGGCCGAGCGGCCATCGTCTCCGAACAACTCCGAGGCGCCGAGGAGGCGAAACATATTTGTCCATGATATTGCGCTGTCGAACCGCGTCTCCGGCGCCCATACGATATCTGATGAACTGGGTCAGCTGCAGCCAGCTCTAGACGAATTACCATCTCGCATGTCCCGCTAGTCCATCTGGCATCCTGCGCAACCTCCCTCGCCGACGCCACGTTACAGCGCACGCACGCGAAAAGGAGGCTTGCAGATTGGCCATCTATCTGCAGGCCCGCGATGGCTGCCCATCTCCAAGATTTCACGAGGCTGGATGGCCCTCCCTTCCCCTTCCCCCTCCATCCCTCCCCAACCCTGGCCCCTCTCACAGCTGCAATGTAATGCGGGCGTACGATTTGCTCCGATGGGGACTTCAGTGGCTGCGCTTTTTTGCATTCGATTGATAAGAACTATTCTACCTTGAGCTCCCCGACATCTCTACTTCCCAGTCCTTCACCTTGCTCGAGATGCAACGCAAGCCACTACCGGTGAGAAAAGGTGAGGCATCGGCGAGCTCCGCCTGACCTCGACTTGTGCAGTTGTGTGTTCCCCTGTTCAGAGCCAGCATGTCACCAATTTCCAACCACGGTGTCGGCGGTGTGGCTCCAAAGCGCGCAAGCCGCCTCGTCTACGATCCCAGGCCCCTAAACTCCCATTCTGCTTGCTTGCACGTCCCAGTCCCCGGGGACTGGTAGCATCAGGCTAGCTCTCATGTACAGACAGTGGTTGCATTATTCTCTTGTTCATTTGAATGTACGCCGGTGTCTCTACGCGGACTATCATCTCGTCCGCACATTCATCCATCCGGCTAAGTCTGAGAAGATCATCTTCCATACCCTCTTTTGAGGCCCCAACGCCGTGACGCCAGTGCCATGCAGCCTACCAACTGGCGGTGCATAGCCGCCAATTTCCGCCCGATGCCGTCTCAACAATGCCGTCATCTTGACTCATTCACACACACACTTGAGCAACAGCTCCTCTGTTGCCAGATAAAGTAATACTCCCTCTAGTTGTAGGTGCGGGACAGGTTGCGGAGGTACCAGTCAACCAGTTTGCGGCCAACCTTGGCTTCCGAGATGTGGATAAGATCCTGCGCGTTGTTAGCATGTGTGAGATTCAGACATAAGACTAGAGGCCAACTTACTCCCTGCAGAGCGTAGTCAAGATCGCTGACGTTGACCAGCTCACCCTCCAGGAGTCCCTGGTCCTGCCATCGCAGCTGCTTGGTGCGCTGCTTGGTGACCAGGAGCCAAGATCGGAGCTCATCTGGCGTCACCTCGAGGAAACCGGCCAGCTTGTTGAGGTCCATGGTGGTGTACAGGCGCAGGTACGACTTGATGGTGGGACCCACATGTTGGTCTTGACCTCGTCCATGAAGATGGCCAAGTGGTGCTCGACCGGGTCGACGTTGGACTCGGGGTGATCAAAGTCGGGAGGAACGGGCGAGATGAACTTGGGGCAGGCGGTGCGGAAGAGCTCCTCGAAAATGGGGAGGGACTCGGGGCCACCGCGCTGCAGCTTAAGCAGCTGGTCGCCGTACTTCTCGCGCAGGGCGCTGTGGATGGTGTCGTCCAGACGCGTGGGGTGGAAGGCCACGCAGATGGCGATGAGAGCATACATCTGCTCGTTCTTCTTGGTGATGGAGTCGAACTGGGCGTTCTTCTGGAAGTTCTTGGTCCTCGAGACGTAGATGAGGATGTGGCTGAACATGCGGATGGCATCGGCGTAGCGGTGCATCATCATGTAGGAGAAACCAACGTAGTAGTAGGTGGTGAAGTGGGCGGCCATGACACGGGCGAACATGGCCTTCTTGTTGAGCTCAATGTCGTCGAGCGTCTTGAGGGCGAGGCTGAAGTCGCCGAGCAAGGTGTGGACTCGCAGCAGACCGATGATGGAGAAGTAACCCAGCATGCGGTACAGGTTCTTTGAGCCGTACTCGCCGGCAACGGACATGGGGTCCTCGTTGCGCTTCATGGCGGCCAGCTGCTCGGTGATCTGGGAGCGCTGGATGAGCGAGTACAGGACATTGAGGACGCTGTAGCTGCCCCAGGTGTTGGGGTTCTCGCGAAGGACCTGGAGCTCCTCCTCGTTGGAGGCTTGGCGGGCGAGGCGGGATCGGTACGAGGAGAAGGAGTTGAACTGGTAGATGAACTCATCGATGACATCCCAGGCCCAGTAGTACTATAGAGAAAGAAAGAAAATCCTTGTCAGCTGGAGAGCTCGGGAAGGGAAAGTTTCAGGGTAACGTCGGCAAACGCACCGAAGGAGGTTCCAGGTCGACGGGGCCCTCGGAGTTGAGGATGAAGTGGAAAAGGCTGCAGTAAGAGTCGTAGCTCTGGAACTTGACCTCGAGAGGTGCGGAGAAGTCGAGGGGCTGAGCGGCCTGGACGAGGCGGGCCTGGATGTCGTCGGTCTGCTGAGCCATGTTCAGGGACGTGGTCTGGCTCAGCTCGTCGCCATCCTCGTACTGGACGTGCTCCTTGTACTCGGCCACCAGGGCCTCCTCCTCGACATCGCTGTCGTCCATGGCGCGGGCCGGAGCCACGCCGTTCTGGTACGTTGCCATCGTCGTGAGCGGCTGTCGTGATCCCTTGACCTGTTGCGCCTAGAGGTCAAATCGGATGAGGGGCACCCAATTTTTTCGCTTGTTGAGGGGCTTGACCTGAGCTGGCCGAATTTTCGTGAGCGAGTCTTAGGGCTTGGGATGCTGATACAGCGATGTGGTGGGGTCCGTGCCTGGTACATGCATATCGAATGCATCTAGGGGGCTTACGTACCGCGGGGATCCATCCATCGGACAGACAGACAGACGCCTTGGTCTTGGCCTTTGTCCCCTCCCCTCCTTTTGCCTACCCTGGAGCGGGACGTAACCACTGGCGGGCGTCTGACGTAGAGCAACCAAGCAGGCATCTGGCTGGCTGGCTGGCCTGACGATGGTGGGTATCTTGCTTTATTTTAGACAGCTCGACTGGAATCCCATCCTGCAAACGTCCTCTCCTCTCGAAAAGCCATCCTCGCGGCCGATGAGTCATTCTGAGTCTCCCTGAACAAGTTGGCACATCTCCAGTTAGTGGCGGGGTTTTGCTTGAGTGACTCCAGCTGCATTAGTCACAATCTCTTACAAACGGTCGACAAGCGGATCTCTCTCAGCCTGCTGGGAAAAACCTGCGAAACCCAAAGCGACAGGGTTCGTCATATAAGTCGCGCTCCGGCCAGTCGCTGTGTCTGTCCCTCATTTCGTCACCGCAGCACAGCAGGCCGTTCGCTTAAGCACAGCATAGCCAGGCATACGATAGCAAGGCGGCAAGGAGCCCTTGTCCACCATGCCTGTCGTTACACCAGATAAGCTGGCCAGTCTGCAAAGACAGTCCCAGGATGTCCGCAATGTAAGTGCACTGCGCTCACGGCTTGAGGGGCTCTACTGACAGCCTGCAGATTTGCATTCTGGCCCACGTTGACCATGGCAAAACATCTTTGACCGATGCTTTGCTTGCCACAAATGGCATTATTTCACCAAAGCTGGCCGGTAAGATCCGGTACCTGGATTCAAGACCAGATGAACAGCTTAGAGGTATCACCATGGAGTCGTCCGCCATCTCGCTCTACTTCTCCATGTTGAGGCGTTCTGCTCCTGATGCTACCCCGTACCTAAGGAGTACCTCATCAACCTGATCGACTCCCGGGTCACATTGACTTTAGCAGCGAGGTTTCTACAGCCTCCAGATTGTGTGATGGAGCTGTCGTACTGGTCGATGCTGTCGAGGGTGTTTGCAGTCAGACAGTGACGGTGCTGCGCCAAACCTGGACAGAGAAGTTGAAGCCGTTGCTTGTCATCAACAAGATGGATCGACTAGTGACGGAGCTTAAGATGACTCCTGGTGAAGCCTATATCCATCTCAGCAAGCTCCTGGAGCAGGTAAACGCCGTGCTGGGCAGCTTCTTCCAAGGAGAGCGTATGGAGGAGGATCTCAACTGGAGGGAACGCATGGAGGAGCGCGTTAGCGCTGCAACCGCTGCCAAGGAGTCGGCCGTTGCTGATCAAATTAACGACGATGGTGAGATACAGTATGAGGAGAGAGACGACGAAGATCTTTACTTTGCCCCGGAGAGGAACAACGTCATCTTCAGCAGCGCCGTCGACGGCTGGGCCTTTACCTGCAGACAATTCGCCAGTCTGTACGAGAAGAAGCTCGGAATCAAGCGCGGTACGATGGAGAAGGTGCTCTGGGGTAACTTCTACCTCGACCCCAAGACAAAGAAGGTTCTTGGACCCAAACATCTCAAGGGCCGAAACCTGAAGCCCATGTTTGTCCAGCTCGTTCTAGAGCCAGTATGGACTGTCTACCAGGCGACTACCGGAGGTGACCATGGCAAAGGAGACCCCACTCTCTTGGAAAAGGTTACCAAGTCGCTAAACATCACCGTATCCCCTCACATCATCCGGGCTCGCGATCCTCGTTTGCTCATGACAACCGTGTTTGCGTCCTGGCTACCTCTGTCTACTGCTTTGCTAGTCTCCGTGGTAGAATCATTACCATCACCTCCCGCAGCACAAGCCGAGCGATTGCCCGAGCTTCTGGAAGACCTTCCTGGATCTGACCACATTGACAAGTCTGTCAAGGAGGCCATGGTGTCGTTCAAGAACGACCCGTCGGACCCGGTCGTGGCCTACGTTAGTAAGATGGTGTCGATACCTGAAAGTGAGCTGCCCGAGAACAAGAGACGCCCAGGCCAAATGACCGGCGAGGAAGCTAGAGACCTGGCAAGGAAGAAGCGGGCTGAAGCAGCAAGAGCCCAGGAGGCCAGGAGGAGAACAACACATATGCAGTGACGGATGCGTTGGATTCTGTCAACTTGGACGACTACGTTCCCGAACATGAAGAAAAGAAGGTTGATCCTGAACATCTCATTGGATTTGCTAGGATATACTCCGGCACACTGTCTGTCGGCGACAAATTATATGTCATCCCTCCCAAGTGGTCACCGGCCAACCCGAAAGCCGGTCCTCAACCGGAGGAGATTACAGTCACCGCGCTCTACATGCTCATGGGTCGAAACCTCGAGTCTCTCACCTCCGTACCGGCTGGCGTTGTTTTCGGTATTGGCGGACTTGAAGGCAAGATTCTGAAATCAGGAACCCTCTGCAGCCGTGTAGACGGCGCACCGAACCTGGCAGGTGTTTCCATGGTGGGCAAGCCAATTGTTCGAGTTGCTCTTGAGCCTGTCAACCCTGCGGATTTGGACAAGATGATCAATGGCCTGCGGTTGCTGGTCCAAAGTGACCCGTGTGCTGAATATGAGCAGTTTGAGAATGGAGAACACGTTCTGCTAACGGCAGGTGAACTTCACCTTGAGCGATGTCTCACTGATCTCAAGGAGCGATTTGCTCTTTGTGACATCCAAGCCGGTGCACCAATCGTGCCCTACAGAGAAACAATCACTAAATCAGAAGAGATGAGACCCCAGCGGACAGCAAGCTTGGCAGAGGCTGTTTTGTCGGAACTACGAGTTCCAAGCAGGTCACCATTCGCCTCCGTGTGCTCCCTTGCCCGAGAACGTGACGGAGTTCCTGCTAAAGAATGCGGATGCCATCAAGAAGCTGTATACAAACCAGAAGAATATTACTGAGACGGAGGCTAATGACAACGAAGTTGTGGCGGATACTGAACTGACAGCTGGGCGCGTCATGTCCGGCGAGGAGCTGCAGAAGAAGATGGAGCAGCTTCTTGAGGAGGGCAAAGGCGCGAGGCGTGGAAGGGCAGTGTTGCTAACATTGCTGCCTTTGGACCCCGCCGTACCGGACCTAACTTGCTTATCGACGCTACCAAGGATGGTATCATGCCGAAGATCTTTGCTGCCGATTCTTCATCAGAGTCAGCTCCCAGAGCTGGAGAGGCCTTGCACCCGGAGCACCTGGCTGATAAGCTTACATACGCGTTCCAGCTGGGAACTGCCCAAGGCCCGCTTTGCAATGAGCCTGTACAGGGCATAGCAGTCTTTATCGAGGAAGTTACCCTCAACCTCTCCGAGGACGACTCGTCTGCGCGAGACAAGCTTGGCCGACTTACCGGAGAGGTCATCAAGACATTCCAGAGCCTGCTTCGCTCTGCCTTCCTTGACTGGTCTCCTCGTATCATGTTGGCCATGTATTCCGTTGAGATTCAAGCGTCAACAGAAGTTCTCGGCCGTGTATACGATGTGCTCACTCGTCGCCGTGGCCGCGTTATCGCCGAAACGATGAAGGAAGGCACACCATTCTTCACTATCCAGGCACTGCTCCCGGTAGCGGAGAGTTTCGGCTTCGCGGATGAGATGCGCAAGCGTACCAGTGGAGCCGCGCAGCCGCAGCTCATTTTTGCCGGCTTCGAGATCTTGGACGAGGATCCGTTCTGGGTACCGTTCACCGAGGATGACCTGGAGGATCTTGGTGAGCTGGCCGACAAGGAGAACGTGGCAAAGAGGTACATGGACGCTGTAAGAAGAAAGAAAGGTCTGCTGGTAGAAGGACGAAACGTGGCGACCGACGCAGAGAAGCAAAAGACGCTGAAGCGATAAGGTAATAGATGACATTATGGACAGTTAAATGAATAAAATATGCAAAGTAAATATACGGGTTCTTCGTTCAGCCATTCTCTATAAATGCGATAACGCCAGCCGATCGTCTAGTGATTCTATTCGGCAGACTTTTGATTGAACTTCGCTCGCTATTCATCGTTGACGTCTCGATAGTCCTCCGCGCCGTAAGTCTTGAACATCTCCTTGACCCAATTCTTCTTCGGAACACCCTGAGTCCGAGATCAGCTATCAATATGTCCAGGTACGGCACAGCCTCGAATATGAAGTTTGGATACTTGCTGTCGGCATCGTTGGGGTACCGGCACTTGCCGAGGCGGCTATGCAGAACTGTCTCATACTGCACCTCATCGAGGGTCATGGCGCTGATGCCCTCTACGGAGTCCCCATCGCCAACCGTGACGGCGCGGCTAGGGTCTCGGACCAGCCTGCCATCGAAGTAGGCACCGATTTAGGGACGTTGGACGTGGGCGCAGATGAAGCAGCTGAAGTTGGCGACCATGGCGGCAAAGGCGATGTCTTTGGAGTGCAGGAGTTCGGCCGTGCCGGGAACTATGAGGTGGTATAGCATAGACGGGGTAGGTTGAATTTTGGGTGGAGTGTTAAGCTTGGTGAATCGTTGCAATATCTCAGCATCCACGAGTTCGATTAGGCTCTTCTGTGGTGCTAACGCTTCTCTTGCGGACAATGAATCGTCAGATACAGAAAGCCAGTATCACTGGCCAATACTCTTTCCATGCCTTGTGGAAGAAACTTGAAGGACAGGTTGTGTCTCCAACCGGTGATGCAGAGTATGCCAGATTTCCCAAGACTATCCTCTCTGAATCGTCCAGATGAACCTTACCAAGACTTAAATGACATATGTCTGCAATATGTACTTTGATGACTCTGTTAAGTACCAACTCGAAAAGGTCGGTATCGAATCCAGGAGATTGAAGCTGCAGCCTGTGAACATAACCTCACTAGCCGGCTTCAGCTTCTTAGTCTCAGGATGATTGCTATAGCCCAGGAGACTGAGCACGGAAAAAGTTGTCGACGATAGCTCGTCCGGCAGCCGTGCCGTGATAGAAAGATTTGATCGCCGAGTAGCCGCTGTCCGTATCCCAGATTCATGGCGAGAAGCACATGCGCATGCGAGTGTCTGAGAGTATTAGTCTATGTATTGGAAGAGAAGCAATATCTTCTTACCGACAAGCTATTCTAACCACTTCTTGAAAGGCGTGACGTATGGAGGCCCTATCCAGCAGGGACCAAGACCACTTGCTGGATGGACGATCACGCATGTCAGTCGAATTGTGTCTCACATCGTGCATGAACGACTACGAACCTCTAATGGCCCAGTCCACTTTTGCACCGGTGGTTGCATACGTGTATGCAGCGTTCCAGGCTGACTTTGTACGCCAAAGACGATCACTCATCGCTTGGTGCTGATTGTCTCAGCATTGGCAGCAAAGTCCTTGGTATGAGACAGAGGACGCCTAAAGATCTCTTGGCCTTTGGTGTGAGGCGTAAAAGGGCTTGAAATCAAGCCACTCGCAACCATCAGTTGCTTGGCGAAGATTTCGGCCTCCATGGGTTCGTCTTCCCCGAGGTCCAAGAGCCGGTGGGCCCGGAAGATCCAGCCGCCTTCGGGCCTGTGCGTGGCGGAAACAACCTTGGTGTTCAGACGAACATGGTCCAGGATGTCAAAGTGATTGACGTACGCCTCGAGGTACGAATGGGTAACCTCTCCCGGGATATGCTGCCCAGGTTGCAGGCCAATGATTGCTAGGTCCATGGGAAAATCAGGATATCGAATGTGCCATGCATGTTATTGCTTTACAACTTCGGGTAAATTTTCTCACTTGCCTATACACCACCAATGCACGAAATCAATAATGGCAATCTAATGTCTAGGATGGCAGTGGTATTACTTGGCCGCAGCCAGGCCATACCATCCTGAAGGTAATATGTTAGGCCTTCGACTAAGTTTTCCTGAGTGGCACAGGCATTTGAGGCCTACCTGCACCGAAAACTACGATATCAAGTTGCTCCATCATGATCATGAGATTTAGATTGCTAGTCCAAGCGCGCACGGATGGATATGATCACAAACATCCACGAAGAGGAAACAATGAATAACCGATATGCTCCAGCATCGGGTAGGTCTATCATTGTTTGATACCATTGTATTCCCCATTCATTGCCAGCTTATTCGGTAGTAACTAATTCATATTAGTTTCAGCTGGCCTCGAGGCTGAATGAAGTACGGGGTCAAACTGGCATCATCACGCCTCGTATCCCACTTGCTCCAACTCGAGGCAATCTCCATACTAACCAGAGTTCTTCAAGAATGGCGTACGCTCAAGAACTGTGGGGTTGAATCCAGTCAGAGCATTATTTGCATAGCGAACTGGGGGCTTTCAGCTGGTGAAAGCCAACTGGGTGTGCTGGTATGAGCCACGTATTTTGCCCATTATTTTCCATGTGGTTCGTAGACTCGGAACATGGCGATTTCTTAGGACCGAGCAAAAAGAAACCACGAATGTCTGAAAATTTTCAGCTCACACCCTTGGGGCAGAAGAGAATTCGCGTGGTCACCCGGGAAAAGAAACGTTGGGGATTTTGTCAAGTTCATGCTTCAAAAGCACATGATAGTCAGTCGAGACGACATGGAAAAGCAAACGCTTGTACATCCCGTTAATGCAATCATATTCTCGGTCACAAAAGCATCCGTCGGTGGTAAGATGTCCAGTATTGCCACTGCGCGGATTTAGTAATGTGATGAAAAGCGGATACAGTGGTGAGACAACAGACTGCAGGCGGGATGCGGATGTGGATGGAGCGCCGCCAAGCTTTCTGCTCCAGAAAGCATTGCCCAAGATCTCCAGAAGCGGCAGAAAAGCCTAGTTCTAGACATGTCTAGAAGAATAAGCCATGGCCACACCGCGTGTGTGACTTGCATAGCTGACATGGTAAGGTGCAATGATAGCGGCGAGGTCATCGTGGCCACTTATACTGCAGCATCTTGCGTCCAAGTCACAATAGTCTTGGCCATGGATCAATTCTCCTAACACCCGAGACGACATGAGCTGAGAACCCCGGGAGGCCTTTGTCTAGACCTCCAGGCAACAGGTTTTTCAGGATATTGTGCTTTGGCGTTATGATAGGTCGCATTTGGCGCAGCGGCGAAAAGCCCCTTGTTTGCTTTTTCTCCATGCAGCCGGTAATGCCGCCTGCCTCGCCTCGTCCCGGCCTGCTGTAGCTCGGGAAGCTTGTACGCTGTCAAGCTGTAGATCTTTAACTTGGATGGGAATAACGCCAATTCCTCTCGTCCCCCCAGTGAGACAGTCCCGGAGCTCTGGCCGCATGCTCACATACATGGGCACCCACCCGCACGCATCGATAGATCTTGGGGAACAATGTGAGCGCAACGTGCAACTGGCCGTACCGGATATTGCGACAGACAGACCAGTCTCGGACCCTTCTGTGCAAATGGTCTCAGAGGCCCAGTCTGATCTTGGGTGGCCGTTGGCTGGACCCATGGAAGCTGGCTTTGACCCGTCCGTGCTCCACATGCCATCATCCCAATTGCCGTTCGATGGCCGCGGCTTTCAGATCCGATCTAGGTAGGTCGATTAGGACGGTATTGGGGAGGGGTGCTGAGCCTCGCAGGGCAGTGACAATGCGTGCTCAGATATCACTTGTCACATGGGAGACTAGCTATAGTGTGGCTTCGGGTGGACTACAGAAGAGATCTGAACACATTCAGCAGATGTTCAACCAGGACCTCCCGCGGCTGCGGGAAGCTGGGGCTCGTGCTCTGAGATCACCGTTGCCGTCTGCCTTGAATATCTTACAAAGTCCAAGCTTTCCGACCGTTTCCTACGGCTCTGACTGTCACTGTTGTTTCGGTTCTTAGCAATCAAGTGAGAAAGCGCAGCAATCATGTCAAACAGTCCGCCAGATCCCGCCGAGTTGGCGGCCGCGATGGCAGCACTGCGTGCCTTCAACGTCGAGGCTTTCACGCTCCTCGGTATTGCTTTGGCAATCACAGCGATCCGATCATTTGCCCGAATCAGCTCCGTTGGCTTCAAGAATCTCTGGGCTGATGACTACTTGGTTGTACTCGCAGCGGTTCGACATACCTATAGCCAGTTAGATGACCTTGGACTAAGCATTACTACAGATATTCTACTCGATCGAGACGGCCTTGGCGTATATGGTAGGAAATAAGGCGAATGGTTTGGCAAACAATTCCATGACAGACGAGCAACGTGCTGCCTTGTCGCCAGACAGTCCAGAGTATCATCTGAGGTTCGTCTGGCTGTAAACAACCATAGGCATTTCAAGCTAACTTGAACCAGAATTTTGGGATCAAAGATTCAGCTCTGTGGATGGACCAGTTATTCGGTCCTGTTGTGGTTGCTCAAAGCTGCTTTGTGCACCTTTACTTCCGACTCACCAAAGACCTCGACGGCTACCGACCACGAATCTTCTTCGGTTTCGGATTCATCGCAGCCAGCTGGCTCACCGTCATGCTGAACTTGCTGCTGAGCTGCCGGCCTCTTCATCACATGTGGCAAATCTTCCCGAACCCGGGCATTTACTGCCAACCCGCCATATCGCCAGCACTTATATGGACATATCTTAGCTTCAACGTCGCAACAGATATCTACCTGATTGCGATACCGATACCGATGCTTTTCAAGGCCGCCATGCCTCTATACAAGAGGATGTGGCTAATTGCATTGTTTAGTTGCGGCATGTTCGTGACCATGGCTGCCATTCTACGAGTCGTTTTGCTTGTTTCCGTATGTACATATCTCTCACGTTCAATTATGCTATACTAACATAGTCTAGGATCCTGTCAACGGAGCACAGCTAGCCGGCTCATGGGCGGTCCGTGAGACTTTTGTCGCAGTGGTCACCACCAATCTGCCGGTTCTTTCCCTCACCTCAAGAGCTGGGTGGGCCCAGTCATCAACATCATCAGCACAAGGATAAGCTCAGTGGGTCGAACCTCGGGCGAATCTACCTACCCGACAAGTCTCGATACCTGGAGGGCGAAGAGCCATCGCAGCACTCGCACCAAATCCGAAAACGCGGCAACTGCGCCTCGAAACGAAAGCGAAGAGCAGATGGTAGACACTGTCGCTCTCGAGACTCTAAGCCCCAGAGCAGATACCGCGCAGACCAATCGTCGATCGTGCTCCAGTGAACTAGACCCTATTCAAATACAACGACAAATTGAGGTCTCGGTTCTCGCCGAGTCGTCGGTGCCAAAAGACCGGAGAAAGAGCGAGCCCAGTGGGAATTACACAAGAACCTGGTCAGGATCGACCACGGATGATTCAAGGCCTCGCCGGAGTGAATACTTTGGGGACCATATTCATCAAAAAGCATATAAAGCAGAAAATTAAAAACTAATGACATATGGTTATGGCGGAGTACTGGAAAATGGCGTAGGTAGGAAAGCGTTGAATAAGAGCGACTGGTTAGAGCGTGAGCAAATGGATACACAAATATATGGGCCGGTATACTGCTTCTAGATGGAATGGTGGGATAGGATATGTAGACGAATAGACTCCAATACTGGTGTAAGACTATACCATGCCTCTCATGACTGGATGAATTCTCCGAATGGCTCGGGCACATTCGTTCACGAAAATCTTTGTCCACGGGCAGCCATGAATTCAATCATCCTAGCAGGTAAGATGCCCCTAAATTCTTAGAATAGGGGCGACTCGGCCGATTCACCTGGGGCAAGCCACTTTCGGTCAGTTCATGATGCAATGGTTGCGATGGAGGCTGAGACAGCACGTAGCCACGATGGGTCTTATAATACGCCAACTGATCACCACTTCGGCAATATCTCTCTTAGTATTGTTTGTGACGAGACTCGAGTCATTCCTGATGTGGTTTGATGTGAGATGATCAGTCTACCAAGTCAGATTAGAAGACTTGGAGTTATTTGGGTGTATCACGCTATGTAAGTGCACTTTGCCTGCCTGACTGTCTTGTTGTTCTGATAAATAATGGCGCATGCTCTCCGTACTTCCTCTCACAAATCACGAATTTTTCAACAGTAATGTTACGGTCCAATTTAACTCAGTTCTCGCAATTATTTAAACGCACACTTTGAGAAACACTCTGGGATTTGAGTGGTAATGAGCATAGGGTAATGCCAGCTGCTTAGTTGGCGAGCATCGATCATGCAACAAATAGAGAGATGTTCAGGCTTACAAATTTGGGTATTGAAAGTTCCGAATAGTATGGTATTGATGATGAAGCTATGAACATTGTAAATTACCACATATGTGAACTCATGGAGATGTCCTGAGAGATTGAAGCAAACCAAGGAGACAAGACGTAGCATATTTGGTGTACGAGGGGCTTTAGCCTATCGACCATGGACTGAGCTGCAATATGGGTCATGCACTTGAGCACTTAGGCCCCTGCTTCTTGATCGGTTTCCTTATATAGCGATTCTCAGGCATGTGATAGTAATTCCTACATCAGTATCCCAAGTCGCCTGATGATCTGGTGTTTGACTCTAGCATCGAGTGACACGCAATATGCTAGTTATTAAGATTCAAAGAGGGCTTCAGTATGGAGGCTCCAATAAAAGAGTTGTGCTGTAACATTCATGATAAAAAACATTTTCCGTTGATACGACCGACGGATGCACCACGTTAGTTTATATTCAAATAGACGCTTGAAACAAGGCCGCTTTATACAGACGATCCTGTATTGGAGTTCGAGCATCACCCGGCACAATAGTTGCAATTCCAGTAGCCGAGACTACCCTTGATCAACATTACTTACAATTCCTAGCAAATAGCCGCGGAAGGAGCCTAGCTATGAGATTTCTGGCTTGAGATTCCATTTAAGATCGCGAAATGAGTCTCTAGGGTAGCTAAAAGTAGAGACGAGAGACGGTCGTAATGAGGCTTGAGCAATGAATGCGAGTCGAAATGCGAAGGATGTACATACTCGTAAAAACTGATATACAGAGGTAAGTATTCCAGATAAGGTGACCTGAGCAACA
Source organism: Albifimbria verrucaria (assembly GCA_020081605.1). Lineage (NCBI taxonomy): Eukaryota > Fungi > Ascomycota > Sordariomycetes > Hypocreales > Stachybotryaceae > Albifimbria > Albifimbria verrucaria. The sequence goes on from JAHREC010000062.1 coordinate 1,317,253, forward strand.
CATAGGTGGCTACGGAGTAGGTATTCAGTCTTGTATATGGCCCCAATTGTCCGCCCTATTTAAAATGTTATCCAAACATGAATGAATAACCGGATAATAGTATTGCACATCAATAACTGCTGAAGGTAATAAACATGTCGTAGGTGTGCTCTTCATACCAACATCTTGACATTACATATATACATATATGTTGGAGATCCTCAAGTGCCCATCTAACGGAAGCTGAGAAAACACTTAGCTCTTAATTCAACGCTCCCACCAGTCTGGGATTGGCGCAAGGTGGAAAGACATCATCAAGCGGATTGGGGACATGCATGGGGTCTAATTGAGACATGCCAAGCATGATAATTTTTAAGCATAAAATCTAATAGAACGGAGATTTGCAGATATATGAAGGATTCACACATACTTGACACCATGCAACCAGCCAGACATTGACCCTTATAGGAGCAGCCTGGTCAGGTGCCAGCTCATGATAGAGGTATGGTTGAAGATCTGGCAGTAGATTCCTTGACCAGCGATATAGACCTTCTTAAGACGTCCTGATCATCTTCAAACGTCAACCTCTGCAAAGCATCTTCACAACTTAAGAATGTAGCAGCGAAGCTTGCTTCCCTTGGACGTCATGTCCATCCTGGAGTGCATCTTGGTCGACCTCCGCAACATACCACCATATAACCTTTATGTTCTTCACTCCCTTATTCCGAATACTAAGCATAAATGGTTCTGTAAGGCCTGAATAGGGCCGCACTCGATCCAGGGTATCAGCATCGTCGGTTGCCGCAGGGCACGAGTTGACATGTTCACGGGGTAAAGGCGACACGGATAGCCCGTTTCCTCTTGGACTTCTCGGAGGGCTGCTTCCTTCGGGACTCGCCGCAATTACGTCGTCCTTTGGGGAGAAGCCACTGATCATGGGAGAGGTGGTGAAGCAGACACACTTTGGTCTCGGGAGAGAAATCGAAGAGGACAGCACCAGCGCTTTCGACATATTCTTCCGACGTGTACTGATGAGTGTTGAAGTTGGACGACGCCATTTTACAGCATTGGGAGTGAGAGAACCAGTGTGAAGCGATCTTCGTTAACAAACTGATTTACGTTACTGTACTGTATCAGGTTTTGCATGTAAGAGAGCTGGAAGTCTCAGCCAGGAACCCCGCTAAGCGGGGAGACAGTATCGAAGAGAGATGTTGGGGTAAGGACCTGTAGGATAGATAGATAGATTCGTTGTTGAATAGAGTCATAATATTAAGGAATCAATTACTCACGACCTCCCCATATTCATAGGTGCATATGCTACTATTCATAGAATTTGAACAACCGCATTTGGATATAATTCAAGATATCGCGGCCGTGGCTGGTCCACCTTTGGCTGCCGATCGGAGCGGACACGTGGGTCTCGGCCCAGATAGCTCCGAGATACAGGCAGGTTACCCTGTATTGGGTAGGGGCTCATCTCCGACGTGTCCGATGCTGAAGACGCGATGCTTGTTCTTGGCAGTAGCAGGGATTCCCAGCCCGGGACAGAACAGCATTGTCTATCGTAAGATTCTGCTATGGTATAGTAGGATGTGCTGACAGCATAGTGCCGTGGTGCAGGTACCGGACCGGACCGGAGCAATTCGCCGCGTCTATACATTGTGCAGGCAAAGAGGTCCGTGCTCCCCCATCAATCTTTTTTTCCCACACGGTCACATGGGCCCTCTTTGAAGTTGATATTGCCACCCGTTAAGGCCCTTTCAGCCATAAACGACCAAAGGCCCTTCCAGGCATGGGCCAAAGGCCCTCTCCATGCTGCCGGGCGCGCACAGCTGGGGAACCCACAGGGCAGGGGGACAGTAGAGCCACCTTGTGCGCGACCCCCACTGAGCAGCAGAGCCGCTACCAGCACCGTTGGGTGCTTGTCATGTACAGTACCTGCGCTAGGCGTGGGCCCGGCGCCCCGTAAGCGGTGCCTTTATCGCGGATGCTGTACAGTACCTGCCTGCCTGCCTGGCCTGCCTGCCTCTGTACAGTAGGTCCCTAACCTGCCTACCTGACCCTACCTACAGAGTACAGTATACCCATCCCATCTATTGCAGCGTGGGCGATGATTAAGGCCCAGGCACCAGGCCAAGGTACTCCAGTACTTGCTTCCCTGCCTGCTGGGGATCGCTCGCTCGGAACAAGTGCCATGAAACCCTTGCACCTTTGCACCCCCTCCCTCTCTCTCTTCTCTCTCTTCTTCTTCTTCCTCCCCCAAATTTCCCAGCACACGACCATGCGCTCGTGATACTTGCTAGGCCTTTGCTCTGCGCCATAGTTCTTTGTTATCCGTTTTTTGTCATGCCTTATGCATAGCGCATGCGTCTAATTTCTTTCATACACATTCTCGTCCATCCTTTCACGATACATCATTAGATTCTTGCCCCGCCGCCCTGCGCCTCCCAGCTGAACCACATCATCTCCAAGCTGACAGACCAAACTCGACGCGATCTCTCCCCGGCTGAGCTGAACCCCTCTCCTCCCCCTTTCCGATACGCCCTCAGCGCATTCTTCCATTCCATCCGCCCGTCACCATGCCTCTCCTCGGCGGCAAGAACAACAAGTTCAAGGTCGAACCACCAAAGATTCGCATCGAAAAGGTCGTTGTCGACCGTCCAGTCGCCAAGCCGAAACCCAAGCCCAAGCCTCAGCCAGCCACCAACGGTTCCTCGTCGCGATCTCCCTCCGTCCACCGCCCCTCTCCCAAGCCACTCCTCCGCCAAAAGAGCAACTCACCGTACCCTTCATCCTCCGACGAGAAGCGACTCGAGCGTAAGCGCAAGGCCGGCACGCCCTCTACCACGCGCCGATCCCCGTCAGCGACCGCGTCGAGTTCGACAAGGACAGCGATGCCGAGGACGATGGCTGGATGAACTTGGACTCGCGCAAGAGACAGCGCATGGGCACTGCCGATGGACGATTTGTCGACCCGAACCGCAAGCTGAAGCACTCCAAGGCCTTCGAGAGGAGACCCGAAGGACTCAAGTTCATTCACGCCGTACAGGTTGCCTCGCTCGAGTCGAAATGCGTACCCATCATGGGCGCCCAAAAGGAGGACGTTGCCATAGAGTTGCAATACCCGAGCATGCAGCCTCGTGAAAGGTAACCACCACACCGCCATTACTTTATTCCTGTTATATCCCGTGGGCCTGTCACTAACACACGACGCAGGTACGAACTCGTCTGGGGCAAGGACAAGATAGACGCGGTGGAAGCGAGCATACGCATTGTCAGGCATGTTGCAGAGGCCTACTTGACCGAGGAAGAGGCCGAGCCATTAACCGAGCACAACCACGGGCTCATACGACGATTGGAGAAGGCATCGAATCGCAACATCCAAGACTTGACCGGCTTCAAGGCCGCCCTACGCGAATACAACGAGACTCTCTTAGCCCTGGTAGAAGACGGTGTCATCGAGAAGAACCTGGAGACCAAGCACGAGCTTCCGCAGAGCCTTGTCGCTTTTATTCTTGACCAAGTTTACGACCGAACTGTGGCACCCAAAGTCGAGCTACTATCCAAATACGAGAACGGTACCGACTATGTGTACGGCGAACTGCTTCACCCCTTCATCTCCAAGATCCTCGTCGAGCAAACCAAGATGACCTCAGACCACGTCTTTGTGGACCTGGGCTCCGGTGTCGGAAACGTCGTTTTGCAGGCAGCGCTCGAGATTGGGTGCGAAAGCTGGGGTTGTGAGATGATGGAGAACGCCTGCAACCTTGCGGATGCGCAGAAGAAGGAGTTCCAGGCACGGTGCATGCTCTGGGGTGTCAAGCCCGGAAAGGTGCATCTGGAGCGGGGCGACTTTCGCAAGAACACGGGCATCCACGAGGCGCTCAAGCGTGCAGACGTGGTGCTCGTTAACAACAAGGCCTTCACATCCCAGCTCAACGACGACCTCGTTCGCATGTTCCTCGATCTAAAGCCGGGCTGCAAGATCATCTCGCTCAAATCCTTTGTGGCAGACTCCAAGAGCAGCCACAACATCAACGACGTCGGCAGCACCATCCTCGATGTCGAGGAGTGCACATACCCTGAGGGCTATGTAAGCTGGACGAATGCCGGTGGAGAGTACTTCATCTCCACCCGCAAATAGACTGTAGAAATTGGTTAGTATACGATAGAACTGTTGGATAGATACTTGTGTGAGACCAGGGAGCAATGAAGGTCATGGAGCAGTCGAGGAATGAGTTTAGAAGCATACCAAATACTCCACATAGCAAGCCGATGCCTTAAATTCATGTAACGGGGGACAGGTCCCTCTCTTAATCAGTCCCAATCATCGTCCCTTTTCGAGCAGTGGTTCGTTGGCAAGGTTCATGGCATCTGCCTCTTGCGCCATGCGTTTCATCCACCGATCGACAAGTTCCTTGTTCTCTTTTTGACCTTGTCCCGTTCCTTCTCGGCCATGGAGACTTGTAGGTTGAGGGTGATCATTTCATCTTGAACATTCTGAAAATCACTTGTTAGTTGTGAGCTCTGTTGATTGAAAATGGGTCAGTAGTACCTCAAGTAGTTTCCTCTTCTCCCGTAGCTCGTACTCGCGGTCTTTGAGCTTCGTGGTCTGCGCTGTTAGCTCTGCGCCCAGGTCCCGTATTGACCTGGCATCGCCCTTGGTCTTCGCCCGAAGCTTATCGAGCTCCTCCTCTGCAGTACGTAGGCGCGTCTCGGCAACGCCCCTTGAGCGCAGGGCCTCGGCGAGCTCGAGACGGAGCTGTGCAACGCCTGGGTCATTGGAGGGGTCACGCTAGGATGTGCGGTGTTGGCCTTGTCAGGACCGGTGCTCATGAGGCGCGACTCCAAGGCGGCGCGCTCCGTTTCCAAGGCGGATATGCGATCTGCCATCTGCGAGCCTGGGATGGTTTGTTAATACGGGCAGAATGGAGAGACGGCTGGTGGGGCGCTGAACGGACATGTCTGGACGAGGTCCATGTTGACTGGGTTGTTGAGTTCCACATTTTTGAGGGAAGAAAGATATTCATCTCGCCAGTTGGGCATCTTGGCGACGAACCAGACGTTCGGCTGTTGAGGAGTGCAGGATGCAGGAGACAGGCTATTGGAGGCGGTTGCGCTGGATCAGGCCCCGCGATGATATACAGATAAGATTCTAGCGGGGCTCAGATGGAGACGGAGGGATGATGCAACAAACAAATCCTGTATGTACCTTAGTCCAGGTACCGCTCCTAGAAATCTGCCGAGGTATATCCACCGCTCTACCTGCGAGGTGACGAGCTGCTACAACGGAACTGCATTAGCTCCAGAGCTCCCCAACCTCATCAAGCATATCGCAGACGTAAATTGCCCCGGCCATCATTGCAAGCCCGAGGCTCTTCATTCTGCTCAATCTCAGGCCCAGATTCAAGCTTGAGAAACACCATGATATAGCCTTCGATGGATACTCTTCACCCGAGAGCGGATTGGGAGAGTGTGGGGATAAGTGGTTCCGGAAGACGCAGCAGTACACTGCTGTTTTCGACAAGGACTTGGATTTGGACAATTATATTGTCGCCGGCGCTCCGTATGCTGGAGCTCTAGGTGAGACTCTCATTCTCATGTGTGTGACTTGAGTGATTTGGGCCAAGATTGACACGCGTCTTTCTGGTACAGCGTCATCTCATGCCACAATCTCATACACCAACTGGCGGTCATCGTCATGAACAGAACGCATTCTAATATCTCATAGCTTTATGGCGCGATGACTCAAAGCTTCAAGCCTATCAGCCAGGCAGATCGTCGAAGCCTTCGATAGACATCTACAGCCTTGCGGGTAAGAAGCTGCAGAGCATCGCCTGGGACAAGGGCCACATCAAAGGCCTTGGGTGGTCGGAAGACGAGACGTTGCTGGTGGTGACATCGGATGGCAATGTGCGATGCTACGATCTTCAAGGCGATTTTAGCAACTTTACGCTTGGCCATGGGGCAGACAACTATGGCGTCGAGTCCTGTCGGTAAGCCATCTCCTATTCTCAGGCTCACAATGCAATGCTCACATATCATTAGCTTCTATGACCAGGGAATGGTCGCTCTTCTTGGCAACAACTCTTTAGTGACCGTCTCATCATACACCGAGCCACGTCCGAAGCTCCTTGCTACCACCCCTGAAGGCGAAATTCATTCATGGGGTATCATCTCACCAGACCATACCCTGTCGCGTTCAGTAGAAGTGCTACTGAGCATTGAAAAAACCGTATATGTAGTCGACGCCACTGACTGCGAGGACAGATTCCTGGATATCGGGCCCTTCACTCACATTAGCATCTCGCCAGACGGTCGGTTTGTGAACCTGTATGCAGAGAACGGCAAGGCGCATGTCATTTCCAGCGACTTTCAGGAACGATTATTTGAGCATGACTCAGATTCACAGACGCCACCTCTGTACGTTGAATGGTGTGGGAGCGATGCAATCATCGCCTGGGAGGATGAGGTCCACATTATCGGTCCCGGTGATATTTCCTCGTCATACATTTACGACAGTAATAGAGTGCATGTCATATCTGGTAAGTCTAAAGATTTAATCACCAGGCAATATGTGCTGATACGCGACAGAATATGACGGTGCACGATTAATAACTAATGACTTTTGCGAGTTCTTGGAACGTGTACCAGCGGAGACAATCCAAGCCTTTGGACAGGCCACAGACTCAGCTCCGGCATCTATTCTCCTTGATGCCGTGGGACAACTTGAGCTGGAATCGCCCAAGGCGGACGACTATATTCAACTAATCCGTCCTAACCTGACTGAGGCGGTTGATACGTGCGTCAACGCAGCCGGCCGTGAATTCGATGTTCACTGGCAGAAGCGACTCTTGAAGGCTGCGTCGTTTGGCAAATCGGTACTTGATATCTACAATAGTGACGATTTCGTCGACATGTGTGAAACTCTACGAGTGCTCAACGCAGTGCGCTTCTACGAAGTGGGAATGCCGCTGTCATTCGAGCAGTACCAACGTCTGACGCCCGAACGGATGATAAAGCGACTGCTCAACCGCCATGAATACCTACTGGCTCTGAAAATAGCAGGTTACCTTAAGCTGCCGTCTGACCGCATTTACGTGCACTGGGCTTCGTCCAAAGTGCGAGTTGGGGCCGAGGACGATGAGACGATATGTCGTCTGGTCGTGGAGAGATTATCAGGCAAGCCGGGGATCTCATTTGAGGAGATTGCAAGGGCAGCATATCATGAGGGTCGCTCTCGCTTGGCCACGGAGCTTTTAAACCACGAACCTCGTGGTGGACGCCAAGTGCCACTCCTGCTTGACATGGAGGAGGATGAGCTAGCCTTGGACAAGGCCATTGAGAGTGGTGACACAGATCTAATGCTCTCGGTTCTACTGCGACTGAAGAGGAAGTTGCCATTGGCAGCATTCTTCCGCGTCATTAACGCGCGTCCCACAGCCTCAGCATTGGTGGAGGCCTCTGCTATGGAAGAGGGCGACAACACGCTTCTCAAGGACCTGTACTATCAGGACGATCGTCGTGTGGAGGGAGCCAACGTATTCATTCGAGAGTCTCTGCGCCAACCCGATGCCCGAACTGCTTCGGACAAGCTGGCGCTTGCTGCCAAGCTTCTATCTGATTCGAAGGAACATTCATTCGAGATTCACGCGCTCAAAGAAGCAACGACTTTGTTGAGGATGCAGGAGGCCTTTGATCGAGACTTGACTGATTCCTTTACGGGCTTAAGCATCAACGAGACCATGTTCAAGCTCATTCGACTCGGCTACCAAGGACGTGCCAAGAAGATCCAGAGCGAGTTCAAAGTGCCGGAGAAGGTGGCGTGGTGGATTCGGTAAGTGGCTTAGGCATTGCCTAGATATTTTTATGTGTGCCTGGATACGAGCGGAAGTGGCTAACGGGAGCGTCTTACAAGGCTACGGGCGCTTGTCGCGAAGCGCGACTGGAACGAGATCGAGGAGATTGCCCGGGCCAAGCGAAGCCCGATTGGTTGGGAGGTGAGTGACCCTATGTGCAACATCCGTCGATTCGCGGGGAACGATGAAGGATGCAAACGATCAGATCACGCTGACCCACGTCATCACAACAGCCGTTCTTCAATCTCACTCTTCAGGCTGGAAACCCTCGGCTAGCAGCCATCTTCATCCCGAAGTGCACAGGTCTCGCGACCGGCGAGACCGTGAGCATGTACGAGAAGTGCGGGATGCGGGTCAAGGCGGCGGAGGAGGCGGTCAAGCTCAAGGACGCGGATGCGTGGCAGAGGCTGCTTGAGGCGGCGGGCAGAGGCACGCAGGAAGGACGCGAGATTGAGAGACTTGGCAACGCCGTGTTCAAGAAGTGAAACGTGCAAGGTGAGTGGGTTGGTGATGGGTTCGTTTCGAGTGGAGGTGTCATTACGTATGATAGAATTTTACAGCGGATCATCGTTTTTCTTAGCACTGGGGCACACGTTCGAATAGAGATGCTTGGCGCGCTTCACAGACGCTCGCGGCTCAGGTGAGACAGACATCATCATTACCTATTCCCGCCACAACGATGGCACAGACCCCGTAGTTTGCGTACATTCCAGGGCCCATACGATCGGCATATCCCAAAACGGAGAGGAGTGATGAAGACAAAAAGCGACCCAAGGAAGAATAGCTTTTCGGGCATGGGGTGTCTGGAGATAAATATAGGAGTTGGTTGGGTTTGCCGCAAGCGATGGGAGATGGCTTTCCTGGGTATCACAAGGAACGAAGAATAGCCTAGTTGAATCGCATGGTTCAGTTAGAGAGGAGGATGCCTCAAGATTGAGGGCCGCAGGGTGAAGGTATTCGGAGACGAGAAGTTTCCCTTCACCCGAGGGCTGCCGCCATAGCTGGAACTCTGAGGATCCGCAACGTAGACTTATCGTCATCCCGGAGAGGGGAGCTGAGCCAAGGGACAAAGTCAAACTGGATCTGAAATCTAAGGTACAGACAGGCACAGCGAGAGAACGGTGAGGTTCCGGACAGCTGGAAGTGGCTCACGTGTTGGCCGAGTTTCGTCGCCGGACAAAGTTAGGGCTGGGTATTGACTGACTAGCAGTGGTGGTGGCGGCGGCGAGATGAGTAAAAAGCGAGCGTTTAGACGGATCGTGGAGGGAGGGGGTGAGGCATAGAACCGGGTTAGCCATGAGCAGAGGCGGCTGTTCCAGACATTGCTGGTTAAATTTGACACAGACGTCTCCGGTCCAGCTATTCAAGCCGATACTCGGGCCTCATTCAGCTTGCCGCCAACGGCAGCACCCATATGGACGACCGAAATAGACGACATGTGCAGGCGAGCTCTGGTGGCCTCATTCAGGCAAAGGGCCTCCTTGCGCTAACGGAAAAGCTGGGGATGGACATGCCGATCTGGAACGCGGCGGATTCGATTCTAGACTAGCATCCTGGATAAAGCCATTCCCAGCTTGGATACCGGGAACCGAAGGGCTGGGGACGAGTTAGATTAGGCATGCTACATTCGGATAGGCGATTTGGGTTTCCGGGATCTTGAGCGAGAAGCGTGGCTTAAGAAAGTCAAATCGGTAGTTGGTTTTTTATTTGCTTTTCTTGGAGGAGAGAAGCTGAGAGAGAGATGAGGAGCGGTAAGGAAATGCAGTGTAGGAGTGTAGGAGTTTGGTGATAGGTCAGTGTCGGAGGGGTGTTCTTTTTTGGTGTTTTATTATTATTATTATTATTTTATTTTTAATTGTTTCTCATGTTTCTTTCCCCGTTTGGCTTGTTTCCTGTGAGTGGAATGAAAGACCCAAATCGGCCTCGCCAAGCCTCGTGCTCTCTCGTTCTCGTTCTTTGCGTCCCCACCATCACCTCAGACACGGCGACATGGCGCATTCTGTGACAAGACTCCACGAGGCTCGCGATAGGAACGAGAAACAGCTGAAGGCGGGCGAATCGCGAGCAGGCGATGGTCGAATGAGACACAGGCTGTCCGCGTGCGACTTGCATCTGGCCCGTCCGGGATGCATGTGAGGGTGGACTGATAAGGAGCAAGGACGTGTCCAGGTGACGGGAACCCCTGGTTGGATGGCTGCCGCCGCCGCCACCACCAAACGTCCAACCCCTCATGCTCCTCTTGTCTATGTATGGCTGGCTCCTTTCTCTCTCTTCATGCAGTTGCTGTGGTTGTGGTTGTGTGTTCCGTGGGCAGGGCAGGGGAGGTGGGGAGGAGGGGCCAGAGGAGGGGACGAAACCACATGCAGTTTCAGGGTTTAGATCAATCGTGCTTCTTTTTCCCCGCCAACGGCCGGACTGGCTGGACAGACAGCTGGGTAATAAGCTATGTGGAGAAATGGGCGAAGTGATGGAAGCAGTAGCAGAGAGAGGCTCCGCGAAAAGAAGCAGAGTGTTGGCCTTTGCTAAAGAGAGAAGAGAGAGTGTGTGTGTCAGAGAGAGAGATACTGCCGCGTAAGGCAGAGCATAGCATAGCAAAGCAGAGCAGGGTCCCTGACGAGGCGATGGCTTAGCTAGGGGTGTGCGCGTGTGTTCGTTTGCAGGAATGAGGCGGCCTTTTGCTCGTGATGGGCCAGGGCTGGTCCATTTGCTGTGGAGTGGAACTCGGCCTGCGATAACTGGAAGAAGGCTGCTTGCACGCGCGCCAGGGTTGCCCGATGCCCTGGCAGTTTTGCCAAATTGCCCTCCCGGATCTGGCCAAGGACGGCAGCTCTGGAAAAGGAGGGCTCCGATGAGCGGAAGACGGAATGGCGAGTCTCGCGATGGCCCTGCTGGACGAGCTTACCTCTGGACGCGCAGCCGGTGGTCTAGAGCTTGCCTCGTGGTGCTTCGCTGCTGTGCTGCTATATTGGCACATGCAGGCGTGCCTTGGCCCAGGACCCTGGGGCTGCGACGAGTACTGGATACCTGGGGAGCTTAGCTTTAGTAGCTAGGGCCTGCAGGTCTGCTGCAGAGCACCTGTGCTACTAATGTAGGAGTGGTGTGGTGTGTGGCATGTTGCAGTGCGGGCTGGACGCAGACAGGCGGATCGGGCAGCTTGGTGGTGGCTGCAGGAGTCAGTACAGTCGCAGTAGCATGGCGTGGGCTGGCCTAAGCTGGGTGTTATGGCGAGGCTCTTGACTTGACCCGCGTGCTGGCTGACTCTTGGTTTAATTGTCATGTGTTCCGGTCAAGCAATGCCCGTGGTTTTTTTTCTGTTTTCTTTCTTTCTTTCTTTCTTTCTTTCTTTCTTTCTTTTTTAAATCCCTCGCCTGAGTTGATTATTCTTCTCTGCCCCTTCATCCATCTCTCTCCCAACTCCTGGGCGAAGGATTTGGATTTCCCCTTCCACAGGTCACCGGTACCTCCCCAAACGCAGGTACCTGGACCCGCGGATTGAATTCCTCGGCCATCTCCACGGCTGATAGGCGATACTTGGGAGGGTGTTCCAGGCCCGGTCCCTCGGGGCGCGTGCTCCCTCTCCCAAAATACCTGGTGGCAGCGACACGCCCCTGCTGGGACAGGTACCTCGTTATCTCACCCCTGCTCCAGGCCCAAGGTTGCGCTAGCGACTCGAGTCGCCTCCACTTGGCAACCCACGAGGGCGGCTTGGTCTCACCTTTTAGCATTTACAATCTACAACCCTCTCTCACTCTCTCTCTGCGAGCGGCTGTCCCGAGGATCCAGAAACCTGTCTTTCAGTCCTCGCTCCGTCGTCCTCTGAACTTTGACTCTGGCTCTGACTCTGAACCCTCCCGCTCTGCCATTTTCCCACTCCACGGGCGCCGGTAAGTCCCCTCCATTCCAGCTGTTCCATTTTACTTCCGGCCACGGCGCCCGCGCCTTTGTACCTCGTGCGTGGTGCCTGGACTGGACCCCGAAGTCTCTCGCGTTCATTGTCTTGTCTTTGCCAATTTGCCTTTGCATCTGCCCTTGGGTCAAGCCAGCTCCGTACTGTATGTACTGTTTCTGTCTCGAGAGAGCCCTGCTACAAAGGATCCTCGTCGCGGCCGCAAACAGTCTTACTGTGCTTTTGCTTTGCTCTCCCTCTTCTTCTTCTACTTCTTCGTCATCATCGTCGTCGACTCTGGGCTGACACCAAGACCCTAAGAACTGCAGGACGCGCAAGAAATACCAAAAAGAAAATTACCCAAACCGAACGACGACAAAGGTCGAGTTGAGTTCGGCTACGCTGATCGCGTGCGAAAAAGCGAGCTGTGGCTGCAGATCATCAGTTACGTCGTGGGCCGCCGATCTCCACGTAACGGTCACTCGAGTTGCCTAAGAAGGTCATCCATCCATCCACCCATCCCGCTGGTAGACCGTGCCGTCCGTCCCTCTTCGATCATCTCTCACGCTTGCCGTCCAAGGAGCTGTTATATCTCTATTCCACGTGCCGGTAAGTTGACCTTCAGATCCCCATTCCCTTTGCGTCCTCGGCCTGCAACCTTTCTTCCTACCCTTGTCCCTTTTTCTGGCTGCTCCTCTCGACCGTTTTACGTACTCACGGCTTGCGACGCTACCCTGACGCTGCATTGCTTCGCCGGCCGATCATCCTTACCATCAGTGCGTCTCGGCAGGTTGCTGACGTTTCCCGCCTCTTTAGGTGCCTTGACGCCGACGACGCTTCAATCCACCTGACCGGGTGACTTATAACCTCATCCGTTCGTGCCTGGTAGCCTTTTAGACGGGCATACTCCTTCGTCTGCCTTATCCCAGCACCCACCCCTTTTTCCCTACCTCGCATCTTCTTTCTCTCCTCCACAAAACCAACCGGCAACCGAAACAGAGCTTGGCAGATCTGTGTCCCGTGCCTCTTGTTGTGCCTTTGGTGCACAGAACCTATCACCGGCAGCAGCCACCGCCGCAGGTCTCACCCGCATGGCCATCCACGCAACCTGACATCCTCTCTCTCGATTTGCCTCCCACCTTTGCTTCGAGCGCCCCCATCCTGTACCATCCGACCTTGACACGAGACCGATTGTCATTTTGTCATTCCTACGCAATCCATTTACACACATCGCTGCCACTTCTCAGCGTCTTTTCTTTCCCAATGTTCACACAACCGATTGCGTCGCCTCCGGGGCCTACAGCAACGTCGCCCGTGTCGCCGTCTCGGCCCAGCCGTCTCAGAGGTCTGAGCTACCTGCGCAATTACACCCACAACCACCTACTGTCCCGCGACAGCAGATCACAGCAGCAACAACAGCGCCACCACGTCACCCAGCGCCGGCCACGCACCGCCCAACACCCTCACCCGATCAATTAGCTACACCCCGACGACAAACAACGCAGATCCCTCGGGTATCAGCAGCAACAGCAGCACTACCAGCAGCAGCGCCAACGGCGCCAACACAGGAAACGGGTTGATCCTCGTCAGCTCAACCCCGACCCAGCCACAGGCCACTGTCTCGCAGAGGGCGGCCCTTACCGCGCGCCCCAATCCGGGCCCCACCGTCGAGAGTGGAGACCACGCTGGCGAGGACCCTTCCACCGACAACGGCAACATCGCCATTCCTAGCAATTCAGCGACCACCCAGGCACGTGTGGAAGAAGCAACCGAACAGTCCAACATGACGAGAAGCCGAGCTGCTACCACCGGCGACGCACCCGCCGCGCCCGCCACTACTACCACCCCCGAGAACGTGCCCTCGATTCGCTTTTCCGCCTACTACGACCCTCGATCCACCCGTCCATCCCTGTCCTTCCCTCCCATCATGAGGACACTACCCACTGGCTCCGAGGTTATTCGCGTCGGGCGATATTCCGAGCGCGACAGCCAGCTCACGAGCAACACGCCCGGCAACCAGCCCTCTGCGGCTCCCGTGGGCTTTAAGAGCAAGGTGGTGAGCCGTCGCCACTGCGAGTTCTGGCACGAGGATGGAAAATGGTACATCCGTGATGTCAAGAGCTCTTCTGGCACGTTCTTAAACCACATCCGCCTGAGCCCTCCGTCGCAGGAGAGCAAAGCCTTCCCAGTTAACGACGGGGATATCGTACAGCTCGGCATCGACTTCAAGGGAGGCGAGGAAATGATCTTCCGATGTGTCAAGATGAGACTGGAGCTTAACCGAGGGTGGCAGAACAAGTTGAACACGTTTAAGTGAGTAAATTTGGTACCTAAGATCTTCCTGATGCTAACGACTTGTTCAGCATGGCCGCTCACAAGAGGTTACGGACTATGGCAACAAACGCCACGTCTGGCTCGGGCACCAACTCCCAAGACTGTTCTATCTGTCTTAACTCTATTGCGGTTCGTAAATGACATGGCGCATTTGATGAGACCTAAGCTGACGTGTTTTTAGCCTTGCCAATCGTTATTCGTGGCACCATGTTCTCATACATGGCATTTCAAATGCGTTAGATCTTTGCTGACGTCGCCGCAATATCCCATTTTCATTTGTCCCAACTGCCGCGCCGGTGCAGATTTGGAGGCCGATGTGGATGAGCCCTCCGAGGAGTGGCAGCAAATGGAGGAGGAGATGGAGATGGATGGGAAACCGGAAGCCAATTCCTCAGACGAGGCTGTGGCTGTGCAGGTTCCTACACCTCCAGACACGGAGGACTCGAGTGTACACGACGGGGATGCCATGGAGGTGACGGTACACATTACATCATCCGACAGTCCTAACGGGGTCGAATCTGCCGCCTCCATCGGCCCCTGTTCCGATCAACAACCCCGCCTCCGGTTCAGGCCGTGGCAGTCTCACCCGCGATAGCCGCACTCCTTCACCGCCAGTCCCCGGTACCGAAGGCCCTATAACCCCGAGGAACGACGTGGGACCCTGGGTGTTTGATGGCAGTGCAGGGACCGGCAGCGCTCCTGAGGCCACATCAGAGATGCGCAGTCTAAATGCAGCGGCGGACATGAACATGGGCAGAGGGGTTGTGGGCGATGACACGACATGAGATATACGGCTGTTAAGGAGTCTGGCAGAAATATGGGGCATTGGAGCAGTTTCGCTTTCGGCCACCGGTCAATAACAAACGGTGCATAGCGAGGAATTATGTTGGGAACCGTTTTTGTTTGCATCCTAAGGGATAATCAACATGGATAGGGCGTTATTTTGGTTCGATTGTGGCCGGTTTGATTCGTCTTTACTGGGCTTGGGAGGCATGTTCTGGGAATTGAAGAGCAGGACTACCTTGGACACGGGTAGCAGTGGTGTATGATTTAGCTGCTATCTTTGAACACAATGGACATTTGGGTTGAAACCACGGTACGGGCCGCTTGTTAGTTTGGCTTGTGCAAAGGAATCAAGCCAGTGTCTAGTTGCTATTTGATTGGGATGTCAAGTTGGATGCAATTACTGCAGCTTGAATTGAATAGAGCGATCGTTATTCATGTCTTCATACGATAAGTACCTACCTACTTATACTACACATTTGTATCAAGGGATTAAAATACGTACAAACAATGGTGTTTCTGTGCTCAACCATGTAAGTCACACAGTTAATAGAGGACAGTGATGAAAAAATGTGCCTCATACGAAGTTCACACTTATGGATTATAAGACAGATTTGTGAAATTGAGATTAAAGGCTATCGGAACTCGTATTAAAGTGAGTCATTCAGCAAGTAGTTAATCCGACTTTTCCTCTAGCTTAGAAGATGATCGAAGTGCATCAATATGTGAACCACGGCTTAACGAGGTGCTCTGAGCCATGGTGTAAGAGACTGCGAGACCTACCACAACGACATGTCTCAAATATCTTGATTCATGCCTCCTTTTATTAATCAAACCGCTTCTTTTTGGAGACGGAATTTATATAACATCAAATTGACATAACTGATTATTCGCATTTACAAATCCAGGTGGAGCGCCGAGGCTCGGATTGCGCAAGTCAAGTCGGTGCTCCGGGGCTGGATTGATCCGCCCGGCTTATCGCCGAGCAACGAGAGCGATAACGCCCCAGCGCTATGGGTGCAGCGGGCAGTATCGTATCTTGCATCTAAATTTCCATCACCAAACCACCTTCCCCAGGGCCCGCTTGAACGAACCCTTCTCGACCAGCCCAGAGCCTAGCAATTAACGGGGACTGAAGGAAAGCAAACGGACATTATGTTGCGAAGCTTCGGTGCGAGGCTGCTCCAGCCAAGCTCTAGGCCATCGGTGCTGGGGAAAAGTCTGAAGTTTGCGTCTCCGAGGAGGAACTTGGCGACTGTGGTCGAGGGTATTCAGAAGGTATGGGTTGAACGGATTGCAGGAGCGCTGGTATTACGGTGCTGACGGTTATTTTCTTACAGGAACCTACGGACCTCGACAAAATCACAACTCTACCAAATGGCCTCCGTGTAGCCTCCGAAGACCTTCCGGGCTCCTTCTCCGGCGTGGGTGTCTACGTCCAGGCCGGCTCGCGCTTCGAGAACGCCTCGCTGCGCGGTACCTCGCACATCATGGATCGCTTAGCCTTCAAGTCGACGTCGCAGCACACGGCCGACCAGATGCTTGAGCGGGTTGAGGCCCTGGGCGGTAACATGCAGTGCGCGTCGTCGCGCGAGAGCATGATGTACCAGGCCGCCACCTTCAACAACGCCATCCCCGAGACGGTTGCCCTCCTGGCCGAGACGATCCGCGACCCGCTCGTCACCGAGGACGAGGTGGCCCAGCAGCTCGAGACGGCGCGCTACGAGATCGCCGAGATCTGGGGTAAGCCCGAGCTCATCCTGCCGGAGCTGGTGCACACGGCTGCGTTCAAGGACAACACGCTGGGTAACCCGCTGCTGTGTCCCGAGGATAGGCTCGAGTCTATCACCCGGGACACCGTCATGACCTACCGAGACCTCCTCTACCGACCCGAGCGTATCGTGGTGGCGTTTGCTGGTGTCGAGCACGGCCAGGCTGTGAAGCTGGCGGAGCAGTACTTTGGCGACATGAAGGCTGCGAGCCGACCAGCGCTTTCAAGGACCGGGTCAGAAACGAGCGAATCCGAGCTGTCCGATTCAGAGCTGAGCAGCGACGGATCGTCGCGATCGTCCTCACCCTCTCTGCAGAACCCCTCCAAGCTGCTGAACAAGATCCCTTCCTCAAGAACATCTCCACCTCCGCCCCCAAAACGCCGCCGTCCTCCCCACTCCCCTCCGAGCTCGATCTCACCCAGCCTGCGCACTACACCGGCGGCTTCCTGGCGCTGCCGCCTCAACCCGCCTCCCTCAACGGCACCAACTTCACTCACATCCACCTCGCCTTCGAGGGCCTGCCCGTAGGCTCCGACGACATCTACGCCCTGGCGACGCTGCAGACGCTGCTCGGCGGCGGTGGCTCCTTCTCCGCCGGCGGGCCCGGCAAGGGCATGTACTCGCGCCTCTACTCCAACGTGCTCAACCAGCACGGATGGGTCGAATCGTGCGTCGCCTTCAACCACTCCTACACCGACTCCGGCCTGTTCGGCATCTCTGCTAGCTGCCTCCTGGCCACACCTCAGGCATGCTCGATGTCATGTGCCAGCAACTGCACGCCCTGACACTCGATACCGGCTACGCGCGCCTGCGCGATGGCGAGGTCGACCGCGCCAAGAACCAGCTGCGCTCCAGCCTGCTGATGAACCTCGAGAGCCGTATGGTCGAGCTCGAGGACCTGGGTCGCAGCGTCCAGGTCCACGGCCACAAGGTGCCCGTCCGCGAGATGTGCCGCCGCATCGAGGCCCTGACTGTCTCTGACCTGCGTCGTGTCGCCTCCATGGTTGTTGGCGGTGCCGTGCGCAACATCGGTGCCGGCAGCGGCGCGCCCACCGTCGTCCTCCAGGAGGCGCAGGCCTACGGCGTCACCAGCCACAGCATGAGCTGGGACCAGATCCAGGACCGCATCGACGGCTGGAAACTCGGCCGCAGGGCGTGATCGCGGTGAACGGCGTTTTGTGCTTGCTGGAATTCGTTGCTTCCGCAACATACAGCAAAACAAGGGGTGTATTAGATGTGGAGGACGCTCATGTATTATATGTACCAAAATAGGTTTCACAGCATCAGCACTTCCATTATCATCAGAGGCGAGCCGAGCGAACGGCTGATACGAACAACAAAATATCTACAAAACGGGACAAAGCATGCGGAGGAATAGAGCTACGCTGGGGTTGAAACGTGGTGTAAGACGGCATGGCGCCATATAAGGGCTAGATCTATTAATGTACGACTAGAAGAAATGTGTAGCAAAAGCATTTACAAACAAATCATTGATCCTACGTGTCATGTGGAAGGCCCCGATACGCCGCTCGTTTTTGATGCGGCGAATGTGTCGTCTGATAGAAGCCCAACGCCCCGCTGTGAAGATGAAGCCTGCCAAAGAAAAAAAAAAAAACGAAATTCCTCCCATGTATCCCCGGGTATGTGTCCATGTATCATGTATGTCTAATCGTTACGCCGGCGGAGCCGTTGCGGACACTGGTCTTGGTGTCCGCGTGAAAGTGGGCGGGTTCTGATCCACCGCCCGTGTCTAACGCCAACACGCTCTATAAAATCCAATCTGAAAAAGGCTACAGTCTTGAGCGCACCGCTTCGAGACGGTATTTGACGTCCTTGAGCGCCTTGGTCGAGGGTTTCCAGTCGTCGAACTGGCGGAGCAGTTCCTCCGTCTCGCTGCTGAGCTCGGTCTTGACGAAGTCCTCCTCGAGCAGGCCGCGCATGATCCAGGGAGGACGTAGGGGTTAGGGGCGCCGAGGGCGGCGCGCTTCTCAATGGTGACGGATGTGGAGGGCGCGACGGCGGTGGTCTCGAGGGCGTGGGAGACGGCGAGGTTGTACACGGCGGGGTCGTAGTAGAGACAGGAGTGGCCCTCGCCGGAGTAGAGGGAGCCGGCGAGGGTTGAGAGAGCTCGCGGATGAGGCCGTGGTCTGAGACGCCGAGGTTGCGCAGCTTGAGGGCGAAGCCGACGAGATGGGCGATGAAGTCAGGGGCATGTACGCGGCCGTCGATGAAGGCGGCGCGGTAGATGTAAGGATGGCTTGCTGGTGAGTATACAGCGGACTGCAGGTTGTTAGTCAAGATGCTAAGGATTTGTTATTAGATTTGTCTTACCTCCATCGGCACCAGTTGGTCGTCGATACTGCCGATAAAAGTCACCCTCGCGCCATAATCCAACACACGTTTGAGAGACGCCTCGAAGCGCTGCGAATTGGCGCTCTGGGGTCTCCAAACTCCCACAGTTCGGCAGCCGAGCCAAGTAAAATGCTAGACTTGTAGTCCGGGAAAGGTCCGAGGGCGACGCCCGCCATGGCACACACGCCGATTTTAGCATCCGTGATGATGCCAAGATCAATAAGCTTTTCCAGGAGCATGATGCTTACGGGCACGCCCTGCGAATGGCTCGCCATGATGATGAGATCGGCATTGCGCAGATGTTCGATCCAGTTGAGCATGAGCTTCCACAGATTCTCCACCCGCTCGTTGATCTTGCCCTCGCCTTCAAGTGCAACCTTCTCAATCTCACAATCAGAACAACCGTGATCGTCAGCCCATCGCCGGATAGCGTCAGCACAGAGACTGGCAAACCGTAGTGAAGTGCCTGTCGGTTGGCCTATCATCGGGCGTAGAATAGCAGCGGGGAAGAGTCCGTGTACACCAATGGCGATTGCTTTGCGGATCTTCAGGGGTCTTTGACGCGGAAGACATGGTTGGCGGGCGGTTGCGAAGTGCGTAGCAGAAGTTGGGTGATTTGCTTGAGTATAGAGGGTTCTCTTTGAGTTGGTACGTGCTCTCAAAGGATGGAAGTAGGAGATTGGGGGTAGGGCAGCGGCTGTCGTTTCTGTTACAGATTTGGGTGATTCTCCTTTTGTTGTCGCAGGAAGTGGTTTCGTAGCTTCATTGATGGACGTGGGGTCCTCGGGGCGGGTTGCAGTGTACTGTTTTTGGATGGCGACGCTACCGGCGATTCTATGTCCATCGACGGAGGTCGGCCTCTTTTATTGTTCCTCCTCCATGTCGATTTACCAGCAGGCTGGATATCCTTCGCCTCTGTCTTGGAACCCTTGGTCGGTGTTTGGGAGACGTCGTCCTCGGTCATTGGCTTCGGGTGCGCCTCGGAGCCTTCGCCCATGACTGCAATTTCACCCGACTCTTGTTTGGTAAGCTTTCCTTGGGAGAATCCTTGGACCAGAAAGCCCAGGTTGTACCCGCTTTTGGTGCAGGTTCATGCGATGCGGCAGCGGAGTTACCGGTGGGAGGGTTGTCTACAGGCTCTGTTGGCTGGGCCTCTGTAGTTTGAGGCTCTGTAGGCTCTGTAGGCTCCTCCGGTATGGTTTTACTTTCGGGGTAGCAGTCGAATTCCATAAACCAAACCACGACGATGTCGATGCCGTGTGCCGAAGAGTCTTGGGCTGTGTTGGTGTGGCCTTGGGCGGCACGGTTCGGTCAGGTATGGCTTGTGATGGTGTACTTGGTGCCGGATCAGCAGCCGAGGTATCGGGAGCTGGTATATCGCGATCGGTCGGCGCATTGGGCTGATTTGGCTCTGTGGATACGGGAGGATTGTGGGGCTCGACTGGTCTGTAGGTCCGACGATGGCTTGTGATTCGGTAAATGGAGTCCGCGCCCACCAGCCAAGCCATCCTGACGAAGTTGACGGCCGTTGCGGCGTCGCTGGCAGCTCTGTTTTTGTAGCCGGTGCAGGAGCAGTTGAATCAGTTGTCTCTTCGGTCGACATCTCAACATCGGGTTTGGTGTCCTCAACAGAATGAGATGAGGCTTCAGTGGGAAGAGCAGGGGCTGGAGCAGGGGCGGGAACTGGAGGCGTGGGAGGGTTCTCTGGAATCCCAGAGAGCCCAGCCATCGGTTCGGGAAGCCACGGACGCTGGCCGTGTCGTCGGATTTCTTGTGTTCGAACTTGCTAAGATCCGGGGTCTTATTCGTCTTGACGGTGCCGCCAAATATGTTCTCTCGAGCGACCGATGTTACGGCAGAAGCCTTGGGTGGCTTGGGCCACGATCCATACCAACTCCGTGCCCGACGAACCTGGGAGGAGCAGTTAGACAATACAGACGAAAAATACGCGCTGAATGGCCACGTACCTGCTTCTCGTTGCTTATATTGGTTGGGGCCTGCTCGCCACTGCTGGCCGACTTGAAGGACGGCATCTGTGGGGTGGCCAGATTCGGTGTCGATACTGCAGCCAGCTGTGACGTAGTATTATTGGTGGTATCGCTG
This sequence comes from Albifimbria verrucaria, assembly GCA_020081605.1. NCBI lineage: Eukaryota > Fungi > Ascomycota > Sordariomycetes > Hypocreales > Stachybotryaceae > Albifimbria > Albifimbria verrucaria. The sequence goes on from JAHREC010000062.1 coordinate 1,338,321, forward strand.
GACGGTTCGGCGGCGGGCTCGCTCGAGGATGATGTCTCGGCAGGGTTAGGACGTGGCCTCTTGCGAGGAGCCATCATGAGAGCTGTGATTCTTTGACCAAGGCCATGGAAGTCAGTTGACGGTGCGTAGGGCGAGGTCTGTGTTGTTGATGTCGCAAGAGACGTCAGGGTATCGTTTGGCCAAACAGGTCACAGCCTAGCGCCACGGTGCAGCGAATCCCGATGCCTAGACCGCCTAAGGCTGCAGTGGAAGCCCCTCCAGAAAAGAAATCAGCTGGGCTTGCAGTGTGCCTGTTCCAGTTGGAGGCCCCACTTTGGGTGCCCTGAGCCAGTCAGACGGATCCGGACAAATTGTCGGGGCTCTTCAATCTCACTCTTTTTACTTTGGTTGCACACTACGGATGTATGTTGGGCTAAGCTAAACTGGTTGGTCTGGCCAGCACTTATCGATAACCACTATCTTATCAGTGTCCCGCCAAAGCAGAAAAAATTCCTAGACCCTTGGCTGTAAGTCTCTGTGCTATCTGGATGCACCAGAGTCGGCCGGCTCACCGCAGACAACAACACAATGAGCACCCTCAAGCGAAAGGACGCCCCGGGGTAGTCCTCCCGCCAAATCGGCCAAGAAGACCAAGGAGGCTCGTCCAGCAAAGAAGGATGACGCCGCCAAACCTGCGAAGCCCGCCGGCAAGGCAGCCGACAAGCCTGCCGACACCCGCGCGCAGTCTTCCGTCGTCTCGATACTCAAAGACGAGGAACCCATGTTCCCCGAGGTGGCGGCAGCGTTCTCACTCCTCTAGAACAGAAGCAGATTCAATTGGAAGCCAAGGCGGATGCCTTGCGCGACGAGGAGTTCACCACTGGCTCCAAGGCGCAGAAGAAGAAGAAGAGACAGACCAGCCTCAAGGGCGACAAGAAGACTACCAAACACGACAAGGATGAGGATAACGTCAAGGTCGAGAGCCTGAGCTTCAAGGTTTGCATCCTAGCCTGAATCCCAAGGTAGACAAAAACTAACTGCGTGCAGAAACTGGTCAAGGGATCTCTGGTTCTTGGTCAAGTAACCCGCGTCAACAACCTGGACCTCGAGGTGGCGCTGCCAAACAACCTGCTCGGCCACGTCTCAATCGTCGCCGTGTCCGAACAGCTGACCAAGCGTCTCCAAGCAAACGCTGCCGAGGATGGAGCCGATGCGGAAGACGACGACAACGAGTCGTCCAACGAGAACGACGTCAACCTCAAGTCTCTCTACAAGCCCGGCCAGTACCTGCGAGTCTACGTGGTTTCCACCATGGACGACAAAGTCGTCGGAAAGGGAAAGCGAAAGATCGAGCTGTCCCTTCGACCCACCGAGGCCAACTCTGGCCTGGGCAAGGACGACGTCGTGGCAAACAGCACCGTCATGGCGTCCATCATCAGTAACGAAGAGCGTGGATGTGTCATGGACGTTGGAATTCCGGACCTGCGCGCCTTCTTGCCCAAGGGCGAGATTGATCCCGAAATCGACGAGGAGCGCCTTCAGCCCGGCGCAGTTTTCTTGTGCCAGGTCACTGGCAAGGCATCCAACGGCAAGGTTGCTCAATTGTCGTTGCTTCAGAAGAAGCTGGGCAACGTCAAGGAGTACCCTGCAGACGCGACGACAATCAACACTTTCCTGCCCGGTACCAATGTCGATCTCTTGATCACCAACATTGACAGGAGAGGTCTCGCCGGAAAGATCATGGGACATCTGGACGCCACTGCCGATGTCATTCACACCGGTGCTGGATCTGACGGCGTTGACCTTGCCTCCGCTTACAAGGTCGGATCAAAGGTCAAGGCCAGAATTATTTGCAACTTCCCTACAGCCAAGGAGCCCAAGCTGGGCCTGTCCTTGCTTCCTCACATTACCGCGCTCACCCACAAGCGCCCGACCAAGGCAAACAACAAGAAGCTCCTGACCGAAGTGTTGCCAATCTCATCAATGGTCGAGGAGTGCACCGTTCGTCACGTCGAGGGCGAGATTGGTCTCTTCGTCGACGTCGGTGTCCCTGGTCTCACCGGCTTCGTGCACATCTCCCGAGTTAAGGATGGCAAGGTTGATGCCTTGTATGAGACGAGCGGACCGTACAAGACTGGTTCCAAGCACAAGGGTCGAATTGTGGGATACAACGCGATGGACGGCATGTTCCAGATTTCTTTCCAGAAGAGCATTCTCGAGCGACAGTACATTCGCCTCGAGGATGTGCCCGTTGGTGCAATCGTGAACTGCGAGGTGGAGAAGATGGTTGTCAAGGAAGACGGCGTGGCCGGTTTGATCCTGAAGATTTCAGAGGGAATCAGCGGTTTCGTTCCGGAGCGTCACCTTGCCGACGTGCAACTGCAGCACCCCGAGAAGAAGTTCCGAGAGGGCATGAAGCTGAAGGCTCGTGTCCTGTCGGCCAATTTGGCCCGAAAGCGCCTCCGACTGACCCTCAAGAAGACCCTGGTCAACTCTGAATCGCCAGTGGTCAAGAGCTACGATGAGGTGAGCGTAGGAATGCAGGTTCTGGGCACAATCATCAAGCTCCAGCCCAACGGCGCTCACATCCAGTTCTACGGCTCGCTCAGGGGTTTCCTGCCCATTTCTGAGATGAGTGAAGCTTATATCCGAGACCCTTCAGAGCATTTCCGTGTTGGCCAGGCGGTCAGCATGCATGTGCTCGACGTGGATCCCGAGCAAAGACGACTGGTTGTTTCTTGCAAGGACCCTGCAGCTTTCGGCCTGGACAAGCAGAACGCCTTGAAGAACCTGCAAATTGGAGAGCTGGTTTCTGCCAAGGTTACACAGAAGACCGAGGACCAGGTCTTTGTTGAGCTGGCCGACAGCCAACTACGAGCCATCCTCTCCGTTGGACACCTCACTGATAAGTCGGTTTCCAAGAACGAGTACGCTCTGAAGCGCATCTCCGTGGGCCAGACCCTGTCTTCGCTCGTTGTCATTGACAAGGACGAGAAGCGACGGGCCATCATCCTTACCCAGAAGCCCAGCCTCGTCAACGCTTCCAAGGAAGGCAAGCTTCTCACCAAGTTCGAGGACGCAAAGGAGGGCGATGTGGTTCCTGGATTCGTCAGAAACATCACCCAGACAGCTATCTTCGTTCAGTTTGCCGGAAACCTGCACGCCCTTCTCCCCAAGTCTCGTCTGCCCGCCGATGTGCAGTCAACCCCGATTTTGGCATGCACAAGTCTCAGTCTATCGAGGTCCGCATTGTTTCTGTCATTCCAGACCTGCGCCGCATCATGGTGGCCCCGCCTCTTCCAGCGAGGAGGATGTGAAGCCCAAGGCCGAGAAGCCTGCTCCCACTGACAACCTTGTCCTGGGCAGTGTGACCCGTGCCAAGATCACCTCGATCAAAGAGACTCAGCTTAACGTCCAGATCGTCGACAGCCAAGTCCAGGGACGTATCGATGTGTCCCAGGTTTTTGACAGCTGGGATGAGATCAGCAACCCCAAGGAGCCCTCGACAAGTTCAACCGCAAGCAGCTTCTGAGGGTTAGGGTCATGGGCATTCACGACGCCAAGGATCACCGATTCCTGCCAATCTCCCACAGGTCGGCGCACTCCGTTCTGGAGCTGACTGCTAAGCCATCAGACTTCAAGAGCGATACCCTGGAGCCCCTGTCACTGGAAAAGGTGCAAGTTGGCGAGACCTACGTTGCCTTTGTCAACAACGTCAGCCCTCAGTTCCTCTGGGTCAACCTGTCGCCTACGGTCCGAGGTCGTATCTCCGCCATGGAAGCTTCGGACGATCTGTCCCAACTGAGCGATCTGGAGGCCAACTTCCCCGTTGGATCCGCCCTTAAGGTGCGTGTTACGGCTGTCGATGTCAAGACCAACCGCCTTGACCTCTCGGCCCGCTCTGGCACCAACGACGCCGTCACCTGGAGCTCGCTGAAGAAGAATATGGTTCTGCCCGGTAAGGTCACCAAGGTCAACGAGCGTCAGATCCTGGTTAAGCTGAGCGAATCGGTTTCCGGACCGGTCCACCTGCCCGATATGGTCGATAACTACGACGACGTCAACACCCTCAAGCATAAGAAGAATGACATTGTTCGCGTCGCCGTTGTGGAGATCGATGCCAGCAACAAGCGACTTCGATTGTCCAACCGTCCTTCGCGTATCATGAGCTCGACTCTTCCCGTTGTCGACAAGGAAATCACCGACATTTCTCAAATTTCCCAGGGCGATATTGTCCGTGGCTTTGTGAAGAATGTTTCTGACAAGGGTCTGTTTGTGCTGCTTGGTGGTCAAGTTACCGCACTTGTTAAGATTGCCAACCTGTCCGACCGATTCCTGAAGGAGTGGAAGGATCAGTTCCAGGTTGATCAGCTTGTCAAGGGCCGTGTCATTGCCGTCGACGCTGCTTCCAAGCACATCGAGCTCAGCTTGAAGTCATCTGTCGTGGACGAGGATTACAAGCCCTTGCTCACTTTCAACGACATCAAGACTGGCCAGATTGTTACAGGCAAGGTCCGAAAGGTCGAGGATTTCGGTGCTTTCATTGTCGTTGACAACTCGGCCAATGTTAGCGGTCTGTGCCACCGCAGCCAGATGGCTGACAAGGTTGTGCCGGATGCTTCGAAGCTTTACCAAGAGGGCGATATTGTGAAGGCCCTGGTTCTCGAGGTTGACGCCAAGAAGAAGAGAATCAGCTTCAGCCTGAAGCCTTCTGACATTGATGAGGACGACACTGACATGGACTCGGATGCTGGTGTTGCTCTCATTGAGGAAGGTGATGACAGCGATGATGATGCTGAGGATGTCGATATGGACGATGGAGCTTCAATCGATATTATCGGCACGGACAATGTCTCAGACGATGAGGATGAGGACGAAGACGATGAGGATGTTGAGGGCTCTGGTGAAGATGAGGACGAGGATGTTGAAATGGACGACGAGCCGCAGCCGAAGTCAAAGTCCAAGGGACTCAGCGCAGGCAAGAAGTCTGACTGGTCGGCGGATCCATTTGGCGACGCGGAATCCGACTCAGAAGAGCGGGCTGGCGACGACAAGGACAAGTCCAAGAAGAAGCGTAAGAAGGGTGAGGTCCAAGTCGACAAGACGGCTGAGCTGGACGTCAACGGCCCGCAAACATCGAGCGACTACGAACGACTCCTCCTGGGTCAGCCAGATTCGTCCGAGCTGTGGATCGCCTACATGGCTTTCCAGATGCAGGTCAGCGATCTGTCCAAGGCACGAGAGGTTGCGGAGCGTGCGATCAAGTCGATCAACATCCGAGAGGAGACTGAAAAGCTGAACGTCTGGGTTGCCTATCTCAACTTGGAGGTGGCCTACGGTACCAAGGAAACGGTGGAGGAGGTGTTCAAGCGGGCCTGCCAGTACAACGATGAGCAGGAGGTTCACGAGAGGCTTGCGAGCATCTACATTCAGTCCGAGAAGCTTCGGGTAAGCATTCCCTGGTGATTTAATAATTGGAAGTCAAGTTGCTAACGCATTTACAGAGAGCCGATGACCACTTCGAGACCATGGTCAAGAAGTTCGGTGCCAAGGCCCCGAGCGTCTGGGTCAACTACGCACACTACCTCCACGTCACGAGGAACGACCCTGCCAAGGCCAGGTCTCTGCTGCCTCGCGCGACGCAGCAGCTGGACAAGCAGCACCATCAGAACATCCTGGGCCGCTTCGCCGCTCTCGAGTTCCGCTCCCCAACGGCGAGCCTGAGCGTGGCCGCACCATGTTCGAGGGCCTGCTGGCGACGTGGCCCAAGAAGGGCGATCTCTGGAACCAGCTGCTGGATCTGGAGATTGGCATCGCCGGGCCGGAAACGGACCCCACGGCGGTGCGGGACGTGTTCGAGAGGAGGACGAGGGTCAAGGGCCTGAAGCCGCAGCAGGCGGAGAAGTGGTTCCGCCGATGGGCAGCGTGGGAGGAGAAGCTGGACCCCAAGGGCAAGGAGAGGGTGATGGCCAAGGCCCAGGAATGGGCGGCGTCATTCAAGGCCAGGAAGGAGGCGGAAGCTGCGGCTCAGGCTGACGAGGAGATGGAGGAGTAGGGTGGAAATCCTTCGCGGTCGGTTTGTACATATCTGTAACATCAGAGCCTTTTGCGGTCGATGTCAAGAGAAGAAGAAAAAAAGCATGTAGGCTGTGGTTCAGAGTAGCTAAGCATACCAATGGAGTTTTTATTATGTTAAGTTACATTTGGAGTTGATGGAGCAGTGTGTGGTTGTACGTGTGAAGCGTGTATTGATGTAGGTTGTTGTAGAGGTGCTAACAAGGGTGTGATATATGGTGTGGCGTGCGCAGGGGAGGGAGCTTGTCACAACGGAGCTGTCAGGACGGAAATTACCGAGCGCTGTTATCTTTGGGGGCGGTCTCGGTGCGGTCGGTGGAAGAAGAAACGAAGTATTGGATAGCTGACGAATTTGGAAAGGAAAAAGAAAAGAAAAAAGATGGGCGGGATTTGATAATCGGGATGAGCACTTGTACAGCAAATATTTTTGATGCTTGTGGAAATCAATTACATGGGATAGAGATTACGTAGGTGTAAGTAGGTATATGTATGTAAGTGTGTGTATATGTACGTATATGGTGGAGTGTAAACCTGTTTCTGCAACAAGTCAACTAGTTGTCATTTTTGTGCATGTTTTTACTACAGCACACAAGAGGAATGGAATAATAAATGATAAATTAAATTAAAAAAAAAAAAGAGAGAGAGGAAAAAGATAAGACGAAATGCCCATGTCGATCACGCAAAGGTATGAGACAAAACGCCTTGGGCCGGCCGAAGCACGTCACCGCCCCGGCTCCACCTCTGTATTAGCGTGGCAGGTCAAGCAGTCCGGACCCTCGGCCTGCCTCGTCTGTTGAAGAGGTTACTGGCTGGCCACGGCGGTCAAATTTGGCGGTTTGCGCTGTCGTTGCTGCAATTCCCGTTTTGGGACCGCCGGTCGCTCAGCTCGGCTGGTCGCGCAATATCTCGCCCTGCTCACCTCACACACCTAACCTGGCTCTGACTGACTGATACAGTACCTCCCTCATACCCGCTGCTCAGGCTCTGCGCCGTTTCTCGTTTTGTCCTTTTCTCCCTTTTCTGCAACGCGATAGCGCTCTGAGGCGGATGTCCTAGTTCCAAAAGCGCAGTCATGGGCTGTCGGGTGTGTCGCGCGCGAAAGGTGAGCGTCCTTTGCGCCAGCAGTAGCTGCTGCTATACACCATATCATGGTCATGTCCTGCTCACTCACACGTGCCCGCCCAGGTCAAATGCGACGGACGCCCCAACGGCTGCCGCAACTGCGAGCGTCTCCAGCTCGACTGCGTCGGCGACGACGGCTCCTCTGCTGGCCGCCGGCCCTCGTTGGCTACCCTGCGCAAGATCCGCACCTACCGCTCCTGCACCAGCTGTCGCCTGTCCAAGACCAAGTGCAACGGCGACCGCCCGAAGTGCTCCAGGTGTGCCGTCAAGCGCGTCGACTGTGTCTACGATGGTGGCTCCGCTCCGCGCTGGGCCCGCTCCTCGACCAGTCGTCCTCGCGCGGCCCGGAGTCCGAGGCTAGCCATGGCCGGAGCCACTCTATCGACGATACCGTCGTCACTGCCAAGGAGGAGCTCGACTCCTCCGCTTCCCTACTGACCGTGGCCGGGCCTCCCGGCTGCCTCCCGCCGACGATGGTCCTGACCGAGCTCCACCTACCCCGTCCGAGCCCGGCGCCTCGGCCGGCCACCTGCATGCCCCACGGCCTTCCAACCCGGCCTTGGACATTTCGCCTTCCGATCCGTTAGCATGGTAAGTCTGAATTCATCTTGTCCTTCTCCCGAGCCTGCAACACGTCCGGCTCATGCGTCTCGTAGGCTGCTGTCCCCGGACCTTCCGTCCTCCCGTCACCTGCGTCGCCTTGTCGAGCAGTACTTCATCAACATCCATCCCGTCCGCTGCTTTGCGTTTGTGCATAAGCCGTCATTCATGCGCCAGCTCGACAAGGGCTTCACGACTGATGATGAGCTTGCCTTGCTGCACATCATGTGCGCCCAGGGAGCAAAGTAAGTGCCTCTGTTGCTAAGATTGAATGCTGTCGGCTCATATATCATCAGGTTCTATGCTTTAAGTCAGCTAGATGAGATTCCTCCCCTAGCATTCCTTCGCGCCGTGGGAAATCAGTGGGCAAAGAAGGCAGAGTTTCTCATTTTAAGTAACTTTGGTAAAATATCGGTGCAAAGACTGATGGTACGGCCCTTCACCCCTATATACGTGGTATCGCTGACCCAGGTAGACTACTGTCCTTTTACAAGACTACCACTTTAGAGCTGGCGAGTATAACCAGTCCCTGATCCTCAGCGGTCTGACCGTTCGTATGGCCCACGCCTTGAAAATTAACACCGAGTACTCCGCCGATATCATGTGCACCGAGTCTGATGGCACCGCACCATCCATTGTCTCTAGAGAGAGCCGACGACGACTTATGTGGGCATGTTATGTCCTCGACGCATGGACAAGCAGTGGTATTGACCAGCTGAGTCTGTTGCGAGAAAACGACATTAAGATTCAGCTCCCTTGCAACGAGAGGAACTTTGGCTTGCGCATCGCTTCTGTTACCGAGACGCTCGGTGTCGGCCATGTGCTGCAGTTTCTTCCTCCGGCTATTGTCCCTCGCAGGCCGGCGGCTAACATGGGCATTATGGCTTACTATATCCGAATTGTAACGTTGTGGAAGAAGGTCGTTAGGTATGTTATTGCGTCTAAATGTTCTCTAGGTCGCCACTAACGTTGCCCAGATACCTAAGCCGCAGTCACGGCAGTCAACCTCCGTGGTCGCCGGAATCCGAGTTTGCCGCTCTTGATTCTGATCTGAAAATGTGGCGCCGAGAGCTGCCAGATTTCGTTGAATATTCCGCAGACACCATTTACGCCCGTCTGGACTCGAACCAACTCGGGGCGCTGGTGGTCATCCACTGCACATACCACTACAGCTATCTAGAACTATACAAGGTTTCCATGCCAGACCTGTTCAAACTACGGAAGTCGTTTACATTCCCGTCGGAGCACGTGGAATTTCTGCAGTCGATCCAGGCCGAGTGCTATCACCATGCGCAAAGGATTGCCACCATTCTGGCAGAAGCTGCTCAGCACGGCTCGAGGTTGCTTTCTGACGGTCTGTTGCCGTTTTTCGTTTACGACAGCAGTCGAGTTATTCTATACTACGTCTCGCGACTGCTCGATCCAAACAGGACCGATGCCCAGGCGAAGATGAAGGAAGCGGTCAAGGCGGTGGAGAGCAACAACCGTCTATTAAGAGAGATGTCGCCTCTCTCCCCATTGCAGACTCTCTGGTGAGTCACCCGATAACAAACAATGTTCACCAACTAATGGTAAATAGTCAAACACACTCGATGGATGGCTGGCCAAGATCCGGAGGACTTCGGATAGAGCCGAAGCTAACAACCGATCCCCGGCTGACAGTTCGTCGGGGCCACAAGACGATTTGTAAGTTGTTCCCATCGAGTTTGATCCACGCATTCATTAACACGGACATAGATCCAGCATCCCGCCGGAAACTCCTACGCATACTCCGGACTTCGTGCTGCCTCCCATCTCTCTCAATCGCTTCGGCCGTACTGGCACCAGCGACCGTCCGACGGAAAGCCGGGGACCCCCAGCATAAGCGGCACGGAGTGGAGCACCGCCAACCCCAACGCCAACAGCACCTGGGACCACACCAGCGCAGCGCATCAGCTCGTCGGGCTGAGCCAGGACGGCGCCGGACCACGCGGTGGCACCGGGGGCTGCAGCATGAACGGCCCGTGTCGTTGCACCCATTGCCCAAGCCAGCAAACAACGGCCGGTCTCCATCCCAGCCGTTGCTCCCCATGTGTGACGCGCTAGAGCTGGAAGACCTGCAGAACTTTTTGTCGTGGGATATGCACGGCATCATGGAGATTAGTGACAGTATATCCAACCTTGGGACGGAGGACACGACGATTCCGTCGTGGAATGGGGGCTTTGAGGAAAGGAATGGTTATTGTGTGTGTGGATTTAGTTGCTTAGATACCCGATATTTTGTTTCTTGTTATGTTCCGTATGTGATGTGAATATTGTGTTTTCGAGACTGGTCGGACTGTCGGTTACGGACCGGGCCATCGCTATGGTAATAGAAATTGTCACTCATGGTTTGGAGGGAAGAGAACGACGAAAGGAAATATGAGCTGCTCTTTAGACGCCTTTTCGCGAGCATCTTTGTTACATCTTGAGTCCATGTCTCAGTGCTGTGTAGAGAGCATTGACATGTTTACTGAGTAAGTGAATCGTGGTAGGGAAATAGTCTAGGGTAGCCCAGATACTGCATCGTGGACTTGTCTGTGCTTGTTATGTGTATCATGTTTACGTGTTGTGTATGAACTTTGATGACCTACTACTATGATACACAGTTATATCATGCTCTGTGTGTTTTGAAGCAGTCATATCTCTAGTGTACGAAACGTGCGGGTGGTCGCATGTCAGCCCTCGCATCTCATGCAGGATACAGCATCAATCCCACAGTTACACTGATGCATCACTACGATGGCCGACTAAAAAGACCAAGACATTCTGCATTTAAAGAGATGGGTCTTGTCTAATGTGGATAACAGGAACTAAGCATCGCACGTGGAACAAACACAAAGTGGATGAATGGGTGTGATCGCCGTATGGTTGTGTTTCATGCAGATCTAGCAGAGTAGCACTTTAGGGTGGGAACTGAAGATTCATGCAGCCGTTTTTGCTAGACAAGTTCACCGTGGGCATTTGTTTCTGAGTTATATTGTGTCCACATAGAGCCTCAACGGGTGGATGTGTTCATGGACGGCTTGGCTAACACTGAAGCTTGTCGTGGAGCTGGACCGTGCTATACTTAGCCGTGGTGGAGTCACAACAACAGAGAGCCGCGCAGAAACGACTGGACATGGCAGCAGCGTCAGGATGACCGTCTCAAGACGCGTCGGCGCATGCGGGCGGGCGATGGGAGGTGGATGTGCATGTTGGGTTGCGTGCAGAATGCAGGTTACTGGCGACTCGAGGTCCAATCATCAAAGTGTCCCAGTTGGGAAACCGGGCAGCGCGGGGTCGTTGCCATGACAACACAGCACCCATGCGAGACACACATACAGCGCCAGCGCCATGTACACACGGCAAACAAGGCTAGGGACGCCCGTCCAATCCCATAAGCCACCTGCATCTTCCTATCCTTATCGCTCGCCGTGAGAACATCGCTCGCTTGTCCTCCCTTCACCAGCAGCATCAACAGCAGCGACCGACCGAGCACGACGACGACGATCGACGTCAGACAACGGCCGCGCCAGCTGCATTCTGCCGGTGGATGGATTCGTGAACCGCTTTTCCTCTCGCGACGCGATTCGCATGTTCGGAAGACGCCTGTGCTCTTTCATGCGTGAATGAGAAGAATTTGAACACGAATATCAACTGTTACGACGACGCACAGACAGAGGCAACCACCTCTTCTACCTTACGACGTGCCATTACCCAAGATAAACAACACTGAACCTGCCCTCCGATCTGGGTCCTCGACCCATTCTCCGCCGCCATGGACACGAGCTACTTGGCCCAGCAGGTCAACAGCAGCATTGCCCAGCTTCACGGGCTGTTTGACGAGATTGGCGTGCCCAATCATGAGCGCGAGGCTCGAGAGTCAGAGGTAGGGAGCGTTTTCTCTGCCATCATGACGTAGCTAATCTCTGTGGTTACAGCTCTTTGCAGCTCTGTCAGAGGCCTTGAACAATCAAGTGCGACTGGTCACAGCTGAGAGGAAAGACTTGGTCGAGGAGGCCAAGAAGATCATGACGACGATTCGACAGATGGAAGCGTCTCTGGATGGCGCGAAACCACGCCGATCGCATCAAGACGACGATGACCTCAAGATCACTTACCCTCTCATCCGATGTCTCCAGGTGCTTCGAGAGAAGCATATCCAGATCAGCCGTCTCCACAAGGAACGTTTCGAGCAAGTCAAGAGTATGTATCGTCATATCCCGTTTGATCTTAACCATACTGACCCTCTGCAGAGCTCGTCCAAGCACTAGAATCCTACTCTTCGCACCTCGAACCCACCTTTGTCCAGATTGCCCTCCCACCTACTGGTCCCAACCAATCTATCCCACCCACTTTCGACCTGTCACCAAACTACGTTGATAGGCTCGATACCGAGTTTACCCGTGTTTACGAAGAGTACACGCGCCGCATCGCCACGGTTCAGACTCTCGGCGACCAGATCATTCAGCTCTGGGCCGAGCTGGGCATTCCTCAAGCTCAACAAGATGTCGCCATTGTCAAGTACTACCGCGAGGCCCCGGAGCAGCTCGGTCTTCACGAGGAGGACATCAACAGACTCCGCTCAAAGCGCGACAGGCTGTCCGATGAGAAGAAGAATAGGGAGAAGAGACTGCGCGACCTAAAGACGGCTGTTGAGGCCCTTTGGGTCAAGCTTGACGTCGATGCTGCTGAGACCAAAGCCTTCCTCAACCAAAACCGAGGATGCGGAGTCCGCCAGATCAACGAGTTCGAAGACGAGTTGGCACGACTCAACGAGCTCAAGCGCCAGAACCTTCACCTCTTTGTCGAAGACGCCCGTGTTAAGTTACAGGAATTATGGGACGCGCTCTACCTTTCTGAGGACGAGATGCTCGAATTCACTCCTGCTTTCTCTGACGTCTACAGCGATGCGCTACTTGAGGCGCACGAGCGTGAAGTCGCGCGACTGGAGACATTAAAGGAACAGCGCGCTCCAACGCTGGCTCTTATAGATAAGCACAAGAGCCTTATCAAAGACCGCGACGACCTCGCAGCGTCTAGCCAAGATGCGTCCCGACTCATGATGCGTGGCCAGAAGGGCGAGAAGCGTGATCCTGGAAAGCTGCTTCGCGAGGAGAAGATGCGCAAGCGTATAGCAAAGGAGCTACCCAAGGTGACGGCCGAGGTTCGCAAGATTCTTGAAAAGTGGGAGGACGAGTATGGCCGGCCATTCCTCGTGTTTGGTGAGAGATACCTGGACGAGCTGGAGGCTGGTGATTCGAAGAGGGTGCGCCGGCAACTCGTTCCAAGACCCCGGCTGGTCCTCCGGCATCTGTAATCAGAGCGCCAAAGTCTGCGACAAGCAAGCCGGTGGCGCCCAAGGCTGTTCCACCTCGATCAATGACCAAGACACCTACAGCAAGCGCACCAGGCGCTAAGAAGATGCAGCCACCATCCAACATTAAGACGAGCCCTCGCGGATACCGGCCCGAGCGCCTCTGTCTAATTTGAAGCATGGTAGCAACTCGCCGGAGCGCCCACGACCTGAATCGAGAGCCGAGGCGTTGCGCAATGGCGCTCCTATGCGTGCACCGCCGCCCAAGATGCGCGAGCTTGTCCCGGTGCCGGAACTGGAGACTCCCAAGAACCCGTACAAGTCGACAGGCTTGGTTTCGAGTATCGTGAGGCAGGTGGAGCCGGAGGATGTGTACGACGACCGGAGCCGACAGACCTCGGCACAATCACGTCAGGACCAACACAGCTACTACGACGAGCAATATGACGATCGCTATGCCACGATAAGGGCGTCGCACCAAGTGTATGCGCATGCTGCTCCCCGCCGGCCCGACAAATATCAGGGACGTCGCATTCTTCCACCAACATCTCCGGATCGGAGAATTGGGAGACATACGACGACAACAGCGAGCCCGAGCCCGATGCGTCAGACATGTACTACGCCAAGCTACGAGCTGCTCGCGGCAAGCGATTCGAGCCTGAGCAGGGCCACCGCCCGACCAGCAGCCACGCCAAGCGGATACGCGGGATTCCCGCAGGAGCACCGTACGGCGGAGGAGTCATGGTGGACGAGAACGGCAGCCGGATCGTGTCCGGAAGCGAATGGACAGACGAAGATGCGTTCTGATGAAGAGCCCGCTTGCGATTCTTACCCGGCTACGACCTGACGATACGAGAGACGAGGACCTGGCAACCTACGCGACAGCGCTGGTGGCAAGGACTTACGATGTTGACGATGATGCGGCGCGTCTCGTGAACCACTTGGTGACATTTCTGTTTCTCATTGCTTCAAGACGTGATGGCATAGACGGAATTTCTTTGCGCAACGTGCGTGGACCTGTCGATTCATTTCTTTCTTTCTTTTTGGCTTCTCTGTGTATATTTGGGCGTGTGGCTACTCTACTCTTTTTATTGCAGCCTGGTCGGTCTTTTGCTGTTCTCTTTTGTAGGAATGGAGCTGGAACTCTGAGGAGGTGAAAGAAAGGGGGAAAAGAGCCCGACGGAGAGAGGGAATGGGAGGAGGGATCTGTATTAGAGGGGAGCGCTTTTGGAGAGAAGCACTGGCAGTGCTGTCCAGAGTGATTGCTAGGAGAGAAGGGAGGTTGGAGGAGTTGGGGGAGGGGCGTATTCCGGGACGCTGGCGTTTTAGGGAGTGCTGTTTTTGTGATATATCCCAGGCTAGAGCTCTTTTTTCTTTTAGTCGCGGTTGAACAAGGCTTCGTTGCTTTGCTTTGGTTCGCTTTGGTTATATGTGTGAAGTGTGAAGTGTGAATTGTGGTGAGTTGGTGAAGCTGTGTGACGTGTGGTTGCAGTGAAGCCGTGTATAAGTTAGTACTCTGTACGGGTGTGACTTGATGGAGGTAAGTTGGTGAAACAAGCATCACTTTCACAACTACACCTTGCACAATTTCACCAACAGCAACCAATTGATTTCCCAATTGCGTGTCCCCGTATTTAGCAGATGAGCCGCTTACAAGCAACAGGGGACTTTTGCACCAGATTGGGCAATATTCGTATTCGCTCCGAGGGCGTGAGATTGTAGTGAAGCAAAAAAATGCCTGAAGCAACGTGGATGGACCCTGCGGGAAAAAACACTGGACCCTTGAAATATCGGAAGAAAGTGAAAAAGGGACAGATGCTGACAGCAGAGCTTCCCCACTCGGGAATTGCCCATTAGCATTGCTAGTGCTGCTCGTGAGAAAAAGAGAGAGAGAGAGGCTGGTTCAGGTTGGCGTAGGCGTCTATCTCTCAACTACTAAAGCGAGGTAACTTAAAGTGAAATAAAGTAAGATGCAGCATTCTTAGGGCTGGACAAGCTGCTGCGCTGGTGGTGGGCAGAGTCAACACCTGTCTCAGCCCTGTTACAGCTGCCCGGGTCGCCTGGAGAGGCGGAGACAGGCGGAGACAGGCAGAGGCAGAGACACCCAAGGGTGGGCTGGGCTGGGCAACCCCACCTTTCAGCGGGCTTTAGCGCCCGTTCCGTTGGCTTGGCTTGGGTATCTGCACGCTGTAGTGAGTAATGAGCTGCAGCTGCTGCCACCACTAAAAGAGCCGTTGAGATCACTTGAACCTGGCCGGTGCTTTTTCCGCGTCATCTGTCCTGCTCCTCGCTCGTCATTTTCCACCCATCCATCCATCTGACCTTTTCCCAACGGGGACCCTGTTTTCCTACTCTCTTTTGGCTTGTTGCTGTCTGCTGGCAATTGTTCAAATCTCGCATCTTCTTTTTTTGTCTTGGGCTTTTTCTTCTTCTTTAGAACCGACACTCGTTCGACTGCCTTTCTTTCGCTCTCGACTCGCATCGACACCCTCCGACCGATCCGCCCTGTCTCGAAAGCTACCAACTGAAGACACCTTCATGTTCCCCATGTCGCCCAGGCCAGCCGCTCCCTCTCGGCCATGACTTCCGTCGGCTCGCAACACGATGCCGCTGCCGCCGCTGCCCTGAAGGGTGCCTCGTTGGCCTTCCAGAAGAAGCCCGCGCCGCCGCCGCCGCCCAAGAAAGACAATGGAGCCTTGACGGCGGCTACCTCGGCTGAGCAGTCTTCCTCTGCTGCCCGTGGTACTCCCCGGCCGTCTGGTCCGCAGAGCTCCGCCAGTGGCAGCAGTATTTCTGCTACGCCGGAGACGCCCCAGAACCACCACGATGCCAACGACAGGCTCATGCCGACCAGGGCCATGGGCATAGGCAGCTCCCTTTGCAGACGGTCAAGGTAGACACCAAAAGCCCAAGCTTCATCGCTGCGACCCTGGCCGCCAGCAGGAGTGCCAGTCCCAGCCCCAAGCCTCGCGGCGTCGGCAGGGTGCAGAGCGGTAACTCCGGTACCGCCCCGGCCAGTCCCGCCGACGCCGTTGACTCCATCCCCATTGCACCAACGGGCTCCTAATATCCATGTTTGAGCGCGGAGGTGCAGACGGCGATCCGGTGAAGCAACGCTCGCCGCGCAGGTCGCCCACGCGAGTACCCGAGACGAACCCGGACAAGCAGCGTGCGCAGCCGGAGACGAAGACGGCCCCGGTGCCTCAATCATCCAGCTTGCCCGCAGTTAAAACGAACCATTCAGTACCAAAGGAGAAGCCTGACGTGAAGCCTGCAGCTTTGCGTGACGCTCCAGTTACGAAACCGAAACCGAAACCAACACCCGCCCCGATATCTAGACCATCTACCCTCCTAGTATCATCCATCGATCGTCGCCGGAGCTGGTATCTCCAAAACCGAGGAGGGCGACGAAGCCCATACTGGCTTCCGTAACTTCTCAGCCAACTCCCTGCAAGTACCTAGGGCCTCAAAGCCGGCAGAGCCTCCAGTGCCGAAGCAGTCGATAGTGACAAAACCCTCCCTGCCCTCTATACCACCCAAAGCGACGCCGAATCAGGAATCCAAGGGTCCTAAACCCCAGACCCGATCACGCCAAGAACGAACAAGACGACAAAACCTACCCTTACGCCTGTGCAGCTCAAACCAGTTTCCCGGGAGACACCTAGAGAGGCATCTCTGGCAGAGATGCACCCCAAAAGAAGGACGTACAGCAGGTCCCACGACCTCCTACGCCTCCCAAGCCTCGACGAAGTAAAACGGGTGGACCTGCCCAAGCTGAGGATGGCCGAAGACGTAGGGCTGACTCTGAAGGTTACTTTCCCCGCCACGCGCCGCGCCAAAGCCATCTAGGACGGTGGAACGGCCTGCATCTCCCGACTCGGATTCTTCTGACGACACTTTTGTGTCTGCCTCATCTGGGCAATCGCCATTACGCTCTTCACCTCCCGCGCTGCCGATGCGACGGCGAACGATTGCTAGTGCGCCTTCGTCGCCCGTACGAGAAACGCCTCCTTCGCACAGGGCCAGACCTATGCGAAACTTCAATGCTTCGACTAGCACTTTACCTCTCGAATCGCTTACCACTGCTATTGTGGCAGGATCGCTAGCTTCCGCCAATCTGACTCCCCACCACTCAGGGTCTACGCTGCCTGCGCCACCACTACCTAAGCGCCAGAAGTCACCCCGTCTTCTTCAGACCCTGCGTCAGCCGCATGTTGCATCAGATGATGAGTCTGATAAGCACAAGAAAAGCCATTTGCGTAAATTCCGTGGCGGAAAGCATTCGCATCACGAAGGATCTCGGAAGAGGTGGCGAGAGGAAATTACTGAACGGGAACGAAAGCGCTACGAAGCAGTTTGGGCGTCGAACCGTGGCCTTCTCCTTACTCCACAGAATGTCCAGGCGGCGAACAACGTTACCAACGATACGTTGCAGTGCGTTGCCAACGTCGTGGTGCGCGAGATCTGGAAGCGGTCCCGGCTACCGCAGGACGAGCTAGCCGAGGTCTGGGACCTGGTCGACCGGAAACACAGGGGCATGCTGAACAGGCAGGAGTTCGTGGTGGGCATGTGGCTGATCGACCAGCGGTTGCGAGGACGCAAGATCCCGCACCGAGTGAGCGACAGCGTATGGGGAGTGCGAACGGCGTGCACGTGATCAAGCCGAAAGTGAAGTGATGAGAGTTACATTTCCATATATAGAAGTCTGAGCCCTGACGAAAGGGCTCGTTTACGTTTTGATTTTTGTGTGACAATATTGCATGCAAAGCTCGTGCAAGCATGATACCCTGCAGCGTATGCTTGGCGGTGGATATGGGTTGGCCGGAGGGACAGCTTTGTATATAGGGATCTGAGAGCCGGACGCTGGCTTGGGCTGGTATATCAGGCCTAGACGCGGTATATCAAAGAGAAATGTTGAAGCTGAATGACAAAGTGATGCAAAATATGGACTGTGCAGTGGACAGAATGGGTGAGAAGCATGGGTAAGAAAGATCTTTGCGATGACTCCATTCCTAGGATTGGGAGACTACATGGTCTTGTCTTGTATTACCGTAGTAGTTGTCTCATGAGGAATTTGACTAGCGTACCAGGGCAGAACACTTTTGGACTACAGGCTGATACGTACTACGGAAGTTGTATGCTCACTTTGATTATACGGGAAAGTAGCATTGCCGTCTTGACATGGTAGCTGTTAAGGGATATGTGAAGAGATTCTCATGCTCTGACAGGCCACAGACCAAGCATAGCCAATACCGAAGCAGTAATTGAATTAGTTGACTCATAGAATTCGTAATGTCTGAGAATACATCACAATAATGTTTTATTGTCCTCTCAGTGCAAAGTTACTGTATTTCATATAACTCTCCTAAAATACGGTCTGGCGTCGGCGATGCGCACACCACGCGGCACACCACGGAGGGATCGGCCCTCGCATGAGACCCCGTTCGGGTTCGGATCCTGCCCTGTCGCCGACAGCACGTTGAGATGATGTGTAACGTGATGAAGTGATGTCACTGCATAGAATTATTACACAAATGAAGTTTCCCTCATGTATCCTGGTGGCTATCATATTACTTTCGTGCCGTCAATACGAAGACATGGACTCATCGGGTGCCTGCAGACTCGTCGCTGAGAAACATATACATGGCGGGCCGCCCCGGACGAAAAGCCCGAACTTCATATATGTCCACCGCCGCCGTTCCCTGTTGTATCAGCAACCCCGGACCCTATCTTGGTGACGCGGCTTGCAGCGTGCCGACTGCCGATGATCCGAAGCACGACCTGAATGTTGTGCGACGGCAACCTATCACAAACAACAAGACCCAACGGCACAAAAAGGGGCTCTAGAATTCAACGTGAAGGGCTTCTAGTTCTAGGCTAGAGCCTGGCCTGTTCCTGGCCGGCCGTCGTCCTACTCACAGACTCTGGAATTCAATAGTGAACGGTCGCAAATGAGGCCATTTCCTAATCCGGCAGTATCGTGAGCGGGGCCGTCGCCGAACCGAACTGCGCCTAGGCCGGAAGCGACATACAGATCCGGGCCCTCGGGACCATGCGAGTCAACCGACCCTACCAATGGTGTCCGCCTTGGCAGGCCACCCTAGTCATGCGCATTCACGAAGCGAGAGAGGGACATATACTGTGTATCATGCAAGAATGAAAACCTTTATACATTAAGGATTAGAGCCGACTTTCCAGATCCAGCGTTCAAGTACATGAGACTCTCTAACTATGAGGTAGATTTTTCCTAAGGATTGACCAACGCTTTGTCCAAAATGCTCTTTCCAGCCCTGTCCTGTGAACTCCGGCCTGCGTGACATAATATGTAGGGAAAAGGAGCGTCCAGAATGGTATTTTGTGTATCGTAATATGTGACAGAAAAAAAAGGAAACAACAAAAAAGCATCCCTTAAGCACGGTGGCTTCCGGGCTTGGGCGAATCGGTCGGGATCTTGTCCTCGGCAACGGTGATTTCGTCGCCAATCTCGATGAGGCGCGAGATGGCCTTGGAGATGGGGCTCCAGTCGAAGCTCTTGAGCCATTTATCGAACTTGATCTGGTCCTTGTGGCGGTAGCTCGTGGTCGAGCGGGGAGCGCCTTGGTGCAATCTGTCAGGGAGTTGATGTTGTTGACGCCGAGAAGGCTGAGGCGGACGTATTCACGAGCGTAGTCCTGCAGAATAGTTAGCATTGGTTATCACAACGATTGATACTCTGAAAGGGAAAAAGCTTACCTTGTTCCAGCCTCGCTGCGCACCCTTGGCAAACTCCTCAAACACGGGCTTCGTCTCCGGGTGCTTCGCCAGGTTGACGTCGCTAACAAACTTGAAGACACGATCGGGCGACGGCACCGTGCCGAGCGTCTGCTTGTAGAAGAGGTTGTCCCACACGCCAGGCGTGCTGTCCTGCGGGTCGCCGCTGCGCGTCACGTTGACGACAGTCTGCTGTGATGTTGTGTGCGCGCCCAGCAGAGCCACCAGCCCGCGTGGCGTAAAGGTCTTGTCCGCGAACATGGAGATGAGCTCGGTCGCGTCCGCGAAGGGGCTCGGCAGCTTGTTCACCGGGTTGGGTGTGGTGCTGTCCTTGCGTCCGACGTATGTCTTGATGCGCGGGCCGAGTGGGCACGAGACGGTGGCCACGGTTGCGCCGAACTGCAGCAGGTCGGCCATGGTGACGGCCTTGAAGCCGAGCTGGTCGTGGTACTTGGCGTACAGCTCCTCGTACTTCTTGACCATGGGGCCCATGCCCGAGTTCTCGAAACGAGCCATCTCGCCGGCCAGAACAATGGAGCCGTCGGCACCACCGCCACCGCCGGACTTGGACCAGGTGCCGGCGTCGTGAAAGCCGAGACGGATGGCCTGGCGGGCGAGGGAGGTGCAGCGTCCAGACTTGCCGCGGAATAGGCCCTCCATCTCGCTGGAGATGTGCTGCCAGACGCAGCATGTGTCAATCTTGCATAGACCACCCTTGATGGAAGGGCGGAGCAGAGCACGGTCATCACTCTCGGCAGTGGTCTTGCCAGTCAGGATATCCTTGACTGCCCTGCCAGTCTTGGAGAGCTTGTGGGCAGGAAGGGTAGCGAGATCACCGAGCAGCTCGTTGGAGAGACCGCCCTTTTGCTCCCGAGCAACAAGCTCAACCTCTTGGACCGTCCTGTCCATGCCGGGGTAGCACAGGCCACTCTGCACGCCAACGGCGGCGAGGAGGAGAGTCGAGAACTTCATATTATAGAATTGAATAGAGATTAGGTATAGAAGAGGTAGTGGTTCGGCAAAGAAGAAGAGATCGTGACGGGTAAAGATATGAGAGAGAGCGGTCTTTGGAAGTGAACGAACAAGAGAAGTCTTGTCGGTAGAAACGATTGAAAGGGTATTAACGAAGGCGGTTGCAAAGCTGCTTCCCCGTGTATTCTGGGACTGGAGTCTGAGAGACCTGGAGATCCAGAAACTCACATCTCGTCGTCGACCGAGGGTCTTTAAACAAAAATCCTCCCGGAGCGGGAGCTAGACGATCCCACGACCGGGCCCCATGTCATCCTCATTGGGAGGACGACGATTGGGCCTCTCCATCAGCCGTCTCGCTCCTCGCCAACGCTTCAATCCCAATACAGTCTTTGCCCGTCGTTGCTTGAGCCTTGCCTTCAGGTGCCCGTCCCACCGCTGCAACCCACCCCTGACGGAGGCGCCAGGCTTCTTAGCCTCACCCATGACCCTTGTTCTGTTCCGCCCGCGCTACCCCTGGCGAAGATCCCGGATCGAAGAAAGCTGCCAAATCTAGCGACGTTAGTTCGTATCGGGCTCAGGCACGGGCTGCTGATTGGAGCAGCGCGCCGCAGGAGCAACTAGCTAAGTATAGGCTAGATGGAGGCTTAGGTCTTTGGGCTTCTTTTTCGTTCGTCGTTTTCTCTCTCTCTCTTTCTCTATTCCCGTTCCACCGAACCCATAGGCTAGCTCGTTAGAGACGACGGTGCTGGCTGCTCGTGTGACGGTGCCTGCGTTGGGCTAGTTGGTGTAAGTGGTGCAGCGCCCGATCACGACCGGAAAGGGCTGACGATGCTGGCGTCGCACAAGATCCTCTTGTGGTGTTTTCTTTTTCGGCTTTGTCTTCCTAAATCCCGTATTTCTCCTCTCATGATGCTATTTTCCTTGGAATATTGCTGCCACTTTCAATGCAAGCAATGCAGCCAAGCAAAACATCGTGCAATGGCTACAGACAGACCTCACCGTTGAGGCGTCCGGGTCAAAGCGCCTGTCGGCTCGGGCGCTCAGCTAAGCTCCAGCTTGTCTAGTCCAAGCTTCGCTTCGAGCTCTAGCGCCCGGTGGTTTTCGTTTCGACGCTCGTGTTTCTGGTGTCAATGCATTTCCTGCCGTCTCTGCCGCTTCGCGGTCTGTAAGTCCTGCTCAGCCATGGGCATCAGCCTGCGACGCACGACTTGACCCTTCAGGTCGGCCAGATGGGAGGAGCACGAAACGAAACAAAACGAAACAAACCAACTGATCTAGTTGGTCTGTTTTTTTACTGCGCCTCGTCCCTGCTGTGCTGTTCTGTGCTGGTCTCATCCTCGTATTCCTCTCTCTTTCTACAGGTTTCAGCATGTTGGGATGTCCGCTCACTGCAGGGACAGACGGAAGCCTGCGTCTTGGGACGACGCATCTGAGATGCCATCTCGGGAGAGCCCTCAAGTGAGCGGCTTATGCGTGCATATGCACTGCCGCGTATGCGCTGCAATCCTGGCACATGCATGGGAGGCGTCCTTGTCATCTCAAGGAAACCAACACATGTCATCACTTCACTGCCGGCCGAAAAGAGTTGACTGTTAACAAAAGTCGAACAATTACTATCAATAGGATAATAAGCTAAGGCTATACAGAAACTGCCTACCACGATGAATAGAATACGGGCAGCTCGTCTGAGTATAACGTCAGCCAAGCAAAAGGGAAACGAGCATTGACGATGTCTGTGCCCATGAACCATGTCTCAGGCGTCTTCCCACATGGCTTCTTCTCCCAAAGCTTCGCTGCGGCTAAGTTAAGCTTGACGTTTTTCCGCTTCTGCCTCTCGAGTTTCGCATTCCGCTTCCCCGGGCTGAGACGAGCCCGCCTCACCTGCTACCAGCCCGTTCACTTGAAGTACACCAGCCTACCCGACCGCGACGCCTGCTCTCGCGTGTAATGGACCTCGTCCACCACTCTCTGGCTAGGGTCCTTCAGCCTGATGGAGCCCCCTGTTCGAGAGCGGCACCTTGGCCACCTTAAAGCCCTTCTTGGCGTCATTGCCCGGGAGCTCGGACCCGGCCTTGAAAGACCCCGACATGTTCATGTGGTTCTCGAGGGTCCAACCGTCCAACGACACTGGCGACGTTCCGCTATTGACCAGGTACACCTCCTCTGGATTGTCACTACCATCAGGCCCATCTGGGTTGACCAGCGCAGCCTCAATCGACACCGTTGAGCCCGTCTGACCGCCGTTGCCTGAATCTCCACCGTCTGGCTCTCCGGGAGTAGGCTCAGCTGGGGCGTCATCGTCATCGCCAGGCTTTCCGTCAGGTGGCTGTGGGTTACCTGGGTTGTTGAGGTATTCCCCAAAGAGAGGGCCGTCGGCATGACCTGTCTGATCATCCGTCTTGACGGCTTGAGACGCAAAAGCAATGAAGAAAGCCTCCCAGTGCCCGTCAGGGAACTCCAAGAGGATGCCTCCATCCTGGTAGATTCCGTTTTGGTTGCTAAACTTGCCAGTGCTGCCCTGATTCATGTGCACGTCATGCACGCCATCTCGTCCTGAGAACTGCTCACCATACAGGTACACCGTTGCCTTCTTCTGGATTGCATTCTGAAAGAATGGATCTAGGAAGTCGACAATATCATTCAGCGCGCCAGGGACATCATGGGGAGAAGCCTTCCGTTCTCAACCCTGACAATACCTGATCGTAGCAAATCAAGAGCTATACCATTTGGGGGCCACGGTCATCTCTCTCAATGTCGTGCCAACCCAACTCCAAGGTCTTGAGCTTACTAGTCAGCGGGTGCTCAAGGTTCTGAACCAACCAATACACAAGCCTCGAGTCGGACGAGATGGATTTGACGTTGATAGCCGATGACAGAGGCTTAGAGCTCACGCCATCCTTGAATTTGAGATGCCCATGAGGGCTGTTGGGATCGTCGACTGCTCTTTCAGCCTTGAAGGAGGTAGGCGTTGCCTTCCACACTCCGTAATCCTTGATGGGCATGCTTGCAATGAGGGCGTATGCTTAACGATTCTAATGTATGGGTATGGGTAACAGCTTAGGGACTAGTAGGTTGTTGGCCTTGGCATGGTGCGAGAAGGCCATCGCTTCTTATAGACGGCTAGATGCCTCCAGTGATGTAATGTGCTACAGGAGCTACTGGTCTTGTCTGGCAGTCTCAGACAATCACTCACCGTGGCGTCAATCGTCCTTGCCTCGATTCTGCTGAATAGGGTCTCTTCCAACAAACACGTGCACCGATTTACCTCTCGAGGGCGTTCTAGAGTTATACAAAGTGCAATAGCTTATTGCTGACCGTGTGACAAGATCTCACCCGCATGCCATGTCCCTCCCGTCATATTGGTGAGCGAGAACACCCTCAGCGCGGGGAAGGTCGAGGCCTCGGAGTGGCTGTCTTGTTTTCCAAGACACAATTGCGCACATTGGCTGGACCAAAGCTGACAATCAGCCAAGATTCGTTCAAGAGCTGAGAAGTTGGTTCTGGGTGGTCAGCCACTCAAGCATTGACGTGAGAGGCTCGCAACAGCCGAGTGTAGGGCTGAGCGAGTGCGGAGGCAAAGGTTATCTTCAATTGAGACAATGCACTTTATTCAAGCCACCAGATGGGTCTCGCGAATCATAAATACAGGATTGTCAATTGTGATCGTTTATACAATGATGGGTGGCCTAAACCTGGCACCAACGGCGCAGCGCTTGTTTTCAGCTTGAACTGCACAAACCGTGGCTTTCGGCCACAACTTTGGCTGCCTCGGCTAACAAGCTTCGAGGTTACATGCTTGTCTGCACTTCTTCTGCGGGAATGGATTGGTCCCAGGAATATGGTTTATCGTATGCATTGTCTTTGTATAAGACAGCCTCACAACGGAGGGAAAGCCGCGGCGCCTGACCACCATTAAACGGGCCCAGAACAAGCATCAATCGATAGACCGAGTGCAGTGGCTGTATTATGCAAAGGCAACATATTGTTGACTGCAGGCTTTGCTAAATGCAGTTGGTAATCTGCCAAGTTTGCGGTTGATGCTGCGCCAGCTCACTCGGAGCACCCCATATCAGCCCCGTTGCGCGCATCTTATTATGAAGTGGCCAAGAGCCGTGTTTTCTTTTGAGACTTCTATAATACTAATTCAGTCCATACTCAGCAGACCCAGACGTTGGCGTGCGCCCCAGCTGACGACGTTCACGAGCCCAGGGCCTGCTTCTCTCCTCGTACGAGCAAAGCAATAGTCGACCCTCCCTTACTCTAAATTTCTGGGCATTGCAGACAGCCTGGATAGCCCTGATTGCCATGGAATGCACAGTCAAAGAGATGAACTCATTATTGTCAGTAGAGAAAATCTCCTCAAGCACCGCCTGCTTCCGCGCCTCGTGCTCTTGGTCCGTCTCGTAGTGCAGAATCTTTCGAAAGTCATCCTCCTCTGGCATTCCATCCTCGATGATGTAGTCGGGGTAGTTTTCTGCTATCCACGAGCGCGGACGCCTCATGTCGCAAGTATGCAGGGTGTAGCGCTCTCGGAGTTTGTCCTTGACGGTGGGCTTGAACTCGCGTCCGTGGCTCTCCATGAGATGAGAAAACACCAGCTTGCTAGTCTGGAGACAACGGGCAAGCGAGCTGGTGTATTGCTTCTCAGGAAGTGGCGCGCCATCCTTGTCTACCAGGTCCATCCAGAACGTGCCAAGGTCGCGGGCTTGCTGAATGCCCACTTCTGTCAAGAAGGCATCGAACCAAGTGGTGACACCATCTCCATCTTGAAGAGACCAGTAGCTCTGTTCGTTTAGTACCTTGCAACTGACGATTCGTCTAGAGTACTCACATCCCACAGCTCGCTGCCGATCTCGGCAGACTTTTGGTTATGATACCCAGTCCCGTGACGAGTAAGGTAAAGCACTTTGTAACGCACATCCTCGGGGGCTTCTTTATTCAATGATCTCACATACGCTGCGAATCGAGCCCAGTCTCGTGTGTCGTCTGGCTGCTGGCTGTCTGTAGGGTAGTCTCGCGGAATCAGGGCCAGCCTTGGCTGTGTCGGAACTTTGCCGCCTGGGTATTGATCCGAGATGTCCTTCAAGTTTGCGAAGATGCCGTCCACGGCCTGGAACTTCCAGTGTGTGGTCATTGTCACTTGTTTAGTTTGTTGTAGAGAGTAAGAAGCAGGAATTGCAGAGGGAATGGGAGAAGGTCTAAATACCCCACCGACTTCTGTTGGGCTCACTTTGATGAGCAATGGGCATATTGCAGGAAGGGAAAAAAAAGAAAAAGAAAAAGAAAAGAAACCACGCAGGAACAACCGCGGGAAAATAAAATGATACCTAATTGAATATGAGGCTGCTATATTTGTCGCCTTTTAAAAGACGTCAAGAAAGTCTCCTAAATTTGGGTGTGTAAATTATCATGTTGAGAAGTATTTCTATACGATCTCTCCAAGGTAGCTACTCCTATGTAACAGGGTTAATAAATTCCGATATTGACAGTGAGTAAATAAGTAAGGAATACATAATGTTATGGGGCATAAGTACTATAAATTGGAGCTTCTGGACAGTAGCTATTTAGTTAGAAGCCATATGGAATGAATACAGATACAGACAATCCAAGCGGCATATACCGCCAAACAAGGCAAAATGTAGGCTTAGAAACAATCCCATTATGCAAAGGACGTCTTTTCTCCATAATAACCCCGTACACATATTTTATGAGGCTTAGATGTGGATGCTCGCTGTATGAGTGGCCAGCATTGCCGCGCATGCGCTCGGTGGACAGGGCCGGCGGCTACAGCAGCCTGCTGATATAAAGCACCAACATGTCGTGTTGGTAGCCTCGTGTTCCTTGAAAATAGTAGCTCTTAAATCTCCCAGATGGATCCCTTGACAGCGATTGGAGGCATTGCTGCAAGCTCGCAATTGCTGTCCGAAACCGTCAAGTCTGTGAATGCCGCATATAAGACAGTTCAATCGTTTCACAATGCTCCCAAAGAGCTGGAGCAAGTTGCTCAGAAGCTTGCTTGCGCCAGGGATCGTATCCAGCAAATCCAAGCTTTCGGAAATGACCTATCCAATGCCGATATGAACGATTTATTTCCACTGGCCCATCGTACGCTTTTGTTCACCGCGCTGGGTAAAAGCATGAACGCCTTTGGCCGTCTTCGCAGTCTAAAGGATGCAGCTGACAAGAATAGCTTTCGCATAAAGCTCTCCTGGGCGGCTCTAGACAAGAGACAAGTCGATCGTATTACGAGCGATCTTTGCGAAACCGAGAGGATATTAGATCAGACTCTTGCAATCTTTAATGCGTAAGTTAAAATTTCTGAATTAAGAATGATTTGAGTACATCAAAGAAGAATACTTCTGCTAATTCTTTTAGTCGACTCAGGACACTTAATCGCACATCACTGGGTGCTCTAAGAGTTGGCCAGCTAGCAATGGAAACAACCGGTGTAAGGATCGAGAGTTCTATAGCGAATGTAGAGCTGATGGGCACAAACACCATGTCGCAAATTCAAGAGGCGAGCAATAACAAATTCATTTGACGATTTTCTACTGACTGTATAATACACAGAACACAATGCTGGTACAATCAAATAGAGCTCTTCTGCAAAAGAACTTGGATGAACATCGAACAAGCCAACAACAAATGGAGGTAAGGATAAGTGCCTTTCGAGGTATAGTTGGTGGATTCTGAGATGTTCTAGTCAATGCTTGCCATTCAAATGAAGCTGCTGCAGGAAATGCAAGACTTAAAGGCTTCGATGGCTACGCCAGCTCCTGTACACGATGCTATGGAAGATAAACCGATCACTCCGGATCACCAAACTAATTGTATAGAACCAAGCCAAGAGCATCTGCGAGAACCACCACGATCGATTCAGTCTTTGACCTACCACCCACGCCGGGAGACAACTATTATGGAATGGGGTTTGGGGAGTATCACCTTGATGCCTGGTCTGCTGCCCCTATCAACCAGCATGATCGCAAAATCAAGGCGTCAACTCAGTCATCAGCTAGTCCTTTGGCTACAAAACTGCGCCTGAAGCGAAGAACCAAAGGTAAACGTACAGATATTCAAGCCAGGATAAATTTGTCAGTGCTCGGAAGCCGTATTCTCCAAGCAGAGTTGCGCATTAGGGTCGTCGCAACAGCTTGGTTCAGTATGCCATTTGTCGAAACCACATTTACAACTATCAATGTGCGTCCTGGTTACGACCCGATATTCGAAGCTATTGATGATTTGAACTTCAAAATGATTAGAGAACTTCTGGAGAGCGGCGAAGCTTCAATACATGATGTATCGGCTGGTGATGGACAGACTTTACTCGGCGTACGATACCTTTTCTTCTCGCCTTGTGAAATCATTGACTAACTCCCTAGATGACTCTTCTTTCAGCACCTAGCACTTCAGAACCGGATAATGACTTTGAGCGTCAGAGGCAACTGGACGCTGAGAAGATAGTTGCTTACCTTTTGCGAGAAGGTTGCGACCCCAACGTGCAAGCCCACACAGTAAGACAACTACCGTGAGACTGCTAACTATCTCATACATGACCCGAACGTGAAACTGACGTATTGGAATAGATCTCTTCTCGCTGGATCATTTTTGAGATCAAACAATACCATTGCTCAGTTGTTATATAACCACGGAGCTGATCCAGATTGGACGCCACTTTATGAATTAATGTCCTGGAAAAGTACATCAGTATTGCGCGGTCAGCTTGAGATGATTGACTCCTGGGAGTAGTGGACTGGTCTAGCAACGACGAGGATCTTACCAAGTACAATATTGCTTTAAGACTCTGCAGACTCGGTGACCCAGATCTTGTTATTCCTCATCTCGAGGATGGGAATCTAGACATCAGCAAAACATTTGGCCAGACTACACCATTACACATGGCCTTAACATATAACAAGCTTGAATTGGCCTCTGTTTTTCTAGCATATGGTGCTATTGCCGGACGCCATTATGATTCAGAAGGGAACCCTCGAGATTCTGCTCTTGAGCATGTTCTGCAGCGATCCGATGCTCTATCAAGCGTTCATCTGCTGCTCTTTCATGGTGCCAACCCTGGAGGTACCTGGGACGACCTATTCGGATGGACTTTTAGCAATTATTGCATAGAAGTAGGCAAATTGTTGATGTATGATGAGGTGGTTGGCGCTGCCGCACATATGCTATTCCATAACGCGAGTTGCCACTTCATCCCTTCTGAGCGATTTGCTCTCATGCCTGCAGGCGCGTATGGCTCCCAACAGCAATATTATTATGCAAAAACAGAGCTTAACGAATTCGGTCAGAAGGAGGTGTTCTGGACAACAAAAGGCGTGGTTTGTTTAGATGGTTTCGATGTCAAGAGTAGGCTCTTTTCGCGAGAAAGTCTCGAGGCCTCGGAGTTTGAATACGACAACCGAACAGTGGATCACGATGACTTCGTACAATACACGATTAATTATGGCAGGCGCAGATTTAATGCCGAAACAGAGGAAGAGGTGGCGAGACGCATATCTGACAACGTTTGCTACGGCAAAACTGGGTTTGAGGATATAATATCAACCAGACGAGGTTGTCAGCGTCTGGCCAAATACCCTCTGGCAATGGCATATTGGTCCGCAGTTAACCTGGCTGGGTACCGGGCTGAGATCGATGATGACGGTGACATTTGGTGGTCGGATGACGACGTCGATCGTTACTTTGATGCTCGAGAGGAGCAGCCTGCAGAGGATGAAGAAGACGGAGTGATTCAAAATTGCCCTATGTGTCAAGATGCAGAGAAATGGGGACTCAAGAGCATTAAAGATCGCGAAGCAGCTGGTTTGAAGGCCATTGACGATTACAGGAAACGAAAGGCCAAGGTCGTCTGGCCCAAGACATACAGTTAATTGATCTGAGCCACATATCTAAAACAGAAGTCTCTTGATTCAACCATCACCAAGAACCGGACGAGCATTGTCGATAACTTGGCAGCCAAATAATTGGCCATGGTTTTGCCCCTTGGCCAAACGTTTGGGGACAGCAACGGACATTGGAGAACAACCGACCCCGATCCCCAGTCAAAGCTGGAGCGCTGTGCGGCGTCAGCACTGACAACGGGGTGCAGAAATTGATAAGCAGCCAGGAACCGCCCAATAATTGACTAAGGAGCCGCGCGCGATCCAATTCTTCACTAGATCAGGTGGGGGCAAGGCTTGGTTGTCGGCCAATTGCGGCAGATCTGATGCCTCGGAGTTTTTATTTGGTGACCGTTGTACAATTGGAGACAATTTTCAGACCATATAAAAGAGGGCTGATGTTACGGTGGTGAAAATCCCGTTGTTGACGGTGTCTTTGAGGTCCAGGATCAATGTCAAGAAGATTGGTATCAAAGCTACCACTCCGCACACTTCTTCGTCAACCTACGTATAGCTCAAGACTACTTATAAAACCTCCCGCTACGTTACGTGAAGCGAGACGCTTCAGTTCGTTCAGGATGTCAGACACAAGTGATAAACCTGAGCAGGACCAGCCATCCCTGTCCAAGCAGGAATTTGCCCTTTTAATCAGTTAGCTGATCAAATGGAATATTATGTATGTGCTCTGCTACTTAACAAAGACCGAAGCGTCAACATGCCGCTGACTTACATACTACAGCACACTCACTTCCGAGAGATGTGGAAAGTGATGTGGGACGCCTGCGAGGCTGGTCGAAGGCCCAAAGGCATGAGTTTGACAAAATTCATCGACCTTGGCTCTAGATTCGTGCACCACCTCGAAATGCATCACACCATCGAGGAGCAGGTCCTATATCCAAGGCTGGCTCACCGTTTGAAGCACTTTGATCCCAAGAACGGAGAGCTTGTCGGCCAGCACAAGGAGATCCACCAAGGGATGGAAGCCTTGGAAACTTACCTCAACGACTGCAAAGCCGGCCGAGCTGACTTCAGCTTGTTTGTCTTGAAACAGAAGATGGAGACCTGGGGAGATGTGTTATGGGCGCATCTCGATGAGGAGGTTGAAGCCTTGGGTGCGGTGCACATGCATAAAGCGTTCACCAAGGAGGAGTTTTTGAAGATTCGGATGTAAACGTCAACTTGTTTGTCAGGCCTGTTGGAGTTCTGGTTTTCACTTGTTTACAGAGGTTGTCAAGGTGTCGAAATAAGAGTCGACGGATTTAGAATTGCCATATTAGGCAATCTGTTGGTTGTGCACATTTCCTGTTACGGAGTCGGACAAGTCTCGACAATCGATGATATGAGCGTATATACAATTGGAGAGAACAATCTAAGCAATGCATTCATTTTTGCCGTACTATACATAACTCGCTAATCCGACAGATCGTGTCCACGCGTGATCAGACGCTTGCCACTCTGGTAGCAATCATCCATCTACGTCTCGACCGAAACTGCCCAGCAATCTTGCTATTTTGTTTCTTATATCCGCGCCGTTACGTGCGTCAAGCTCCCAATCCCTTTGTTCATTCAGCTCGGCGTCACTCACGCCGTGCTTCGCCACAGGTCGACCATGTCAACCGTAGCGGGATACAAGCCCAGCAACCAGACAAGCACGTCCGGCAGCGGGCCGTTCGGGACGCTCCATTGCACCGTCAGCGGCGCCCAGGCCAGGTTGGAGGTGAAGTTCTTGCGCCACTCCTGGCCCAGGCCTGGTCCTCGCTCGCGGTGCCCAGGCGCTGCTTGCGGCCGCGCTGCACCAGCAGCTTGCTGATCTCCAGCGCCACGTACAGCGCCCACGACCGCACGCTGAGCGCAGCCAGCTTGCCCTGCGTCGCGGGCGAGAAGCCCAGCACCTTCTTGCTGGACAGGTAGGCGAGGTTCTCGCCAACGTAGAAGAGGGCCAGCGAGGTAAGCTGGGTGATTGTCACGGCGGTGTCAATTCGTTCGGTGGATGTCTCCTCCTTCTCGGAGGCCTTCTTAGCAGCGAGAAGCTTCTTGAAGGCAAAGTATAGGCCGAGCAGGCCCCACAGGCGGTTCATTGTGCGCCATTCGCTCAGCAGACCGCCCAGCGCCTTGAGACGGCCAGAGAGGTTCAGTGCCAGAGCAGCGAGCGGGGGCGTCGGGGTGGGCGACAGAACGACGGTCGTCGTCGGGGGCAGCTGGAAGGCCATGGCAACGAGCTTCTGCGCGGAGCTCCTCAGCACCGGACGGCTGGCGGCCTCGAGCGCAGCACCACCGAAGCGGGTCGCGTAAGACAGGAACATGAGGACGGTGTCGGCGCTGCCACGGCCCTGCAGACACCGCGCCAGGTGAGCCAGGAAGGCATCGGCGCTGGACGGGGCGGCGGCGACCGCAGCGCTGAGGGCGGGCGTCTTCTTAGTCGAGGGCGACGGCGGCGGGGAGCGGATGAGGGAGCGGCTCGCCCGAAGGGAGGGTGGTGATGGGCTCGGCGGAGGGGCTTCGGCGGCTGTGTCTGCCATGATGGGCAATTGATGGGTATCTACGTCTGGCTGCGGGTGTTGTGCGTGTGTGTTCTCAGCAGGACGAACGCGTGTACTGCGAGGTTGGTTGGTTCGGGAATCGGATACTGGGCCGAGGCGTTGGAAGGCCGTAATCTTATCTGATCAGGTGCTGTGACACAACTAGAACCGAATGCTACCCCGAACCTCGGCACCTCCACTGCGAACCCCGGATAAAACCCCGGCCTGCGACAGTTTGCATGACAACAGCAGAGTTTGAGGTTTGCACAATTAAAGTTAGCACAAATCCCTTATCCATGGCCAGCGACGTCCCGGTTCTCTTTTGGCGTCTGGCTATAAGCTTAACCGGTGGTATGGATGGATGGGCTGCGTAAGTGCAGAGTTACTGGGCAAGATGGCGGGCCTAAATCCGCTCAACCAATGAAGCATCCACACCACCATCACTGTACATACCACTGTCACCAAAAATTCACATACATAGGTAGATAGAGAGAGAGACACACACACACCTCTCTCTGCTCCCAAATTCGAAGAAAAAGAAAAATAAGAGTGATTCTATGCATCCTATATAGCCGGTTTCACTCTGATGACATGTCAAGAGTCGCCTCCACATCTTCGACCCGTATCCTTCGTCTTACGTTCTTCTTTCTCATTACAAAAGCAGAGACCATCCCATGTAGAAACAGAGAGAGAGAAGACGCCCCATACTCATGATGCCGTGACCACCTTCAGAACCATTGAGACTTTTAACCCCGGACCGCCGCGCCCAGCGCTCCTCCGGTGAACTGCGTGCCACCAGCCTGGCGCTGGGTGTTTCCTCCCGTGCGGGCACCACCTCGGCCACCGCCGCGCGCACCGCCCCTCTGGCCGCCCCGGCCTCTGCCGCCTTGACGCTCAAAGGCGTTCGACGTGCCTTGTGTGCGCTGCTCCAGCGTGCGCTCGTTGGTCTCAATGAGCGCGCTGGCCTTGTCGGACAGTGTGAGGGCAAGGGACTGCAGGCGGCTGAGCTCGACGCCCTTGCGGAAGATGACCGTCGAAGTGACCTGGTCCAGGGAAGCCGACAGCTCCTCGTGGCTGATCATCTTGCTGACGACGGCGTCAACCTTGGCCGTCTCCAGCTCGAACATGCTGCTCAGCGTCTCCACTGAGAGCGTGTCGTAGAAGGGAGCGTAGGTGAAGAGGTAGGTGCGGAGACCCTCCTCCTGGATCTGCTTGGAGAGCATGGTCTTGATGTCCTCGGCGTTGGGCATCAGCTCCCAGATCTTGATGCTGTGAATGAAGGTGATGGACTTCTTCCACTCGCCGGCGGCCAGGGCCTTGGAGGCCTGCATGACGTGGTCACGAGTGTTCTCGGGGACCGGTGAAGATTTGCCTCTCGTGGTACTCGAGCATGCGGCGGTATGTCTTGCTAATGACACGCTTCTTGACGTCCGGCGACGAGCCGGTCTGGGCCAGCAGCGGGATCTCCAGAAGCATGCTGCAGGTCAGGTACACGCACTCCAGCAGCTCCAGGTTGATGTGCATGTGGAAAGGCAGCTGTCGCTGCTTCTCGAGGCGCTCCTGCTCGGGAGAAACCTGGTTGAAACGCTGCATCATGACACCCTGGGCGAGCAGCTCCTTTTGGCGGCCGCTGCCACAGATGTCTTGCAGGGTGTTCTGGGCATCATACACGAGACCCTTGCGGAAGGCGCAGAGGCCGACCTGGACCAAGGTACGGTTGTAGAGGATCTGGGTTTGGACGTCGAAGTTGGGGATAGTCTCCTGCAAGTGCGACATGAGCATCATGTCACGAGCCTTGTAGTACTCGCCGTGCAGGGCGAGGAAGTAGACCTGGCACAGCATAGCACGGGCACGGATAATGCCGTCGCTGTTGCTGAAGAGGTAGTTGCACAGAACAATAACCAGCTGGTGGGGGTCCTGTGCCTGCTCGCGAGGGGTGATGACGGACTCGACGTTGTCACCAACTGCCTTCCAGCAGTTCTCCTCGAAGGTCTTGACAACTTGGCCAGGCTACAAGGCATGTTAGCAATAAATTCGGGATATTGATATGGAATGCATCTCCTTACCTTGAAGTAAACGTGCTCCAGTCGGCGCATGACGATTCGGTTGACGCTGTCCTGGGGAGTCTCGAGCGTCTCGTCCTTGCGGAGGTACTCGTAGTAGAGCAGACCACGGAAGATGATGGTGAAAAGAGCACCCTCATCCTGCAGACGCTCAATGTACTCAGAGGTGTGAGGGTCGATGCTCTGGAGAGAGCGAATGAGCTCGTCGTCGAGACGCTCAATGTAGGAAACAATGCTGCCAGGCACCTTGATGTACTTCTCACCGGCCTGCAGAGAAGGAGGCTTCTCATCATCCTCCCACTCCTCGGCATTCTCGACGACAACATAGTCGTGGTTCTCATCGAGAACCTTGAGGAGCATTGCCAGCTCCTTCTCGGCGGACTTCCAGTGCTCCAGGGGCATGACGTTGGTGGTACCAGAGCCAAGGTCAAAGCGGGCAGAGACAATGGTCAGGAGAACACGGATCTGCTGGTAGGGGTGTTGGCGATCTCAAGCAGCCTCTCCATGACCTTGATCTGCTCAAGTCGGTCGGTGTTCTTCTTACCACGAGACTCGAGAATGACTCGCAGGTGCTTGAAGATGCTCTCGGGGTGTACTGGAGAGTTCGGCCACCCTTACCGACAGTAGCGAAGCCGTCATCGCCAGTCTCCTCAATCACAGGCTCGGCCTCGAGCTTGGGCAGCTTCTTGGGCTTGGGAGCGGGGCAACCTCCTCTGCCTCCTCGTCAGACTCCATAAAGCCATCCTTGTCTGCACGGTAGGCCTCGATCTGGGTCTGGAACTCCTTGTTGGTCTTCTTGATCTTTTGCTTGACGGCGTTGAGCGCACGGGCTTGGGTGGCGTTCATCTTCTTGGGCGTGACCTTTGCTTGGCCACGGCCTCGTTCACAAAGTCCTCGAGCTCTGCGATGGTGCGGATGTAGGTCTTGGGGTCTTGTTGGTGCCGGGCAGCTTGGCAACCTGCCTGGTGAGTTTGTCATATTCTGTTGCAGAGTTAGCATAAAAATAAAGCCAAAAAAAATTATATAGAAAGGAATTGGGCAGGATGTCATACCGGCTGAGATCAGAGTCCAGTCACCGTTCTTCTGGCCGTTCTCAATCTGCTTGATGGAGGCATCGAGCTCGATCAGACGCTTGTCCTTTGTACTCCTGACCTTGTCTCGCTCCTCCACATCGCTTTCCTCGCTTTCAGAGTCGGCATCCTTCAAGAATTTGCTAGCACCTTGTCGCACATCTCCGTCACTGCTAGAGTCGTCGCTGTCATCGTCGGACATGTCGTCCGAGTCCTCGTCAGAGTCATCCTGACCCTGGTTGACCTGGTCCTCCTCCTCCTCCTCGGAGTAGAGCTCCTCCTCGTCGCTGGAGCTCTCGCTGGAGCTATCGTCGCCGCCGCGGAAGAATCGAGACATTTTGGACGGGTTTCTCTGGGTTTCTTACGGCTGGGTGTTGGACCGTATCGCGAGATGCGCGGGGTTGTTTAAAGAGAGGAGGGTCAAAAATTCGTGATTTTTGGTGGGAGGTGGGGCTTGCAAATTGGGGCTTAGCGATTTGGTTCCCATTTTTCGCACCCATGCTTACCTCAGCCAACCTCTTTGGCCACTGAGCACACTGTCCTGCTACGCCTGGCTCTGGCTGACATCAGTGGGAATTTACTGCTCCCAGGTTGCCAAAGCTGCATGGCATCAACGAATCTCCCTTCCTTCACCACCTTGTAGTCATAACTTGTAGCATCAGACGACCCTCCAGCGAAACCATGCCGCCACCCCGCTGCCCCAACGGGCCCTCGACTGCTCGTTCGTTCTTCATGCTCGTCAGGCGTAGCTACTCGACAACACTCGCCCGCT
Source organism: Albifimbria verrucaria (assembly GCA_020081605.1). Taxonomy (NCBI): domain Eukaryota; kingdom Fungi; phylum Ascomycota; class Sordariomycetes; order Hypocreales; family Stachybotryaceae; genus Albifimbria; species Albifimbria verrucaria. The sequence continues at coordinate 1,374,451 of JAHREC010000062.1, forward strand.
CGCCATATCCTCTCGAGTTCCTCGTCCCGCCTCACGCAATCAATTCTCTGCCGCGAACATTCGAAGCCTCTGAGAGCTATATTCTAAAGAAGGGCTCCTCTCTTGTATCCCGGCGTTCAGCCCCATCTCTCTCGAATACATGGACCAGGTCTTTCACAGCCTCGGCACAGCAACTTGCCACTGTGTGTGTACGAAATCCCCGGAAAGATGAGGATGGAAACGAGATGGTGCTCGAGATCACCTCGAGGGCTGCCAAGGTACGTGTAGCAAAGAAAAGTGATGTTCAACACGGTGCTAACCTTTACAGCGCCTTTCCAAGATCATGGCCAAGGACGCAAATCCAAACCTCGCTCTCCGAATCCAGGTTGAGAGCGGCGGATGTCACGGTTTCCAATATCTCATGAGCCTCGTCACACTACCACCAAAGGACTTGGAGGCAGAGTCTTCAGTAGTGACCGAGGACGACAGCATCTTCGAATACGTTCCCGACGCTCCGGAAGAGGATATCGCGCAGGACGCGTTACCGAAAATCATCCTTGACGAACCCTCGCTAGAACTGCTGAAAGGAAGCAAGGTCGACTTTACAGTAGAGCTCATCGGATCCGAGTTCAAAATCGTCGATAACCCTCTGGCGACCAGCAGCTGCGGATGTGGCACGAGCTTCGACATCAAGATGTAACACACTGTACAACAAATACACATATTGCTACTGCCCCTACACACATAGACTTAGACACAGCTCCACTTAGGCATTTCACATGGGCACTAGTGCAAGATTGCATTTTTATGTCATGAATAGCATTTCACAGGACCAAGAGTCACAGTCATTTCGAGGCTCTAGCGTCATTCGTACGGAATCAATTTCCACAAGTCCTTGTCGCATCATGAACGCCGAGCAAACCATGCATTTTGTTGTCCTAATGACCAATTCCCTAAAACCATAGACCGATTACACCATCTAGTTCATCTGGCGGACGAGAGCGTTGATGTGCTCCTCACGGTTGCCAAGGTCACCACCCTCAATGAAGTGCTTGAACTTACGGGGCGGAAGCCACCGTTGGGGTTGCTGAGCTTGAAGGGCCACAGGAAGTTGGCGGCCTGCTTGAAGTTGGGGCCGACGGAGTAGATCTCGTGGACGAGATCCTCCATGCAGACAATACCGTACTTGCCGAGGTTCTCCTCAATGATGGAGTTGTCGGTAAGGGCAATGCGCTGCTTGTTGACCTTTCCGTATCCACGCTTGTAGATGAGCTCCTTGATGGTCTTCAGGTTGGGGTAACCGTAGGCGATCCAGGGCTCGACAACCTTGAGCATCTCAGTGGTAGCCTTGGTGACACGGATGAAGACACCGTTGTTGATCTGCAGAAGACGGAGCAGCTGGAGGATCTTGCGGGGCTTGGGGGCATCTTGTTGATACTGAAGGGAGAGTTAGTCATTTGATTGCTGTGGCGGTGAAGGCAAACACATACCCCTTGATACGGACGACGAAGATCAGCTTGGCCTCAGCGGGGATGTAGGCAGAGTCGTCGGCCTTGGCAGCGCGAGCAAGACGGATCTTCTCACGCTCGCCATCGCGGTACTCCTTGACGTACTTCTCAGCACGCTTGAAGATGACACCACGCTTCTCCTTGTTGGCCTGTTATTTCGTTAGCTTAAGATCATTACATGTATCATGAAGAACAAATGTGATCAATCAGGCTATGTCAGACCCGAAAGAAGGTTAATTATCAACAGCATTGACGATGTCTAGTCGATGTGTATGTTATGCATCATTATGCCGAAGGGAAACAGAGAAAGAGAGAAAATACGTACAGCCTTCTTCTTCTCAAGGATCGCAGTGCGCTCGGCGCGGGCCTTCTCCTGGCTCTTGCGCTTCTTGAGCAGAGTCTCAGGGACCAGGATCTGGTCGTTGGTGGGAACGGTACTGTATTCACTCAGATTAGTACGTAGTCCAGCATACCGTGGTTATGGTATGGAACAGAGCGCCGGTGCAAGAAGTGTAGCTGAAGCGCGACATTCTGCCTTGGCTGACTCGAAGATGGATTTAATCGATGAGAATGGCCAATGCATTGTGTACACAATGACTCTTGTCCATGTAGCCTCAATCGACAACACCCCGGACGAAACGTCTGGGAAAAGGAGGTCGCAGCAGTTCTCGAGGACATTTTCAGTCCCGACCGCGGAAGCGACAATGACTTTCAGGGCGAAGCAGGCTTCATCCCCAACACCCCAGGCAGCATCTCTCCATCCGCAAAGTGTATCTCAACCCTGAGGCATGGAGGGAGCTGCGCAGGAAAATATCGAGCTGGTGGTGTCGACAGCGTCTCTTTCAAGACCGCATCAAACCACCCAGCGAGAGGACCACGACAATCTGCAATACACTCGAGCAACCGAGGCATCTATTTCGATTCCACGATCAGGAAGGGAGGACATACGGGGCCATTTCTGCGACGTTGGCTGTTGTTGAGGTCGGTTAGTATCGTCGGTCGAAGAAAGCTGGTGGAGGGCGGAGTCTTCCCTTTTTCCTTCAAAGAGGTGGATCCCAAGCGACAGAAAAAAAAAAAGGCAGGGAAGGTAGGGTAAGCCCTGGCCCTCGCACAAAAAAGAAGGCGGTGTGGGGCGGCAGAAAACCAATAGCACTGGCTCTTACCGCCAGACATGATGATAATTCCTACTCCAGCGATTCATCATTTCCAACAGCCAACCGAGACACCAGACCTCGCCAAACTTCCAAAATGCCCCCAAGAAGGTTGCCCGTGCTCCCCAGGAGAACATCTCCCTGGGCCCCTCTGCCCGTGATGGTAAGTTGCATTTCGAATGCAAAGATGCGCATTGTGTCGCATTTGCTAATATGTGTGCCCCTCCATAGGCGAGCTCGTCTTCGGTGTTGCTCGTATCTTCGCCTCCTTCAACGATACCTTCGTCCACGTTACCGATCTCAGGTATGTCGAACCTTGAATAACTCGCCTGTATCAGGCTCCGTCCACAAAATGGTCAGAAGGCTAACGTGGGTGATTCCAGCGGCCGTGAGACCATCACCCGTGTCACTGGTGGTATGAAGGTCAAGGCCGACCGTGACGAGTCCTCCCCTACGCTGCCATGTTGGCTGCCCAGGACGTCGCCGCCCGCTGCAAGGAGCTTGGCATCAACGCTCTGCACATCAAGATCCGTGCCACCGGTGGTAACGGCACCAAGACCCCGGCCCCGGTGCCCAGTCTGCCCTCCGCGCTCTTGCCCGTGCTGGCATGAAGATCGGCCGCATTGAGGACGTCACCCCACTCCCTCCGACTCTACCCGCAGAAAGGGTGGTCGCCGTGGTCGTCGTCTCTGAGCGATCTGCAGACTCGACTTTTGCATTGGACGGGAGTTGCGCTGTCTGGTATCTCTCTTTTGGCGTTGAGAAATACGAGGGAACGGCTTTTGCGCCTGGTCCCCATTCTATCATGCTCTGCCACATCAGCTGGTGATGTAGGCGGGCTGTAGACAGTTATGAATTCGCCCGAAGAAGGCCCATGATCATCACTCCTTGTCAAATCTGTCTGCTGCGTGATAGATGACAAATAGAACTTACGTCAAATCCGTAACAATTGTTTCCCCATGGTGAGGTCTTGCGATGTTATAATGACTAGTAGGCATGATGATCAATTGATGAAATTGCAATTCAATTGCCGAACCATGAGGTTCATCCCAAATTCTAAACTACGGCCATTGAAAGTCCCCCACCCGCTGGTTTAATCAAGACCCGTGATCTAATGCATACCTAAACGCCTGGCTTCAACTTCCACATCGCTCTGCCTGCTCCACCTGTCTTGTTTAAAACTGCCACACGATCTAATGCCATTTTGAACTCGTCACTTTGTTTCTTGCCTGGGCAATACGGATTGAAATGGTCCACTAGCATCTTGCTCGGGGCCTGACCACCGTGGCGATTGATGAATGCTTTAATCATCGCCATAAAGTCTTTCGCCTTCAGATTTTTGTCTGGACCTGGCGTGCCAGAGCGTGAGCTTTGTCCGCTTCCCCGTCTAAGCCTTGACGATTGGCGAGGTTACTCATAATGCCTGCGGAACTTGGCCCGCCACGACGACGACTGGCTCCAGGGCGACCTCCTTGTCCTACCTCACCAGTCCAGGTAACAGTGCCGATAGGAACACGGCGAGCTTCCTCCCCGGCATGGCGGAGATGAGCAGCAGCTTCTTTCGCCACTTGATTGGCTTCTTGTCGCAGAATACTCATGTCTGCTTTTGCTTTTTGTGGACCATTCACGATCTGTTCGTGGTCATAGGCGCTATTGACCGAGCGCGCAAAAATACCCTCGAGCATTCGTTTCTCGTCATTTGCAGAGGTGTTTTCCTTGAAATCCTCCATAGAAGCAAGCACTCCCATATGCCGAAGTTCTTGTTCTTCTGTTTTGACTTCCTCTTGCTTGACCTTGTTGGTTACTGATGCTTGATCTCCATCTAACGGCGCTTCTTTTGATAGACTAAGCTCTGCTCCCTTGAACATTTCACTTCGTTGGTTCCTGCGTCACCACTTGGATTGAAACTGAATAAGTCGTACAGGTCAGACAGGTCGTAAGAGCTCCGCTGTTTTGGGTCTTTGAGGACTTTGTTCGTCATGAATTGCTTGAAAATCTGTCGGTGATATATCTTTTCTTCGATTGTGCCCTCAGTCATCAGCCTGTAAATCTTAACAGGCTTGTTTTGTCCGAGTCTCCAAGCACGTTCTCGAGCCTGCAAATCTGTAGAGGGGTTCCAATCTGGGTCAAAAATGATAATGCGGTCGGCACCAGTAAGATTTGTTCCCAGGCCTCCGGTTCGGGTAGTCATGAGAAAGACGTGAATGTTTGGATCACTGTTGAACTTATCAATCATGGGCTGCCGGTGGTCAACAGGTGTCTCTCCATCCATTCGCAGATAGCTGATGCCACACTCTCGAATACATTTCTCAATGATATTCAGCATGAGCTTGCCTTGCGAGAACAGCAGAGTCTTGTGGCCATTTGGTATCATGACAGTTTGCAACAGATCTTTCGTAAGCTGTAACTTCGATGATAGTTTCGGACTGCCGTAATCGTAGCCAGCCTTTTCTCCAAGTTTTTGTCCAAGAGATCAGGATGGTTACAGATTTTGCGGAGGATATCAATCCCATAGAGCGACTGCCTTTGTCGACTCAATATCGCCGTCACCTCCTCTGATTTGATAAATGTTTCATAGGCTTTCCGTTGGCCTTCTGTGAGCTTGCAAAAGAGAACTTGCTCGGTTTTCTCGGGTAAATCTGCCGCCACATCAACTTTGAGGCGCTGAAGAAGATATTGACTGATAGTATCCTTCAACGCCTCTGCGCACTTTTCGGCCGTCATGACTTGCAGATTTGAGGCATTAGCATACCCTCCCTGGCGAATAGGAATTTCAAATTGCGATCTGAAGTTGACTAAAGTTCCCAGGCGCATTGGGTAAATGAAATCGAACAGTGACCAAAGCTCGGTCAAGTTGTTCTGCACCGGTGTGCCAGACAGGATAACACGATTCGGGGTATTGAGCTCCTTGCAGGTGACTGTGATCTCTGCGTTGGGATTACGAATCTTGTGGCCCTCGTCAAGAACTGCATACTCCCATTCCACAGGTATTAGGAAGTCGGCGTAAGTTTGTAATCCAGTATATGTTGTGACCAAAACGTGCCCTTTGTTGACGACGTTTTTCACGATTTGTCTCGCCGCTTTCTCGGAACGATTTTTGACGGGGCGGTACCGCTCAACATCATACTCATCCTCGAATTTAGGGTTCAACATCCCACTGCCTGATGAATGTAATATAGAGACTCGCAGAGGAGGCCACCATCGGTGAAATTCGCTGACCCATTGCCGCAATAGGGTAGCTGGAGCAACGACGATGACTGGACGCTTCAACTTGTTACTATAGTGAAGGGCAGCAATAAAGGCGATGAGTTGCACAGTTTTGCCTAAGCCCATTTCGTCGCCAATGATGCCGCCCACACTCTGTTTGTACAACTCAGCCAACCACTGAACGCCAGTCTTCTGATAGCCAAACAGTGAAGGATGAATATCGCCAGGCAATTTCAAGTCATCGTCGAAATGATGATCAGGCTGATCAGGGGCTGGCTTGGTCCATTCCGGCTCATCGCTGTCACTCTCGACATCAGCCGCAGCCTCATCGGTTTTCTGCCGACGAATTCGACGAGCACGGCTTCTCCGTGAGACCCAATCACTCAATCGCTTCTTGTAATGAGCCTCGTTGCCGTCATCAATCTTGCTCAAATCAACCTCTTCTTGTTCCCGCTCTTTGGCCTTGAGCTTGCTTTTGCGGCGTTCTTCACGGATCAGGTCATCTTCATTACCCTGCTGCCAGAGACCTCCATCGGGAGACACCGATCTAGAGGTGTCGTCTGGTTGAAAATCGGCAGAGGGACTACTATCCCTTTGCGTCTTCCGCTTCTTTCGTGGCCGAAGAGAGAACTCCGTTTCAGCCGTGCTCGGAGTAGGCGCACCACTACTTGGCTCGGCTTCATCGGTGAAACCAGGTCGACGAAGTAGTTGATGAGATGTCGGCTCGGGATTATCTGCAGAGTATTGCTCTGCTGCTGCCTCTTCCTCGGCCTCCAATATGGTATCCGCAAGCTGTCCTTCAATGCCCTGGGGCCGTGGGCCACCTACTTTGGCGAAAGGTGTGATCTTTCCTGTTCGGATAAGGAAATTTCTATGGCTCTCTCCGGGAGCCTTTGAGACTTTGAGTTTCGATCACGATCATCTTTAGAGGCGTCTTCTTCATGCCGCTTCTTGATACGCGCGCGAAAGTCAGAAATGTCTGTGGTTACTTCTTTTATTTGCACCTCCAGCTTCACAATCTCTTTTCGACTTTTCTCGACTGGTAGGCATTGCCTGCAACTTGCGCGAACTTCTTTTCTCGTTGTCCAACTGAAGTTGAAGGCGCTGCCTAGTTGCGTCCAACTTGTCGATACGATTTTGGTCTTTCTTATCCTCCGCCTCTATCATGACAGCATTTGCTTGGTCCGTGATGTCTCGTTCCAGCTCATTCTGATCTCTAACGGTGCCGGTCAAGTTCCGGAGCGCATCGTCCTCATTCATGCTTGCGCTCACTGTATTCTCCGACTCCGGCTCCTGCTTCTCGTTTGAGCCGGCGTGAGCAGCAGCAACCATCTGATCCAGTAGGGAGCTGCGGGATTCAGCAACGCCGTTGGCGTTCTCTTCGCCATCAGAAGCCATAATTACTAATATTGCGTGAAGGGAACGTGTTCGCGACGTAGACGTTGAGTATAGGTTCCCTCAGCAGTGGCCACGCCTTGTTTGGCAGACCGTGAACGTTTACCAATAACTCATCGACCGACCTGAATATTAGAAAATTAAAAGGGTATTCTTTGAAGACGAATCAAGGAGAAACAAGCATGAAGAAGTAAAGAGACAAGTGCACCAGCTTCCAGCGACCCAAGTTCCACAAGAGTATAGAAAGACTGGCTGGAAGGCGTGGTGAAGATGAAAAGTGTATGAACGTGAATTCTCACGATGACGCACTGTAAGTGAGCAAGGCTGGTGCCTCGAGTCTCGAATCTGGAGGACCGATGTGGCAAAGCGCATGCATTAATTGGTCAGCGAACCGAGCGCGAAAATGTGCAATGCGTGGTCACGTGTCGAAGCACGTGAGGCTTGGAACGCCTTCTCTGGCTGCACAGTGTAGCAACTTGCAGCCAACTTACACCCTGATACGCTCCAAGCTTTGACAGCTTCCAAAGACCACGGATCGCTCTTGAATGAGCTGAGGCCTTCATTGACTCGTAGTTGAATTCGTCCTTATGCAGGCGCTCCAGCTCTGCGCTACCATGTTCTTTTGAATTTTTCAATCTACAGTAGCCCGCAATACCCCATCCCTTGAACAGCTGTTTCTCCCAGTACACGGGTATGGAGATCTAACATGCTGCACTTGACTCGTTAACAACCCTGACCGTGAATAACTCGGTATGCCCTTCATTTTACTTGGCTGTAAGCAAACAAGCCGGGCTTCAATTGCCTTTCATCAACATGATTCGCTCTCCATTGAGATGCCATCTCCGACAATCCAACAAAATCACAATCTCCTGAACACGATGGGATCTAGAATGCTCTCGCAGCAGCCTTCATGGCTCAAGAATATTCTAGAGGATCATTCCACCCCGCCAAAACTTTATGCCTGGACCGCTGAAAACCTCGATTCAGCTGAGCCATCTGAGCCTCAGCCTGCCGCTTCACCAGCCATTGAAAGTCAGCGCATATACATACTTGGCATGGGCAATCTTGGCCGTTTATTCGCAAGCTCGCTCTCCAAATCCCCAATCCTCCACCAATTACACTTGTTGTACACAGGAAGGAGCTGATGTCCCAATGGCGAGAAGGGCATGGGATTGAGATCACTCGATCGTCTGGAGCTGTTGATCGGAATAAGAACTTTGATATCGAATGGTGGCACGAGATTGCGCCATCGCATGGCCCTGTGCGCGAAGTCGCATCAGGACAGAAGCTGCACAATCTCATTGTCACCACCAAGGCATCAGCAGCATTGCCCAGTGCTGACCGCGTTCGACGCTATCTTGGCCTTGATTCTAACATCGCATTTGCCCAGAACGGCATGTCAAAACTGTGGCCTCCACACGGCTCGGTCTACGCATCTCACCGATATCAGGAAGGCGTTATGCCCAATTTCCTGGCTTGCGTTGTGACGCATGGCTTGTTCTCTCGTGGTCCTTTCAGCAGTGTTCACGCCTCAGAGGCCGGCATCTTCATTGGACCTGCTTTGATCAATGAGGCGTCAGCGAATTCCTTGCATCATCTGATGCAGCAAGTAGTGGCCTCGCCTCACCTCAACGCCGTACCAGTTTCTCAGATGGACCTTTGGATCCGGCAGCTTGAGAAGCTTGTGGTCAACTCTATCATCAACCCTCTCACCGCTATTCTGCGCCAACGAAACGGTTTCCTATTCGTTGAACCACATCCAGATGTTGTACGGGTCATTGATCAACTGGTAAAGGAAGCAAGCCAAGTTCTACAAGCATTGATCAAGCATGAAAGTAGCAATTTAATTCTCGCTCCTTTGCCCGAAACAGGGAATGCTTCAAGTGAGCCGTCGGCAGAGAAGGGCTTGAAAGAGATTCGTGGAGAGCTCATGCAACGATTCTCGGAAGCCCAGCTTACCGATATGCTGAACCGGGTTGGGAACGCTGTCAAGGACAACAAAGTTCCATGCTACAAGATGTTGAAACCGGGAAACAGACAGAAATCATGGACTTCAATGGCTGGCTCGTAGACATGGCATCGTTCCTCGACCAACAGTCTCATGTCTCGACCCATCAAAAGCTGATAGACCTGGTTGAGCGTCGTTCAATAATGAGCCCAGAGGAGTTGAGCCGGAGCCTTCTCAGCTGAGCGCGGTCAGCTGCTTCAGCAAGCAACGTGGTACCTGTCATGAACTTCTACAACACTGTACGTGGGTCGCATTGACTGTTACGCGCCGACCACAATGGGACGTGTTATATGTCGGCATTCACGTCTTCTCTATGCTGGGGCCACGGATGGGCATCTCGGGTTGCACTCTGAACCTGAACGCCATGTATATACAGCTCGGAGCTCTGCCTCAACAGAGTAAGTATATCGGCTTGCTTACAAACTAATTATTACCACTTAGCACGACGAGCCTACCCGGAACTTATCTCCAAAAATTTATGCTGATCTTTGAACCGCAAGCCTGCCTATATGAGTTTCCAATCGCATTAATTCCCAGGCCCTGCATGGCCCATTTCCCTACGCGCCCGACACGAGATTTACCACGAGAGATTGCGGCAGGCCGTCAACGATACGCGCCCATTACGCGCCTAGTACAATGCATTTCAAGGCCAATTTAATACACCAGAGCGAATTGTTTACGGTATTTTGCACCTTTCCCCATCTTTCTCCACAACGAGACCATATCACAACTGACATATACGGGGTATAACACAGGGAGTTATCAAGGCCCGTGCCACAACCCAGCAAACACACACACACCCTTCTTAACACAGCAATTAAGCAGTAGCGATTGGCTTTCGGAGTATAGACACCTTGTGCAGACCGTTGTCCTTGAAGATCCTGATGCATTTGTTTCCGAGCCGCGTGATCCACTCGACACCCGCGCCGCCCAGAAACTTGGCCATATAATGTACCCCTCCCCTGGTCATCGCGTTAGATCCTTCTCTACCACCACACAACCATGTTTTCCGTCGCTTTAGGGCAGGTCATTTGACAATCAGTAACTGTTCTGAGGGCATTTCGCCGGGTAGGACCCGTCTGGCCGTATGCCCCCGTCCTGACTGCCTGCCCAGTTGGCGGCGAAGGTTCCGGTCGGATGGGTCAATATCGCCGCTTGCCCAAGAGGAAACTAGCAGCGTCGACTTCCTTGCTTCTCAACTCTTGTCTCAATTACTGAATCTGAGTGGCTGTTCGAGCCCGGACCCTGGTTACCGGTGCAGCTAAGCTTGACAACGCTGCCAGGTTGGCATGCGTGATTCGTTGGTGTTTGAACGATCCACGTTCTCTGTCGTTGCTCACCGCAACGGGTTCTACGCCAAGCTTCGGCGCTTGCGCTGCACTTCACGACTGGATCACGCCACTTTCAAGGCCTGGGTTGATCTGAACTGGCAACTGCTAATGCAACGGGGTGCTGGCCATCACACAAATCGGGTCACATGCTTGACGAGACCTTACAAAGCAGGTTGATCGGACATGAGATTGCTCGCAGGATCCAGAGCAGTACCCGAGGAGTCCGCGATCTAAGCTTATCGACCAGCGCCATGACAGGTAGTCCTGTTGTCTGAAGCAAGGAGATGCAGTCACCCAAGCAGATGCGTCCCACTCCAGTGCCAGGGTAGCGCGTACCAGGCCGTCATGCTAAGGTTCCTAGCGTTGCAACCACTTGTAAGCGAGCTCATGCCATGCATACCTACATGGCCGTAACGGGTGTCCATATCATGGACTTTCGGTTATCCTGATGTCACTGCCCGAGGGACGGGCGACAGAGAAGCCGACATTGCTATCATGGGCGCACTTTTGAGCTACGTGTTGTTGGTTCTCCTCCTGCAAATCTTCCCCACAGTCCCTCTGGTCACAAGGGGTGAAGAGGGGTTGACAGCTTCTCCAACCGACCTGGCCCTAGGACCTGCGCAGGTCGGGAGATGCTCCTGCATGCATAAGACGACTTTGGCGAGCAGCAGTGCTCCTCTCCGATCCAACCTCATCGCGGGGTGGTGTCTCGTGGCATCGTGCTGCATGTCCTGTTGACCTCTCGTCGTTGGCTTCCCAGGCGCGGTAGTTAGACTAGGGCCGGACCCAGATCCGGCTGGCTCTGTTTCGTTTTGTTTCGAAACATCGCAATCTATCTGCTGCCCAGCAAGGGTCACGACGGGTATCGGATCAGACAATGAAGACTGGTCAGCCCCAGATCTCAGATCCCTCCCTCCGGCAGTTGTCCAACGCTTAGCCGCGTGCGGAGATATCCTGATGGCTCTTCATCGGTGGCCTCGCAGCTCCTTTGCGCCAGCTGCCTCATCCTGCTTCGTGGTTGCGCATTTGCCTCCATTTCTAACCAGAGGCGCATTGATCGCTCATCAAAGCAGAGCCACTCACGCAATGCTCTCCAACCGGGCTACAACTCAGCCACATCCTTTCTGTTGCTATTTTCGTTTTCCCAAACCCAATTGATGCTACAAAAGAGTGAAAGATCATCAGAATATCCCCGAGGACGGGTTACAAATCGCAACCCATCAAGCACCACCACACAGAGAGCCACAGCCCTCGGTGTGGCGACACTAAACCCCAATGGACACCACACGCACACATCCCCATCAATGACGGAATAAGCCCTGCATGAAATGAGAAGTCATGCTTGACTTTCCTCATGCCCACAGAACGTGAGGGAAAAAGCGAGAGGGCCTGGCGTGCTCAGTAATTGGTCGCTACCAGGGGAGGAGTCCCTCTCCAACGGAGGCTTGAGTGGTGATTGGCGTAAAGAGCTTGAAAAACCGCTTTCTTTTTCTTGTGGGCGAGCGAGAGACTCGGACGAATCCCGTTGGGCATGAGAAGGGAGGGTGGCAGCGAGTGCGCGACCTCGTGGCGTGCGGGTGGCGTGTATCCCAGTCTATAGTACCGGACGCAGGGGTGACCTATATCACACGTGTTAAGGTGACTACAAGCGAAAGGCCACCGCGCCGCCCGTTTTCTGGGGCCGCCTTGGTCGTGTGAGGGCAGCAGAGAGGGCGTAAGCAGATTCCCACAGGAGCGCGTGTGGACGTGGGCGTTTCCTCAGAGCGCGTTTCATGGTCCAGGTGTTTGAGGTTTTCCTGGTTCAGTTGGCTGGGACAGCTTGGTTGACATGTTTCGAAATGGATCACGCAGAACAAGCACTTGTCACAGGTTGCATGAGAAAACAGGTTTAGATTATTCCTCTTCCACACGCTGCAGGCCTCAAAACGCGGCACATAATGGTTGTCTCTGTTGGAACGCCTCCTCTCCTCGCACTCGTCTCATTTCCGTTGCTCGGGTGAGAACCAAGCACTCGTGACTCCCTCGGATGGATACCTGCGAAAATCCAAACGCCCATCCTCCTTGCAAGCCCGCCTGGTCGCAATCTTTGCGTTTTTGATGGATAACGGCGCGCGCATGCGTGTGTGTTGACAAACCGCTGACCAGCCCAGAACCCTCGTCTTATCAAACCGCAAATATAGGAACTTATGTCCAGTACCACGCCTTTTGGCCACCGAAGGGCCCCCTCCCCATACCTAGCGAGGTCACGGTCAAGCACCGGCCAACGGGAAGCCCAACCACAAGAAACGTAAAATGAGTAAACAACCGCTCTCCACCATGCCCGTCATCCAGGGGACGCGTGTGCGTAATGGAGCTGTAACACCGCCTCCCACCAAGTCTATGTTATCTGTCATGACAAGAAAAAGGAAAAAATGGGTACGCAGAGTATGTGTGTGCTGTGTGATGTGTCGTGAAATGGTTTCTAGGAGAATTTGGAGAAAAGGACCATGATCCAGGGATTAGTAACTAATAAATAGGAAATAGATCAGGACCGTCAATAAAGCCCAAAGGCAGAATGTTATCATTAGGTAGCTGTAAGATAAAATGGTTGGGGTATCTTGCGTGAATCAAGTGTTCGTTCATCTCGCGGTCGTACACGCCAGAGCATGCCGATGAGGTTGGCATGCCTTTGCCAGCGCAAGTCTAATTAGACTTGGCTCAGTGAAATCAGGTTAATCCTTGACAATACCGAGGAATCCGAAGGCCCAGGATTGTAGCACAGAGAGGCGGCCCATGACAGGCCACCTTCCTTATTGCCCTTCACATTCCGACCCACGATGAGAGAGGCGCGCTTCTTCGGACCGGCCTCCTTGGCTACTATTATGGCGTACCCGCTTTGCACCCGTGGAACCCAGTCGAGGCTCTCACGAAGTAGCATTAGGTAAAAGCGGGTTGCCGAGCCGTCGGTGGTAGGAAGATCATATCCTTTGCAGTCCATTTGGGAGTGCCTTGGTTAAGACGCAAACTTCTCGCCGCGCTTTCCGGGGCGTAGTCTTGGTTCAGTGGAGTCGGTCTGTGTAGATTGTATCTCTAGGCTCAGATGTTGAGCCGACCGGCAGAAGGTGACGAAGGTGGTAGTCCCGGAGGTAGTTCGCCATTCAGCTCCGCAGCGCGTTCACGGCATGCCGCAGGTGTGAAGCCTGTGCCGACTTTGTTGGCCACGATGCGCCACTTTTCGTTCTCGTAGTCTTGCAAAGCCGTGCGAAGCTTTTGGTCCTGTTAAGAGTCATGTTAGCCTACCCCGTGTCCAAGAGCCAGGAACTATCTCGTGTGCTTACCGTCTCGTCAGTCCATTGAGTGGTTTTGGCTTTCAGTTTCGTACAGTATCGAACCTGCAATGTGCCTGACGAACGCCCCGGGAAAAAGTCCGCTATTTGCTTCCAGGTGAGATTCTTGTGCTCCTTCAGCTCGATCAGTAGCTGGTCATCCTCTGGCGTAAACTTGAGCTTCGGCCCTCGCGGTCGAGGTGCTGGAGATGGCATCCCAGCCTGTCCGACCACGCTGGGAGCCCCACCACCCGGCTCATCGTGCCGCAAGTGTTTAGAAGGCGGCCCTGATTCAGGTAGATGGTGGTGGTGATGTGTTGGAGGCTGGCCTGCGCCGATGGCTGCAGCAGCGCTGTGTGTAAACGATGCTGTCAAAGGAGTCGGTTGAAGGCTTTCAATGTCGGAGTGATCTAGCTGGGACATGCCAGCCACGGAAAGATCAAGATCGTGAGGGCGCGGCCGCTTCCTTCGTGGTCCAGGATGCGGCGTGTGTGGAGTGTGCCCAGGTGTGGGCATTGTCTGGTAGATTGGCGACACGACCGAACCTGGATGCCCGAACGGCGGTGGTCCCATTCGCGTATGGCCCATATGGGAAGGATCCATCAGAATCTGGGCGGTGTGGTGTTGCTGATGAGGTTGACCAAGCGATGGATGTTGGCCATGGGAGCTGCCGTGCTGGGTAGGTGACGGCTCATGTAGACTGCTTGTCGGGTCAGATGGGTGCTGGAGCAGCTGGCGGTGTTGCTGTTGATGATGGACATGGTGCTGATGGTGATGCTGGTGCCCATGTTGCTGCTGCTGCTGTTGCGAGTGTTGGTGAGCAGGTGTTTCGAAGACATGTTGAGTATGGCCCTGCTCGACCGGACTCGTCACCTGGCCCGCGTAGTCCACATTGTAGTCCCCGACTCTATAGTTGCCCGCCAGCGTGTCTCCAATGCATGGGTTCCGCCAGAGCCAACCGCTCTGGACGGTCGCCGGAGTCTGGATAGAGAGAATTTGGGAGATGAAGCCCCTACGGGCTGCGTCGTAGGGGTAGGAGAGGGAGAAGGAAAATGCTGGAAGGAAGACGTTGCGGGGTTGTCTGGTTCGTCCAGGAGTTCCGTGCTTGTGATTGCCTGGCAAGGTATAAGCCAGTTGTGATATTACCTCCAGAGGGTGCGAGCACATGTATTGACGAGATGATTGGTACGGGACAGGGGCCTTCCCGTTTCCGAAGATGGTCAAGTCGCTAAACGGCTGGTGGTGGAGGGAAGATTAGCTGGTCAGAAAAGCCAGATTAAAGCCTCGCGAGGACTTTTTCGTAAGGGTCGTTAGTGGCAAGATGGCGGTTTGAACGAGCGAGTGTTTTTGCAACGAGTAGTGGCAGGTGGCTAAATGAGATTTCGAGAAAGCCGAGAAGAAGTCGGGCTTGTGTAAGAAAAGAAGACGAACGATAACGATCGAGGCGACAAGTGATGTATGGCTAGTAGTCGAAAGATGCAATCCACCTGAAAGAATCCCCATGTGAGCTTGAGTAGCTCTCTTATTATGCTTCACGGTTCGAACGAATGACGAAGGTTCAAAAAGCTAGCAGGATCTAGAGAGCATGGGCGGGGAACCATAATATATAATCGTCTTATATCAACGGCCGAAAGAAGGGAGGGCCGTTGGGGTGTGGATCTCCCAGCGGCTACCCTTTTTCATGCCGGGAGTTAAGAAGACGACAGTGTCTACCAGGAACGGGACCAAACCCGTACCTGAGCTTGATTGCGGAGACCGTCAGCCGATCTTGGCGGGCGCAATCCATGCCAGATGTCAATTGGAGGCCAGATATAGCACCTAGTGGCCAACCCAGGACCCCCAGTCCTTTTCGAAGCCATGATGCAACCAGATGATGTGAGTACATATGACATGTATCTCGGTGCAATAACCCACAATGGGCGCGCAGCCTTATGCGACGAGAACAGGGTGGGCATGAAGCGGCATCGTGAGAGGACGGTTCGGCATAGACGTGGTGAAACACATATCAGCGTCTCTTTGTATCAAGGGCACGGGACGGGCTGGGACGAATTCGAAAGGCAGAGGCGCTTCCAAAGCATCGCCAGCCGTCCTCAGAAGCAGGCTCAAGCCAATGTCACATTGGGGCCATAGCTAGACCGAAAGGTTGACGGGGACTGTCCTGCGAGGAAGCCCTGCGGGGATATGCTAAGGTAGGAAAGGAACAAGGGAGTGGTCGACCGGCTTGGGTCATAATGCGAGCAAGGATGATGCATTGGTGAACATGGGATCCCAGGCACTTGTGTGTGAGAGCCACCCCTCCCCTCCTCCCTCTTCTCTTTTCCCCAGTGCAAGGGCATTGGGTGAAGCAGGGAGTTTACTCAGGGCGGACCTGCAAAGGAGAGATTGCCGAGAGCCGTCGACAAGGTCAACGGGGTTCAGAAAGGAGGCAAACTGCATGCCGACAGTTTTAGACGTCATGATAGTCGACAATACGACGCGATCGACACCGCAAAAGCAACTGTGGCTGAACAGAAACACGATTGTTCAGCAAGTTGCGCCACCGCCACCGGCTGTTGTGTATTTCTTTTTTACTGCAACTCTGGGGAAGTGAGGCTTGAAGGCGCATTCGATGGTTAGAAGACGGGAAAGATGTGCAGCAGATGCTCCGCTCGCATTGTCCCAGACGGAAGGGAGGTGTGGTGAGCCCGTCAAGCGCAGAGAAGCGCCAGCACAGGAGCCGAGATTGTGTGGCCGGGCAATGGGTGTCTGGAGCTTGAGCCACCTTTGCAAGAGGAGGATGGGGTTGGCGGCGTCGAAAGACGGTTGATTGGGCTCGCGACCTTGGATAGCGGCCGGAGTACATAGTAAGTGGGTGCAGGACCCCCGGTTGTCTAGCAGTTGGTTAGCAATCAAGGTGCAGAGAAGCTTCAATTGATTGTTTGGACAGTGGCATGCCCCCTGAGAGGATCCGGAGCCAGTCTGAACCCATCTCCACCATTTCCTGCTGACCACAGAGGGAGAGAGCAAGCAGGCATGCATGAATGACTACGATGTGAGCAAGCAGGGCTCGATCCCTTACATGTATTGGAAATGACGGGTTATGCTTCACGTCTGGCCACTTGGCGTGTCGTAACGCACCCCAGGAGGAGAGCGGTTTGCGAGAAGGGCTTCAGTGCTGCCAGGCGCCCGGTTTCCAACTTTGCTCACGGGGCAGGGGAGGGGAGGGCAAGCTTCTAGAAGAACGGCACCATTCGCAGCCGTTTCCACCGCCACGATTGATTGCCAGCGGCGTCTCGGATTCGGCCAGCAGCATTCGCGTGCCCCGGGGTCGGTCCGGCGTCTACAGCACAGAGGTGAGACGTCGGAAGCCCGGATGAAGCCATTTCTGAGGCTCTATCACGACGACAGCCTAAACTGTGCACGGCGAGGATGAGAAATGTGGGCTCTTATTTTTTTGTGGGAAAGAAAGAGACAGACAGCGAGGCACAGACCACAGACCACAGACCATAGATACCTAGAGGTAGAGAGAGCAAGGAAGGGAAAGGGAAAGGGAAAGGGAAAGGAAAAGATACTTGGCACAGTACGAAGAGCAAGCACTTTACGGTACCGCGATGCATGAAGGGACGGCAAGAGCGATCAATGTGGTAGGTGCTGTGGTCAAAGCTTCGGTTTGCCAATTTGACAGCTCTCGAGTACGAACAAGGTACGCGGTCATCCCAGCGGCGGCCTTGTGACAATCAGGTAATCTTGGGGTTCCTCTTAATTTAAGCCTCAACCGACTGCCAAATTTACATGTGCTCCCATGACACCATCTCGGAAATCACCCAAAGGTTAACCGATGTCGTCGACCCGGCGCTCCCACACTGTGGGCATGTACACGTCCTCCTCCCAACTCCAACTCCATCCACAGGTCCTGTGGCTTGCTTGCCATCAATGCGACTCCCGTACTCCTTCTGTCCCCTGCCTGCTTCCAGAATCATCAACCCTTCATCAGGGGCTGATCCCCAAACAGACCAGGCCAGGCTCAGCAACAGTTGCGTACGTGGTTGCGCTGCGCTGTGCTCCATAACCACCTCCTCGCCAAGCTATGTGCAGATGGGTCCATCCCATCGCGTAGCGTCCTCGCCCATCTCCCTCTCTCTAGAGCTTCCCTACACGATGCGTCCGTCGTGCGTCCGTCCGGGCCCACGCCAGCGGATCAGATCACACCAAAGCACGCCCCCACCCCAAATGTGGCTCATCTGTCAGGTACGCGAACGGCTTGCCTGGCCACCCAAGGCCACCCCAGCCAGTCCAGCCCAGTCCAGCCCAGCCCATGACCCGAGCGCTTGGAGAAGGCCGTCCGTCTCCTCGGCTAGTCACAAGTGCGAAAGCAGGTGCGTGGCCCGTTCGGTCTTCGCTGTCGCATGCGCTTTGGGATGGCTGCAGTCCGCATTGCACCTACATGCATGCTTTAACATACATCGGACGGGAGCTACTCCATCCATCCCACCATCTTTCCTATTTGCCCTTAATTTTTACTTTATCGTTTTTCCCCTTCTGCCGTCCCGTTGCCTGGCTAACAATGGAATGCTTAGCGCCTGGCTCTGTCTGCAACGATCGTCTGGTAGCCGTTTCGTGACAACTTTCGGCTCCATCATCCCAAGCGACTCAAAACCATTCTGATACACCACGCCCCAAAGTGCTCGCCTGATCTTTTGCTAGACAGCCCTCGAGGCAATCCACAGTTGCTCTGTTCCCAGCCTCCTGCTCCGGAACCAGGGCATCGTCGTTCATGCGTCCACGGTCAATCCTGGTAGCAGACTTGCTGAAGTCATCATTTCATCAGCATCGCCCAGTTCCAGACCCTGCTCCAGGAAAAAACCCCGTCTGGCTGATCGCTGCGCCCAGACGCGCGCCCACCGACCTGTCAGAAGCAACAAGCCTGCAAGAGCGTTTCTCCAGCACCCTCTCCCCTTTCGCTACAAAAGAAAAAGATCACCCTCGTCTTCTGCCGTTCGTGGCCCCTGAGCCTCCTGGCGCCCCGCTCCGATGATTCAGGGCCCTAATCCACTTTACCCCACTCCATACCCGTCCGCATGAACGCATAAACAACGCCAATTTCCTGTCACCTCTTCTAGCCGCTTTCCATCCCCAAGGCTCCCTTCCAAGACAGCCAAATCGTTCAAAATCTGCCCTGCCCAAATTCCTGTGCCTATGAGCGCCCGCGGAACTAGTAGAGCGCTATCTCACGTCGTCGGCCAGCCCGGCCACCAAGTGATCCTGTCGTCGACCCCACGCGGAAGCAAGGATTCCGCAATCATTGACACGTGTGGGGATTTTTCGAGAACCATAGCACCCACTAAGCCTCTGCAAGGATCCCAGGTGCTCCTGTTGCCAGCGGACAGATACTGTCGAAGAACTACGGACAGTAAAAACCGCAACAGCTTTACATGAGACACTTTTCGTGATCTTCTTCCAGAAACATCCGTCATGGAGTCGGGTTATGGCAGGTTTGCAAATATCAGGATTGTAGTAGTCTTTCCACAGGACTATACTAGATAAAATTTCTATTACTCTTAGAATTTCAACAGCTTCTTCGTAGATTTTTATTAAAAAAATTTCCACATTTACCAAGACTTCAGCCTAAAAATCTCCAATCTTCTTTAGCAATGAACTAGTTACCTGTCCAATATACAAACTTGGAAGTGGTGGTGTGATGTGCGATCCACGTCCTTGGTTGGCTGACAAAAGGCCATCTCGCCTTAGAATAGCAACACCAAAATAAGCTTGATTCCCGTGTGGTATGGTAGAGGATAATCTCCCATTGTAATTGTACACTATTTGCTCGGTTCAAAAAAAAATACAGTTTTGTTCGCATATTACATCATCCCAGAACGCCTTTGCAGATCAATATTGGCTGCTTCGTCTGCCATGTTGGCCTCAATAAGCACCAACAGTCTAATCCGGTAGCCTCCCCGAAAGGCACTCCTCCTTTCTTACCAGCCGTTCAGGGCCCCATGCATTCAATACGTCAATGGAAGCATTCTTTCTTTCCACTTCCTTCCCTTCCCTGCCCTGTCCCGTGCCCTCCTAGCGCAGATCAGCTCGGTGCATTGAGCATGTTTGCGTCAAGGTACCCTGTCGTTCGATTTATACCCTGGTTCAATAGTCCACCCACAGTTTATGCGAAGTTGTCGGACCTATCCACCCAAATGTCCTCCAGCTCCGCAAAGCTGTGGAAATGTACAGAGCCGGTGTTGGTCGCTGTAGAATGGCAGCGGTGTATCCAATTTGACGTGCACCGACTTCTTCTCCATTCCGGCGAAAGCGCTGCCCATGAAGCTGTAGTTCCACTTTCCGTCATCCGGCACAAGGAAGAAACCCTGAATCGGGGACTCAACAGCAGCTTACGTTTCTCTCCCATAGTCGTCGTGAATCCCTGGGGTTGGTCGCTCTGGATGTCCCTGTTTTCGGCTCCCCATTTGTACCCCTGAGGTGTCAGGCCCCAGGCCGACAATGACACACTACCTGGAGTGAACGAAACCGACACCGTCACCGTGTTCTCTCTGTCCCATTCGTTGTGCGCGTCAAGCAACTTGGCGTGCTCTGTCACGTCGGACGCTGGCATGTACGGAAGCTCGTTGCCCGACATCGTGTGGATGACACCGAGAGGCTCCATATCCTCAAGGAATTCGCTCTTTGGCAGCTGCTGGGGCAGCTGGACGTTGCGGAGGCCACCAATCTGAGGCATCATAACGATACATTTGATTTCCTTGACCTGGTCATTGTCGGGCGCAGAGGATCCATAAAGGTAACCGGCCACCTGCACTCTTAGATCCGCAATTGTGATGAATTTCTTGAGGATGTTGTTTGGCATGACGTAGGTGATGTCATCAACATCGTTGTCCACTGATGAAACATAGATGTTCTTGGCCCTAGTTCGCAAGTTGGAGGTGGCAATGGCACGCGTCCTCCACTCCGTCTTTGAGGCAAATGTCTGTTGCTCAAACTGCGAGGTCGTGGTGACAATTATATCCTCGCCATGAACGTTCTGTGTCTTCGTGGTGACAGCAGTCAATTGTTGTTGCTCTTGCTGCTGCTTTTCGATCTCTGCAGCCTGCTGCCTCTGCATGGATGGGGCAGAAATCTCCATACCCAAGATAATATCACGCACTTCTGTGCTGGTCAAGCTTGAAACATTGACGTTGTTCTTCTTGCCGTAGTCGTTAAGAATGAGATCTCGAAGTTGGGTTTCAACCTTGATCCAGTCCTCATCAGACAGTGCAGGCCAGATGTGATGGTCATGCGTGATGACAGTCTTGTCTGGTCGCAGGATTAACTTGGTCTTGTCAGGGTTGACATGCAAGGCACGGAGAATCAGGACTAGACGAGAGAAGGCAGTGTAAGACGAGATGCTCTTCAACCATTCATCGTACAGGTTGAACAACACCATCTGAGGCTCAGTCGCTCGGAGGATCATGTCTCCCAGCTTCTCAACCTTCATTGCAGCCTGGAACGGAAGCTGCAGCTCAGAGGCTCTGATAGAAATGTTGGGAAATCCAGCAGATGCACCTCAAGAGGATCCAACAGACCCTTACGGGTAACAATCAGCTGCTTCGGTTGCTCCTCAACAGGCAATGATCGAATCAGAGCTGCAACTTCTTCAGCCGTCTTCCACTTGGCGAGCTGTCCAAGACGTTTCTGTCCTGCCCAGACGCTGGTGTGGATAATCTTCAAAAACAGTTGTCCAGTACGCGGGTTGAAGATGAAGATGGCACCGTTGATGGGCTTAGTTGTCAAATTACCCTCAAAGGTCTTGTGGATAGTAACTCGGTACACGTTGGTATCATCAATGAACAGCTGGGTCTGGTTGCTGAACAATTCAGAGTAGTTCTGTGAGTTCAGGAACTCTTGGTTGCTTTCGGATGCATACAGTTGCAGACCCTTGCGGATACGCTCTCGTAGCACATAAAGAGCAGGGTTCGCCTTCATGATCTTGGCCATGGCCTGCTGGATCAGGACCTTGAGACCAGGGAAGTACATGCCGTATGCGGAGTACAGGTTGTAAGCAAGATCAATGCCAATCATCAAACCGGTAGCAGAAGGATAGATACTGGCACTATCGGTTGTGTAGTCCAGATACTTCGCACGCGTGTAACGCTCAATATCGTGCGAATCGTAGTCACCGTACCTCAGCTGGACATCAATCCAGAACTTGTTCGTCGTAGTCGGCTCGATGGTGTCCTTGGTATCGTAAAGGTGGGATGGGCGAGTGACATTCCACTTGTGGCTGGCGAAAAGGAGGATATCAGCACAAGAGCTGTTCATCTTGTATGACTTTCGAGGATGGATCGTTTCCTTCTGCACGGTCTCAATGCCAAGTGACTCCAGCTCTTGGTCGAACACTTGGCAAAGATCCATGACCACTGATTCGTGAATCTTCTGCCACAAATGGGCTCGGAAGATTTGAATAAGCGAGATCTTAAGGGTGGGGATCTTGCCGTGCAAGAAGATACCAGTCAAATCAAGTTGAACTTGGAAACCAACATAGACGTTGGCACGGTTGATAGTAGGTGACCACCACAGAGTGAAACGACGGTTAGGAATCTGGTTCAGACCGGAACGCTGAGCGTTGGTCAGCTTCTTGAACTTCATCGACTCTTCGAAACCACTGTTGTGGAGCACAAGGTGATCGTGTCGCAGATACAGCTGATCTTGGTCGACTCGGAAACCAGACCACTGCGTGGCCTCTTGCTCAAGCGTGATATCTTCGACAGCGAATGTTGCTGCACTTTGTCCAGATGACTCGTTAATCAGAGAGCTGAAGGCCTTGTGTTGGCTTCTCTCCTGAGAATCCAATGTGGCGAACTGAGCAGCCGTAATCTCGACTGTATCGTAGAGCTCGGCTGAGTCTGTTTGGCCAGAGCTCTTCTCCTTACGGAAAACTAGGATATGGTTGGGGGTAACAACAAGATCCTCCTTGCCACCACCAAGCTTAATTCGGTAGAGGCGGTCCGTGCCGTTGACTATGTTGAAGGCACGTCTAGGCTGGCCATCCGGACCCAGCAGAAGATCTCCCTCCTTGACATCCTCAACGGCAACCTGGGTATGGTCATGTCGGAGCAGCATTGTTCCATTGGCAAGACAGGCCTTCTCCCAGAACAAACCTTCCCAAGATGGGAAACCAGTAGCCTTGAAGAGGGTGTGTTCAAGGATAGTCTCTACATTGCCCAACGCCTGAATTACATCAGTTCGGTAGGCGTTCAAATTCCAAAGTTTACCATCATGTCGCTGGCTTGTCCACCAGAAGGGATTGCTCTTCATCAGCTGGTAGATCTTAAAGTCTGCACGGGCACGGAATCCCTTGTCAAAGCTGAGGGTGCTTCGGTCCTTCTGGAACAGAGTGTTGATTCGGGGCAAACCACGATCCCAGCTGTCCTCAAGATCCTCGAGAGTGAGACGACGGTTTTGCTGGTTTGCCTCCAGACGCTTCTGGGAATACTCTGTCCAAACTCGCTGGGAGTCAATGAACTCAGCCTCCCAAGGAATGATGTATCGGAAGATGTTGGGAATCAACGTCTCCTCGTTATGAGACATTCCAGATCGGTAATGGGTGACACCAGTGTCTGTCTGCTTCGACCAACGCTTGTCACTAGCAGGAATCAAAATGTGTGATCCAGAAATCATGCCCAGACCACCCAGCTCCTTTGGCGTATAGAAGACAGCGGGAGGGAAACGGGAAGGCATTTTCGAGTTCAATCCTATCTTCACACGGGTTTGAATCTTGGTCTCACACTTGACAATTGTATCAAGCAGATCCACAGTAGAAACGGCAGCCTCGCGGTAGTAAGTGAAGAGTGCGATCAGGGCAGTATTCCACTTATTGGCAATCTTTGTGAATGTGGTTGAACCAGACGACATGAGAATCTGTCGAATACGGTTGTTGAACTTCTGGATATCTTCCTCGGTAACTTGCAGGAAGGCGTGGGCAGTCCTCTCCTTGGTTGTGTTATCCACGAGAGACCAAACACTATCCTTGACTGGGAATTCCTCGTTCTGGTTGCGAATCTTGGGTAGAATTCTGACCTCAAATCCACACATGGAGAAGAGCAAGTTGGGGTTGTCACGACTGTAGACGCTAACGAAGCTATCCTCCCACTCAATAGTAGTGACAGAACAGGGAAGACGGTTCTTCAGGTCCCAGAAAACTGCTCGGCCCAGATTCACATCATGTCGCATCAGACGCATACGAGCGTCTCTTGGCCAACACTTCTTGCTCTTGTATCCGATGACGTTTTCAAAGTTAGGATCAGGTTGTTCAGTGAGGAACCGCTGGATAAGATCCCTCGACTCTTCCGCTGTAAATCTCAAAAGACCCAGATCTTGTCAATGTATCGACTGTACAATCGAATAGGGTGTCTAGATTCGGTCTCGCGATCTCGGAACTGCAAGAAGTCGTTGGGGCTCTGTGGGGTCCGGCAATCTCGCTTGCTCGCTGAGGGCCGAGCAGCAGCAGATCCAGTACCAGGCCGTAGTATTGGAAAACGAAGGCAGAGAACTGTAGTCCTCGAATCATTCCGTAACTGTTGACATGGTTCATGTCCTTGTAGGTGAGCTGCACGTTGTTCTTGGCAGTGATATAATCAGCAAGGTTGTGGTCCATAATCAATCTCAGCAGCGAGTTGAGTAATGTTAACTCCATCTTTTCGTAGACCTTGGAAAGTTCTGTTTCAATCATCACGTTGCACTCTCCGTTCTCAGTCTCCCAAACTTGGCTCAAGTTATTAATACCTTGAGCCCACTTGTAAACCAAAAGCGGTGGTACTTCGGAGTCGGAGGGTTTGATCCATGCAGGGAAGAGGTGTCTCTGGTCAGCTTGATACCAGAGATACTGATCGAGATAAGCATCGCTGATCTTCTCAATGGGCTCGATGTCGTAGACAGGGTTGATGGTGCTATAATTGTCGTTCATGTCAATGTTGACCTCCTTGAAAGCACGCTGTGTTAACAGGAAACGCTTGATACGCTCAAGAGTGGTACCCGGGCTGTCGTAAGCCTGCTCAATAAGGGCCAGTTCCTCACGCTGGCTCTGATTGAGACGACCCTTGACGGAGTACGCTTCTCGAAGTCGCTCAAGTGCGAGAATCAGAATCTTGGTATCGTGCTTGTATGACACACTAGGGAATGGAATCGGCGAGAACTTGCGCGATTCCAGCCAGTGCACAGTGGTCGTGTAGATGGCAACAGCCTCCTCTGAAGAGACATAGGGACCATCCTTCATATGATTGTGCTGGCGCTCTTGCTCGGCCTTGAGCCACAAACGTGTCAAACGACCCACATTCTTCTTCGCAACAGTCTTGTCAACCGTAGCACCACGTCGGATACGTTCTCTGTTGTAATGAGCCACGGAGATCCACCAATCAGCCTTCGATTTAACGTATCGAAGGATAATGTTCTCGATAGGGGCCGGCAGACCGGGGACCTTCCAGGGATGTTACTCTTCCAGCATCTCCAGGCCTCAGACAAATGCTGCAGGACTGTGTTGACCTTATTCTGCTTGATGCCTTCGGGCATCATGTCCATAAGGTCGGCCATGACTGAAGCACGAAGCTCAAGATCGAAGTGGGATTCTACTCGCTGCTTTGTGACAGTCTTGGCAACACCTCTGCTGTGTCTTCCTTCAAACTGACGTGAAAGAAGGTTGCCCAACCATCGCTCCAGCAGGGGATAATACCTCGCATGAAGAATAGCCATACCCGCCATGCAGGAGCCCAGAAACCACAGCCCGGTCCCTTGCCTACTGGTCCGGAGTTGAATCGGTAGTAGATCAAATGTTTGAGATCCTTGCATGTTCGGATTTGGTGCATAAGCTTGTACTTGTAACGGTACATACCAGTGAGCTGACCAACATGGTTGAAGGCATACAGAATACCATCAGCGAGCTGGAAGGCATCGATGTTTCCAAGTCGATATTGAACCTGGGCATCAACAATCAACTTTGTCAGTCTCAAAATTTCACGCATAAGGTGGAACGCGTTTCCGAAACGTGACTTCTTTCTCTCCTTTGTGGTGAGAGTCTTGACAGGCTTAAGATTGAAGTTGTAGTCAAGATGGAGGTAAGTCAGGTTCTTTCGGTGGATCAGCAGATTCAGCATGTTGAAACCTTGACGACAAACTTGAAGACCAGCTTCCACCCAGTCAATCGTGGTCTGCTGGAAGAACTTGGTTTGCTTAAGTGACCGCAGCAAGTTTTGGTTGTTCTGGGCCTTTGGCTTCCGCTTGTGCAACTCATTCAGAACGTAGTTCTTCAGCAGCTTCTGGTATGAAACTCGGACTTTCACTGGTGGGCGATCGGAAGGTGGGTGCTCCAAGTACCACTGCTTGATAAGCGGGACATCCTGGGCTCGAACCATTCGTCCTGAACGTCGGTCGAACAGGAAAGGTGCCCACCAAAGCTCGACGGCAGAAGAAGTGTCTTCGTTCTCGAGATCTTCATCTGCAAGGAAAGGCTCCACTCCAAGAGGCAGCTCAAAGGCGTCTTCTTCGGATTCCTCGTTGCTTCCCGACCCAAAGAGCTCGTCTTCATGAGAGAGCTCGACATTTTTAGGTGCCACGGTTCGCGAGGAAATAGGATTGATGCGACGGTCGAAGTGGAATGTGGGCAAGTCGGGATCTTCAGCACGATTGAAGACAACCTGGGGGTGAGAGTGCCATGACAGATGAACACTACGTGGGAGGGAGTTGTAGAGGTAGGGGTAAGCGACCCTGAAATCTGTGCGGATGGGGTTGCGGAAGATGATACGATCAATGGCGTTGAACTCTCCAAAATCCTCATCGTTCGGGTCCATGTCTTTGTACAAGGGTTCGAAGCGAGGTCCACCAGGCAGGGCGACGTTCAAAGCCTTAGCAGTCAAGAACTCCTGCAGGTCGAACAGGTAGAAGTAGTTCTTGTCGACGACATCAGAAATTAGCGGTCGACTGAGACGGAACAAGGTTGCCATCTGAGGAAGAGTCAAGTTCCACGATTTGTAACTTGGTCCGTTGACGTGTGGGGTATCTAATAATGGTCGATGGTCGTAGAACCATTCTAGGACTGCCTCATCTTCTTCCTCGTTGAGTTCCATCTGGATAGGCTCGAGCGGCTCGACATCTTCGATATTCTCGGACCACGACAGGGGCGGTTCTTCGTCATCAAAGGGAGGAAACGCATTCGCTTGAACAGCCTTCTGTCGGCTTTCTCTTTTCGCATGAAAGTCCACATCATCGCCCACTGCGCGAAGAAGACGGGTTCGATAACTCAGGGTATCTCGTTGACTAGTGTTAGGCAGCCGTTCACGTGGTAAAGAACCTTGACCTCGCGTGCCGACTCCCACGGCATCGGCATGTTCTCAAGGAGCTTTAGGACAGCATGTGGCATGAACTTCAAAGCACCCAGGTAGCTTCGCTTGTCATTGGTGTACTTCTTCTGCGACACATCGCCGATATCCTTGACGATCTTTCGCAGATGCTCAGGCGGCATGTCAGCTTTCTGTGTCTGAACAAAGCCGCCCTTGCGCTTCTCGCCGAATCTGTTGCGCCGCTCGCGAAGCCATTCCTTCTTCTTTTGCGCGAACTTGGCGATTTGGGGATCGGTCGGAGGGTTGTATCCTGGCGGGGAGGAGCCGGGGCTGATGGAGGAGGAGGAAGTGAAGAGGATGGAGGAGGTGGTGGCGGCGGTCCCCAGCCGGGAAGGGGAGGAGGAGGAGGGCCCGACATGCTGATATCTCGATGCGCTCTGACGGGTGCGTGTCGTAGAGCTGACTCGAGAACTTCACGCCGTCGCGCGTTTCAGCACGCGCTGGCACACCTGTTTTTCCTGGCTTCGGGTATGAGAGTTTAGTAGAATCCTACTCGTCGTCGTTTGCCGATGAGAATCGTACCCTGGTTGTAGGTGCGTACGTGACGACCTCGGTGGCGTTGATGAATAGCTTCTCGAGTAGACGCAATCTGCAGATAATTTTGCCTGCAGGAGTACAAGCTCTAACGCGAACTTCTGGTCACGTGATCGCGTTGTAGTGAATGTGGGGAGGACGCAATTGTATGGAGATCAAGCATACATTAATTAGGAGTCGAGAACCGCAATTGCAATCGCCACGTCTGCTAAATAAAAATTGAGATAGGCCTAGTACATGAATTAGTTCTGCCTTCCTAGTGTAATGCTTTATTCGCTTTCCGCCGATGTATCTTTTGTGTATGATCACCTGGCGTATCACGTCTCTTTCCATTGTGTTTTCAATTCCTATTGGGGATATTCAGGGGCTTGCCATTGGTCTCGTTTGTCGCTTTCTCGGTGCTATTGGAGCTGTATTGCTCTCTCGCAGTTTCTTATGTGGTTCTGCAATTGGGTTGTTGGGTGTGTAAAAGGATTTCTATGTGATAGATTGCTGCACCCATGTATGAATAGCAACCGTGAACTCCAGCTCTTAGATAGCTAGATCGATCAAAACTCCAAGGTGCCCGGGTAATCAGAACTAAATACAACTATTAACAATAGAAAGGTCGACCATAGCTGCGAACGCAGCCCTCTTGTTCAAAATACCAATATTATTACGATTTACCATCACAATACGCCGTATGTAGGGTAGCTCCCATTCGTAAACCACCCACCCAAAGTTCCAGCCAACCATGGCTTCGGAAGTGTACATTACATAATCACGGACCTCAACTTCTTTCCACCACGTCAAGGCGAGCTACCTTGAAAGAGCGAAGACCACAGCCGATTCCACCACAACGCCGCCAGAGAGATACAAACCATCTGCTAAAGCAAGATGGCGCACCTCAGTATGTCCAGAACCACCGCATTGGCGAACAAAACTGACCGTATGACCCACAGACGTCAAGCCGGACCCGGCTTACCTGAAGCTGCAAGGTGCGTGACTTCAAGTATCGAACCATTGACGAACGACGCTCCCTAACACGATATGCAGCTATGCAGCGAACCCGTCACCAGTACTTCCGCTGGACCTCCCGTACGGCCAGAATCACCTTCATGTATGTCCTGGTGGTCCCTGCCATCTTCGGATACGTCGCGTACAAAACAGATGTGAGCACCTCGACCACTACAATATTCGGCCATCGAAAACTAACAATCGACCTAGGGTCTCTACGACGTTCGAGCGAAGCGAAAGGGTGACACCATCTACGAGCGATAGAGGATTTGTCGTGGTTACGGAAGGAGGATCTTGTACATACCCCCAGGGCTTAGGACCAATAGAGCCGCTTTTGAAGTCATCAGATGATACCGTCTACTATTGATTGCAATACGTTGATTTGGCATTCGAATACCGTGGGTATCTAATCGTTAGAAAGCGCGTCCACATCACTACAGCAATTGGTATAACCGCACCGCGCGACTCACCAACGTCCTCTGCCCCGAGATCGTCTTGCTGGGCCATCGGGAGTCTCTCGCCTCTCCTCCATTCACCCAAAGGCACACTACTCCCACCTCCATTTCTCCATCCGTCGCGACCACCGCGACCCTCACCCAGGCGACCAAAACCGTCATCCGGGCCCTGGAAACCGCCACGATGACCACGAGGTCCGCCTCGCCCTGCGGCAGAAGACTCACGGCGAGCATTCATGGCAGGCGCCACCGATCCATCTGAAAGGGGTGGGAGGACTGCGCATGATACGTAGTCCCCGACGACAAAGTGAGCTTCTCGTAATGTCTTGCCATTTTCGCGGTCTCCTGTAACCGGTATCTCAGCATCCTCAAGGTCCCGTACGCTGAGGCTTCCTGTCCGATAACGATGCTTCCCAATTCCTTCACTGCAAAGCGTGGCGCTGCATTGTTAATGGCGCTTGTTCCACGTAGATCTGGACAGACGAGCTGAAATACTAGTCTGGTACCGATAGACGGCGATGGTAAGATGGATGGCTGCACGGCGGCAAGCTCCAGCGCCAACTCCTTCAGCGAGCAATCCGGCCTCGTGTAAACCAAGATATGTGATGGTAGAGAAGGCAAAGCAAACTCATCTGGCCTATGAGAAACGTCAGACCGGCTCATCGCGACCCTGAAAGTACCAATGAAATGCTTACCGATAGTATTGCCCAATTTTGTAGAAGAGCTTCAGCAGGAAAGGTGGAGGAGGGGCTGACTCGAAATCATTATCCGAATCAGAGGACATGGTTGATGAAACTGCTTGCTCCCAGGAACTCGGTTGGGGAGGCTTCGGATCAATTGCAGGCGATTTGTAGCCAAGCTGGCGCAGGCTCAACCACCCTTATGCCCCAATATAACCGGCGGCAAATGACGGCAACAGCATGGAAATGAGCACTAGATCTCGTCCAAAGACTAACCAAAGGTGTAATCGATTATACAGATGTCTTGAGATGGTATTAACCGATACTGGTTGATGCCAAATGAGCTGTGGGTTGCACTGACATGATGTTGTATTCCAGCAAGTTCCAAAGAATATCCGTTATCGATAAGCATTTGCAACATCATGATCTCGAAGAGGTGGGAATTGCGCTTCTGCATACACCCGATTGACATTATTGTCGCCGCCATTAAACCCGCATTTATTATTTGAAATATACTAAAAATTGAAAATCCCGAAAGTTTAAACGATTTGCTGGCCAACATGGATTTTGCGGCGCTGATGAGCAAGGAGCTGGCCAAGTCCAAGAAGCCAAGCGACGGAGGGAACAAATACAACAAGCGATCTGAAGTCGAAGCCCAACGAAAGGCCGCATACGAAGCCGAACAAAAAGCACTCGAAGAGGAGCGACAGGCTAAAGCGGCAGCAAAGCGCAAGCGCGAAGAAGAAGTAGCCTTGGAGAATGCTGCTCGTGAGGAGAAACGTCGTAAACTAGCCGAGGAATCGCGAAAGAGACAGGAAGAGAAGGACCGAGAAGAAGAAAGAGCGCGTAGAAAGCGCTTGGGTCTACCGGAGCTTGTCGAAAAGCCGAAGGAGGACGGTGAGGATCATGCTTCCGATGGCGAGGAGGATATTCCGGAGGACGAGCTGGTTGAGAAGCTGAGAGGCTTGGGAGAACCGGTCAAACTCTTTGGCGAGAGCCACACAGCGAAGCTACGGCGATATAGACGATTGACGACTGTCCTGACGCAGGGCCCGATACCAACTACTCTGGAGCTGGTGGATGAGAAGGACATGAAGCTCAATGGAACGGTGCCCAAGGACAAAGAGGGAAAGAAACTGCTGTTCAGACAGCTCGCCAGTTACTTCACCATGATCTTGACCGCGTATCAGAACGCAATGGACGCAGAAAATAATGATACAACGGCGGGCAAGCAGGCCTACAATGCCATGGTGCAAACAAGAGAAAACATGAAGCCGGTATGTAGCGATTACAACTGCCCCTGTGTCGTGCGCCTTTACTAAGACAATCACAGCTATTTCGCAAGCTCGAAAAAGGAGACCTTGATGAATCTCTCCTCGAACCCATTATTGAGATTGTCAAGGCCATGCAGGAGCGCCGCTACGTCGATGCTAACGACGGCTACTTGCGTCTTAGTATCGGCAAGGCCGCTTGGCCCATTGGTGTCACCATGGTGGGTATTCACGAGCGAAGTGCTCGCGAGAAACTGCACAATGGTGAAAAGGTCACGTCATGGGCGACGAGGTGACGCGCAAATATCTTCAGAGCATCAAGCGTTGCCTTACGTTTGCCCAAGCGCGCTGGCCGCCTACAGATCTACGACAGCTGATGGGTTAAGAGGAGGACAGTGTAGACTAGACGAGATTTAATAGTGATACCCAAATTGCCAAAAAGTTAAATGCATATGCTTTATTGAGAGTTTGGCTTGTGATCGTAATGTTGTAGTATTGATCTAGACTCATGGTTCTTCGTGATTATCAGACGTTACGTTGTGCGGGTTGTTCGTACCCAGAGTCAAGCAGCTACCAACCCTCGGACTGTCGTAATGTGAGTCGACGAATGGTGTGCCGTATGCCCGCCAAATTTTATGGACTCTAGAACCCTTGGCTGTGTTATCTTCAGGCCTTAAGAGTTTCCCACCTTTGACCAATCTTGAAATCACTCTTTGCGAATTCCTGACCATTATACTTGGCGTATACTCATGGCATGAATTCGTTTGCGATTCCTTTTCAAGTGAAATGATCATCAACCTTGAGTCTCTACTTCCGCACCGGTAGGCCCTTGCCGGTTCTCATCATACCAAGCCTCATCAATAGCTTGCATGCCTCCGGTACCGAAGCCAGTCTGCTTCTTGGAGCCCGGAACCTCCAGCCCGGCGGCTATGATGCTGATTCGGCGTAGTCGCTCTTTCGCCTCATACTCGTATCTTTGAGCAACCTCAAGAGCATTTTTCTGCATTTCAAGTCGTGGATCTGGTCGTATGGCAACCAGCAACTAAATGAAAATAGTTAGTACCGGCACTTATACAGCATATCCATGTTACATACTTTATTTCTGGCGTCGATCCGCGCCTTGAGCTCACCATCACGAATCATGCCTACCAGCTCGCCTTCTACTGACTCGCCCGGTCGTGCGAAAGCAGCATTCAGGCTCTCTAGAGTAACACATGAGAATGGTATAAAGTATTGGACGATGCATTTGCTGCGAATGCGGGAGTATAGAGTGGGGATATGCTTCTGGAGATAGATGTCAAGCAGATAGTCTGTGCGAACTGACTCGAGAATCGACAGACAATTTGAATAGCGACCATTGACGAATCCGCTGATAGCCTTACGAATATGCGGCTCTTGCTCCAAGAATGATCTGAACGGTTGGTTGTCCAGTACACGCGTTTGAAGGTCTTTCCGGTCCATGGTTGCCAAGGCAAGCAAGCCACCATAAATGGCGATGTCATTGGGCGAAGCAATATGATTATATTCAGCGGCGGGGACTGAGAAATCCGCTTGCAAAAAGCTCCTGGCCGCGTCTTCGTAGTGACCAAGGCCAAGGTGAGCAACACCAGAAATGACCTTGGCGAAAACCTGCAGTGCCTTCTCGTTGTCACTCTGAACACCAGCAATCTTGCCAACGTTGTTAAGAGCCATGGTCCAGTCGCGGCGTTGCAGAGATATGCTAACGAGATGCATGCCGCAGTCAATAATCTGCTTTGTTGTGCTCACATCTTGGCGCATGCGGCTGTAAGCTTCAGCAGCCTCGTTCAAGTATCCCATGCTTTCATAGTGCTTGCCGAGGTCCTCGTTACCCATCTGTACATCACCGTCAGCAAGACATTTGTTTGTTATCGCCAGGTGTTACCAACTCTAATGCTCTCCTTGATAAGATTATTACGATAGCCCTTCAGTTCAGACTCCAATCTGGCGGTCTCGGTCTTGTTCGCTGCCTCGGTCTTCTCGATCCAGGCGTCATCTCTCTGCGCTTCGGGTTCATCTGGCGCGGCGACCCGGATGAGCTCCCATGCCTCTTTGTATCTCAGGACATCGTTGGTCTTCTTAGCTTCGGCAACGGCAGCCTTCAAGGCTTCGACCGTTAACGGTGGCGATGATTTTGCGATGAAGAGGAGGCGATCGTATCGGGTGCGTCCTGACGAATTGTGAGCTTAGGCCTTGCTTCTAGAGTACATTGACGATTCCTACCCTCGTAGTTTTGAATATAGAGGTCGATATCAAGCTTTGGTTGCTCTGTAATCGGAGCCGGTCAGCTCAACCTGGGGTCAAGGCTGGGGTGAGGGGCAGTGGGGAGCAAGTAGGCAGACCTGTGATAAGGACGACTCCCAAGTTCTCCATCCGGGAGGCAAAGTCTTGCAAAGGCCCGGCAGTAGCCATGGTGACTGACCCTGAATGCGAAGGTTATGACGCCAGAGCCCACGAGACCATGGACAAGTGTGTTGGTACGGATGGTGACGATGCAGGTCGGAGTTCGGGGTCTCGGCGACGTGAACGGAATGGTGGTGGATTGGTGGGGTCCAGTTTGTCTGACGGGAGCTTGCACTGATGCATTAGAGCAGCTTACAGGACAAACTGGGGCTAGCCTCACCACCTTACCCGTGCTGTAGGTACAGGTACAGGTACATTGGGTTCGGTCTCTAGCGCTTCAGGGACCCAGCCCATGGCATGGGATCATGGAAATCCAACATCTGGACCCTTACATGCTCATATTTGACCATTTTCAGTAATTGCGGTTATTTTAACATCCTGGACGGCCGTCTAATGCCATTTCGGCGAGCATGTGCATTCAATCTTGGTATTAGTGTAACAAATGCGTGGCATTACCCGTATGGCATGTCGTCAACAAACACAACAAAGACCAAGTCACAACTTCGTCTAGGTTGCTGGTGTTGCCATGATACTGACAAATGCACGTTATAGGTCTCATTCAATAGTATGCGACTCTATTGAATAACTACTTGAAGCGGTTATTGGCTAGTTTCTTCTGTTACTAGGAGACATTGGCATAAAGTGTAATGGAAGCGCTCATGAGGAATCAACTTGGGTCAGGATGTGGGAAGAGACATTCGATCTCGTATCATCACAACAACAGCCGAATCAAGCAAGTTTTCTGGATACAGTTGTGAGTCTTTAAACAGACATGGATATGAATGAGCGATTTAGCCATGAGTCTTGGCATGTTGTGCCTCGAACGATTAACGATCCCAGCAATGAGCTGACTGGGGATGATATGCCGACTAGCCCATTTCCTAAATATCCCATTGGTAGGTAGTTGAAGAAACTCTGTAGCTTATGACGTGTGGTTGAAGCAGTTGTTCCAGTTAACACGCAAGTGCCTAGACCAGTTGAGTCACAAAAATCATAGTGTACCACTGTATGAACATCCAAAAGAAAGCCCGGCATCGGGGAATTCGTGGTATCAGGGCAAAAGATGAGAATGCTCCCCGGACAGGCTTGAACTGTCGACCTCCTGATTAACAGTCAGACGCTCTAGCCAACTGAGCTACAGGGATATTCGCTTATCGAGGTGTTTGATAGACTAGTTTATAAGGGTTTGATGCAGAGTTGTGGAGAAAAAGAAAACCGAATCGCAGCGTCAGGAAGCAAAAAGAAATCGCGTAACACACTCCCCGGACAGGCTTGAACTGTCGACCTCCTGATGGACGGTTATCTTGCGAATAACAGTCAGACGCTCTAGCCAACTGAGCTACAGGGGATGTCTTCTTATGTAAGCGGACTGCTAAGAATGCCCAAGTTGAGCGGTTGATGCTGTTTCGTAGGCCAAGTTGGTACGATGCTTCATCTTGCATCAATATGATATTTATTGGGCGAGAGGAGGGGTGCAAGAAGGGTAAGAGACCTTGCTATCCTTGGGTGTGGGCAATTCGACATTTGGTGGGATTCCATGGTTTTTATGGCTCTTCTGAGCTGATCATTTTCCTTGTTTGCCTCTTAAAAGACGTAACATCCCTTAGAATAGTAAAGCACGACAGTAAACCCAGTAATTACTCAGATGTTGTATATACGTGCTGGGTTGTCAAGCAGCTCAGGGGGCGATGGGCATCTCGATGAAAAGGAATGGAGCACAACATAACCTACCTACCTACCCTTGATTACCTTACCAGCACGACTTTCCAACCCGAAGCAGACAGAGGCTGCTCGGGAAACATGCTCTTGTAGTTTAAATATTTTAATCAGCCATGCCGTCATGTCCCAAAATTATCAGCTTATTTTGGATCCTGTTCGGATACCCGGCACGTAGCAAGCTGTGTAGCTATGAAACAAGTGCATGAAAAGAACATGGTGTTGGCTCAATAGCCGCGATTGTCACACACATCAGCCTGCCGTGCGGCCACTGGCTACCACCGACTAACCTGTTTCCTGGGATCTCATCATTTATTCCGGAGGCTGTGTTCTAACTGCCACATGGACCGCAATGCTAAAGGAGATCCGCACAGGAACAAGCAATATCTCACCTGTAACCCGCCAGGACCTCCGACATGGAATGCATATGGAAAGCTCCGTACGTCCTGCGCCTGAATGACCGGACTTTAGGTTAGCTCATGGTGTCCAAGAGGACGCTAATCATTAAGTTGCTACCCATCCCTAATCGAGGCAATGGTGTAGATGAGGGGTTGCGGCACGGATAAACCTGCACTGTATTGAAAGAAGCCTCATCCGATACTCGAGGAATAGGGTACCAAAAGGATGGTAGGCTGGGCATGATGAACCGTTCATGCTTGTTGTGAAGCAGCCGATGGGAGGGTAACATGTGCGATTTCGGTTATCCTCGCGAGGGCTAAGAGATCTGTAGTTCAATATCAGCCGACCGAGACAACAATTCCCCTGTAGCTCAGTTGGCTAGAGCGTCTGACTGTTAATCAGGAGGTCGACAGTTCAAGCCTGTCCGGGGAGTTTCCTTTTTGCCTCTTATCCGAGCTACTTGTGGACCTCGTATGGAAACCTCCGCTGTTGAAAATGTGGTTGTTCTTCATTTTTGACAAGGAAATAGTTTCCATGTTGTAACATAAGCCATCATTGTTGGCTATTGTTTAACCATCGCTTCCCCTGTAGCTCAGTTGGCTAGAGCGTCTGACTGTTAATCAGGAGGTCGACAGTTCGAGCCTGTCCGGGGAGTGACCTTTTCTTTTTGCTCTCCACCCTGCCCTTACAGGGCCTGGTGTTTGGCTCGATCCATCGTCAGGCTTTGTCCCATTCTGGGTCCATCGGTTTTCCGTTGGTTTGGTACGATACCACTTTTTTGTGTCGAGTATGCCTTGCCAAGTCTTGTCTCCATAGCTAGCGCCCGGGTACCTTGGTATTCCATCCACACGTCGGAGTACAGTCGATGAAATCAAGGTTAATG
Source organism: Albifimbria verrucaria (assembly GCA_020081605.1). Classification (NCBI taxonomy): domain Eukaryota; kingdom Fungi; phylum Ascomycota; class Sordariomycetes; order Hypocreales; family Stachybotryaceae; genus Albifimbria; species Albifimbria verrucaria. The sequence continues at coordinate 1,411,048 of JAHREC010000062.1, forward strand.
GTTATACTTGTAGGTAGCTGTTGATTACGGCGCCATCCTGTCACCTGCAGTCGCGATAATTACCTTGATTGGACCTCTGTGAAATATTTAGGTATACAGTACAGGTGCCAACGTTTGCCGAGAAATTCAACATCATCGCCAAGCAGCAAGTGAACTTGGGCATGTCTTTGCGCCTTGATTGTCTCCAAAGCATCGGAATCACCGAAAAAAAAATGGGCCATTTCTGGGTCTCTCATCGTGCCGCTACTATCACCGTAGTAAATCGCCAGTATTTGTTATCCTGCAACGTGCTAAATCACAGGCGATAGCCGGGGCTAGCAGATCCAAAGACCAGCGGACAGGAGAACAAGTTCGGCGGACTCCAGTGAATGGGGAAAGCAAATCTACAAGTCATTTCCTACCCAGTACGTCACCGAAAATCGTATTTCCACAGCCACTTATCTCACACAGACAACATGTCTCCTTTGGGTCTCCTTACATGCACACTATCTAAAGTGCCGCTGGGGTTAATAGAAGGCAGTCGGCCACGTCTCATACCATGACAGCCCCTTGGCTCCGAGCACCGACTCCATAGCAGGGCTAAGTGTGCCGACATTCCCATCGGACCAGCCAGGTTAAGGGGCGCGGTGCCTGGATGGGGAATGTAGCAATCAACTCGAACGGCACGCTTCTTCCGATGCCTGTGGCTCCGCGGCAGCAGAGGTGCTGTACTGTACTGCGCTGCACCGCGCTGCACTGTACAGGCACGAGTCTTTCGGATGGAGGGATGGCCTAGTTCAGGAGCTAGCTGGGCCTGGTCGCCCGGGGCCGTAACATTGGATCAGCTTTTTCGTGCATGATTGAACAGCTGGCTGGAAGGCACGAAGTGGACGATAAACCAACTTTAAGTCGATTTGCCTCAGAAGCTTGCCGTTTAGGTTATCGTCATATGTAGGGCAAAGGCTACCCAGCATAAGACGGACTGGACGATCTGGTACTTGGCTGAGCATCTCACACACACCAAATAGGTACACAATGCTCACGGTAACGCAGCGGCCGCCGGGTCTTACGGCTCTGCCCTGGCATGACCCCGGCATTTGTCCGTACGCCCTCAAGATTGAACGCACGACTCGATCAATGACACCAGGATTTCGTCGAGGCTAGAGTTTCCGAATGATCTCCGGTTCAATGTCAGCAGTGGCGGACGTGCGATGATGAGTGAGTGAGCATGCCAGAAAGCAAGCCAGCAACCAAGTTGATGGAGGAGCATGTGCATCATCGTACATGCGTCGCTTCGATGACCAGAATTGGCCACGAACCCATCAATCTACCTCTGACTTGCCCGATTCCCGCGCATACCGTGCCTTGACAACAGTTGAGTGACGGGCGTCGCGAATAACACGGAGACAGGCCGAAAGCGTCTAGCCAATAGTTATGCCGTACAGGGCGGTTTCACTAATCACTTGTGAGCGTTTGCTGCGCCCTTTCTTGTCTCTGCGGTTGTCGGTTGTCTGTCCCATGGCTTGCATGGTTCCGGTGGGCTGCAGCTTTACCTCATTGGAAGCCCTCGGCACCGACGGTGGCGCACCGAGACTGCAGCAGAACGACGAGGATGGATGGGGTCCCCGCCATTTCCTGCGCGAATGTCTTATGGCCAGGATCCCTGAGATTCGACCTGTACGCTGGAACCCTCGTTCCAGGGAAGCATGAGTACGGGTAGCGGAAGATCGGCTTGTGTGTGGGCATGCTGCTGACCTGCTCTGCTTTGCCCTGCAGAGACGAGCAAACAGCCGCCCTATCGTATCGGCTGTAAGAATGACGGAGGCTATCTCTGCTCGAAGACGGTTGGGCAACGTCCCGAGATGCGGACCGTTGGTTGGTTGGTTGGTTAGTTGGTTGGCCCATAGAGCACACGAAGCCAAGGCAAACATCGGATGGGGATCAATCCACGGAGGCTTCCAGCGACGAATGCTAAGATTCTGGAAGGCGGCCCATGGTCCTACATTGGTCGTTTCAACTGCGCGTACACAGCCCAGATGGCAGCCGTGGGCGTCGTGTTTTCCACGATTTCGCAAGCCGTGCCGCTAGCGCGAGCGGTTGGAGGAGAACAAGAAGCCACCAAGCGTGAAGGTTAGCAGGCTACAAGGGGTCTCCTTTCAGTGGTGAGAGGCGCTAACTTTAGGCGCTGGCCTGTGCATGCGCATGCCAGACCGCCGCGTCAGGCCTGCAGCAGCAGCAGCAGGTTAGCATGTACCTGTACTTGGCCATGGACCTGGCCTTGCCTGACCTTGCATTACGGGTACTTGTGCTAGGTGCAGTTGCGCTGCACGTCGCCTGGAGTTACAGTGGGGTGGTGGCCTCGTCAGCACGCGCCAGTGTCTAAAAGTTCCTTTTTCCCTCTCGGTTGGTCTCGTCCTGACCACTGTGTGCTTTGCTTGATCTCAGCTGGCAAGTCCCTTTTTTTTACCATTTTTTTACCAGTACAAGTCAAGCAGGAAGGAAGCACCGCCGCTTAATCGTCTCGCCCAAGCCTCTTTTCTGTCTCTGTGTCTCTCTGTCTCCCCCTCCTCTTGGCCCCGTTCATTCCATCCTCTCTTTTTCTCACTTTTCAATCACCCTCGCTCCTCACTCCCCACGTCGAAATCCTTTCCCACTCAGGCCCTCTTTCGACAACGTGCCGAGACCCGGGAGACCGCAACGCAACCCAATCTGATGGCCAGCTGTGCCAGGATCCCGGGCAATTGAGATATGGGCTGCCACTGGCTTCGCACTCCGGGACCTGCAACAACGCCCACCAGGAACTGGCTCTGGTAGTACCGGCTCTCCCTGCGCGCTGTGCTGTGTGAGGAAGCCCCGCCTCCCGACACCCTCCGCAACCACGTACCACTGCACTGCGCTGTGGTGTGCTGTGGTGTGCTGTGTCCTGCGCTGCACCGCGCTGCGCTGCCCACCCACGTTTTCCCGCTAGTAGGGGTTCTACCGACACCACACTCCCCAGTCCAGTCATCGCTTCGTCCCCGGCGCCAACCCCTCGAATCCATTCGCACTCTCCTTCAACCTCTTCGCCTCCATCGACGCCCTCGTCGCCGCCGTCGCCCAGGGACTCGATCCCCACGAACCCGCGATGGCCAGCGACAAGGCCGAGGACGGCGCCGGCCCAAGCGACTGGCACGGCGCCGATCCTCCATCTCCTACCTCCAGTACCAAATCCGAAGATCTCGACGACAGGGCCGACGGAAATCCCGACGCGCCCTCGCAACCCATCCAGAAGCGACGACGAGTCACGCGCGCCTGCGACGAATGTCGTCGCAAGAAGATCAAATGCGACGGAAAGCAGCCTTGCACCCATTGCTCCGTCTACAGTTACGGTGCGTGCGCATATTCTTCGTTCCCTTCGTTGACCTCCCGCCTCTCCCCCTCTCTCTCTCTCTACTTCAAAAATTCTGCTCTTCCATGATCTTGCCTGTTTTTCTTTCCTGAACTCTCGCTGACTTGTCCAATCATGCAGAGTGCACGTACGACAAGCCCTCCAACAGAAGAAGGAATCCGGCGCCTCAGTACATTGAGGCCCTCGAAGGCCGTCTTCAACGTGCCGAGACGTTGCTGCGAAAGTTCATGCCTGATGTCGACTTGGCCGATCCCAACCTTGATCCTGCCATCCAGCAAGAGTTCCACAACCGCGAGAAGCAACGCACCGCTCAGAATGGCAAGCAACGTTCGGGCCAGCCCTCCTCAAGTGGTGGCTCTGACCCCAACCCCAATGAGGCTCAACTGACTTCCATGATTGACTCCATCGGTCAGTTGGACATGGACGACAAGGGCGGCATGGATTTTCACGGTATTTCATCCGGAGCTGTGTTCTTGCGGAGAATGAAAGAGCATTTTCGCGGCTTGCTCGGACCCGTCTCCAAAGTTCCTTTCTTGCCTCGCCATGAGCGTCCGCCTGGTCTGACGAACCTCGATTCCCCGTCTCCTGCCCCCAACTCACCATTTTCCACGGCTGCCACCCCTCTGGAACTACCACCAAAGGAAGTCACCCGGAATTTGTGCTATTACTCTCTCAGTTGCGCGACTTGTCTTGTCCGCATCATTCACGTTCCAACATTTTACCAGAAGTTGGAAAAAATGTACGAACGACCACTTGATAATCTTTCCAGCGAAGAAACTCACTTTTTGGGCCTCGTCTTCTCCATACTTGCGCTTGGATGCATGTACAACAGGTTAGACGACAACGCGGCAGACAGCGCATCGTACAAGGCAGCTATGGAGGAAGGGTAAGTTTTCATCACGCATTATTTGCGAAAGAATCTATGCTGACGGCGCGTACCAGACTCAAGTATTACACCACTGCCAGGACTTTGCTCCAAGACATCACAGAGTGTCGCGACTTGACGTCAGTTCAGGCACTTCTCTTCCAAATTCTCTTTCTCCAAGCCACATCAAACCTGAGTGGTTGCTATGCCTTTGTGGGTATCGCCCTACGATCGGCTTTACGAATAGGTCTCCATCGACATCTCGAGCATGACAAGATCGGGTTCGTCGAGCACGAGGTGAGGAGACGTGTTTTCTGGGTCATCCGTCAAATGGACATTTACACCTCAACACTTCTCGGTTTCCCTCTCATGCTCAGTTCCGAAGACATCGATCAGCTGTACCCTACAGAAGTTGACGATGAATACATAACGCCAAACGGCATTCTGCAGCCTCCGCCAGGCACGCCATCTTTCTTCGAGGCTTTTAACGCTCACACCCGCCTTATGGAGATCTTGGCCAAAATCACGAAGCATGTTTATCCGATGAAGGGGCTTGGTCAGTCCGTAATGAAGGGTGACAAGGCTACCTCAACCTATCGCATCAGCTATGCTCGAATTAAGGAGATCGAGGCTGATTTGCAGGATTGGTTCGAACGGCTTCCCGAAACCTGGCGCCCTAGCGCCGAAGGACCTATCGAGGTCATCCGGTAAGTACATGCTAAACTCCTCATTCCAATTTGCATTTTGGATCAAGTCTGACGAGATGACCAGGGTACGGCATCTGTTACGTTTTGCGTATGCACATGTCCAACTCGTTTTGTACCGGCCTTTCCTACATTACGTATCCCCACGCCTTAGCCACGGAAACAGACTTGACGAACTTTCCTATGCGTGTGCAGCTGCCGCAATTAGCGTTTCACGCAACATTGTGCACATCGGCCTCGAAATTCGGAAACAGCGCGTTCTCAGTGGACCATATTGGTTTATGCTGTACACCGAGTTCTTCGCTGTGCTATCTCTGGTATTCTATGCAATTGAAAACCCAGAGAAGCCCGGTTCTTCTGAGGTCCTCGCGGATGCGCGGGCTGGACGCAAGATGATTGCAGACCTTGCAGACAAGACCCAGTCGGCAGAGAGGGTCACAAGCGCACTCAAGGTATGTCGTTTAACACGCCACGTCATGACTCGTGTACTAAAAAATTACAGGTCCTCTTCGATCAACTACCGGAGAACTTGGACACGGCACAGATACAACCTGCGCCTACCAAGAAGCGGCCTGCGCCCGCGTCTAAATCGGGCCCCACCCCTGTTCGTCAAAGTCCAATGGGTACGCATCGATCGTCATCGCAATTGTCCGAGGATTTGATGCGGAGCCGAAGCGGCGCTGGTCCTTCGGGCATGTTTGGAACTACAAGCGCTTCAGCCGACAGCATGCGCACTTCATCGGAACGAATGTTCCAAGATGCAAACTTCTCCAACAACTTCGACATGCTACCAATTGACGTACCATCACGGGGACTCCGGAATCCACGAGCACTAGCACAAGCTCCCACGCGATGTTCCCAGGGCAATCGGCCAATTCGCACAACCCGGTACACAAGCTCGATTCGCTCATGTTCCCGTCCGAAGACCCATTCGCCTATCCTAATCAGCCTATGATGGAGCTAGGCTTCCAACCGAAGGCGGACGCGACGCCCATCACCATGACGGACCAGGGACCGGACTCGCAGTTCCTCTTTTCGGGATCTTTGGACGAAATTGAGAGCCAATTTTTCGGGCAACCGCCCCGTACATGATGGGGCAGCCACATCAGCCAATGCAGCCGTTCATGAACTTCTCGGACAACATGTTTGACCCGAGCAGCCTTATGGGATTCCAGCCGCAGGCGCAACAACCGCCGCAGCCGCCGCAGCAGGCAGGACCAGCAATGCAGCAGCAGCGACGTGTTCACCCGAACAGGCATCAACAGAGACGCATTGAACAGATCTTCACGGAGCACGGGATGCAACCGGACTGGGGAGGTTTCTTTGGTTCCGGCAGGGGCGGATTCCAAGGGATGTAACGGATAGCTAACAATATACCCATTTCTTACGATACAGGACGAAAGGAAGGCAGGCAGGCAGGCACATTTGGGGTTCTGGATATAACGACTGGCGCGAGAAACGGACTGGTTACGGCGCCATGGGACGTCACGGACTATTTTAAGAAGGGGTTCTGATGTTTTTTCCTTCTTTCTTCTTCATCTTCTTTATTTTCCCCGGTATCTCTTCTAACTAGAGCCTTCGAGCTTGTGATGGGGTTTTCGAAGTAGACATAAAAGGGCCATGTTGGATGAGGCGGGTGTATACAGGAGCTCGAGTCTGTGTATATAAAGCCACTGCCGTGACCCTTTTTGGTCAAGGACGAATGAGACGTTGAAGTTACAAGTGGCGAGCAGCCTCGGTTACATTGCAGATTTGATTGTGTGGCAGGGTCCTTTGTCAGAAGACTGATTCGTGGGCAGCTAGGACTCGGCCGACCTCGGCACCGAGGAGACATGCATAGGGCGTTGATGTAGGTACAAAGGCATGTACTGTCGACCATAGAGTACTAAGGTAGACACGCACGGTGGGTGACCAGGGGAAAGCCTGGCGCCCCGTGGGCTCGCCTCAGCAAGCGGTGCGCCGTCGAGAAATAGTATATGGGGGTAGGCAGGTAGGTAGGTAGGTGAGGGACCGCGCAGTGGATACTTGGATGCAATGAAGCCTATGGAAATTCTCTCATTGTCAAGAGGTGGAGAGATGGACGCGCATGAGCGTACGACAAAGTACGCGGCTGTCCATCCGTTTTACAGCGGCAGCTCAGCCAAATACTAGATACCCTGCCTGTTTAGTGCCGGTGGATGGGGCCTGGCGGCTGGGGACCCGGAGCGGATATGCATGATACGTATGCGAACAGGCTCTGGTGGGAAGGTGGTTGACCGGAAATACGAGGAACGGTCGAGTGCCGTGCCGGGACTTTTGTTTTTTCTTGCTCACAAGCTAGCGTGGTGTAAGCCGGCGCTTCCGGGGTGGTGGACGGAGGACGATTGAAGAGATTCGGCCGAGTCGGGGTGAGGAATCTGACTACCCTATATGAGAGCAAGTTGAAAAGGAGGGTGGAGATGGAGATTGAGGTGGAGGGGAGTCGGTACCTGGGGGTGGTGGGTGAAAAGTGACAACTGACAGGTAAGAGAGCAGAGCAAGGGTATCTCGTAACAAGGTAACACAAGGCTAAAATGAATAAATATTATTATAATAAACCAGAACTACCTATTTGGCAAAGAAAAAAATGTTAATTCGACATGTAAATTAGTATTTATTTTCCCCTCTCTTGTTTCAATCATCTGTACTCTGTCTCTATTGATTCATCTCCCTACTATAGTACATGTATTCATCCTGTACAAGTCCAAGATGCTGCTGATTCGCCGGTTCTCGTCTCCTACTTACCGCTTTGGTGAATTGCAAGTAGAGGTACTTCCTTGCTGTACTGGGACACACCACGTGAGCTTCACCTCACATGGCTGTTGACCTCTATTCCATGGCCTATTCTCGTCAGGAACGACACCCATCCACCCAAGATTAACCTGATCTCAACAAAGTACTACCTCAAGTGAGACGAGACCACCCTTGAATGTGAGAAAGTCTTCTTGGAGAAACATACGGTGTGACATCACCTACATTGCAACGTCGGGTTCCTTACTCTGCCTCACCTTCCAACCAAATGTCGGCCGATATGCAGCCAAGCTTTCGGCTTGTGCCCGACGATGAGTTCGATGCGATGTAAGCCTGGCTGAAATTAAGCCCGATGCGACTTTAAAATCGGCGTGTGGTGAACTCTATGCTGACGCTGAGTACAGCCTGGTGGATGCAACAAGAGACGACGGCTCAAGCGTCGCAGCACCGTCCGGAAAGTATCCCGGTATGGTGCCATCGCTTCTCTATGCCGGCCAAAATAAATGACTAACCTGGGTGGAATACTCCTGTCGCAGCTCGAGAACATGTTCGCAAAGTTATTGCTGAGCTGAAGGTTGACAATGGCCTCATCTATCTCCCCGGCGAGCCTACGCGGAACTTTGAAGATGCAGACATGGGTCCACGGCTTCGCCAGCGAAGATAGTCAGTTCACTAAGGCCCTTCATTGACAAGAACAATCCGTGATATCTAACCATCCAACCACAGCTTCTTCTACCTCACTGGCGCTAACATCGCAGACTGTGCCGTAACGTATGACATTGCCGACAGCAAGCTGGTCCTCTGGATCCCCTATGTTGAGCCGCGCCAAGTGCTCTGGTATGGACGCGCCCCTGATGCTGCCCGTGCCATGCAGCTCTATGATGTCGACGATGTCCGCTATACCTCTCAGCTGCCTCAGTTCCTGCACGCGCATCTTACCAAGCCCAACTCACCAACATTGTACATTCTGCATCCCGACCAGGCTCCCGGCGTCGGCAATGCATCGTATGGACTGGGAATGATGCCGGCGAGTGTACGTGTTGACTTCACCAGCCTACAGCCGGCCATGGACCGTGCCCGAGTTATCAAGACGGGTCACGAGGTTGCCCTGATCCGAAAGGCCAATGCTGTATCTAGCGCTGCGCATCGTTGCATCGCAGAGAACCTGTTGGGCATGAAGAATGAGCAGGAGATTGAGGCTGTTTTCCGAGGTGCATGCACTGCCCGTGGTGCGCACTCCCAGGCTTACGCTATCATTGCGGGATCCGGCATTAACGCGTCGTCGTTGCATTATGATGCCAATGACCAGCCACTGGCCGGTAAGCAGCTCGTCGTTGTGGATGCAGGCTGTGAGTGGGACTGCTACGCCAGCGACATTACTCGCACGCTGCCCATATCAGGCTCCTTCACGCCCGAGGCTGCCAACATCTACCGCCTTGTCCAGCGCATGCAGAACGAGTGCATCGCCAAGGTTGTCACTGGAACGCTCTACTACGAATTGCACTTGCTCGCACATGCCATTGCCCTCACCGGTCTTCATGAGCTTGGCATCCTGCGCGGAGATGCGCATGACATTGCGGCAGCGGGCACGACTGCTGCCTTCTTCCCTCACGGACTGGGCCACCATATTGGACTCAACTGCCACGATGTGACGGGTGCGCAGCGGCTGCTTCTCAGCAACAAGAGCCCCAATGTCGAAGGTGGCAGAAGGGAGTTCGTGTCACCAGCGGCGCTGCTGGCACTGAGCCAGCAAGCAGTAGAGGAGGCTCAAACACCTCGTACTCGCGTTCGTCCATACAGGGAAGCCAGCACCTCAAGCCTAATATGGTTGTTACCGTCGAGCCAGGAATGTAAGTCACTTGTTTTCGTCACTTATAGTCTATCTATATGGCTCTCCATCACCTTGTTCCCTGGCTAACACTTGGCACAGTTACTTCTGCCGGGAATACATTGAAGGCTACTTCCTTAACGATCCCGCCCACTCCAAGTTCATCAACAAAGATGTTTTGGAAAAGTACTACGATGTGGGCGGTGTCCGCATTGAGGACGATATCCTTGTTACCGAGGATGGCAACGAGAACTTGACCACGGCGCCGACTGCCGACGAACTCCTAGACGTCATTAACGGAGGTTTCGAGCGTTTATAAGAGTAGAGATTGTGTGTTGTGTAGCGAGAGCATATGGCCAGATGTTTGAGCATTTATTTGCTTGATAGACTTAGCCATGCCATTTGATAGATGTGGTGTCATTTTATGACATTGTTGCTAGATTTAATGTTCATCATGTTTGAAGTCACACCGGGGAGCAGGTCTGAGAACGCTTCAATGACTGGCCTACGCTATCCAAAAGAAGACACCATCTCATGCAATATTACGCAGGAAAAGTGTAAACACCCGTACAGTAGATACAATAACCCCTTACCCGTCCCTTTTGTCCGCTTCATCTATTCTCTTATTAGAGACCTACCCTTCCCCTCTCGTGTCTTACGTGCTGCCTACCTATCCACTCATTTACAGGTACTTCTCATGCGTCGTCGACTTGCGTCGCTTGTAGATGACGTATCCGCCGACAAGAACGACCTGGGAACCAATGAAGATGAAGAGCAAGGTGCGGTGGCGTGGCATGCTGTCGGCGATGGTCTGGGAGAGGGTAGCGTGGTGGTCGGTCAGGTAGCCCTGGAAGGTGCGCTCGTTGGCCTGGATCTTCTTGGTGAGCTCGTTGCGCTGGGCACGGATCTCCTGCTCGAGGGCCTTGATACGGCGCTGCAGCTCATCGACCTGCTCCAGCTTGGCAAGCTGGCCACTGATGCCGGATAGGATCTGCTTGAGCTCTTCGTGGTTCTGGTAGGTGTCGCCAATCTGCTTGCCAACGGTCTGATACAGGGCGGTGACCTGGTGGTTAGTGGCCTGCAGACGGATGTGCAGGTCGGCGAACTGCTGCTTGCTGGTCTCGAACTTGTCGGCGTCCTCGTCGGGGATGAGGTGCTTGAAGGGTCCTCCTCGTTGGAGCTCTCCTGCTTTTGCGTCTTCACGCGCTCAGAGGTCGACTTTGGTCGCTCCTCCTGCTTCTTCTCTTCGGGCTTCTTCTCCTGGGTATCACCCTTGTTGTAGCTGTTGTGAGCCGTCTCGGACATGACGACGAGCTTGAAGACCTCGAAGGAGTCGGGGTTGTCAGGGGTGGCGGCGCTGACACCGAAGAAGTTACCGGCGGGGATCTTGATCTTGTCGCTTTCGAAGCAGACGCGACCGTCGACCTCGACCTTGAAGAGGCGGTCGGTCTGGCGCAGCTTGACCTGGGAGGGGCGGCCGAGGTTCCTGTAGGCGTAGTTGCAGTGGCCGAAGGCAAGCTGGTCGACGTTGTGATGCTGGCTATAATCCTTGGTGCCGTCGTTGAGGAAGCCGCGCAGCATGCCGCCAGTGCCGCCGTGCTGGTCAACGACAATGGCCAGACCGTCGAACTTGCCGACGGTGTAGATGCTGCTGGAGCCGACCTCGGTCTGGCCGCCACGGACTAGCCAGATGTTGAGGTTGCCGCCGCCACGCTCGGAGCCGCTGGCGCGAAAGTCAACGTCGGCGACCCATTCGGTGATGGTCAACTGCTTTTCAGCCCAGACGGAGCCTCGCTGGCCGCCGGCGTAAACGGGTGTCAGGATGATCTTGTTGGACAGAAGCTCGGGCATGCCAGGCTGGCCATGGAGGGTGAAGCCGGGAATCTTTTGAGGCGACTCGGGGTCGTGACCCTGTAGGAAGCAGAGGTTAGCATGGGAAGCTCTCGGTTGGCATTGGTGTTCCATGGTTGACCAACCTGCCCGTGTAGCCAAAGCTCAGCTCATTGATGAGGAACTGAGCATGTGCGAGGTTCGCACCCAGCAGCGCGGCAACCGCAGCGCTGACGCCGGTGAAGCGCATGTTGATCCGTCGGTAAGAGAAACAACGGAGCGAAACAAAGTGTGGAAATGTTTCCCAGGAGGTTGAAGCAAGACAAGGCTCGGAGGAAATTGTTCGTGGCCGAAAACCGAGTCGGGCAGGTGGGTTGAGGACACTTTGCACTATGTCGGCTTCAGGGTCTCTGATATGACGGTGCCCAGCTATAGCAACTCTGCGCCAGCGCCGTGCAAATGCTGTCCGGGAGAATAAAAAAAAGGATAAAAATGGGGAAGAAGATGAGACGCGGTGAACGGGAAGAGGCAAGAAAGCAAGAGTACGAATTGGCTCGTGGACGGAGGGGAAAACCTGCGACGTAGCGAAGCCGAGCTCGAGCATCCGTCGTTTATGGATAACGAACAGATAAGTTAATTGGATTAGGGGTCCTAAATTTAGTTAGTGCAGCAGCAGCGAGAGCTTCCACCCCGGAGTGTGGCTCAGCAGGGTGGGTGGATCCAGGGGCCGTTGCTGCTGTTCGCTGTGGCGTTCGCACTGCTTTGTCTCTCAGCCTTGGCCAATTGACCAATGGGGAGGGGCAGAATTCGTGGGATACGGTACATGCCCTTCCAGCGTCAGTCAGCAGATGCACATGGTAAATGATGAAATGAGTAAAGATAATTTCCGAATGGATAGAATTTGTTTAATCAGTCTAAGCTAGTCTGACTTCTTTGGGTTTATAATTTTATTTTTACTTCCTTGTCACACAATGTGAGATGTGATAGTTCATCCTGTCTTTCTCCTACTCTAAAGTACCAATCCATGTACTCCCTTCTGCAAGCTCGGTACCAAGAGCTCGGGCCAACCCTGCGACGTATCTAGCCTGGAGCTTTTATTTCGAACACATGCTCAACTTCCTCCATGCTGGCCATTTCGTCATGAGATCCGTGGCACCCTGCGACTCCGCACCCGCACAGCTGTAAATGCCGTGACTCATCCATCCACCGCTTCCATCATGAGTGAGACGTATCCCACGCTCACGCAATGCGCCCTCGTGGCCGGCGCCCTCAAAGTGCTCCTCTTCCCGCATAGTTGGTTCACCATGACGCCCTCGACGCAGCCACGAGCTTGCCTACTGACGCGCCTTTGTCTCCCAGCAAATCCACCGACTTCGAGGTCCATCGCAACTGGCTGGCCATTACCAACAGTCTGCCGCTGTCCCAGTGGTACTACGAGAAGACGTCGGAATGGACCCTCGACTACCCGCCCTTCTTCGCCTACTTCGAATGGGTGCTCGCGCACTTCGCCCGCCTTGTCGACCCGCTCATGGTCCGCGTCTACAACCTCGACTACGATAGCTGGGAGACGATCTACTTCCAGCGTGCGACCGTTATTATTACCGAGCTGGTGCTGGTGTACGCGCTGCAGCTGTTCATCGATTCCACCCCACTCAACAACAAGCGCGCCGCCCAAGCTGCTGCTTTGTCCATCTTCCTGTCGCCCGGACTGCTTATTATCGACCATATTCACTTCCAGTACAATGGATTCATGTACGGAATTCTAGTCTGGTCGCTTGTCCTGGCACGCTGTCGGTCTACATTGCTGGGAAGCGGTCTCGTCTTTGCTGCTCTGCTGTGCTTCAAGCACATCCATCTGTACCTGGCGCCCGCCTATTTCGTATTCCTGCTCCGAACCTACTGCCTCTCGACCCGCTCCATCTTCCGCATCAAGTTCCTGAACTGTATCAAGCTGGGTGGTGGTCTCGGCGCCATCTTCGCGGCGGCGTTTGGACCCTTCGCATTCATGGGCCAGATCCCCAGCTGATGAGCCGTCTGTTCCCATTCTCACGTGGGCTGTGCCATGCGTACTGGGCCCCTAACGTATGGGCGCTTTACTCTCTCGCCGACCGTGTCTTGATATACCGTGAGTCTCGTATGATTAAGAAAGACTTGGATTTTATTACTAACGTTGAGTCAGTTGCACCAAAGCTTGGTTTGACAGTTAAGACTGAGGCTCTGCAGAGCGTGACTAGAGGCCTTGTTGGAGACACTGCTTTTGCCGTGCTGCCAGAAATCACACCCAGGATATGCTTCGTATTGACGCTTTTCTTCCAGGCGCTGCCGCTCATTAAGCTGTTCTCGGCCCCAACATGGGAGAACTTTATTGGCGCAATTACGCTCTGCGGCTACGCATCTTTCCTATTTGGCTGGCATGTTCACGAAAAAGCCATTCTTTTGGTCATTATCCCCTTCAGCCTGATCGCTCTCAGGGACAGGCGTCACCTGGGTGCATTCCGACCCTTGGCCGTTGCTGGCCACGTCTCCCTGTTCCCGCTCCTCTTCACCCCAGCAGAGTTCCCCATCAAGACCGTCTACACCATCGCGTGGCTGGTCACGTTTCTTATCGTGTTTGACCGTCTCACTCCAGCATCGGACAAGCCGAGAATCTTTTTGCTGGACAGGTTCAGCACCTTTTACATCGCGGTATGCATACCGCTCATTGCATACAGCTCGCTGGGGCACCAGCTGGTGTTTGGCAAGAACTTTGAGTTTCTGCCTCTCATGTTTACCAGCTCTTACACGGCCATTGGCGTGATTGGTAGCTGGGTGGGCTACATGGTGGTGTACTTTACAGCTTAAAAGGGGCACAGTGCTTAGGCAGGTAGTGTAGAGACAAAGATACCCTGAATGGATTTTTCTAGTAGATGTTCCAGCGAATTCGGCCTGTCTTGATATATTAGAATTATTGTCGTGATGCAATCGTCAAGGGAATTTTGTATCTCTATGGGCCTTTTGCCTGAATGAATCGCTTCTGGTGAGGTTGTCCAAGTATCTCCGCTGAGTCAGCGAGGCGTGTGGGTGTGTGGGGAAGACCCACGTGAAACGCAAGGCTGAAGAACACGAAGATCGTTTCGTAGACAGGCGCGGAATCGTCGGTCAGGTAATTTCTCGCGCATAAGAGGGAGCCCAAGATTGTGAATAATGCACAGGATTGTAATTAAGTGAGCCGAAAATTCTCTGGGGACTCAATTAAGGAGAGATGTTTCATAAGAGCTTGATAAGTTTGGTGTCGCCGGGAGACAATCAAACATAGGTTTGATATTGGAGGTTGCGGTTTTTGCCTTGAAGCCAGACAAGCGAGAGGCTGTTAATTTTAAGTTATTCTAGATTATTCCGAGAGTTCCAATCGCGTTTCACAGGAATAAATTGAATACACGGGCTGGCTGTGCGTTTAGGCGTCTGCTATCAAACCCCGGACGAGGACGTGTACAAATTTCGAGGCTATCAATTGACCAGGTATCGAATGCCGGATACAATGGGGAACATCTGGGCGAGGAATTGCTTGTAAGGGACATTTGAGCGTGCAAATTAATCGCGTCGCCGCAGCGAGCAGAACGAGCCCATGAACGTGGCAAATACAGCGGATGGCAGAGGATCGCAGAGGGACAAAGGGTCTAGCGGGTGGAGGAGTCCTGGTGGCTCACGAGGCGGGAGGAGAGCCGACGAGGTTCCCTGTGCCGGCCGGGCGCTTGGGGAGGCTAAACTCGTTCGTTCGTTAAGTCGTGGTGCGTACCCGTGGCTCGGGCTCAGGTACCTCCCAGCCCACGTCGCTGTACACGCTACCCGCCTTGCTGCCGTGACGCGCCACGCCGAGCCTGGTACCCGCTACTCCAGCCGCTACCTGTTGGCCCCCAGTTTTTTCCCTTTCCTCCTGGTCAATCCTCCCACCCACGTAATTCCGGCCTTTTCCTCCCGTTGCACTTCGCCGTCACTCAAAGCGCGTCCACCTTGTTTTTTTCTCCTCCTCCTCTGCCTCTCCTCCGTCACCACCACCGCTCCTTGCTCCGGCATCTGCCTCGACCTCGCTTCATCCTTAACCCCCGCGCCCACGTGCACTTACACCGTCGCGACGGCAATCCCCACGGCGCGTCCGAGAGCCCGTCTCGTGTAAGTCGTTTGCAGCCGACGCCTCCCAGAATTTCACCGCGACTCCGCCCGTCTCCCCTCCTTTCGCCAGGCCGACCTATACCGCCCTGCCCGGACGGCCCAAACCCACAAAGCCGCTCGTCTACGCCTTGCAGATGCTGCTGCATTGGCGCCGCCGCCCTTAATAATAGCAGGGAGGGACAGGACACCGAGGGCTTCGACCTTTCGCCATTGCTCTACACGGGGCTGGCTGCGCTTCTCGTAGGCAACATGGTAAGCGCCAGCTCTGCTCCAGCTTTTCCCGCCGCTCCGGACGCTCACCCATCCCCAGGTTCTCTTTAAACGCAAGCCCGTGCAGTTCCTGCCACCCGCCGATATCCAGGATGATAATGCAGAGGTAACTAGCGGCACCTCGAGCCATGCAACCGCACGTGAGGCTCACCATGTCCAGGTTTGGCACATCCCCGAAACAGGCGAGATCTTTGCGACATACGAGGACTACCTCACCCGGTACGCTGAATTTCACCCTTCATGTCGTGGAATATCGTCGCTTACACAAATATAGCATGGATTTCTACAAGCAGGTGCGCTAGACCAATTGGCACCGTCCTCGCGCGCTTCGAAGCTGACCATTGCCCTATAGCGTCGTTTCAATGACCAGATTACCGGGCATTCTGGCCTGACTTTTTTGAAGCGTTTAAGAGCGAGGTTGGTCAGTGTCACGTCGTGGCGAACCCTAGCTAACTTAACCCGATCCAGCTCACCGGAGGTCGCGAGGTTGAGGCCTCCTTTCCTGAGGCGCTGAAGGGTCCCGTCCTTCGGAAGGTCCAGTTCCAGACGATTTCGCGTCTCGACAACCTGGTTGACCTAGTTTTCGACGAATTCAAAGACGATTTTTTTCCCGGCGAAGAAGTCACCGTCTCCACCAATGGCCATGCTGGAAAACTCTCTCACGGTCTGGTCAGAGACAAGACCTCATTTGGACCCCGCGTGCTGCCCGATGGCACGCACAGTCTGCCCATGACACGCTACCATGTCACTCTCAAAGATACCGGCGAAGAGACTATGGTTACCGACGGCGACATCTTCAGAGACCGTGGCGTCTTCACTAAAGCTATCCTCAGGTCATTTATCAAAAGAACTGTCACTAGGGAAGCGTGGAATGGAGCACCTTGGCTGGTCAAGTTGGAATATGCCAATCAGTACCACATTGATACTAACATTCCTCCTCATCTCCGTCACGACACGAAGCTCCAGGAGCGCAAGCAACTGCAGGCGCAGAAGCGCGCGCAACAGACTCACGGCGAGGTGAACGGGCATAGCCCAACTATACACGCAGGCCCGATGCGCTTGCCAGAACTGAAGCCTGCACCAAAGGGCCAGAAGCTGAAGCCGGGACAACAAGGTCAGGCTACTAAAGGCCTCAAATGGCCCCTGAGCATGGCCATGCATGGTTCCAGTCCTTCAGGCTATCCCTCGGCCACATATCATGAGCAAAAACACGTACCCAAAGAACCGACGCCTCCGCCTCCCCACCGCCGCCGAAGTATCCCATTGAGGACTTGCAGCTGGAACCTCGTGAGGACATTGTACGACCCAAGCTCAAGTTCTTATGTCGCGACCCGCCCGCCGGTGTGAAGGAGCACGATCCCTTGTACGAAAAAAATTGAGATGGAAACTGTCGGACTATTGTTGGAAACTTGGGATACGCTCAACGTCTATTGCGAGATTTTCAAGCTGGATTCTTTTACGTTCGACGATTTTGTGGAAACAATGATGGTCATGTCGGAACGTGTCCGTGTCCAGTTGCTTGACGAGATTCACTGCGCAGTGCTTAAGGTCCTGGTCGACTCGGAAGCCGATGGAGGCAAGGTTCGCATCACGCTACCGGAGGTGGATGACGACAACAGCGACGACGAGGATGACGAGGATGAAGAGGGCAGTGAAGAAGAAGAGCCAGAACCTGAGCCGAAGCCTGTGGGCCGAGCGACACGAAGTAGCTTGGCTAAGCTTGAAGCCGAAAGGTTGGCCGCGGAAGCCGCTGCCGCAGAAGAAGAGGAACTGCGAGCAGAGCTTGCTACTAGACACCGAGCAGAAGAGCTTTTGGAAGATTACGATTGGATCGAGCACCTGCGAAAGCGCGACTTCACAGATGGAGGCTGGGAAAGGATCATGGTTGGCCTCTTCCACCAACTGTCCAAAGATGAGCGACAGAGCGAAATTTGTGAGGAGCTGCTGCTATTGCTGGTTCCTCCGGACACCGAGCCAACCCAAGATACAGTGCGACAAAAGTATGCTCAGCTTGACGTAAACTGGCGTGTGCGAGCTTTGCAACTCATTTGTATGCTTACCATGGAGACGAAGGCTGTCAGGGGCTACATGGAAGATTGTAGCGAGACGATGACCAAGTACCGCAAGGACAAGATTGAATGGCAAAGACAGCGGAAGCAAGTGTAAGTGGATGAAGCAGCGAGTGTTGTCATTACCCGAGCTAACTGATATCTAGGACCGAGGAGCTGCGTCAACTGAATGAGCAGAAGAAGCAAATCCTGCCCGATCTTCCACCTTCGCCATCCCGCAGTTCTGCGAATCCAGATGACGATTCGAAAATGGAAGATGCGGATGAGACGCAAGTAGAAAAGGAAGAGGATGAGGAAGAGGATGACACCCATTCTCGCCGAAAACGTCGTCGATCAGACAAGCATCGAAAGCGCGAAGAAGAGCAGGAACGTAAGAGCAAGGAAAAGGAGAAGGCTCAAAGGAAGTGGCCAGAGTACCGCCCGGTCAGGTCAAGCAGTTCAACAAGATTCTGAAGGAGATTCAGAAGAAGGAAGTGTTCCTCAAAGAGTGCGAGGAAGAGATCGCCACAATCGAAAATGACCTGCGCGAGGCGGATTGTCCTCGCACACGTGTCCTAGGCAAGGATCGTTTCTGGAACCGGTATTACTGGTTCGAGAGGAACGGCATGCCATATGCTGGACTTCCCGACAGCTCAACAGCCTCGGCCGAGTACGCGAACGGCTGTATCTGGATTCAGGGCCCTGATGACCTCGAACGAGAGGGTTACATCGAGGTGCCAGCCGACTTGCAGAACGAGTACAAGGCCAAGTTCAACATGACTATCCCAGAACGAAAGGCAATGGAGGAGGGTGAGACAAGTGTCTTCACAGCAAGACAGTGGGGATATATTTCGGAGCCGGAGGACCTGGACGCACTGATCAAGTGGCTGGATCCTCGCGGGTATAACGAGCTTAGGCTACGAAAAGAGCTTGTGCAGTTCCGCGATAAGATTACGGTTCACATGGAAAATCGCAAGAAATACCTGGAGAGTGGCGAGGAGAAGGAGACCAAGGAGGAGACTAAGCGGATCAGCACGCGGATCCGCGAGAAGTCGCCAGACATCCCCAACTACCGATGCCTGCAGTGGGAGAACACAATGGCGCTGGAGGACATTGGTCACCTACACAGCGAGCCGCCGCCACCGCCAAGGTCGAGGAAGCAGACGAAGAAGCGGGAAGCGCAAAGCGAGGCGGCATCGGGGCCGGCGACGAAGACACGGCGTCGATGAAAAGCATATTGGAGATACGGAGCAATGGGATGGCACGGCATGGCATGTAAGGTCGGAGATTGTGCGGGGGCTTGGTTAAGTGGAAGGGCTACGGGTCGGTTGGCGGGTTTTTGTTTGCGGGAGTTGGACAGGCGTATTCCAAGGAGCATGGAGGCGTGAGCGTTCCGAAGCTCAAAAGAGCGGCGTTGCTTGATTGGGCGGCAGCTTATTAGATTATTGGCCAGGATAGAATCGAATCGTGTAGAAACAAGAGACAAATAAGACAAGATACCTTAGTACCTAAGACAAGACAAAGCAGGACAAGCCAAGCCAGGACAGGGCAAAGATCGCATTCGCACTTTTGACGTCACATGCCAGACGACTCCAGCGTAATTCGGCACAACTCAATGGACCGGCTCCACCATTTGGAATTTAGACAGATGGGTCTCCGATGTGCCGGCCTGTGCTGAGTTTGGGTGAAGGTCAGTTGATTTAGACAAATTAGGTAAATGCTTTCAGATTGGCTGCGTCAAGCTGCTGCGCGCTCTTTGGTGGTTGTGTAGGGGCTTTGATCGACCCCTGGTCCTGAGGCAACATTAAAGAAGACGGCTGTCTCCGTTTCGACTTGACGCTTTTGACGACTTGACGTCTGCACTTAAATTTCTTTCTTCAGAGAAAATTCTTGAATTAAAGCAAAAACCAAAGTAAATTGTCGACATGTCTGGCATCGACGACGTCAAAATCAAGCTCTACTGGTACGTTTCCATGACCCACCAACGCGGCCTTGGCTCACATACGGCGACAGGCTGGACCAGTCGCGCGCGCAGCGCATCGTCTGGCTACTCGAGGAGCTCAAGGTGCCGTACGACGTGGAGCTGTTCTACCGCAGCAAGGAGACGTTCATGGCGCCGGCGGCGCTGGAGAAGATCCACCCGCTGGGCCACTCGCCCGTCGTGAGCGTCACGCCGCCGGGCGAGGGCGCGGAGCCGATTGTCCTGGCGGAGAGCGGCTACATCACGCAGTACCTGTGCGAGCATCTGCCCGAGGGGAAGAGGCTGGTGCCGAAGAGGTGGAAGGAGGGTAAGGAGGGCGTGATTGGGGGCGAGACGGATGAGTATTTAAGATATGAGTATTACCTGCATTATGTCGAGGGCACGTTGATGCCGATTCTCGTCATGGCGCTGATCATTGGCCGTACGTCTTGAACCGATACCCCCAGTGGTGTTTGATATCAGAGACTAACCGCATCGCAGGTCTCAAGTCACCCTCAGTGCCGTTCTTCCTGAGACCCATCACCAGCAGCGTCGCGAACCGCATCTTCTCGTCGTACATCCACCCCAATGCACGCCGCAGCCTCAAGATGATCGAGGAGCACCTGTCGACGTCCAAGGGCAAGTACCTGTGCGGCTCGGAGCTGAGCGCGGCGGACATCCTGCTGAGCTTCGCGCTAATCGCGGGCGGCGCGCGGTTCGACAACCTGGGCAGCTGGGAGGGCGGCTCGTGGGGCGCCGAGTTCCCACGTGTCAAGGCATACGCTGATATGTTGAAGGCCGAGGAGGGTTATCTGAGGAGTTTGGAGAAGATTAAGGAGTTTGAGGGAAAGGGAGATAAGGCGGCGCTGTGAGGCTGTAGATAACGAGTTTGTGTATTGTTCAAGTTTCAACCAATGCCTAATTCTACACATTGATTAGTTCTGATTTGGTTATGATCAATTGCAAAGAGACAAGGTTGCTCTTGATGTGCCATGTTGTGTTGTAAAGTACCGACTAGTGATGTTCACATGGAAACTATCACCACTTAGATAGCATGCACGACGAGATGAGGTATGCAGTAACCATGACTAATAAATACAATAGATGCCAATGAATAAATACAAGGAGCGAAGGGCCAAAACCAAAAAAAAAGAAAAACAAAAGGAAAGGAGAAAAGAGACGAAGTGACATGCAAAAAGCAAAAACATACAACAGCCGGTATTCGCTGGTCGTCACCGACCCAACTACTAATCTGCCGATTACATGCTTAATTAAGGGAGAGCGGACGGGATCCCATGCTTTCATGCATCTATGGTCGTATGTACCAGAACGTTAGTCAGTATGCACTATAACCCCACAAGCTTAGCGGGCTCCTTCAGCTGCTCACTCACCGAAGGCCACCGAGGCCGCCTCATCTGATTCGCTACTCACCGTGCTCCGGCTACTTCACCTTAATTTTGTCTTCATTTGAACATCTCATCTTGACAATTCTCAGTCTCTCACAGTTCAGCCACCAACACCGTCGCAGCGATGTTGTCATCGCGGACAATATGCTCCAGATGCGCAACTCGCGTTGCTCCTCTGGTGACTGTTCATCCGCGCCTCAATGTCGCCTCTTTTTCTTCCTCCACGGAAGTGACTGAGGCTCCTCAGCCAACCCCCGTTGCAGAACATCACGACGGAGAGAAGCGCCAACGCCCGCCCTTTAAAAGGGACTGATCCGGAATCATCGTCACAAGCAGCCTCGTGATTCAGCGTTTGCTTTGTTCAACGATGTCGTTAAGCCCGAGTCTAACGCCGTCACGACGCAACGCTCGTCCTTGGATGAGTGGGCAATTGCTGGCAAGATGAAGGTCCTTGAAGGCATGGACGCCAGTCCCAGGGAAAAGCTGCAGCATTTTCAACAAGAGATATGGCCTCAGCTGGACCGGTACCGCGGTCAACTGCCCAAGCACCTCTACACTTCTACCACACGATTTCTCAGCAAGACTTATCAGACGATCATAGCCAATCCCCAAGATTTTGACTTGAGCGCAGAAGTGTCTGTACTCAAGGCCAAAACCAACGATCTCAACACCACGGCTAGAAATGCCTTGGTTCTTAATCTTTGCCATCTTTTGCTTACGGAGAACCACTCGCCAGAAACGCAGGCCGCCATCTTGAAGGAGCTCAATAAAATGTGGCAGCACATTTCACAACTGAGACGCAGGAGTCAGGCAACGAAAAAATTGCAACACGCGCTACCTAACAAGGATGAAGTCTACAACAATGTCACGAAACCCCGAAGCCAATCGGGGCGTCAGGGAGAAGCCACGCATCCCTTGGTTAAGGCGCTGGCAGCCATTTTTCCTCAGTTCTTCCCGGACCAGGCTCAGCCACTTGTATCCGGACTGCTGGCAACGGTTGCGGTTCTAGCAGACCCGAACATCAACGCCCAAGCTACCCAGAAGGAAGCTGCCCGTCTGCTCGACTGCTTCGATGTAGCTTTCCGTGAGGTGGAGTTTGACGAAACTGACATTGCTATGGCTTTTGATGGGCGAGGGGTGATGGCTGGGAACAAAATGGCCGAGTTGAAGGCATATGTCATGAGCGAGTGGCAACACGTGCCCGCGATGCTGGCCGAGGATGCGCCTTGGCGACAAGCACTGAAAAGCTCTCGTGCCCGCATCGCCGCATCCCCAAGATGCTGCAATCTCTGCATGTGAAGTTGCGCGCGGCGTATCTCGCTCGCAATACCGGCGGCGCACTATCTATCTGGCAGGATTTCCGCAACTATCTTGCGCAGCAGGCTGACCCCTCGGAGCAGCTGCGCAGCGCCGTCGATTTCATGGACTTTTGGGTCTTTGTTTGGTGCGCGATGCGCCGGCCCGCCAAGCTGCAGGAGACGCTTGAGGTCATGGCGGAGCATGGCCTGCAGCCGACTATCAAGACGTACACGGCCATGATGCACGGGTGGAAGATGTGCAAGGATATTGACAAGATTGAAGCCTTGTGGGAGAAGCTGGTCGAGTCGGGCATCGCCTTGGATAATGTCATTTGGACCGAGCGGTTGTCGTCCCTAGTCGAGCTAGGAAAGACACAGCAAGCCGTCCGTGCTCTGGCAGAGATGCTAGCACTTTGGAAGGCAGCATACGCCAAGAATCCCAACACCCACGTCGTGAAGCCAAGCATTGAGGTTGTCAACGCCGTATTCAAAGGTCTTGTAGCATTGGATGCTGACGCCGCTCGTACCGTTCTGGCCTGGGCCGGTCGTGAAGGCATCGAGCCCAACATCAGGACCTTCAACATCCTGTTGCGGGAGAGCTTCAAGAATGGCAGACACGACCAGATCCAGACCATCTTCAAGACCATGCAGGCTCACGGCGTAGAGCCTGACGCCGCCACCTTTACCGTCATGCTTGAAGAGGTCCTTGGAAACATGCAGAACGCCCCGGCGGCGGAACAGGTCCAGACGGTTGAAAGCATCCTGGAAGACATCCAGCTGGCCGGCATCGAGGCCAACTCGGAGACGTACGGCAAGATGCTCTACGCCGTGGCCTCGCTGCCACAGGCTGAGCCTGCCATCGCCGCCATCCAGGCGCACATGCGCCGCAGCGGCCTGTCCATCACGCCGCATATGATCACCATCCTTATCGAGCGCGCCATCAACCAGCCGCGCCCGGACATTGACGCCGTGCGAGCCCTCCTCCGCGAACACCAGCTCACGCACGTCGGCCGCGGCGACCAGACGCTGTGGGAGCGCGTGATGAGCGCCTACGCCTTCACCGCGCACGTCGACGATGCGCTCAAGGTCTTCGATGACCTCACCAACGCTGGCCGCCCCGTCACCTCTCTCCCCTGCCTTCAGGACTTGCTGCTCGCGCTGCTGGAAGCCGGCCGCACCCAGGATGCGCGGGTCGTCGTGTCAACGGTGATGCAGAACAAGCTCAAATCGCCAGAGAGCGCCGACAACCGCTACTGGAAACACCACTTCTGGCACCTTGCCCGCCAGAACGGATTGCTGCCGGCGGATGCCAGGCTGCCCAGCGCGACTTCGTAGGCGCGCAAGACTTGCCAGCCCGAAAGGGGCCGGACTGGAAAATTGATAAAACGTGATCTAGTGTAGAGTAACAGAATATGTACAATATGTGGGATAGTAGACGGGAGCATCACACACACGACATGTCATAGATAGGAGCATTTTTGTTCGGGGCATGAAGAAGCGTGGGCTCCGTTATTCAGGGACGCCGCCTCCCGTGTATCAAATAATAGAATGAGTATATACCAAAATCCAAATGTTTTTCCATTGCCTCGCCCAGCGTGCGCCAATACACCAACCCAGCCTGAGACCCTGTCCGCTGCGTAGTTACATGTCTGTAGTTTCACGATTCGTCCATCGCATCGTCGCCCCGCGATGCACCACCCGCGTTCGCTGCGTCTCCCTCTTGCGGTTCTGAGCGGAGCAGCGCGGCCGCTTTTCTAGACTTTCGACCTCGCCCTTTGTTAGGCGCCGTCCCTCGCCTTGCCATTCGCCGTCGCGCACCTCGCCCTGCTTGCCGAGCTCGAGGCCGCGCGGGCCTTCCAGGTACTTCCGCGACGCGGACTCGACGTACTCTGACCGTTCCCTCCGCCAGGACTTGTTGATAGGGGCGGATTGTTCTGCGTTGTCTTCGTCTTGGGCAGCGTCGTCGCCGCCAAGGTCGGGCAGGATGGTGCGTAGCGACGTAGACAGAGCGCGCAGGGCTTGTAGTTGGGAGAGGGTGAACTCAGTGGTCGTAGTGATGGGCTGGTCCGCGCCGACTTCCTCCTCGAGGCCGCGCTTGTCGCGGAGGAAGCCGAATGCGCTGGTCTGCGGCTCCGCGGAATCTTCCTTCTTGACCTCCGTGCCCGCGCCGCCCTGCGGCAGGCCCATGCTGGCTCGGAGCTTGCGTAGCAATGCCTCATTGCGCGCTCGCTCTGTCTGAAGAGCGACGTGTAGCCGTTGACTGGCCTGCAACCGTCTCCTCAGCGCATTCACAGATTCCGTCGTTGGGCGATCAGGGTTGGCGGCCGTAGCGGCGGAGAAGTCGAGGCCTTCGTAGTGGGTGAGGCGCATAAACGGCTGGTCCTGGGGACGCACGGTAATGATGTTGCGCATGGTGTAGAGCTCGAACAAATCGAAATTCTTGTCGATAGAGGCGTTAAGAAGGGTCTCGAGTTGGTGCGTGCCGTTTTCGACCTCACGCTTAGCAGCCTCCTCGGGGTCAGATCAGGGCCGCCATCTTTGGAAGGTTTGGCGTTGGTGCCGAAGCCGAGGTTCTGAGGGGTATGGAGAGGAGGAGACGTTCGACGGAGTCGAGGGCGCGGTCGGCGAGGACGTTGACGGTGTTGATGATATCGTCAATGAGGGACTGAGGGGTCGTTAGAGAGGACAATGCGAACATGGGGTGCCTCGGCGAGGACGTACGACTGGGGATAGCCGAAGTGCTCTGTCAGGAGCTCATACTCGGCACTACTTGAGGCGGCCATGGCTGCGTGGTTGTGAATGGTAGGGGTGCGGGTTGTGCGTTGCGCCTGATGCTATCGCAGGACGCGACGGGACGCGCCAGTGGGATAAGTTGCTGCCCGTCTAGTGGGATGATAACTCTAGCGATAACTCGTGGAGGATGTTCTGGTGGGATGCTCTCGCGCTAGACAAGACCGATGCATGCGACTGCAGGGCTGCCAGACAGGGGACCTGTGGTTGTTGGGAGAGGGTGTGATTGACAAAAGATGATATCAACCCTGGTGAAGATGGTGTTTGGTGATACGGGATGGATGCAGGTACCTTTCCGGAGAGCAGCGGTGGGCGCGGTACATGGGATTATTTGGGTTGGGATGGGACGCATGGACCCCACCATAAGGTACCTGACAGTAGGTCCAGCAGCAGGCATGGCATCTGTACGGTGCCTGTGCCATGTGGAAGGGCCCTGCAAAAAGCAGTCTCTCCGTCCATTTCGGGCCCGATGACGCCGGCCGCGCTACGTCAAAACTCCCCACTCCCAGCAACTTAAGCCTGAGAAACATGTTCTGAGCTGATCCCCAAGCTCAGGTACCCTTCCCTACACTACCTAACACTACCTCTATTCCGACCACGCACCCGCCAGCCTGTCCCTTTTCCTTCCATCGATACACCTAGGACCCCTACGGCCGCCTCGCTCCTCGTGCTCATCTTCTCCGGCGCTTCCCGGCCCACTGAGGCATATCCCCAATGTCCTCCAAGGTCAAGGACGTCTTCAAGAATGGCTGGCACCCTGAGAAGGAGGGCGGTTCCATCAGGGGACAAGTGGTTAGTTCTTGAAGCCTTTTGTCTTATATGGTCCTCGTCTGCTCACCTCTCCCAATAGTCCGGCATGCTAGGCCGTAACAAGTCCAACGACAGCACCTCCAACCACGTCGCTCAGCCGCTCTCCTCTCTTCGTGATCCAGCCTCCTTTGCGCCTCCGCCTAAGCGTACAGGCAGTGGCCTGGCACCTCCTCCGCCGCCCTCAACTGGTACTCGCAAGGTCATCACCGCGCCCTCGAAATACCAGGATCCTCGGGCTCCGGCCCCACCTCCCCAGCAACCGCAGTCGCCATATCAGGAGCAGGGCGTCGTGGCATCGGACCAGGACGAAGATAGACCGCCCCAGCCGTACAGAGTTAACACATCGGGGCTTTCGACGGACCATCTGCCACGACCACCGGGGAGGAGGGACGGTGCCGACGGAAGAGCCCCCGCCGCCGTCTTATGAAACGGCCGTGGGGCCGAATCTAGTCCTGCACCTCCGAGGCTACCTCCCGGCTCCCTCCTAGGACAAACTCCGGCAGCCCGGCCCCGGTCCTTGCTCCTCTCAGCACCGGTGGCAGCAGCAGCAATTTACTAAACCAAGGTGCCGTCAACAGGCTCGGCGCAGCTGGAATCTCGGTGCCCGGGCTGGGCATCGGTCGTACAAGTCCTGCCACTCCATCCTCACCAAGCCCTCCACCTCCGCGAGCTTCCCCGCCGCCGCGTCGCCTGTAAACGAGCTGCAGAACCGCTTCTCGAGAATGCGCACCACCACGCCAACCTCGGCCGAAGCTCCGGCTCAAGGCACAACATGGGCGCAGAAGCAGGCCGCTCTCAATACCGTCTCCGCTTTCAACAAGGACCCTCTTCTGTGTCACTCGCTGATGCCAGGTCCGCGGCCTCGACGGCCAACAATTTCCGTCAGCGTCACGGCGACCAGATTGCTTCTGGCGTGCAGGCCGCACAGCAGCATGGTGTTTTAGACAAAGCTACGGCATATGCAGGTCAGGGCCAGGGTCAGTCGGGACAAATTGGTGCATTGGCAACTGGACTGGCGGGTAAGAAGAAGCCACCTCCCCGCCGCCCAAGAAGAAGCCTGGTCTGAATAGTCCGACGACCCCTGGCGGTGCGGACGCAGATGAGCCTCCTCCGATCCCTATGGCAACGAGGCCGACTTTCTAAGAGAATGGAGTTTCAAATTGGATAGTGTTTGCAGTGTAGTTAGGCGTTGATTGGTGTATCAATGGTTGGGAAACCATGGGGTCTTTTTCTCTCCCCTGTTAAGCTACATTATGTACACAAACAATGCTTAGATTCACATTTACGGTGTGGGAGCGCCCACTACAAACTGGATTGACCGAATCGATAGACTGTACATGTCACTTGCAAATGGCATGAGGGAAATGCGCTAGGCGCTGAGGGTGCATCATTCAAAAGGCTCCTTTTTGGTTCTTTAAATCATTGCCGTTCCTTGGCTGCAAGGAAACGGTACGCTTGCGATTCAACAAAATGCCGAAACCTTAGACCTTCATCTCCTTAAGACCGTGCTTCCAGACGACGATATAAGGGGTGACACCGTCATCACGGTAGTTGAGGAGGACGATCCTAAAATTTGTGTTAGAGAATGATGCATATTGTTTCGCTGCCTGGAGGATACTTACATTCCGTCGGGGTTCATGGACTCGCCAGTGTAGAACTCGAAGTCCTTGAAGTTGGGCAGCAGCTTCTCCTTGACGTAGGTCTGGGCACCCTTCTCGAAGGCGCTGATCTCCTCAGCGGAGGCGTTCCTCTCGGTCATGGCGGCCTTGACGGCCTTCATGTAGCCTGGGGAAAGTGTTAGAGAGGCGTCAATAGAGGTGGGGCTGGATGATACGAACCCTTGAGGTAGGACAGGTAGCCCTTCTTATCGAAGGAGGTGGACTGGAGACGGAAAGAGTGGACGATGTTGTTGACCTTGACGGCGGTGTCCTCAAGACCCTCATCGGCCTCCTCAGCGGAAGCGTTGGCACCGGTGTCTGTGATGAGAACGTAAGCATGGGTGCAAGACAGGTGGGTGGGTAACCCTGGCTCGGCGAGGATCGAGGGGTCCCAAGGGAGGTGGTGAAGACGAACCGACGTTGACGGCCTCCTCAGTGATCA
Source organism: Albifimbria verrucaria (assembly GCA_020081605.1). Taxonomy (NCBI): domain Eukaryota; kingdom Fungi; phylum Ascomycota; class Sordariomycetes; order Hypocreales; family Stachybotryaceae; genus Albifimbria; species Albifimbria verrucaria. The sequence goes on from JAHREC010000062.1 coordinate 1,439,242, forward strand.
TGGCACAGTCAGCCTCGTAGACGATGCCATCGATCAGCTTGAGATCGTAGGAGTCGGAGATGATCTCGTCATCAGTGATAATGTCCTGCAAAGGGAGCCTGGTCAGCAAAAGAGGCTCATTGATCACAGATTGACAGAGGCGGGGCAGAGTCGCAAAAAAACACACACAACCACCCCCGCTGCCTGGAGAGGACGAGAGGAGGGGTCGTGGCGAGACGGTGCGGGCGAAGCGAAGAAGTGGGAGCTGCGCAGAGCGTACGGCAGACATACCTTGTAGATAATCATGGTGACGGCTTGAGGAGGCGACGGTGGGAATGGATAGACAAGAAAGGTGAGGAAATGAGAAGAGGAAGAGAGGCTTGTTGAAGCTGGAGGGGCTGCACAACTTAAGTGAATAAAATTCGAAGGAGGAAAGTGGCGGCTTTGGTGGGGTTATACGCGCTAGTCCACAACTGGCAACGGTCTAGCCGCGAGAGAGGGAGCTGGCCAATGGGGAGCCGGGCCTGTTGGTCTCTGCGAGTGTTTTGGGCTGCATGGAGGAGGAGAAAGAGACCAAAGTCCAGATGCACCAGTTAAGGCAAGGCGAAGCAAGGCGAGGCAAGGTAAGGTAGCAACGGAAAGTAAGTAAACATTGGGAGGGTTAATTTTTTCGCCCTTCTAAATTTTTCTTTTCTTTTTGCAATTTTCTTTTCCTCCATCTGGTCGTGGGATCTCGTTCTACTGCTTATCATGGTGACCTAAGATTAGTAGGTACTTGGGTACCTGCCAACCTTACCTTTTCTCGACCAATGCCATGGTACGGCACTGCATATCGTGATGCAGGTTTGTACTGTCACGGTAGCTCGCCGTTCGTGCTACCCGCCTGCCTACAGGTACATCCCTTGCCGTATCTGCAAGCACATGTCACCACTACAGCAGGGAATTGGCGAGATGGTAATCCGTATAGCCCGGCCCAATTATACAGTATACCGTGGTAGTCACGAGCTGTCGACGCACGGCTTCTCGAGCAGTGCCCGGAAGATGCAGATCAGGAGTGGTGTATTTTTTTGGTTTTAGGAGTCGCATCTTCAATTTCCCCTACTCCCTCCCAATCGGAGCGTCATCATGGCTGCCCTATTAATACCCATTGCGCATCACATGGCTCACGAGCGGCACATACATTGCAATAGTACTACGTACCTGACCTACGTAAGCATATAATAATACCACTCTACCTACCTACCTACTATATGTAATCCGTAAGGATACTACTCTACGTTGACACGCTTGGGCTACCGTTCCAGCGCCCCCAATGACATAGCCGTCTGCATTGACTCAATTGATGCCACTGCCCCCAAGAGTGGGCTGACAGTGGTAAGCATAGCAGGCGATCCGGTCGCATGTTTTCCGAGATTGATAAGGGAAAATTTTTGGGTCTTGAATTTAATTCATGGCCGCCCCTCCCTCCATGTCCAAGGGATGGATGGTACCTCGGGCTTGGGTGGCCTCCATAGCCTGGCGGGAGGTACCGCGCTAGGGGTGTAACAGCCCAGCGAAAGTCCGATGCTCCCGCGACGAGCCAATCCCTTGAAGCAATCAGAGGCTAAGATGCTGGGCTTTGCTGGGCTTTGCCGGGCCTTGCCTAAGCTGAGGTACATCCCCGGCCGCTCCGCGTCGCTGTGGCCGCCCGTACTCCCAGCTATCCTGTCTTTAATAATACGCTTCTGGCTAACTTTCCATCATCCCATCCACACGCCTCATTAATCCTTTTCCACATTTACAATCGCCTCCCGTCACGCTCCTTTTTATTCCTCCCCACGGGCAAGGCACCGTAATCGTTTACACTTCTTCTTTCTACCCAATCTCACCCTTTCCTAATCACCCCTGCCTTCGTTTTCTCTGCAGTTCACCATCTGCCGTTTCCTATCTACAAGAGCCTCACCATCCGCTTTCAGTCGAAGCCAGTGCCATCCCGTGCCACCATACCTTACCCGTACCGTCGACTCCCGACCCTCTCCTCCTCACCCCCTGCTCGCCATCGACTTGGCTCCGACAACTATCGTCCACCTTGCCAGCTCTCACTGACCGGGCATGGTCAGTAACGCGTCCACCGCGGCCTCAGCCATGGCCAACCAAACCCTCTTCGATACGGCCTTGCCACCCTTGCCCGCCTATACTCTGGTGCAGCAAACCGACTTCTTCAGCTGGATCTCCGACTTCTGGCTGTCGCTCGTTGCGCCCGTCATCGTCTACTGGATCATCTCCCTCTTCTTCCACATCATTGACGTCTGCGACTTCTTCCCTCAGTATCGCCTCCACACCCCTGAGGAGATTTCGAGCCGAAACCGCGTCACACGATACGAAGTGTTCCGCGATGTCATTATCCAGCAGGTCATCCAGGTCATTACCGGCGCCATCCTGGCTTTGACCGACCCGCCCCAGATGATTGGCAAGGAGGAATACGATGTTGCTGTCTGGGCTACTCGTGTCCGCCTCGCCCAGCGTGCCATGCCCGTGGTTCTCGGCTTCCTCGGACTCAATGCCACGGCCATTTCGAAGAACATGTCCGCTTCCCACCCATTCATTGCTGGCGCTCTTGCCGGTGGCTACTATCCGTTTCTCACCTCTGAGACCTCGACGCCCGCTTTTGCTGCGTGGGAAGTGACAGTAGCACAGCTCATTTCGAATGTTGTGATTCCTGGCCTGCGATTCCTGGTGGCCATCATCTTCGTTGATACCTGGCAATACTTCCTTCATCGTCTGATGCACATGAACAAGTGGATGTACAGTAAGTTGCAGACCGCTATTGGTATTCTAAAATGGCTTCCTAGTGGTGCTAACTTTGTTCCCACAGCTCACTTCCACTCGCGACACCATCGTCTCTATGTTCCGTACGCCTACGGGGCCCTGTACAACCATCCGTTTGAGGGTTTCCTGCTCGACACCCTTGGCGCCGGTCTGGCCTACAAGATCGCTGGTATGACTCTCCGCCAGGGCACCGTGTTCTTCTGCATTTCCGTCATCAAGACTGTGGACGATCATTGCGGCTATGCCTTTCCTTCGACCCTCTCCAGCTCGTTACGAACAACAATGCTGCCTACCACGATATCCACCACCAGAACTGGGGAATCAAGACCAACTTTTCTCAGCCCTTCTTCACTTTTTGGGACCGCTTCCTGGGAACCAAGTATGTTGGACCGAGGGAAGATCGCCTCGCTGACAGGAAGCGAACGACAAAGACGAAGTAGATGTGTTGGAGTGTATAATACGCCTTGTTTGATGCGCTTTTATTGATTCTTTTGGCCGGTCATATACATGCCGGTTTAATGGTTTCTGGACTATGCAGGGAAAACCTTCCACGAGACTCGCCTGCATATTTTGTCACCACTCACTCATCGTCATCCTTGGTTTTAAAGCTAAAAGCTGGAATCAGGTTGCATAGCCCTATTCTCTACATGAATATGCGAGACAAACGGGGCAGCGGCACAACTGATGCGCTTCTCAATACGTGGGAAAAGGAGACGTATTACAACCACTATTGGCTTATTCAACCTCTTCGTGTATTATATTTATATATCATTGATGGACGGCATACTCCTCGACATCGTGGATGGTCTAAAGGGAAGCTGGTCATTTTCTAGGTGTACTGGATAGTCTGGATGCATTCAATTGCCCTTGGGTTACTGGAGGCAGGTCGTTCACCTCCGCCTTAGTAATAATATGAAGTAACGACACTAATATCACAAAGTAAAAGAGTTTAATGGAATCTAGTCTCTCATTGCTTGAAGCGTTGAATGTCAATACAGCCATGGAATGTGACGGGCGGTCGTTTTCGTACTGGTAGGTTAGATGCAGTACGGCTTCCAACCTCACGGCGTATTAATGAAATGAGTGCTAAATGGGAGGGATAATCCACACCTTCTGTGCATTTACACACTGTCGTGTTTTTTGCCCCGCTGGTTTAGATGTTGGGACGTAGACACCTGTTTGACTTGTCTATTCGAAGTTGAGGCGCTGCTGCAAAAGCCCGGCATCAGGAGCAGGAAGTTCCTTTGGAGGAATCTACGCAAGGCTGAGGATTGTCTACTACACCGCCGTGACGATCACCTTGTTTCCTCCGAAGATGAAGGCATTGCGGTTCGCCGAGCCTGGGCGAAACAACAACCGTCCGCCTGCGACAGGAAGAGCATGGTGAAACGAAGACGTGTTTCTTGGGACGGCTATAAATGAAGCTGACCAGAGTGTCGGATGCTTGGATCCAAGCTTCGTCTCCGACGACAGCGGAAGGGTAGCGTCATGACGCATTGTTTATGCGCAAGCCATGACCACCGTCAATATGGAAGGATATTGGGCCTTCCACGTTTCAAAGGGTCCATGTTTCACAGGATTCGCAAAGGAGATTTACGAAGACACGTGGAAGAAGACGATTCTGCATGAGCTCTGGGGCCTGATCTCAAGTGTTGTCATAGGAAGACGGGCTCCGTCGTGGGACGGGAGAGCAGAGGTCCACCCATTGGCAGACAGTTGGCTTCGTATGCAACAGCACGCATGCAAGGGCAGTCCTTCCACGAGGTGATCAAACATGACAACGCATGTCCTTTCCCCATACAATTTAGGTAGCGCATCCTGTTGGGTACCAGAATTAGCAGGCTCGGTCATGATGCAGGCTCACAAGCGCCGGGGAAGGGGCCCGAGCTTACATCGAATGCAGGGGAGCAGGGGAATTTGTGGGTGTGGTTGATACTGGGGAGAGTATTAGTCGAGAGTGGCAAAAGAGTCAGACGTCGACTAACGCTGTTTTGTGTAAAGCCGTTGGATGAATGGGATGATCATGGTCATTCTCGGAGAGGGTAATTTTATAATTGGCATCAGAGGTGAGAGAACGGAGAACAGGGCCCCTGATGAGCAGTCCCAACGACGACGATCAGGGAAACAACAAAAACTATTCCCGAGAGCCTTCTGTCAAACGTACGTACAGCCAACTGCAACTGCAAATGCAAGGCTATGCAAGGTGGCATTTCACATCACGTCACGTCACAGCACAGCACGGCATGCCATGGCACATGGTGGTGTCAAGGCTGCAGTTGACATGTACATTCCACAAGCAGATAGGCCCTCCAAATCGGGACATTTTGATCCTGGCGTCAACTGTGGCTACCGAGCGAGGCAACGAACAAAGATAGAACATGGCCCAAGCTGAGAAGTCGTGATGGCGGGGCGCAAGACAGAGGAAGACATAGAGACAGACAGCAGGTGGAGAGGGCCTCGTGAGTTTGGGCTAAGTCGAGGCGTCGAGCAATGCCATGATTGTCAGGACACAGAGGCAGAGCCGTGGCTGTGCGAACGGTTGGTTTGTCACACACGGGTGCATCAAGTTACGAACCAACGGTATGATAACTGAAAAAATAAATAAAATAAACGCACCAGGCTGAGGTCAAAAGGTAAAGGAGGGTGACACAGCTGATAATTATGGGGTTGATGAGTGAGGATGGCCGGATGAGGTAACGGCTGCAGCCCATGCACACCCACGATAACCATAACCAGATGTGGCTGCGCCGTCCAGAATGTTTCGTTTCGTCGTTGACGCGTCGACTCGAGTCTTGGACCCATCTTCGTCTCTTGCTTTTTCTCTCTTCCATTTTTCTTTTTCTTGCTGTGGTTCTGGGCAAGGAGCCGGCATCCGACGAGGCCGGCGACTAAGGAGATTAATCTGTTGGAGTGGGCATCTGGGGCCCAGAAAACAGGGACGTAATACTACGGTGGATAGAGATCTACACAGGATCGATGATGGAACGCTTTGAACAGGAGAGTTAGAGTGATAACAGTGTTATGGCCAGCAGTGGTACACGCGACTTGGTGACTCTGGGATTCGGGATCATGAGCGCGTTGTAGCCAGAGGGAAGAGAGGATTCGCAATCAGTGATCCGAAAGACCGAGCGGTAGTCACAGGCGCCAGCGAGCAAGATATCGCACGTTGTGTCGGGGTGGAGTTGACAGGTCTCAAAAGCCACGCGATGGATGGCGCTGGGCTTAATAACGCCCCCTGCCAGCGCGGAGGTCATTGGCCTGGAGAGCATGGCCCACGGGAGGCGAGTGCTGGGGCTCACTGGACCGGACGCGACAATCCTCCGTTTGAGACAGAGCTGTTCGAGACGGTCCCCTGTCAGGCAGTGGAGATGGGATTCGGCAGAGTGAGCAAGAGGGGGACCCTGAAGCTGGGTATGGGAGATGGTGGTTGGCTGCCTCTAGCAGGAAAGCCTTTTGGCGTGTTTTTCCTAATGGGGAAACATGTGAGACAGATAGTCAGTCCAGTGTATGGACGTAGGGGTTCTGAGTGGAGCAGCAGGTGGTTGTTAAAAAAGGAGAGACAGACGATTGAGATGAGAGACGTCTCGCAATTTGCCATCAACGTCCCATGTGTGCGACGCGCGACGGGACACACATAAGCTAGCAGATGCGGAAATGCGTGATATGGGATATGACAGCATGAGCCATATGCTTAGCAGCCGGCGTTAAGAATGACGATGATTATGGGTCAAGGAGAGAAAAAACGTGCTCGACGGATGTGCGCTTGGTTGCATTGGGCTTGGACGGGCCGCACTAGATGGGTAGCTGCCGTGAGAGCCTCTCGATGGGGAAATTACCTGGCAATGGATCGCTCCGCTAGTAAGCCTAGCTAGCCTATAGTTCATCGCATCTCGAACCGCCAAAAGAGGCCGTCTGCAATTGATTAATTCCTCATGATCCGAAGCCGTTGCGTCTCTTGCCCCTTCGCTCCGATGCCCGAATAAGTCCAACGTTGCGTATTGAAGCTGCAGCACTTGCTCGTGCTGCTGTTGCTCTCTTGTAACGGACAGGGGACGGACAGGGATCCTGCTGCTGCACCGGGTGCTGATGCACGATGGGATACCCGCGATGCGCTACGATATTAGGGTCTCGATGCGAACGCTGAGCCCTCGGTCCGGGTGCCATGCCGTGCCTCGACCGGTTCAGCTCCTGTTCCCGCTGAGCAATGCTTCGCTAGCATTGCCCAGAACAATCCTCGTTTCCTATCCTCCGCGACTGCGACGAACGGCTTTCGCCATCTTGGACGAGACGAGACCCCTGCTGTCAATCTGGCCCACGCCCCATGTAACAGAAGCCAAGAGGGCCAATTGGGGGCGTACCAAGCCATGCTAGCGCACTAGGTAGTCCCTCAAGTAAAGAGATCGCGAAATTCGCATCGAGAGTTGCTCGCTCGGCCCCCTCCGGTCCCCACCATTGGGAAAAGTAAAATGGAGGTTGGAATGGGGTTTCCGTGTGCTATGTGTTTGTGCCATTTTTTCCTTCTTTTTTTCTTCTTTGCTCTTTGTGAAGGAAAAAGAGTTCGGATGGCAGTTTGGGAATAACAGGAAATTAAAGTTAACGTTTGGAACTGGGAAGTTACCTTACCATTGGGGCCCAGAGCTGCATCGCGCTTACCTTACCTTGCGTTGCCTTGCCTCGAGCTGCCTGCCTCTCTTACACCACGGCTCAGCTCTCGCCTGCACCTGCCGGTTCAGCCCGCCCCCGTCCTGTCCTATCCTATCCTCTCTCCTCTCCTGTCCTGTCCTGTCTCGTCCCGTCTCGTCCATTATCGTCTCTCCATTAAGGCCCTCCCTCCCCGGCCGTCGTCTCCCTCTCTCTACCAACTCACTCATCCATCCCCAATTTGTCCTTCTTCTTCCTGCTCAACCTTTTGGCCCCCTCTCACCCTTCCAAAACCGGTCTCGAAACAAGGCAGAGCAGCGTATCGCATCTCATCGCGCACCGCCCTCCTGTGCCCTGTAACAGCCGCTCGCATGGCCTGCCTTAGACGCAAGCCGACAACAAAACCAACAACACGCAGCTGAGCGGACCCTGTATCCAGATTCCAAGCAAGCACCGCCTTCTCTCTTTCCTCGCGTTGGTTCTGCGGCCTCGCAGGTGGCTTCGGTATCCATACGTGATCGATCCTGCACTGGCATCCTCCACGCGCTGCCCAACGTCCAACTCGCCCCTTGCAGTCGGTCAACCAGCTCTTCGGGATCCTTTGTCCTCTTGTCACCCGAGCCCTCCAAAGAGACCAGCAACCAACAAGGCTCTCTCTCGACTTGCGCGGACGAAAACAGGACCCTGTTCTCCTCCTAAGCGCTCGCTCGCCCTCACCCACACCTCGGCGCTTCACTCTAACATTGCGATTGGCCAATTCAGGGCTCCTGCGTCTCTGCCTGCTTCCTCCAATCTAAACATAACCGTATCGGTATTGCAGAGTATCATCAGTCGCAGCCCTGCACACCAACCAGCGGGCGCAGGCCAGGGGACAAGACACACAAGACACGGCTCATCAAAGCCGGCTTCCAACCAACCGCATCTGCCCAGCCTTTCTGGCAATAGCAGCAACAATCCATCTTTGACTCTGTCCTTACGAATATTTACATGGCCGTTCCCTCCTTCGCCCCTCGCCCATCTTCTCTTGCTCACCATGGATCCCTCCACGACTCTCTTCACCTTTTTACTGTAAGTGCTGGGCTGGTCCGCTTCTAATTCTGTCTTTGTCTGCCGCACCCGTCTTACGGCATCTTTGCCTATCACACTCTTGGTTCTTACTACTGCTATTACTCTCTCTACTCTTATTCTGCCTGCTGGTAGGCTTCCCACTGTCTTACCCTCTCCGTCCGTTTCCGCAGGATTCAAGAACCCTGCCTTTATTTTCGCCTCGCCCTCTTGAACACGTTACTCCACCCCAGATCATCACGTACGTCAGTTTGGCCCGTTTCCTTTGTCTGCGTTTCCTCTACTCGGACCCCAATCGATCGGCCTCAATCCTGCGCCTCACGCACCATTCGGCGCAGCGTCTTCCAACCCCTGTTTTTCCTTCTATACTTGCTTCCTTCCTTCTGTGCACGCACTCTCCAGTGCGCCTGATCCTCATTCCCTCGTGTTGCCCTGCCTTTCGGGGTCCACATCAACATGGCTCTCCCACTCGGGCGCTATCCATGTGGCTTCTGGCGAGCTTGGGTTATACGGACCCTTGGCTCGGGTACAATCCACTCGTGCGGTGTCAGATAGACGATTTGTTTCTCTTTGCCAAACACGTTTCTGCCCGCTTCCTCTCCAACCCTTGCGTCCCACTTCAGGCCTTTCACCTCCGATCCTCCTCACTCCTCGGGTCTGCGCTTGCGCATCGACCTCTGCTAGTCCGTTCAAAGCTGACTGATTTCTAAAGACAGACGGAGCCCGAAGTCCAGACTGTCCACCTGGTTGGTTCCTGGGACAACTTTACTACCCATTACACCATGGAGCGTGACGTCCGTCGGGGCCGTGACCAGTGGAAGGGTGTTACTCCTTCAAGGATATCTTGTGCGACGACTCTGCCACAACCCATAAGAGGAATGGTGGCTTGAAGATGGGTCACACCTATTACTACTATGTAAGAACCCTTCTCCCACCCATCTTGGCTTCGACACAGGTTACTGACATCAACTCTTTCCAGTACGAGGTGGATGGGTCAACTGAGACTTACGACCCTGCCTTGCCCTCGACCACAGCTTGCCCTTACCTGCCAGGCCAGACACTCAACACACTCAGTGTCCCTGAAGAACGCTCCTTGCGTTACCGCAGCGCTTCTCTCACCTCCATTCGCCAGGACGACTTCAAGACTATGAATCCCGACGCCAAGTACACCACACCTCGACCTGCTCCCCAGGCCCCGGGGAGCTGCGGGTACCGCGCCATCAACGCCTGGGCTCTGCACCAGCTGGTCACTTCCGCAACAAGTCAACTTCCTCTAGCCGCTCTCCGTCGCCCGCCCCAGTGTGGAAGCGCATCTTTGGTCGCAAGCTATCTCTTGACATCGATCGAGGCCGTCCATTAGAGCGGAGCGAGGACCAGTATGCGGATTTCGAACCTCTCCAAGCCCTTCCCGAGTCTCGCAGCTCGACGCCTTCAGAAGGTACCCGAACTCGGGATATGTCTCCTGCGTCTCTGTCTCGCTTCCTCAAGTCCGACGACCACCCATCGCATCCCTCTTCGCCAGTGGAGCAGCGACCTGCCATCATCATCCCCGAAGATATTGTCGAAGAGAATGAGGATGACGACAACTTTGCTTCATCCGCGGTGTCGGAGATCCAGATGTTCCCTACTTGCCTCTCACCTCCTCCTATCCGCCGAGCTTCATCCAACGATGCCGTCACCAACTCGAGCACTCATACCCTCATTCCTGAGCCGATAATTCCTCGTCGCTCTAGTGAAGGCGATGCCCAACAACAACCCGCTTCCCCATTGACCCTGAAGACAAGCTCCAGGGAGGTGTCACTTGCATCTCTATCCCACCCAGCGTCGTTGATACCCCCAACTCGCCTCTGTCACCCCTTGACGAGCTGCCTTCCTATGACTCCACCGAGGATGATGAGGAGGATGCTCTGCCTTTGCCTCGTGCGCCAATCCCATCTTCACGACGGTATGGTTTCATGGGCTATAGTTTGCCTCAGCAGGCCGATGGCAAACAGTCTATGTACGGCAACACAACCATCACCCTCCCTAACTCGCCGCCATTCCTGGCCCGCGGAGACACCACCAACTTGCTTGGCACTTCCATCGATACCGGCCTCGATGACTTTATAAGCGAGCTTGGATGGGTTGTACAAAGTATCAGCACCAAGCACGCCTAATGTACACTTTATTCAGCATTGTACAAGCACTACTACCCTTCAACTGATCATCTATACCGATGCACATATTCACCTTCAGCAAGTACTGCCACGCCGCAGTTCAACATTCTCATTACTTTAGCATTACAATTGGATGGTTTCATCATGATCTTTTAGGCGTTTGAAAGGGAAGTTTGATTTTCCGCTAGAACGGCCGGTGCAGGACCAACGGCCACGCAGTCTGCAGTAGACGACACATGTACTTTCCAGATACCCCTTCTCAAATAGAGAGGCTTGTCAGATGGCGATGAGTCTCAGCGATGGAACATTGGAAAGGAGTACCGTCTTGGTATGAAAGAGCCCTGTTTGCGGCTTCTATTTTTATGTTGCTCATGATATCCTTGTTTTTTTCTTTCTTTCTTTTGTTGGATGTGGATAGCCAGGTTCAAACAGACCTGTGGACGAAGACGTGGCAAGATGTTGCCAGATACCTAGCTAGCTAGCATGTTGCACAGTCCATGAATGGAGACGAGATTGTGCGCGCGCACGAAAGAATACAAAATGTTGTGTAACGAGCTTTTATTGTCTGAGTCATTGTGATCACGCGTGAAGGTTGAGCAAGAATCCTCCCGTTTCTTTGGTAATCGCCGTTACGTCACCGGGCTTATAATAGCACATGTCGTGTTAGTCTAAGATAACATATTGTACAAATTGGTTTTTGGGCTGTGAGGCCTCGCGCTTTTGTAAGATGTGTGAGTCGTTGCCGTGGGTATCTAAATCCTTTTGTTTGTAATCATACCATATCCCTCCTATCCCCTGTTCTTCTACGTGAAATGTATACCGTTGGGGGTTGTCCCCGAGACGAAAAGTTTGTTATGATGACGATACGGCCGGTGTTTGGGCTGCCGTCGTGGGTGTAGGTGTTGTAGTTGGTGGTGTTGGTTGGGGTTTGGTGCGTCGGGTGCTTTGGTTACGTCGGGGACTTTTGCAGGCGTGGAGGCAGGAACAGGCGCTGACGCAGATATAGGCGCAGGCGCAGGCGCAGGCGCGGATGGAGGAGCAGGAGCGGCCAAAGGGGCCGGCGTAGGGGCTGGGCCTTGGTAAGCTCGTTGGTCTTGACAGGTTGCTGTGGTGGTTGCTGTGGTTGCTGCAAGACTGGCTTGCTCTCCTGTTTCTTCTCCCCTGCAGATCCCCGTTCACACCGTCTTCTCCCGTCTTCTTATCCCCTCCTTGGGGTTGTTGCTGGACCGCTGGCTTCGCGTCCTCCTTCTTGAATGCCGGGTTGAGGAACCGCTCCGGCACGCCTCGGGCGGCTGATGTGCCGCTGCCGACCCAGGCGCCCAACAGCCTGCTCCAGTGGTACTCGCCGCGGCACAAGCGTTGGATCTCACGGTACGCGTAGGCATTGGCGTAGGGAGACCTGTGCGGGGTCGCGGTACCGGGCTGGGTGGTTGGTGATGACGCAGAGGGGCGCGGCGGTGGGTTCTTGTCATGAGATCAGCTTAGATGTTCGACGTCGCAGTTTGGAGGTCTTGAGTGAGACGGAGGTGGTTCGTGGGTAGACTTACTGGCTAATTTGGTCATCTTGCGACCGAAGAGGATTTGTGTCTGGACATTTTTGTCCCTGATGGCGTTCTCATCAAAATGCTGGTATATGATGGCGTTACAAGCCGTCTCCGCAGCTGGCTTCTCAACCGCGGGAGAGTCGACAGGCGTTTCGGAAGGGGTGACGCTGGCGGCCTTGTTCAGTACCGCCGGATTTTGAATAGGCTGCAGAGGTGTAGGCACTGGTTTATCCGGCGCTGGATCAGCAGTGGCTGTAGCAGGTGCAGGCGCAGGGTTGCTGGGAGGCCGAGTTGCCGCAATGCCTTGCTGCATAGGGGTGGACCGGCGTGCTGCTGGCTCGTGTCCGGCGGCGCAAGCACGTTGGACTTGGGTGAGAAGCCTGGCGCGGGTGACCCGTTGATGCTGATGCCGGGGGCGGTGCGAGCACCGGCGGCGCAAGGACACTGGATGGAGGCTTGCTGTTGTTCAGCTCTGGCGGCCGAGCCATGGCTGGAGGCGCCATCAAAGACCCGACAGATGGGGTGGATGCCTCAGGGGAGGTGCTGGGGCCGCGAGACCACTAGATGGTGGAGGAGGAGGCATGGCTAATGACGCTGGTGTTTCTTCTTGTTTGAGGGCAGGGGGAGCTTGAATCGTTGATGTGGATGTTGGAGCTTCTGTTGAAGATGGTGTGGGAGTTGGGATAGCTTCGTTCTTAGCGGTGACAGACGTGGTCGCCGTGGGCGGAACTTCAGATGGGGATTTTTCTGGAGGAGTTGCAGTCGTAGGCTGGCCATCTGGCTCGGGCTTGACGTCTGCATTGGCTTTGCTGGGATCATTCGTCGTCTCAAGGACAGCCGCGTTGGTGGTCTTCCCGGTGGTTTGCCCATCCTTTGCTTGTCCTTTCACTTCCTCTTTGGCCTTATCCTTATCCTTCTCTTTCTCCTTGTCTTTGTCCTTGTCCACCTTCTCCCGCTTCTTCTTCTTTGGTTGCTCCTCGATGACGATGTGCCTCCCCACATGCTTCATCTCCCTCCTCCAAAGTCCGCTATGCCGCTCCAGAATGTAATCACCGGACCTTTGAGTGTGCGGGAGCTCAAGGCAGCGAGCTTGGCGCGCCGCTCCTCTTCGCGCTGCTTCTCCGCCTCCTCCCATCGGTTCAAGCTCTTGCTGTTGCGCTTCTCGACGATGGCGGCCTCGCGCAGACGCTCCTCCTGCGTCGGGGGCGGCTTGCGCAGCGCCTCGAGCCGCTCGGCCTTCTTCTGCATCTGCGCCAGCTGCTTGAGTCGGCGAGCCTCGCGCTCAGCCATCTGCTGGTGCAGCTGCACCTTGGACAGGGCGGTCGTGGATCGCGAAGAGGCGCGCGTGGGCAGATCGGCGGCGGAAGGAGCCATGACGCGCGTTCTGATTTCTTCTTCGGTCGGGGAGCTGGGGCGGAGGCGGAGGCGGAGGCGGTCGAGGTCGGCGTGGATGGGTCGATGCGGACCTTCTTCCTGAACTTGACCGGGATGGCTTCTTGGGCCTTTCGCTTGCGCTGCGCGGCGCGACGCTCCTTGGCCTGCCGTTCCAGTTCCTTCTCACCCTCTAGGTCATCAGCAGCATTGTTGTTGTCGTCTTCGTCGTCGGACGACGAGTCCATCTGCAAATCGGAAGCATCGGCGTCGGCGTCAGAGAACCCCTGATCGTTCTCGTCTTCCGCAAACAGCAGCTCGAGGTCCGAGTCAGGCTCCTCGTTGGCCAGCATCGACTTCATGCGGTTGCCAGCCGTAGAACGGCGCGCCCTCGTGGTGGCGAGCCATTCCGTCTGAGTTGCCGGGGTATCGACATCGCTGTCGGAGCTGTCGTGCAGACTGGATAGATGGGACGACTCGCGGCCGGTTTCCGAGGGCTTCGATTCGGAGTCCATTGTTGGGGCAGGTCGCTTCAACGGACGCGTGGGCGGCTCATGTTTCGTTTCGCGGCCTGAGCTGGGTGCTCGCGAGCTGCAAAACGCGAAGGAAATGGGACGTGGGCGGTGGGTTTGTAGGGAAAACAAAGTGCTTGTGCGAGGGAGGGCGTTGACAAAATTTTGATGTCACTGGCGTTGCGCGTTTTGGGTGAATCAGGGAGCTTTAAGCGTGGCGAGTGATGCAAGACACTTCGAAGTGCTTACGCTTCTAGACATGCAGCCCAACGCAACGCTGCAGAATGGCTAGAATGGATTCTTATGAGTTCTTGACATCTGTAGCATCACTCTCGAATTTTTATTCTTCTTCTTCCTTTTTTTCAAGGGCTGTAATTTATGGTATCAATCGCTTTATTCACACCAGTCTGAGCCTGATGTCGCTGTATGCCAAGTTAAACAATTCCGAACCCCAACACCAGATAACCCAATCAATCCCATCTTCGCTTCTAATAATCGTATGTCCCATATGCATATGTACCATGGTCAATGCCACCTTAAGATGGCCAGACACGCCCCGTGGAACACCACCGTCGGAAGCACGTTCCTTGGGAGCCATGCCAAAACCACGGCAAACTCTATAAATAAAAGCACGTATTCTATGGGTGGTCTGTTCCATCGAAGACCCGTCATCATGGAAATAAAGAGCACCGGAATCACTCCGAAATACTAAATCTCGTCTTGAGAAAAGCCCTTTGTACCGTCTTCCCAGAGCGTGCAGAAGCCAAGCCAGTTGCGGCGAAGACACCTCGAATCCCCAGTCGAGCTGCTGGCACTGCCTGTCGTCGTAGCTGTGGTCGTGGCCGTGGCCGTGCCCGGAGACGTGATGCGTGGCGCCGTGGCAACGCTGTGTTGGGTAGTGGTCGGCGTGGTCTCGTCATAACATCCCCAAAACCTCCCCGGCGTCTTGCACGTTGTGGTGGTGCTTGGCTCAGTGGTAGTCGTGGTGAAAGTCGTCGTGGAAATTTCCGTCGTTGTTGTCTTGTCCTTGCACCCAAACCAACCTGGCGTCTTGCACGTTGAGGTTGATGAAGAAGTGGTTGACGTCGTCGTTGTCGTGGCCGTGGCCGTGGTCTGGTCGAGACAGCCCCACCAACCAGGAGTCTCGCATGTGGTGGTACGAGTTCGTGTTCTCGTGGACGTAGACTGCGCCGAGGTAGTGGTCGTTTCCGTGCCGTTGCTTTCGTACATCTTCCACTGGGCGCAATCGCGACACTCTGGGGTGGCCTCACACTTTGGTACAGTGTCGTACTTCAGGATGACATCCTTGATGACAGCCCGGATTTTGTGGGTGCCAATGCCCACACGCCACCCTTTGTCGGCTACAACATCGTAAACACATTCGAGGCCTGCGTGGCAAGCTGATTCCATGGCGTATCCAGCAAAAGAACATGGCGCAGTGGCTCCATTACAAGTACCGATGTAGATTGGATCGGCGGTGTGGCCAAAGTGGTAAATCGCTGTGTTACCCCATGTCTGAGGAACGTTGGGGTTCGCGCCGGGGGCACAGGGATACCAAGTCGAGAAGCTGGGAGGGCTTCGGGAACTGCTTCAAAGGTAACCGCTGGCACACCGTAGGTCAAGCCTAACAGCGACGACACGGCTCCTCTAAAGAGTGGCCGGCGACCCAGATGGTCGCACCTGGATACAGCTCCGTGACGTTGGAGTAGAGCTCTCGGGCTGCAGTATAATATCGATGCTCTTCCCGAAGTGCGGAGGTGACACATGTGTTGTTACATGTGTAGGTTCCCGTCGCGCAGTCGCAAACCTGATGCCACGTCCATTGTCCCTGCTGGGCACAGCAACAGCTGAAGAACAAATTGTCGTTAATCTTATCATTTGTGGTTGTACCATCACCGTCGAAGACAGCAGGTGATGTTCCCTTCATGCCAATGACAATGGTACTGTTTGTCTCATCGGACCAAATATGGCCGCGTAAGCCATCCGTCTCCCATCCAAAATCAGCAGATCGATTGTACGGACCACCGACATCCTCCCAGTCTGGCAAGCCATCGTTCTCAACATACGAATCTGCGGCCATATAGGCCATGCTCAAAACAGTGATCTTGTCAGTCACGTCGGGCGTGGGGACCTCATCTACAGTCCAAGCAGATGCCTCGAGAACGGCCGCGTAGCCCTGTTGTCTAGCATGCGCCACGAGAGGGTCTACCACGGAAGGTCGTCGATCCTTGAGTCGCTCGATCGAGGCCGCACGGCTCTTCACTTTGAGCCTGGGAATCTCGTCCACGCCGAAGCCATCCTCGGCGGCGAGGAGGACTCTGGAACCATCTTGTACGATGTCCCGCTTCCTGTGTAGATGGGGATGTTGATAAGTGCCGTGGTGATAGATGTGGCGAAGGGTGAAGGTATGCTCTCCCGGTTGAGGGGTCTCCGGGTTCGAGGGCAGCATAGGTCCTGGGGGCAGAAAAACATCTTCGCTCAGGCGTTGGTGGTGGTTTGCGGAGTCGGCGGCTATCGATGGGGCGAATGCGAGGAACGATAAGAGAAGCGTAGCAGTGACCCTGCCGGCAGAGGCGCACTTATGGTAGGTCGAATTTGGGGAAGAGCGAGCCATAGTGACGACCTCCCTGCCACTAGGAGTACAGATAAGTCAAGCGATCTATGAAAAGAGATGCAGAGATGTTGGGTTCTGTTGGGGAGGGATGGCGATGCTCTTGAAGGAAGGGTTGAGACGGTCACAGGCGACTGATGTTGTCATAGTGAGCACGCGGACGCTAGACGTAGGTACCTAGGTAGGTACCTTACCTTTCCGTTATCGCCCCGTGGAGACTTGCAGCGACAGCAGATCCGGAACATGTGCTGCCTGCTGCATGCTAACTGGAATATTAAGAGATTGCAGGGCAAGTGGTACTCCAATGCCTAGATTGGCCCTGGGATACCTTCCCTGTCTGAGACACTACCGCATTCTGTTAAATTGCCCGCCGCGCAGCAGGTACCTTCCCCAGCCACAGGGAGGGCATGTGACCGGCCTGGCGGATCTTCTCCAGGCGTCGCTTCAGCGGCTTATCAGCCTACTGGCTCCACTAACCTGCAAACACGGTCAGGGTGTGGCGCGGTCCCCAGCACATGCGCAAGCGCAAGGTACCTACAGATACGCGTGCACGTTTCGCTGGAGCTTCCAGCCGATTTTTATTAAACCGCCAAACTCCATTAACCAGCAGCAATAGCAAGCGACTTGGCCGTCAACATTGCGACTCACGCAACAATAGCTGGCTTCCTTGCAAGATGACGGCAATGTAAGAATCCTTCCTCAACTCACGCGTCGCAGCGCTTTCCCTTCACTCGCTTCAATCTCCCCACAGCTGATGCTAACGTTGCCTCCTCAGCGAGAGCTTCGACAACATCTACCTTGACCTCTCCAAGGAGAGCGGCAAGTGCAGATTCGCCGAGACTGGCTTCGGATGGAAGCCTGCCGGTGGCGGCGATACCTTCACCCTCGACCATAGCAACATCGCCAGCGCGCAATGGAGCCGCGCCGCCAAGGGCTACGAGATCAGGATCCTGCAGCGCAACTCGGGCATCATCCAGCTCGACGGCTTCCAACAAGAAGACTACGACCGCCTGAGCAAGGTCTTCAAGAACTGGTACAGCACCGTGCTGGAAAACAAGGAGCATGCGCTCCGAGGCTGGAACTGGGGCAAGGCCGAGTTCTCAAAGGCCGAGATCACCTTCAGTGTGCAGAACCGACCTGCTTTCGAGATCCCATACTCTGAGATTGGCAACACCAATCTGGCGGGAAGGAACGAGGTTGCCGTGGAGATGTCGCTGCCGCAGGACGCCAACGATACTGGCACCAATGGACACCTTGGTGGCGCCCGCGGCAAGGGCAAGAAGGCCGGCGCAGGCAAGGATCAGCTCGTGGAGATGCGTTTCTACATCCCTGGCGTGACGACAACAAAGAAGGAGACGGAGGGTGAAGACGCAGGTAGCGATGCTGGCGAGGAGGAGAAGAATGCCGCCACGCTTTTCTACGACACCCTGCTCGAGAAGGCGGAGATTGGCGAGACGGCTGGCGATACTATCGCCACCTTCCTCGACGTCCTGCACCTTACCCCCAGGTACGTTTCTTCGCTAACATCTATGGTCTACATCTGTTTGCTAACCTTTGTTTCTCCGCAGAGGTCGTTTCGATATCGACATGTACGAGTCCTCGTTCCGTCTTCGTGGCAAGACGTACGACTACAAGATCCAATACGACGCAATCAAAAAGTTTATGGTGCTTCCCAAGCCCGACGACATGCACTGCATGCTTTGCGTGGGCCTGGACCCCCTCTGCGCCAGGGTCAGACTCGCTACCCCTTCGTTGTCATGCAGTTCAAGAAGGACGAGGAAGTGACCATCGACCTGAACCTGGAAGAGGAGGAGCTGCAGTCCAAGTACAAGGACAAGCTGGAGCCTCACTACGAGGAGCCGCTGCACCACGTCGTGGCCAAGATCTTCCGAGGCCTGGCCAACAAGAAGATTTCGTCGCCTGCGAAGGACTTCATTACGTATGTGTCTATGAACTTTACGTTTGTTGAGTTTTTACTAATGAGATGCACAGACACCGCAGCCAGTACGGAATCAAGTGTTCTATCAAGGCCAGCGAAGGTTTCTTGTACTGCTTAGAAAAGGCCTTCATGTTTGTGCCCAAGCCGGCCACATACATAGCCTACGAGCAGACGCAGTCCGTTACCTTTTCACGAGTGGGCGGCGCCGTATCGGCGCTGTCGACTTTGACATCACGGTGGTCATGAAGAACGGCGCTGGCTCGTCGCAGTTCAGCAACATCAATCGTGAGGACCTCAAGGCCCTGGAGAGCTTCTTCAAGCTCAAGGGTCTGCGTGTCAAGAACGAAATCGACGAGGATGCCAACCTGCTCGCCGCAGCCCTGCGTGAGCAGGCGATGGAGGAGTCCGACGACGAAGTCGTAGGCGTCAAGGCAGACCGCGGCTCGGCGGACGAGGATGAGGAGAGTGTGGACGAGGACTTCCGTGCCGATAGTGAGAGTGACGTGGCCGAGGAATACGACAGTGCGCACGAGAGCTCCGGGTCTGGAAGTGCCGAG
Source organism: Albifimbria verrucaria (assembly GCA_020081605.1). Taxonomy (NCBI): domain Eukaryota; kingdom Fungi; phylum Ascomycota; class Sordariomycetes; order Hypocreales; family Stachybotryaceae; genus Albifimbria; species Albifimbria verrucaria. The sequence continues at coordinate 1,458,425 of JAHREC010000062.1, forward strand.
AGCGACGTCGACGATGATGACGAGGAGGATGATGAGGAGGAAGAGGAAGAAGAGCGACCTAAGAAGAAGAAGAAGACGGGTTAGAAGAGAGGACAGAGGCAAAGGTAAAGGGAACGGATGATGAAGCGGCGTTCAGGTATGGAAGACACTCAGTTACACCGCCACTTTGATGGAAGGGCTTATTTTCGTGTAAAGCAGATAGCTTCATTTTGTATTCTTTTTCTTGTAAGCTCTTTTTCGGCATTGCGAATAGGAGCAAGACGACGAATTCTACCTAATCACTGCATTCACTAGCAAACCGTGCTGACCGTCAAGGCTCTCCAAAGCCCCGAGAGAAACGGCAGCTCGTTGACCACTACACATGTCCCAGGTCCGAGCAAGCCCTTGCTGATCACTCTCGTCGCCAGTTCAAAGCCTCTCCTCTACCGACGCCGACACCCACCGCCCCATCTGCCGACACGAAGCTGCATATCCAGATTCATGCGTCAGCATCGTCTCCCACACGGACGAGGCCAAGCACCTCTTTTGCTTGATCTTGATTGCGGGGGTTGCGCACCCATGTCAGATCTCTCGGCAAACTCGATCCCCAACAGTGACCAAAAAGAAAAAGAAGAAAAAAATGGGCGATACTTTACCCCAGATTATTTCGTAGCGACTTACACGCCCTCCCACACACACTCTTCTCGCTTTCCCCACGCCGCCGGCAATCCACCCTCCGCAACGCCCAGAACCGGCAGTGATCCCAGCCCATGCGGCCAGCGCCTCCAGAAGGGCCTGGCGTTGGTTGCGCATGCGAAGCACCACCCACGTCGACAGACATACCTCGGGGTTGTCCCTCCACCCACCCGGCCCTCACATGATTTGACCCAGGCCTCGGTCGCAATCACCAGACCCTCTGGGCCCCTCCCTCGGAACTGGAAGAGGGAAGAAAGAGAGCATGAACAAGAGCGTCCACGTGGTGGGCGGCACTGCGGACTCGTCTCCGGGTCTCCCACGCCCTTCCTCGGAAGCAAACTGCACCGAGCAAGCCTCGGGCTGCGTGTCGCGGAGCACGTTGCGAAACGCCTCGCATAAACGATGGGTCCTCGTCAGTGATGGCGGAGATGTTTCTGCGTCGACATGGGAACCTGGGAACTCATGCGACAGCTGGCTGCCTCACCAAACATCGTTTCAACTACATCGTGGGCCACATGCACAATCGTCAAACAAGGGCACGGCAATATGATCAAGGATAGATGCTGTATATTGGACCAGGCTGCGTAGACCAGCCCAATTCCACACTTCCTATATGCCTCCTCTCCTGTGTCGTTCCCCCACACACACAGGTCTCTCACACACACTCGGCAACCGTTCCCATCAAGTGCGTCTTATTCATCATCCTCCTCATCTGTCTCTCTAAAAGATCATGTCCCATAAATTCATCAGACCCCCAATCAGAAGGGGTTTGCGCCGCTAAAAAATATGTAAAATAAAAGCCCCAATAATCCGTCGCAGAATGTTTGTGTGACCAACGCAGGAAAAAGCAGCTAACACCACCCAAGCCCATCATGGCTCAGATCGTCCGCCTGCCCAAGTCCCGCATTCCCAACCATCATGCAACCCGTAAGGTGTGACGATCGAGATGGCCAAGATGAAGAAAGGGTCGCTTTTTTACCAATAGGAAATAATGTGTAATCCCAGTAAAATCCCAGCCGCGTGTTTTTGCAGCTCCTCGGTACGCCTCTATAGACGCAAAGCAAGACAAAGGAAATAAAAAAGTCCGATGAGGGAAGCTCTTTTCCAAAATGGAATGAGGTTCTTGAAACTCTGTAACGACAGGCGTGAAGGTGGTTCTTTTGGACCCAAGCAATAGTGAGGCAGACCTTGTGTGGTAAGCCATGTTTGGGGTTGTTGTTGTACATCGCATATATACACCTCCGCATTCTCGGAGGCTGACCGCCGAAGGTTAGGGTAGGAATACAATAGTAGGAAACCGGGAAACCCCGGCTGCTGATGCCAAGATGGGGCTGTCGGCCCGGAGCAAATGGTCATGGGGAAAATTCCCTAGACTCGCTCGGTGCTTCGTGGAAACAAGGAGTACCCTGCGATAGGCGGTGTCTGGGTGCTAACACTGGTCGTCCTGGCTCGCGGGCGTCGCGTGACCTGCTGCTCGTTTGATTGCATTGGCAGAACGTCGTTCCGCGATGCGGACTCACTCGCGTGGCTCCGGTGGCTAGGCTTTCGCCCAAATGAAGTGTTGGGAAACGGCACTAGTTCAGGCACCGTGTCCTTGGATGCGCCATTCGCAATCTTGTGCTCGGCACTTTCGAGCATGCCCAGACCATCTCGGTTCTCTTGCTCCTCTTCCTCCTCTTCCGCCAACTGCTCGGAATGCTCAGTCCAGGAGGTTGCCATCTTGTTCAACGATGTGCTGCTGGTTGTGTGGCGCGTCAAGCTTGACCAGGTCGAGTTGGTGGAGATGTGGCGTTCCCCAGTGATGTCGGTGTGGTATGTCGAGCTTGTCCCCGTTGTCGAGGTGCTGACTCGCTGTGGGAGATGGGACGAAGAGTCACGCACGTCCGTGCGGTCGTAGGCATGGTGAATAAAGTCCTCATCTTCGGCGAACCCAGTCTTCTCTGATGCTGAAATCAGCATTTGATGGTGGTACTCGCCGGGGATGAGGAGGCTGGGCGACAGGGTAAAGCCTTGGGACTCCTTGAAACTGGACGTCGAAATGGGGCGCAGCTGCTTCAGCGTAGACGGCTTGTGCGCCTTCCTGTCTCCTCGGGGAGGGAGAAGTTGCTGGTGGTGGGGTTGAAGACCGGTGTTGAGACGTCTTGGGAGGCCGCTGTCGAGGCCTGGCTGACCGGGCTCAGGGCTGGCACGTCGGACTGGGCCGCGAAGAGCATGTTGGGGAATGAATTGGAGCTATGCATTGGCTTAGCTTCGGCCAGCTCATCCTCGGCTAGCGCAAGCTGAACGGCCGGAGGAAGTCTATCCCGACTCACATCCACTGAGGCCCTTTCCCATTGGTAGTCACAGTCTGCTTCTGCCTCGTGCTCGTAGCAGTAGTCAATGTCCTCCTCCCAGCTTCCGTCCCAGAGTGCAGCGTCGTGATCGAGCTGGGCACCGCCGGCTGCAGTCGCGGGAGCGGCTTCAAAGTAGCCCAATGTGTCCGATGTCTCGCTCATCCGTTGCTGCGACTGAGCAAGCGATCTCAGCGCGGGAACTGAATGACTACCACGAAGGGATGAATTGTTACTGGCAAGACTCACCCTTGATCGCCGGGTGACCCCATGGTGCTCCTCTTCCTCTGGCACGTCTGCAAGTGGAGTTTCGTATGCGGTGGGGCTAGGTCCAAGGGGCCAGGCAGAATCATCCGGGGTAGTCAAGGCATAAGAAACAGTCGGCTGTCCGAAAGAAAAGCCGTCAAAATTGGGCGGCTCATACCCAAACGACCTAGGCGATGGCGTAGCGTGCGCCATGTGCTCGGCTGGGCTCCGGGGTTGCGGGCGGCGGTAACCACTGCTGGTCAGAGGACGGTCCATGGCGGTCGACAGGGGATCAAGTTCTTCATCAAGGCGTGCCGATTGACGGCTCGAGAGCCGTGGTGGTGGGATGGGGGCACTGGAGGGCAGGGCGTAGGTTCCAGTGGAGGCAGGGATGGCCTTCGCTGTGAGTGAGTTGGGCTTGGCCGGAGCTGGTCCTGAGATCGGATGTGCCTCATTGTCCGGCGCGGGCCAGGAGCGGGACCGGTGTACCGGGAGAGCATCGGCGGACGAGTGCTAGGCATGTCTGGCTGTTCCGATGAGAAGTCCTCAAAGTGCAGATCATCCCCAGACATGGCATTTCGAGGGATGGGTCCGTTGCCAGAATCGGCTGCGTGCATCGACGCCTCCTCCGAGAATGACTCTCCGCGCTTATCCCGCTCGGAGTTGGGGAAATCGTCCCGGTTAGTGTGCGTCACATGCTGGAAGTTGAAAGGGTTTGATATCTGGACACGGCGGTGGGCTGACTCGTCGCGTGATGGCCGCCGAGTGAAGATGGCAGGCATGATCGAGTCCTTGAGGCTGGGACCCACACTTTCAACTGGCATGTCTGCCGAGTACATTGAGCTCCCAGACGAGCTATGAGAGCCGCTCTCACGGTTCGACTTTCCACGGCGATGAAGCAAGCTCTTGCCAAAGGCTTGGATGCTGTCAGGACGGTCGCGGGACGGAGCATTGCTTCCAGTGGAACGGTTGGAAGGACGTCGGGTCAATGACATGTTTTCCAGAGCAACTTCCCATGATGGACGGTCACCGGTCAGCGAGCGCAAGGAAGATGAGCCTGAGCCGGATGATACTGCTCGGGGCCATGAGGACGGTTCAGATGGGATGCTCGCTTCATCTGCTTGCTCAATTGTCGAATCCTCTCAGGTGAAGGCGGTCCATCGACAGCTGGTTCGAAGAGCTGGTTGATGCTGCGAGGCGACAGTTGACCAGGGAGTGGCTAGGCCTTGTTGGAGAGGTGGTGGGAGACAGGTTGCTGTCGGCATCTCGGGTCACCACACTGGGCCTGCGCTTGGATTGATATTCGGAATAGTAAGGTAAGTTTGCTGCCCACATGGCTGCGCACTGCGGTGAGCAGAGGGCGACGAGAAGCCGTGCCCTCTGAAGCGTCTCAACTTGTCAAGTCCACGGCGGAGGTTATTAGTAGGGTCCTTCCTAGTTCCAGGAGAGCAGTCGAGGTTCGCGTACGACTGGCTCGGGTAGGGAGAGGTGACGAGGGAGCCAGGTAAGAGGTGAGGACTAGGAGGTCCTTCTAAAGGTATAACATATGTGGGGGATCCTATGGAGACCCGACGTAGGGCAGGTAATATATGTCAATGTTTTTTTTGGGAGGGGGGACGGATGAGATTGATGCAATCTTGGGGACTGAGGACCCAACCAGGATGAAGAGAGATGGACAGGTATGGATTGACCAGGACCGCGTCCAGGTTGGGTTGAGAGGAGTGTGTGAGAGCGTGTAGAGAGTGAAGGAGGGGGTGTGGCCTAGCAATAGAAAATTGCGGTTGGCCTGGGTCCAGATCTGGGGTCGCAGCGCTGGACACCACACGATTAGCGATTGGACGGGTGAATTGGAGAGGCTGCAGCGAGCAATGCGCGGAACCGTGGATGTGGCAGCGTGTTCCTGTCGTTGTCCTCTCACCAATGCTGGAGAGGCACACACACACACAGTGAGAGTGAGAGTGCGAGTGAGTGTGTGTATGAGGATGCGGACGGACCAAGAGACGCGAGACACACACGTTCGCTGGAGAGAGGCGAGCTGGAGTTGGTAGGAGAAAGGAGCTGGCACTGTCGATCTCCTCCGTCGTCGTCAGTCGTCGTCGTCGTGTTGCGGCGCCCCGGGCACTAAATAATACGGCAAGAGGGTAAGATGAACAAGGCAAGGTATCCAAGACTTAGTACCAGAACGGCTTATGTTACGGAGAACGGCAGCTGTTGTGAGTGGCTATCAAGCCCGCGTCGGATGAAGTAGCGGGACTGGCGTCTCCCGGGTTGTTGTTTTTTCTTCTTCTTTCTTTCTCCTTCTTGTACGTTGGTCTCTTTATTGCTGGTGTAGCAAAGTCGACGCCCCGTTAGAGTGAGGACGGGAAATGGGTGCGGCTACCCCGTGTCTGAGGTAGTAGACTCGTGCCGTCGACGGTGGCCGCAGACGAGTCAGAAACCGGTGGATTTCCTCTGTGTGGTGAGCCCGCGAATTCACGGCCAGACGATCCCGAAGGTTTTAGTCTGATCTGGATCGGATGGTACAGGCGCGCGACTGAGCCAGTACCATAGGGAGATTGAAGAAAAAGATGGCTTGCTGGGTAAGAGGAAGGGGGCAGCGGAGGGCAGGGAGGCTGACGGAAGAGAATGGACGGGAGGAATCTTGGATGAATCCCTATTTTGGTCGTGGGATTGCTCCCATGCTTATACAAGCAGGTTTCCTTTGTTTTGGGCGTATAAGTTAAGTGCTTGCGAACAAGGTAGCGGAACCCTGCCCTGCACGTAACGCCTGGAGCAACGGCTTTCACTGCCTTGTGTTTTTGCCCGGCTGTATTAGATTCTGTTTGTCAACAACGGTCGTCCTCGCTGTCCTGTAGCAAGTAAGCCAGACCAATATGGCTCGCACCCCGGGCCAAGGCAGGTTACTGTGTGCTGTGCCTCATCCCTCCACCGAAAACAACCCTGGCTCTTCAAGTACCCTCATCCTCGGGACTACCTAGCAGGCTGGCAGGGACCCATGGGCGAGGGCTTTGAGGAAGAAACGGGGTCCTGGGCGGGCTTGCAGGCATGAAGCTTGAGCTTCATAAACCCCTGGCTCACTAGCAGCTCTGTCTGTGGGTTCCTCTGTCCACTTTGTTCTGGTTGAGAAAGAATACCCACTGCTCCGGGTCGGCCGCATGGCTTCCCTCTCCTTGAATTCTACCGCCATCTGGTAGCTACAGTAGCAACAGGTACGGCCATCGTCCGCTGTGCCGCCTCGACAACCCCAAGTACCTCGCGGTAGCGTGTGTCGGAAACGTCTCGCTTTACCTAGACCACCGTCCGAGCTGCGGACTAAACGTTGAGCGCTGGTGGTGAGACTTGTCGTCTGGAATTCCGCACAGACTGAACATGCTTACGGATTGGATCCGTAGCGCTCTTCTCAAGGTCGGAGCATCACCTGACAGTGTGTCGAGTATGAATAGACAAGGCGTGTTAGGCACGGCACGTAAGGTGATTCGCGTCCGCCATCGCCAGTGCACCTCCCATCTAAGCTAAGCCACTGTATGGGCACGGCAGCAAGGGCATCCTGTCTCAGCAGTGTGCCGCGTCTATCGGTCAGCACTGCTTGTGAATAAGCCAACCCTTGGATCCCCTGCTCGAGCAAAGAAAAGCAACGCGCACACGCCGAGAATCCACCTCACCTCTGGTCGCCGTTCTACTGTACCTGGCCGCGCTTTCACCTTTTCCGCCTTGTGGAACCACTTGGTCTCTCCCTCTGTACTATGTAGAACCGGAGCCCTCCACAGCGGAGCCTGTCCCAAGGTGAAATGTCCGCTGGGTCCAATTGCCTGGCTTCCTCCTCGTACAAACGGAGCCTGTCTCATGCGAGCAAAGAACCCAGGCTCAACCAAGCATTGCTGTATTTGTCGTAGGGCTCCACCTTTCCATGTCCCTAGGCACAGGAACCCGGACATTAGCGCTACAGGTGCGCACATACTGTAGCTCAGGACCTTTAGCAGTGCGCTATCCGCCCCCAGGGGTGCGATGCCGCGAGGGCCTCAGTGGCGCCGCTGTGTTTGCTTCGGACGAACAACCGAGACAACAGACTCAACGTTGGCTAGTCCGTGTGCAACCGAATTCTAAAACAGAAGGCGAGTCGTTCACCTTGCTTCTTTCAGAACTTGCCTCCCCACCCAGCCCTTTCTCCAGCAGCCCGGTCTTGGCGCTCGTGGGATGTAGATGGACGGTGACATATTTCTCAGAGACAAAAGCAAAGTGAGACACTTTCGTTGCTAATCCGTCGGCAGGCCGAGACACCAAAGACGCGCGAGGTCCGACAAGCTGCTGAGTCTCCACGTGGAGACTGTGATCGGCATCGAAACAACGACAATCGGCATTGGGCTGTAGGTGAGAAATCTGGGTCACCAACTTCAAACAACGAACTCTTGCCCATCCCGTCGAGGTTTGCGTAGCAAAGGGGTCCGCCAGCTCAGTTCTGGACGATCCGCTAAGGCCAACAGTGGGCATTTGTCTGGTTAGGGTTCCAAAGTCCCAAATCAAATGAACACTGTACTATGTAGGTAGGTAGGTAGGGAGGTAGATAGGAGGTAGGTAGGTGGTTCCCTTGGCGGGCTAGCTCAACGCGATGCCTCCGTGCCGGACTCTCTTGGGCGCCATCTGATATTGAGATAATTTCTGCGTGTCATGTTCCCTACTCGTGATCATCACCAAAAGCAGAAGCTTGGGCACTTGTCAGATATCGGTCAGCAGCATAACAGTCTAGTCTCGATGGCTGTTTGACCAAGGCTGGCGTTCGTGGGAATGTTTCGAAGGAACGAACCTGTGGTCTCCGACCCTGCAGTATACACCGGGGATCTCACTGATGCACAAGAAGGACAGATTCGCAGGCTCCATCAGACCCATGATCCGCAAGGAGAGCAACGGCCTTTCTGATCTTGTCTGCCCCATACGGCGGCCCCAAGGGAAGTTCAGCTACAGAACTGCACGTGCATCGTGAAGGATGCTCGCGCTGATTACAAGGTCCCAAGTCTGCACCATGTCGATCGTCGCCTTCCCATCCTGGTGCTCAACCTGATGGCGTCAGGTCAAATCTTGGGTCGCCTTTCGGCACATGGAATCTACGGTATGAACCACACTCTATGCAGAGAAAGTAAACAGCCGCCCTCAGCAGGGCGCCAAGCTCAAAGATGATATGGCCAGTTGCTTCCTTCGAAAGGGCACGTTTCCAACTTGTGGTTGCTACGAGGGTTCGCCGGCCGGCGATACTCTGAAACCATAGCACCGGACAAGCTGCGATTCTAGTTTGGCTTCAAAGAGCAATCTTGCTTCACAACAAAGAACAGGAGTTGCCGATCTCCTGCCGCCTGTGGGCAACATTCTCATTGTTGTCCTTCAGTCCCCTGCTCCAAGTTGATGAGCAGGAAATAATAAGCGCGCTCGACGTAACCTCACTCCACATACCCACGCACACAGACGAAAATATGAAATTACGTTGCTGTCTTCGGGCCTCGCGATTGTGGGGAAGGTTCCTGTCAAATCCAAGGCACAGGATTCCTGCGTCATTACTGAGCCATCGGTAACCTAGCTGATCTGGATACCAGATTGCCTACCTGCTCCAATTTGAAAACCTAAGCGGCCACAGCAGCCAGAAAGGTCGAGATACACATGCAAATCTCGCCAATTCTCAGTCTCTTACGTTAGACTGGACAAGGTATTTATCCTGCAGGCTCGGATGCCCAAATCAGGCTTAGCAGCTCAACGCACACGATGAGAGGAGGATGTGCGAACGACTTGCAAGGTCCCTAACAACACGGAGGAGGTTGAGTGACAGCGTGATGGGGCCTTCGCATTTGATGGCCAGATGTGGCTCCCGCCTTCATGGTGCCTGTCATAGAGAGTTACAGTCGGTTCAGACTCTAAGGGTAGCGTGTGACTGCGATGCAGTCCGAATTCTGGTAGTGGAAACCCACACATCGCGATCCATTGTGCTGGGTCGAGGTTGGTTGTGCTCGGCTCTGGGGTTTCCTGGTCCAAATTGGTCTCGAACCACTCAATGCAATATAACGAAAGGCTGCAGGTGCATATTGCAGCCAACGCCCAGCCAACCAGCTCTGACGGTTAACACGCACAGCTCAACACAACTGCCACTGCAGCAGCTGGACTCGACGCCCAGCGGGTGACTGCCGTTGGTGGGTTGGATCGGGGCGTTTGGAGGTCGCCATTTCTGCCCGTAAGCAGAACTGTGATCCGATTGAGTAGGCAACAAAGTTCTCTGGGGCATTTTTGGTTTCGACATTGGCCCATCGCAGTCCATGCCGTTCAACCCAAAGGACAAAGTAGCAACGTTACGTATTCCCTGTCTACGCGGCAGCGACTGGCTCAACAGCAGCAGGCAAGGATGTGCCTTTGGGAGACGCGAGCCTACCAGGGTCATGAGTGGTTCAGGGTCCGGCGGCCCGGGGATCATATAATGGCATCATGCAGAGCCCTGCGATGCTCTTTCACCGGGGCCACTCCCTGTCGAGAGGACCAGCTGCCATTGGGCCGCGGAGGTGATGGTCACTTCCTAAGGTACAGTTTCTGCAGGGGATCTCCATGGTCTGGGTTTGTTTGACAGTGAGAGCGGGGTGAAGAAAGCCAGACTAGAAGGATTAGGAGGCGAATGGAGAAAAGTCCATGGACTAATGTTGGAGCAGGAATTGTCGCCTCGTTCTCCTGGAGATGCAGACGCCGGCTCTCGAGATAGAGATGTTTCACCTCGTATAGACGAACTGCCACGCGTGCATAAGGGTCGTGTCCGGCCGGCCGTGCGTAGGCTGGCGCGAGAGAAGAACGTTGGTTCCTACAGTAGCCCGAGGGCCGAGTTGCACGCGTATACCGTTGCGGGTTGGTTCTCAGAAGAAGGAATCCTTCCGTGCGGGCCACCCACGCTTGTGGCGTTTACTCGGTCCGTTGTGCACACACCATGGGGGAAAAAGTGCCATGGCCAGGATCCCAGAGAGGAAGGCTGGGAAGAAGAAAAGAGAGCACAAAAGACATGCGATGAGCAAACATCAGCTCGCTCATGGGTACGTGCTATCGGTGGTTTTGGGCCTGGCCGGTAGGGTAGGATCGCAATGGCTGCTGCTTCAGGCATGCGAGTGCACACGGGAAGATCTTCATTTTGCCAGGGGCACAGCTGTCAAGGCTGTCAACCCAGCCTGACATGGCATGCCAACAGATACCGTATCTTGGGTAGGTAGGGTCGGGTACCTGACTGCCGCCCGCCCGCCGTTGGGAGTTGGAAAAGCAGAGACGGAGACGTTGGCATTGACATTGGCATTGACATTGACATTGACGGTGACGGCCCAAAAGCTGAGGTCGGATCGGATCGGATGGATCTAGATCAGACGATACGAACAGACCAACTGACCGACTGGCTGACCGATCCACCGCAAGTCCTGCACAGCGAGGGCTGTCGTCACCAGCAGAAGGACCAAATGCATAGAATTTGAGAGGGAGTCCCTGCAAAAGACGCAAACGTGGTATCATGTCCGATGTGGAAGGGAAGAAAGAGGGCACAGGCACAGGCAGGAGGTCCGGTGCTCTGGGTGCTAAGGCAAAGGCAAAGGCACTGGAAGAGTGCGTGTGCCTGGAAGGTACCTTACCTTACAATACCTAGTAGGTACTAAGGTAGGTGCTGTACGCTGTGCCTGTCATACTGTACCCAGTCTCCGGTACCTGCATATTTGCCCGTTTTAGGCCTCTTGTTGCCCTGCTGGTGCCTCTGGAGACGCCCCTGTAGGTACCCGCAGCCACGTTAACGCCTTCAGGCACTAGCCCCGCCAGGTACAACTCCGGTCTTACTCTCGCTTCTTCCCTCCCTCTGTCCTCCTCTCGCTCTGCTCTCCTCTCTCTCTCCACCACACACCATCTCCATCCCGTTCGTGCATCTTCGTGTTGGCGGCTTTCCCACCACATCCCGACTGCTTGCCCAATATGGGCCCTGACCCAACCGGGCGGGTTCGCTCTACCCTAACCGAGCTGCGTCTCCAGCAAACCAACACGGCTCATGTATGCTATGCCATGCTATGCCATGCCATGCTACGTTGTGGTTCTGCTTACCGAGATGCAGCCAACCCGCCATTTGATGTAACCGCAACCCAACCAACGCTCCATACAAAAGAGGCATTGACAAACGATATTTGCCGTAATGAGCCCATTGCCACCATCGCCAGCCCGCCTGCCTCGTCGCGTCTCCGACGCAGCGCGAAGCCTCAGCTATCTAGGCATGCGTCCTGCCGACCTCAGCTCCCAGCTCCCAATATCATGACAGCGCAGCTGCACCCCGTTCCGATATTCTCCTTTCCAGGCTGTCCTGTGTTAATTTATTGGCAGTCGGTGTGGTTCAGCTTACATTTCATGCCTGCGGAGTGCAGCTATGCACAATGCTTTTCCTGTCCCTTGACCCCTGCGCTGCACTGTGCTTGTTCTCCATAAACAAGCAGCCACTGACGCGGTTTAGATCTTATCCAGCTAGCCGTGCTGTAGGTCGTCGTGCTCTCATCACTTCTTTCCCTTCCATTCCGTTTAGCCTTCTTGACATGTGGCTTGGCTTCGCTTGGGTTTTTGCCCTGTCTGGCCGTCTCCATCCCCTGGTTCCAACACCTGGTCTCTCGCAAGGTCCTGTCCCACATGGAATAGTCTCTTCTGTCTCCCTGGTCCGTCGCCTCACTCCCATTCCCGAGCCCACGAAGTAGTCACTGAGGGGCACAGGGATCTATTGCCTGGAACAATACTCCGGGCATGGCTTCTCTGGCTCGTTATCCATCCATGGATGAGACACGCTTGGGGGCTCGAGTTGGCGGTAGACCGGTCCGACGTCTTGACCTTCCGTCCGGCAGTTCTACGATATCATCTGTGCCGCACATGTCGAAGCTGTTCTGCTACCAGCTATTGTCCTTACCGAGACATCCCGTGATGAGCAATCCTCGCTCTCTTCTGGGATAGAGGCTATGCCTGACATGATGTCCACTCGTAGCTGCTAACCGCCTCTCCCTCCATCGTACGCCATGACGGCTCTTCAGATTGACTGTGATACGATGCCTTTTCCGTCTCGTATCACTTCTGAGCAGTACCCTGCTCCTCCATAAATCCACCTACGGTCTGTGATACCTAGGCAACATCCCTAGGCCGCTGTGCGACGCTTCTCAGGCACCTCGCACCCGCACCCTTGCCATCGGGAAGAGGCCGTGGTATCGGCTCGTGCCCAAGCGTTTTGGCGAGAAATCCGGTTTCAAAGCCTTCTTTAGTATGTCACGTTGGTAATCCCACGGCGTCGGTCCCGAGACATGGGGATCCTTCTTCCCCATCTCTATTCCTTCCTCCGTGGCTAGGAATACGTCCGTTCCATGGCGATGTCGTGATGGCAAGACGCGAGACTCAGTCCGCCACGTCCCATGTTGCGCGAATCGGCTCTTCTTCCTCTTCTTCTTTCCCACGCTACACGCCACCTCCTTCTTCTGCTTCTACCACTAGAACAAAAAAGCAAAAATCGACATGACCATCCCGCTCGTGCATCCCACGCGCTACATCCCGCCGAACATGGAACAGGGTTCCTCTCCTCGTGTCTGTGATCTGGCACAGACAGTCGGCACCGCCCACAGCGCTAATGCCTTCGCCTTATCTCAGCTGCTCCATCCACGATGCCCTTGAAATCGTGATAGACATCAGCCCAAGTGGTGAACCTGGAACAACGGCTGGCACCTGACCTTGTTCTTCTCCGTTTCCTGCACATGCAGGAAGCATTGGAAATGAGGGTAGAAGTCTTGCCCTCACAAAAGCGTCGTCGATGTGATCCGCATCTTGACCCACCCTCGCCCCATGCCATGGCATACCACCAACAACAGTTACATCGGGCGGACCCTCATCAAGAACAGACTCCAGGGCTCTCATCCGCTTCACGGGGTACAGCATCGGCAGTAACCCTCGATTTGTGAGTAGTGCTGGACCCGACGTAGCTCAGCCAAGCACGACACCATTCAAATGATGTGACTTGGGAGTGATTTTTGAACCGAAAGACCCATATAAAGTCCTCGGGGTTCGGTGCAAGATGTTGTGCGAAGCCTGCACTGAAGTATTTTGGCCATTTATGGACACTAATACTTTGATATTGGGAAGGGCTGGATCATCCTCTGTGTAACACTTGCAGTATTACCATTGCCAAAGCCTGTATGATCGTCGTCGGCTCAACTGGACAACGATTTGATTGTTGATGTGATTCGCTTTTCGTGTCAACTTTCCATACTGATGCGTCATGCCTTCTTTTGGTCAGCTTTGGAAATTGCTTTGTCCTGATGCCACACACAGTACCAGTAGCTAAGGATATAGGCCAAATGGATCCTTGAGTATTCCAATTTAGATGTACAGACTCAAAGAGCGGGCTTTAAACCACAGAAGCCGTACGGCATCGTGATAATAGGATCTATGGGTCTATCTTTCTAAGTCATGCTAGCTAGACTGACCTGTCCTGGTAGTCTCTTCGTTTCTCCATGCCCACAACACCCTATCAGCTCATTTCTACAAATAGTTCCTCTCATTGCTTCCCACGGTTTGTTGCATGCATTAGTTTGAGCAACCTTGTCATCTATCCCCGAAGCCTATTGTCTTGTCCTCCGGCTTGGCTCTCCACGGTGCCCGCAGTGACGGGCTTGCATGTAAGTCAGTTGGGTAAAGCTGGCATCGGATTAGGAAATATATTGAATACCCTCGCAAGATCGTCTTTGCCCCCGACGAGCACCCTCAGGGATCGCCGCTGTATGTACGCATGGTAGCACGGTCGAGCTGCATCCAGACAGCAAAGACCGTGGTTCGGAGTGGATCATCACGTTGTTTTGCTCATTTCAATCTCGCTCATTTCAGCGATTCCCACTTCGCTGCTTCCACCCTGGGCTTGTCGATGCTGTTTCAGCTTACCCTTGCACTCACCGTGGCCCGCTAACCAAAGGCAGCGTTTTGACGTCCCGGCAGTTAACTATTCTCCTAGCGACCCAAGGTTTGACATTTATGAAATCATCCGATGGCGCCTAAATATCATGTATCACCTTTGACGCTCGCCTCAAGTCACAGTCTGATGGGGGTTACACATGTTGAAACATTTAGATTATGTAGGTTATGTATGCAAAACGTTCTACACTGCTACGCTTTCGGGGTTTTCTATGCTAGTCACCGCTCTGTAGGGGTGGTGATGCCTAGTCATGTTGGAAATTAGCCAACACGATGTGTGGAAACGATAAAAGGAGGAATCAAAAGGCGGGACCCCATAGCCGTCCCATGCTACTCTCAATGTTGTACCCAAACGCCCAACGCCAGTATGAACCCAACAAGTCACGGACCATTACCCTTGCCCTCACACAGGGTTTCCATCGTCATCGGGCTGTCTTGAAGCCTCTTCGCCTGTCCCGCCCACATGGGTGCTAAACAGGCTGTATCGCCTATAAGTTGTTGGGCGGAACAGGTCCCCCAAGGTATCGCTCAAACTCCGAGACCTTCTGCGAGTAGTTTCATCCTCGGGTCCAGCGGGCAACCCCGGGAGTTCCTGACAAGGTTGTCATCAGATGCAGGTACATGCTGTTGGTCTGAAATGCTATCATCATCATCGTTGAAGTAGAGACTAGCCCGGATACTGGAACGGATACGTCGCAGCGATGACATGCCTGCGTGTGGAGTCTCCTTTGCTCGAAGGAACGCATCCTTGACGACCGTCGTGACTGTAGATGAGAGCGGGGATGGTGATATGAAGGTGCCAGTGCGGTGGTTCTTTGACGCGCTTGTGCCCTGTCGAGGTGTCACCGGTCTATCTGTAGGATAACTAGGCGGCACTTGTAGTTCTCCCATCGGGGTAGGGGGTGCGAGTGTGCCAGCGTCGAGTTTCCGGCGGATGTCACAGCGACCGAGTCAGTCGAGTACGTCCTTACCCCAGCTGGAGGGGTCGCCGAAGAGTCCCACGTCGTTTGAGGAAGATTATTGAGTAGAGGTGTAGACTCTCTGCGGATAGACTGCTGCGAGCTTGTGGGTGCTGGATGACGGAGAGCCGTAACATCTAGTCCGTGATGGGAGTGGTGAGATTTAGGTATGTCGGTGAAGCTCACACGCGAAGCTTTGCTGGACCGACGTGATTGCGGCGCAGGGAAAGAAAAGTCATTCGCAGGATAGTTGGGATTCCCTTCTTGCGGTCCCAGGCCTATGGTTTCCTCAATGCCTTCAGCCTCAGATAACAGGTCCTCATCGTCATCCTTGGACTGCCTGCCACTGGTAATGAGAAACACACCAAAGAAGGTAAGGAGACAGCCGCCGACAAACTTGCCAGCCTGCTCAGCTGTCGTCTTTTCGAAGTCACGATACAACACAGCGCTGCCGATAATAACACATAGGGTGAACATGACAAATTGAATAGGTATGACCTGGGTCGAATCGAAACGCTGCAGTGCCTTGTTGACGTAGCGAATCTGCATAATGGCAGTTCCGAGAAGGATGACGATTAAAGCATATGTAACGGGTGTTGTAAAAGCCCGCCATAGAGTTGCAGACAACATGGAGGAAACGCCCTTGGTAGCTAAAGCTGTATAGCCTCCTGTTGACTGTGGTTAGAGCATAGGACTTACAAACAGGTGATCATGTTCAGTTCAAGAACTTACCAAAAGACCAACGAGACCTAGGTCGATGAGAATCGTCCGTCTTCCATACTTGGTACTAGCCCACATGAGGACAGCTATGAGCGCAATCGTCACAGCCATGTATATCTCAAACTCCAGGCTTGTGATGGCATCCCATACAGCGTGAGGATCAAGCTTTGATTCCTCTTGCTTTGCACTAAGAACAACCGTCACAACACCCCCAACAGCAATTACAACGCCCCAGAAGTCGCGGGGTCGGAAGCGTTCATGAAACATTACTGGGGCAATGATGCAGTTGGATATTAGCGCCACCACACCGAGAGGTGAGACAATGGATGCCGGTGCAAACCCATATGCCAGGAAATTGCCCATCTCCCCGAGCGTTATCAGAATTTGCCCTAGCCACCAGTATGGCGACTTGAGATAGGTTGAGGAGACTTTCTTGGTGTTGTGACCTTCATTGTCCCCGTCACTAGCCTCCCCGCCACTTCCGGATCTCGAGGCCTCGTCAGAATGATAGGAAGCGGTGAGGGGTCAGTCTCGGCATATCCTCGGAGTCATGGGCAGAAGTGTTGCCGGGGCCGTAGCCATCGCCATTTGCGCCGTCGTTACCGATAGCGCCGTAGGACCCGGCGTGGCCGCTACTCTGGGCTCGTTTCAGCGCCAACCGAGCCCTCTGGCGTATCCTGAGTTTCTCCTTTCGTAGTCGCGTGTGCGCATATCTTTGGACATTCAGGGCCAGGGCGATCAGCACATTGCCCACGATCGCCGTGATGATGCCAATCAACGACGACCACTCACGTAGTGTCTCCCTCATCGCCGTGCTTGTTGCCCCTGTCGGGACTCCCGGTGGCCACAACAGGTAGCGAACCGGATGCAGATGGTGTTGGGTAGGGCCAAGGCACGGGGTCGTGCTGAATGCCTTCATCGTCTGGAGCAGGCAAGGGCCGTGGAAGACCGGAGCCGCTGGGGGTGGTGGAAATTGTCAATCGCGGCGCGCCAAGCTGGGAGTATCGAGCGAGGTATCATCGGTGCGAGCGGAGCGATGTTACAGTATGTGCGAACAAGCCATGAGAAGTCGCTGTAGGCTCATGGACGATGACAAAGGTCGAGGCGAGGAAAAGGGTTGGCTGTGTCGAAATTACAATAAGTGGTACACCAGGTGGTAGCGGATCCCAAGCATGGACGTAACCGGCTTTGGCGGCCTATGTCATGTCGCATATCTCGGGCCGCGACGGAGCGCGCTGTAAGTGGTAAATGCGCATTGCAGCCTTATGTAAGCTGAAGCTGCTCCCATCAGGGATGCTGCTGGCTTGGCTGCAACACATTCACTAAGATACCTGTAGGTACCAGGTAGGTAGGTAGATACCTGTGAACATCCTATAGTACAAAGTATACCAGTATGTACCCCACCCACTGCATGCCTCAAGCCTCATGCCTTAGGTACCCACCAGGACTGGTGGGGTTACTTGGCCTCGCCAGAATCATCTACACGTTTCGACTTTGTCCATCCATATTTGACGTCTTGCTCGCAACTTGACTGTTTAATGACGTTGTGTCAGACCCTGTCTCGCAGTCTTACTAGAATATTTACTGGTACACATCGTTCTCCATTCAATCACCCTCCTATTGGTTTCAATCTCTTCAATATCTGCTCATCCACCCACCTACCCTAGTGTCCAGCAACTACTCTCCCAGACGCCTCATCATGGACACGGCACTTGCATCAAAGTGGGATATATTCTCACTTGCCTTTTGGTCCTACGCTCCTCACAACCTTCGTCATATCCGTCAGCCCGTTCCCAAGGATGCCCCAGCACCCCATGCTGGTTCTAACATCTTCACATTCGAAGATGCCTTTGAGGATCTGCTGGCAGTGTCTCAGGGCCATGCTCTTCCTGACATAACCATGAAGCATGACCAAAGAAAACTTCTACGACAAATGTTCCCCGGCGGTGAGCCCGTCGACTTCTGGCTTCAGCGACTGCGTTCTCAAGGGCTTGTGGCTAGTCCCAATCGTTTCCCAACCTTGTCCATCGGCTTCCCAGCATGGATGACCGA
This sequence comes from Albifimbria verrucaria, assembly GCA_020081605.1. NCBI lineage: Eukaryota > Fungi > Ascomycota > Sordariomycetes > Hypocreales > Stachybotryaceae > Albifimbria > Albifimbria verrucaria. Next base: position 1,476,372 of record JAHREC010000062.1, read on the forward strand.
CAACGCTGAGCAAGCTCGGGGCTCCGTTGGTGAGGGTGAGACCGACATTAGTAGTGATGAGCAGAGCAAGCATGCCTGGAGCCGACTGCTGCAAGATCTAGGCTTGGCGAACGAAGAGCCCAGGAGCAAGACGTTTGACCACGAATCTGCCCAGACGTCGAATGCCGACGCTCAGCGAGATCAGCCAGACCATTTCGAAGAGCTCTTCTCAGCCCTCGAATCTGCAGTAACCGGGGAAGAAACTCTTGGGACACTTTCGTCAAGACTTTCAGCGAGGACAACACGCAAGCAAAGGATGACCAGCCAAAGCAACTTGATGCTGCCCCTGGGACAAAGGAAGTTGTCAAGCGCGAGGAGCATGTTGATCGCTTTGGCTACCTACACAGTAAAGTCACGATTCAGACTTTGGACGCAGATGGCAACCAGATTGGCAGCGAGACCCATTACTCGATGCGACCTGCCCCCAAAGAGTCGGCAGACACAGCCCATGCAGCTCAGGAAGCCACTGATCAACATGAAGACCGCCCAGTCAAGAGAGTCGGCTGGTTCTGGAAGTAGGTGTTCCTACAGGCTTCGAAAGAGCAACCGAATCCTCTACTCTCAACTCAATGATACCCATGTTTCTGCTAAATGCAATGTAATTACAACGTCTCGAATCTCCGTGCTCTCTTCTACAGCGAGAGCATGTCCATAGCTATTGTGTAGTTTTGAACTTCATGCTAAAATACATACTTTTCTGCTTGAACTTGCTGGTGTCTAATTCTTGCCCCCTCGCCTTTGCCTTCTTCTTCCGCATCAGTTTCTTCCTGGTGATCAACGTCTGCTTCAAAGCCTCTTTAGGGTCGACCGGTTTGCTATCCTCATCGCCCTTCGTCTCGTTCGCAACCGCTCCTTCGGCCCACGCTTGCCGCGGACCTGGCTATTGCGCTTCAAGGCTCTCTGGCCCCTTAGCCTCCTCTTCCTCACCCTCCTTTCCCTTTCCTGTATTTTCCGTCTTTTGTGGCTGATGGGTCTTGGCCTCGGCTGCCCGTCTCCTCTGCACTACTTGCGCGTTCTCAATAGCGAACTCCGCAATAAGTCGCTGTTTTCGGCCATTATCACCTTCAACCTGGAGGCCGTTGAGATATCGCAGACCCATTAGTGCCCAGTGATGAGAAGTGTACTCAATGAAACCGTAGCCACGACTCTTGCCTGATCCGCTCTTCTCAGGAATCTTGGATCCTTGGTTGCTCTCAAAAACCACCTTGGCCTGTCGAACAATACCCTTGCCCTTCAACCTGCGTTCACGTTCCTTCTCCTTGGCATCTTTGCCATCTCTAGCATTTTCTTCCTTAGAAAGCGGCTGACGTCGGCCTTCCTTCACATCTTTGGCAAATCCAACAATTGCCTTTCTCGCAAGTTCTTTAAGCTCTTTGGCGCCGATGTTACGGGGCATATTTCGAAGTGCAATACGAGTCAAGCTGACATGCAGACTAGGGTTGCTTTGCACCAACTTCCTTCGCTGCGCTTGACTTGCTTGCCTCATTTGGATCTCCATCGGTGTCAGCAGATCAAACAATGGCGAGCCACGTCCAATGCCACCCTCTCCTAAGAGGTAGAGCTTGCGCTTATCCTTCTCGCGCCTCTTCTCCATCGAGTCACTGGCAAGGTGCTCAGCTGTCTCTTTGTTGACTGCCTGGGCTACCTGCAAGAGGCGTCCGTCGAGCGTGTACTTGCCGTCAGGATCAGCATTTTCGTCATGAAGAATGGACTGTTTCGAAGGAGCGGCTGCATCCTTGTTGGGACGCGGGGCGCCCTTGATACACTCCTTTGCGTCCTTTGCGTCGAAGAAGCATACAAAACCGGTACCAGCTGGCTTATCCGTGGCCTTGTCAACGACCACTCGAGCGTATCGAACTTTGCCGAAGTGACCAAAGAAAGACTTGAGACTTTCATCAGTAGTTGTGAAAGGAAGGTTTCGGATGAAAAGAGTTGCTGAGTTGTCAGTCATAAGCTTCCGAAGGGTTGTGGCTTCTTCTCTTCCTCCTTCTTCTCTTCCTCATCCTCTTCAGATTCATCCTCGAGATTTTGCATGTGGTTCTTGAAGAAATTGTCCAAGTCGTTCTGCAGTTCATCATCTCGTGTCGGTACATCCTCGTTTCCTTCCACGACTTCCCTGTCATTGTCCTCCTCCTCCTCATCGTCGTCGTCGTCGTCGTCTTCCTCATCCTCAACAGCGTCCGCTACCTTGGCATCTGCAGTATCCTTTTGGTTTTGCTGGTCCCAGGTCTGCTTATCAACCGCCCAGTCAACGGCCAGAGTTCTTCCGTCAATTTCCTTGCCGTTGATCGCTTCCAAGGCCTTCTCAGCATTCTTCTTGCCTCGAATTGTCACGAAACCGAAACCCTTCATCTTGCCCTTGTCCTGGGGCAAATCAGCAAACTTGACTTTGCCAAAGCTTATAAAAAGCTTCGAGAGCTGCTCAGGGTTTTGATACTCCAGGGCAGATTGCGGATGATGAGCTTTGGCGCACTCTGGAACTCTGGCTTCCTGGCTTGGCTTTTGATACCTCACCAGAGTCACCCGCACTTCGATGTCTTGGCTCTGCGATATCAATCCTAATATTTCTTCCGTTCCATTTTTTCTTGTCAAGAGCCTTCTTAGCTTCAGCAGCATCCTCGGCATCGGCGAAAGTGACGAAGCCATAGCCTCTTGACTCCTTCGTCTTCTGATCCACCACAACCGTTGCGTGCTTGACTGGAAAATGCTCGGAGAAGAAGTCCGTCAAATTCTCGCTCGTAGCGTCAGGAGGCAGTGATCGGACAAAGATGGATCGTCGTTCCTCCACTCTAGCCTTCTTTCGTGAACGCAGAGTCCCAGCATCGGCGTCCGCATTGTCGTTAGAAACCGGACGGGCATCGTCGGTCGACAAGCGCGAGCGCTTGCGATCCTGTTTTGAAGCGCTCATTTTGGCAACAATTGTATTTGAATAATTGATGTTGCACAACGCTTCTGTCTTTAGAGGCGCGGTAATCTCTCGACTTTCCAACTAAAGAAAAAAGTTCCAAACTGAACCGATAACCAAATAATGCTATCTAATCGCACGTGATAGAGGGCTCCTCTCGGCTTATCTTCTCGCGCTAACTCTAAGTGGAAGACTGTTGATTTACGCCACGACGCGTTGCCTCCAAACAACAACCCCAAGGGTCTTGTCGAATTAACTAGCCAGCGGTTCCAGTTATTGCTTCATCACACCAACTCCATGCTGCCAAAGCAGTGAAGTGAAATGCCTGCGCGAGCCTCCACCAGGTCCGGACGGACGTCGTCCGCGATCAACAATCAATCATCGAATGCGACTCTCAATTCACGCAGTTCCGCTGCAAATGAATATGTTGACACTCCAGACAGTGCTTTGCGAACAAAGGTCTGCGCTATATTTCGGGACGCTCAAAGGACCACTGCCACCCACCGCAAACTGGTTGTCAACCTGCGCAAGATTCAAGAATCGTGCTGCTATGAGCCCGAAAACCCCAAGGACACCACCAGCAGCGACTTTGACGAGGACGCCTTCAACCATGAATTCATCCGCTGCACTTTCAGAGTCATGCCTGTCAAGAAAGCCGAGACAGTTGGCGAGAAAACCATTCGATTTATCGGCCTGTTCTTAAGGCATGCGAGCGAAAAGGATAATGAGTTACTTGGTGACATGGAGAAGGATGCCAGCGTAATGCCCGAAACACCTAGCACGCGGCTTACTTCCCAGCTCCTGGAGTCGGTTCTACCCCTGATGACATCCAAGGACAAATACGTGCGCTTTAGATCTACACAGCTCATTTCGCACATCATCAACTCGTTGGATGCGATTGATGATGATCTATTCCAAAACCTCCGCCACGGTTTGCTCAAGCGCATCCGCGACAAGGAAGCCATGGTCCGCTCTCAAGCGGTGCTGGGTCTTGGCCGACTTGCCGGGAATCAATCCGAGGGATGTACAAACTCTGACGACAGCGACGCTGATGGCGACACTGGCCTACTTGACAAGCTCTTGCAGGTTCTGCAGAATGACCCTAGCGCGGACGTGCGAAGATCTCTGCTTGTGAACTTACCTATTCTTCCAAACACATTACCTTTTTGCTAGAGCGAGCAAGGGATCAGGACGCTGCTACTAGACGAGCCGTCTATTCCCGTCTGCTGCCAGCTCTTGGCGACTTCCGTCATCTTTCCTTGTCCATGCGAGAAAAATTACTGCGTTGGGGTCTCAGAGATCGAGACGAAAATGTTCGGAAAGCTGCAGGCAAACTCTTCCGAGAGCGTTGGATTGAAGACTGTGTCGGTGCTCCAGAACAAGAGGAGGGAGTTCCTGCCGAGCCAGCGCCTCCTGACTTTGATGGCTTGCTGGAACTCCTCGAGAGAATCGACATTGTCAACTCTGGGGTAGAGAACGGTGTAGCTATCGAAGCAATGAAGGGTTTTGGGAGGGTCGTCCAGATTACCGCGAAGCGGTCACCTTTGACGACCATTTCTGGGAGACCCTTTCTGCCGAATCCGTTTTTATGGCTCGCAGTTTCAACGATTTCTGCCGAACCGAAGGCAATGGCCGCTACGAAGCCTTGGTCGAAGAGAAGCTCCCAGAGGTAACTAAGCTGGCTTTCTTCCTAGACAGATACTTGAATGTCTTGACGGAGGCTATTAGAAGGGTATCTCAGCAAGAGGGTGACGAAGATGAAGAAGACACAGTGGAGCAGGAGTTCATTGTTGAACAGCTGCTTCACCTTGCACTGACCCTCGACTACTCCGACGAGGTCGGCCGCCGGAAAATGTTCACTTTGCTCCGGCAATCACTGTCAATACCTGAGTTGCCTGATGAGGTTACCAAGCTTACCATCGAGGCACTGCGGCACATCTGTGCTCCAGACGCAGCTGGCGAACGGGAATTCTGCAGCATTGTTTTGGAATCAGTTGCGGATGTTCATGATACTATTGTTGATGAGCCTCCTGCCGATGATGCCGAGGACAGCTTCCACTCAGCCAAGTCGGAAGTCAGCGGCGCCAGCACACCAACCAAGGACAGACAGCGTGAGCAGGATACTGAGCTAAACGAGGAAGAGGCTCATGACAAGGCGGTTAAGGAAATCGTCGTTAACATGAAGTGTCTCCATATCGTCCAGTGCATGCTGACGCATGTTGCTGGCAACTTAAATGACAACGCCGACTTGGTTTCTATGCTGAACAATTTGGTTGTTCCCGCAGTCCGAAGTCACGAGGCCCCAGTCCGAGAAAGGGGCCTTGTTTGCTTGGGGCTGTGTGCTCTCCTAGACCGGCCGTTGGCTGAGGAGAATCTTGGCTTGTTCATCCACTTCTTCAACAAGGGCCACGCCGCTCTACAAATAACAGCCCTTCACATTTTGACAGATATTCTGAACGTTCATGGAGCTCAACTTCTGTCATCAACACCAGCCCTGCTGAAAGTCTACATCAAGGCCGTCAAGGGTGGCGCAAAGTCGCCAGAGGTACAAGCGGCCGCAACCATAGCAGTCTCAAAACTGCTCCTGGGCCGAATCGTCAGTGATGAGGAGGCGTGCGAAGAACTTCTGAAGTCGCTTGTAGTCGCATATTTTGACCCGTCCTCGGCACAAAACCAGGCGGTCAGGCAAGCGTTGAACTATTTCCTACCAGTATTCTGTTATTCACGCATGGAGAACCAGGAGCTCATGCGCTCTGTAGCACTCCAGGCGCTCCATGCATTGTTGAATTTGCGTGAAGGTTTGGAGGACGAAGATGTGGATGTAGACGAGGACATGGTTAGCATGACCACCATTGGCGCTTGCCTTGTGGATTGGACAGATCCTCGCAAGTGTTACGTTCCTGGAAGCGCACTCGAGAGCGAGAAGAAGATGGTCAATAGTGATGTTCATCTCAACTTTGCGCATGACATTGTTGAGAGATTGAACGGCAACATTAGCAGTGAGTTAACCTTGCCATCTAGTTCCATGTTGAGAGCTAACAAAATTATAGAAGAGGAGAAGAAGCTTATTGCCAGCCTTCTCGGTAAGCTGCACGTTTCAGCAGGCTCTACCGAGGAGAAACTCCGGGATACCTATGCAGAAGTCAGCGCTGCGGTCGAGGAAGGTCTGCTCTCAGATGCGACCAGCCGAAACGCCCTTTACAAGATCCATGTGAGCCTGGGCAAGATTGTCAACAGTCTTGATGAACAGCAGCCAACCCAGCGCCGAGTGAGTCGCAGCGCCTCCGTCAATCTGGACAGGCAACCCAGCGAGGAGAAGACGATTATTGAGGAGCCCAAGATCAAAGAAGAAGAGGAGGAGAGTGATGAAGGGACGATTGTTCCGAAGGAGGAGGAGAGGAACTCGCTTGTCGACGACCTGCTGGAAGACGATGGAGATGTGGAGATGCAGGACGCTTGAATGAACCCCAATGACGAGAAATGACTGCTTGTGGATAAGGTGCGATGACGGATATGGAATGATAATGCATCGCTGGCTGGACAGGATATGGAGGAGTCCTGGTTTGGGGCTATTGTTTGCCGTACACTGTCCTATATGTGAACTTCTAATGGACATAATTCAAACCATCATGTAATATGTCTTCCACGTCTTCTGTCTCGTATGATGCTCTATATGCCATCTATCTTTTGCCCAACCAAAACAAGACACCGCCCAAACCAATATTAATAATAAGGTGCTGCGCCATGCCCCAAGCCATGCAGTAAAGATACTTGGGCGAGAACACGGTCCAGATAAACAGATGCGTCCTCAAAGCGGTACACGCCGCCATCACAAACGCCACGCTAGCGGTAGCAAAGGCTGTGAGCAAGTAGGTATGGCGTCGGAACGCAGCGGCATCGCCCTGCCTGTACCTCTGCAATAGGAGGAGGTTGGTGGCTGATGTCCAAAACAGCGGGCCAGCCCAGTTGCTGGCAAAGGTAAGGAGGCCGACGGCGACGACATTGAAACCGCTGATACCGTTGTACGCACTAGACAGGTCGACAGAGGATATAGCGTTGGAGCCGCCAAAAGCAAAGAAGGATGCGTACTGAAGGAGAAGGGAGGTGGTGGAGATTTCGGTAGTGGAAAGATTCAGGGATTGAACCCACTGTTGAATAATGCTACAAAGAATAAAGATGGGTATGTTGGTGGCTCTAGATTGTGTGATTGCGAAAAGGGTGATTAGGTGATGTAAGAGTTGAGCTGAAATATTGTTAGCCAAAGCAACATTTACAGTCGTATCCAGACTTAGACTCACTTGATGACATTGTCGCACATCCTCCTTTAATTAAGGACTGATAAACCGCAAATCCTGCTAGCAAAGATAAAAGAGCAAAGACGATACGTGCTCTTGATAGTAGGGTAAGCTCTGGCGATGTCTCGTTGAGCAACTTGGCAAAGCCGGTGACAAGCTCAGGGGCATCCTCGGCCGTGAATGCAAGCTTGAAGCTAAAAGCAGATGCTACAAGAACCACGGCAACTATGTGCGTGACTATTCCAAACGGGAGGTTCTGCTGGTTGAGCAACATCTGGAAGGTAATCAGGATGTACATCGCACCCACGAGGTTCCAGAGCAGGCTCGGTGACGGGTTGATAAATATTTTGACAATATCGGGTTCACCGGCAAACTTTTGGCCAGTCTGGTTCCAACCACGCATCAACCTTAAAGCAGTAAGAGCCAAGAGATTTGGCATCAATGATGAAACTTGCTTTGTTCTACCATTGCTTGTTAGACCATTGCCTCTGTTCAGGTGAGAATCCACATACCTGTACATCTGGCGTGCGCCTAACCAGGCAATCCAGAGTGTAGTAGACCAGTACCAAAAATGATGCTCTTCTTCGACATAACTACTGGCAAACATCATAATCCCGTATGTTATTGTGATCAATACCAATGGAATGGCATTACCTTGTCCGCGAGTTCCTTGTGTGCCCGTCACTGACACGCTGATGACAACGGCGAGCATGATGAGGCCTTGGCCAAGGATGAGTTTGGTCATGTCATAATTGGAGGCCATACTGCTCATCAGATCTTGTGCTCTTCGCAACCAAGCCGACGTAGTGGAAAGCCATTCCTGGTCAACTTCATCGGTCGCTGCGAGAGCCGTCGCTCGTTGGCTGATCTCCCGCCATTGGCATGCCAGCTCGTTGACGTCCGTATTATCCAGAGTGCATGGATCGGGCTTCTTGTTCGCATCAAACAAGTCTTTTCCAAAAGTGGCAGTGACAATATCAAGAATCTGCTTTCCGTTGCGAAATAGAACCTGGACTTGATCACTTGCCTTTGCCCAGAATGGGAGGAATTCAGGGATAAAAGCGCCAAGATTGTTCTTGGACACTGGGAACCCAAGAAGTCCAGCGATCGTTGGCGCGATATCAGACTGTTCAATCTTTGAGTAATAGTCGAAATCCTCTCTGAACTCGGCTGGGGCGGTGTAACCCTTCGAGATATCACCTAGTTTAGGGATATGAAGACGAGAGCAGGAGAAGTTTCTCCTGGGGAGGATGCACCATGGTTTCCAGCATCGTTCATCCCGTGATCACCACATAGAACAAATAGTGTTGATTTCAAGTGTTCTTTTGATTCGATTGCTTCGTAGATGACTTGTACAATGTCATCCATCTCATGTTGCTTTGGTATCATGTGGGGCTGTCGTCTGGTCAGATGTTGGGATCAGATGCCAAGAGAGGATGGAATTACCTTCTTGGGCCTGACTTATGGCCAATGTGGTCCAGTCCAAGGTAATGAAGGACCATTAAGCCCCAATCGTTGTTCTCGAGCTCTCTGGCGATATTTCGAGTAACATTGTGGTCCACTTCGGTGAAGTCCTGATGGCTACATTAGTTCAGAATATTGTGGGCAAGGATGGAGTATTGCATACTGAGACGAAGAAGCTTGTTGTGCCATCGTGACGGTCGAAAGTCTCAGGAAACAGCTTAAGCCAGGTATCATCACCAAACATTAGCAGCTTACCTAACTGCTTGGCCCTCAGTTGGGCCAGCCACGTGTCTTGAGCAGCCAATGTGGAAGAGGTATCGGCTTCGTCAAAGTTGAGAATCAGATCAACAAAGGAGGGAATAGATCCTGTGGTGATGGCTTTAAGACGAGGCATGGTCACGGTGGGAGACCGAGCATTTGCCGTGAATGGGATGGCCTTGCCATTGCGGATAAGACTGTCCCAACGTCAATGACTATAGCTTATTCGTATAAAAGGATCCCGCTCACTCTTGTGTATACTGAAATCCAGAGTCATTGGCATATACAAAATCACTATATTGAGTGATCAGTATGTGAAAGGTTTTGACATGCTAGAAGGACATCAGGGTACCTTCTCAGCGCGTCCACCAACATGAAGACGAGTTTGTCAAAGGGGCCTCAGGGGAGGTCCATGTTGAAGAGACTCGAATTCGGCCAAGCCTGGAAGAAACGGTTTATAAGGAAAGAAGCCAATGGCAAACGTGACTATGGATATAGGGATGAGAATGTTGGCCAAGGCGATCAAGAGGGTGCACAGAAGCGACCCATTGTTGGTTGCTACCATGCTGGGAGGGTAGGAAAATATAAGAACAGGAGAATGGGAGCGGGAGAATATGAGAGGCTATAAACTGAGAAGAAAATCCATTGGGATGAACCAGAAAACAATAACTAGCAAGCCTGGTGTAAGAGTGAGATGAGAACGATGATTAGGGAGCAATGAGAGAGCTACAGGTGGTTTGGAGAAGCGTGGGGCAGGTTGATTGGCTGGGTCAAGGCGTGGACCGAAACGGCTGCGCCACAGAAGGCTTGGGTATCAGACAATGTATTGATTTGGTTCATTAAAAAAAAAAGTCGAGTTTAAAACGCCGTAGAACCATGCAGCAATAAATCATATCCCGAGCCAATCCTGGTTCTTCATTTGGTGGCCTTCTTCTTGCTTCCCGGGTTCCTGTCACTGTACTTCTTGAAGGCGATGCTGGCCTTCTTTTGCCTCCGCTTGTCCACGCGCTTCCTGTCAATTCGTGCCCTGGGCTTCACCGAGTCCACATCCATGGCTTGCAGACTGTTAGTGAATGAAATCAAGATATGAGAATGGGATGGACATACAGTTGTCGGCGGTCTCGTCCTGTTCATCAGCCTCTTTCTCTGCGACGTCCTCATCGGCTTCGGATATGTTAGCAGCAAGACAAAATAATGTGCGTCGCCGTTTATCAATCTCACCATCTACATTCATGTCCGATGATTCTGGCTTGGCCTGCTTGGCCAGCTCGAGCAGGCGAGCGGAGAGTCGCTCAGCCCTCGCAGCTTCAGCCGGGCCAAAGATATTGGCGGCCTTGCGCTGGTTGTTTGCCTTCTTAGAACTGGCTCTGGAACTCTTGGCCATGGTTGCGATATGGTGTTGTTGTATAAGGGATGTGTGTGATAAGGTGTAGTAGTGAGGCGGCAAAAGGATTGCTTTGCTTAAAGAAAAAAATCCTAGCCGGTACCAATGGCCATGAAGTAGCCTACCCTATGGCAGAGTGGTCCACTACAAGTAACTCACTGACTGACTTTGTGCCCTGAGTACAGAGACGCTGCTAACCAACGCCATGTGGCTGATGGTCTGGACTCAGTGACCAGAAGGAGGAATTTTCCAGCGACCCATCGCCAGCTGGCGCCAACTGCGCCAATGCCTTCAGCAAGCTAGCCAGACCTGGGATGACATCAAATGCCCAAACGACAGGCGACGACACATTCAAGTATGAGAGCGTGACCGGCCGTCCCAAGGCTGGTCGAGCAGCTGCAACACCGATCCCGTATCGGCAGTGATTTTGTGATTCGGCCTGACTTGACCTGTAACATCTCCTTTTCTCCGGCGCATTTGGGTTTGCTGCATACTTAGGCTTGCGGGTCGTGTGCCCATCTTTCGCCCCGGAGCCTCTATCTCGACGGGCTCGGAAACGCGCCACACATCGTCAATTTTCGCCGACAACCACGGCCCTCCCGCGCGTACGCACGCACGCACCCGATCGCCGGGTCAAACCCCATCTCTGCGCATAGCCGACAAGCCTGACCTTGCCTTTCATGAGGTTGAGGCTGCGCGCCTTCCTTGGCCCTCGACCGGCTCCCGACCGCACCTGCCTTCCAGCCTCGCGCTTGCGCTGACGGTTGCACCTGCCGCGGTTGTAGTTGCACCTGCCTCTGCACTTGTACTGGCACTCGCAGTTGTAGTTGCAGTTGCAGCCCGTCGCTGCTGCCGTCGCCTGCCATGGCATCGCCGCTTCCTTCCATAACAAGACACGAGGCCAGCGTGTTGATCAAGCAGGTGCAAGGCACCAACTTGTTCAACCGCCAGCTGTCCTCGGTCTGCCAGGTGAACAGGCTCAAGAGCACCGGTGTCAAAGCCGACCTCCAACGACGCATCATCGACCGTGAGTATTCACCTCTCTCTTCCTCCCAACTGTCCTCTGCCGTCCTCATCCGGCACGCTGTTGAGCTCGTTGCCCTGGGACAGGTTCCGACCCCCATCCTGTCTTCCACCTTCCCACTCTCGACTATCTACCTAGCCGCCATGTCTCTATATCTTCCGCTTCCTCTCCTCCCCTCACCACCTCTTCACCTCCAACCTCACCCTGTTCTCTCGTGCTAACTCGCCCTCTGCCAAAGTCATACAAGAGACTGTCGCTGCGAATGACGTATCGCGATTCCACCAGATCCGACACAGCATCATCAACGCCCAAGCCCAACGACCCAGTCCTTCGAAAAGCGCTTCGTCGCGCACCTCAACTTCTGTCCAGTCTCAACAGTCTCCTCTTCCAGGCACGAGCTTCCTGTCACATGCGATGCCGTCCTACGGTCATACCAACGGCCTCAACCGAGATTACCACACCCCTCTTCAAATGGCAGCTCCCGAATCGGCTTGTCATCGTACACAACTTCCAGTCCTGCCTTGACCTTTACACAGAGTCCCTTCTATCACGTGGAGGCCTCCATCACTGATGTTCGGACATGCGATGGTGAGAAGCCCTGTTGTTGTGCGCGCTTCCCTTCACAGACTAACAATAGGTTCCAGTCATGGCCCAGCATAGAAACTCGGTCAACATTCCTGTCAAGCTTAGTGACCACCCATCTTTACAGAAATGTCTATCAGATCAGTCATATCGGGTCATGATATTCTGCGCTGGCGAAGTTTCAGGTGTTCAGCACATCGCCTTTCCCCACCAATCTGAGCTGCGAGTCAACGGGGAGATATCAAAGCGAACTTGCGCGGGCTAAAGAATAAACCTGGATCTACGAGACCGGTTGATATTACGAGCGCACTTCGTCTAAGGCCTAGCTATATAAACAATATCGAGTTTACCTATGCCTTGACAACCAAGGTCAGTACGAAACAAACCTTTGGCTCCTCTCCAAGGACCCTCCACCAGGCTTCTTTGTTACACACGCTAACTACTGACTTTAGAAATTCTACATTGTTGTGAATCTTTGCCGTGTAACACCTGTTGCCGACTTAGTTTCCATCATATCTACACGTCGCAGAATACCCAAAGACTCGGTCATAATGGAGCGTAAGTAATCTGCCCTATGTCGCACTTGGGCCGAAATTGACATTCCCTAGTAAATAAAAAGCACAAGATCCAGATGTCGTGGCGACATCGCAGGTTTTATCCTTAAAATGTCCTCTGTCGTACATGAGGTTGGACACGCCTTGTCGTAGTCTGAGCTGCACACATATACAGTGTTTTGACGCGACATCCTATCTTCAACTGCAAGAGCAAGGCCCTCAATGGCTATGCCCTATTTGCAACAAGTCTGCGCCCTTCGAGCAGCTTGCTGTCGACGAGTGAGTATCCATAATAACATCCTTCTTCTCAGAACCAGTTACTGATCGCATTCCAGATACGTCAAGGATATTCTAGAAAACACTTCTAAGAATTTAGAAACAGTCACCATCGAGCCCAACGGCAGATGGTTAATTAAGGCTTCGGACGATGAGAAGAGTGGAGCGAACGGCGCTTCATTCGGAGAAGATGATGATGACTTTGAGATATCCGAGGTCAATGTTATTGGAGCTCGTCGACACGAAACACCAAACCAACCCACTCCATCCCTAGGTACACCGGTTTCTGGTGGCAGGGATAGCGCGTCAGCTGGGCCTCGTGGTATAGGATCTATCAGCCACAAGCGACCAGCGCAGGCCGTGGTGGATTTAACATTGTCTTCTGATGACGATGACGACGAGCCTGTTCAGCGCCCAACCAAGCGGCAGGCCAATTCTTCGAACGGGGTTAGAGGACCTGGGGTTTAGACTTCCTGAACGAGTCCCCCACGCTTATCTACCTTAGAGGAACACGGCCGTCGCTCGTCATCACCGGCGAAGGCGCGGCAAAGTTGATGAACAATGGTTCGGGGGTTAGGAAGGATGTTTCAGTGGCACTGCTATTGTTTCGACGGTCAAGGAGGGCGTTTTGGGTAACGGAAAAGAGATTCCCCTGATGTCGATTGAATGCTATGATGACGTTCCAAGGGATATTAGCCTGATGGCTGGACATATTCTTTATTCTCTGTCTGCTTTTGCAGTCACATATTCCGATATAATGCGTTTTCCATTCGAGAACACACAGGGATAGAGGACAAAAAGGCCAGAGTAACAGAGTAACATTTCTTCTTAATAGCATTGCTCTTCTGATTTACTAGGCAATAGCCTTTAAACGAGCTTAGACGAAGAGGGTTCCTTTTATTTTCATTTAACTGACTTCCTAGTGTTAGCATTTCGCGGCGAGGAAGCCCCGTTTGATTATAGATATAGACATTTGTCGTACCGAGAAGCAAAGCACATCGTCATTTAAACCCTGTGACCCGTTTTCCACTCAGATACGGAGATAGACGACAACCTCGCTACAGTAAAAATCACATCACATCACTCATTCTTCTCTTCTCTTCTCTTCTCTTCTCTTTTCTTTGTTTTGATTTTTTCATGAGGGGTTTTTTTGTTTTCACCAGCCCACTTCCTCAACTCCACGAATCGAGGTTGCGAACGACGCAGCCAGCCGCTCCAGCCTCGCGCTTGACCAGGCGTCCGATCTTGAAGACCTTCTCCGAGGTGCCGAGGGCCTGGGCGACGGCGTCAGCCTTGGCGGCGTCGACGGCGACGACCATGCCGACACCGGCGTTGAAGGTGCGGCACATCTCGGCAGGGGCGACATTGCCGGCCGTCTTGAGCCACTTAAAGACGGGGAGGATGTCCCAGGAGCCGTACTCGACCTCAGCGGCCAGGGTGTCGGGAGCATGCGCGGCACGTTCTCGACGAGGCCACCGCCGGTGATGTGGGCAAGGCCCTTGACCTGGTCGAGGACAGGCAGGAGGGACTTGACGTAGATGCGCGTCGGGGTCAGGAGGGCGTCGCCGACGGTCTTGGACTCATCCCAGGGGCGGTGGAGGTGTAGCTCAGGCCAGCGCTCTGGACGATGCGGCGCACGAGCGAGAAGCCGTTAGAGTGGACGCCGGTGGAGGCCAGGCCCAGCAGGACGTCGCCCTCGACCATGGCGTCCTTCTGGGGCAGACGACTGGTGTGGGTGACAGTACCGACGGCGCAGCCAGCAGCGTCGTAGTCGTCAGCCTGGTACATACCAGGCATCTCAGCGGTTTCGCCGCCGACGAGGGCGCAGCCAGCCTGGCGACAACCGTCAGCGACACCCTCGACGAAGGAAGCGGCCGTGGCGAGCTCGAGCTTGCTGCAGCCGTAATAGTCGAGGAACATGAGAGGGTGGCGCCCTGGACGACAAGATCGTTGACGTTCATGGCAACGAGATCAATGCCGACAGTGTCATGGCGGCGCATGGACTGCGCAATCATAAGCTTGGTGCCGACACCGTCGATAGCACCGACCAGGATCGGGGCGCCGGGGTATCCAGCCTGCGAGAGATCGAGCTCGCCGCCGAAACCGCCAATCTCGGCATCAGCGCCGGCACGCTTGGTGCTGGCGACAGCCTTCTTGATCTTCTCGACGAAGTCATTACCGGCCTGGATGTCGACACCGGCCTGGGCGTAAGTCATGGCGGCCTTGGAGGTGGTCTCCTGAAGGCGCGGTGGGCAATGTCCTTGCGGTAGAACATGCCGTCGAAGTCAATGACCTTGTCCTGCAGCGAGGCGTAGGCGGCGTCAACGGCAGCTCGAAGTGACTCGCCGACGGCGTTGATGGCGATGACGCGGCCACCAGAGGTCTTGAGTTGGTTGCCATCCAGCTTCGTGCCAGCGTGGAAGACGGTGCTGCCAGCGGGGGTGTCTGGACGGTCATGGGAGTGCCCTTAGCATAAGATCCGGGATAGCCACCAGCGGCAAGGACGACAGTTGCGCTGAACTTATTCTCGATGGTGAGGCGGCAATTGTCCAGGTATCCATTAGCGCAAGCCAGCATGATCTCGGCGAGATCGGTGTCAGCAGAAAGCAGGGAAGGACGGTCTGGGTCTCTGGGTCGCCAAAGCGGACGTTGTACTCAAGCACCTTGGGGCCAGCACTGGTGATCATAAGACCGGTGAAGAGGACACCGCGGAAGGGCTGCTTCTCCTTGCGCATGCCGGCAATGGTGGGCTCAAGGATCTCCTTATCGATGCGCTCGACGAGCTCCTTGGTGGCGATGTTGGTAGGGGCGTAGCAGCCCATGCCGCCAGTGTTGGGGCCCTTGTCTCCATCAAAGATCCTCTTGTGGTCTTGGGCCAGGGGCAGCGAGCGGATGGTGTATCCGTCGCAGAAGGTGAGAACACTGAGCTCGTCACCAAGCAACAGCTCCTCAATGACAACCTCGTCGCCGGCGGTGCCAAACGCCTTGTCAACCATGATCTGCTTCAGAGCGGCCTTGGCCTCATCCTTGGTCTCTGGGAGGATGACGCCCTTTCCGGCAGCCAGTCCGGTAGCCTTGATGACAACGTCGTGGCCGACGCTGTCGATGTAGGCAGCGGCCTTGTCGAAATCGGAGAAGTTCTCGTAGGCAGCCGTGGGGATGTTGTACTTCTTCATAAAGTCCTTGGAGTAAGTCTTGCTTCCCTCGAGGCGGGCAGCCTCCTTGGAGGGGCCGAAGCAGGGGATGCCAGCGCTTCTGAAGAAACCCTCAACGCCATCGACAAGAGGCGCCTCGGGACCTGGCACAACCAGGTTGACCTGCTTGGACTGGGCAAAAGCGACAAGGCCGGGAAGTCCTCGGCGGATACCGAGTCGACATTGACGGTCTTGGGGCAGGTAGCGGTGCCTCCGTTGCCGGGGACGGCAAAGATGGAGTCAACCTGGGGAGACTGGCTCAGCTTCCAAGCCAGGGCGTGCTCACGGCCGCCATTGCCAATGAGCAGAATACGAATGCCTGCCATTGTGGGTGAACTGAGGTCTGGGGTGAATGAGACCTGCTCGCGTTTGCCGTCTACCGCCTCGGATCAGACCTCTGAGCAGACATCCATGGAACCAGCGGGGGTGATTTTGACTCACCAATCTCTCCACACAACAGTAGCTGTAGCTTGTCGGATCTCGCCAAACTAACGGAGAGAGGACCGAAGGGCAAAGAAAAGAGTTGGGTGAGTCCCGATTACTCGGGAGGTTCAGTGTAGAAAAAACACGAATCCCGAAATAAGGAAAGAGAACCTTTCGATAACACGCTCGACTGTATTAGTACATGGATTAGTGTCTAATTTTTTCCGGCTTCGCTTTCTCACGTCCACCCAAACCACTCCCAGTCCCGTTGTTTTTTTCTAACTGGGCCAATTTTTTTGCTGCCCCGCGCCTAGACTGTCGTTGGAGAAGAGCAAAAGTGCTCAAGCAGTCAATTCACTGCCCCGCGTTTTGCCCAAACCCCTCCAAAAAAATTCCCAACCTGCTCCATCCAGCACTAACTACCTCCCTGTCTTATCGTATCTGGTACCTGTACTTGACCCGTGCCTGTCCCCTCGCTCGCCTCAGCCCAGCTCAGTCCAGTCAGTCCCTGGCGCCAAACCCACCCCACCCACTCACCCACTCGCTTCCAGCTTGCCAGGTACTCGGCTACCCAGCCAGCCTACCCTGTAGCAGTAGTAACGGCCATTTCCCTATGGCTTACTTGACTGCTTGTTAGCTTGTGATATGCCGACGTACCCATCACCAACATTGATGTTATTCAGTCAATCGCTTCCCAGGCTAGCCTCTCCGCGCAATTGTTTTGCCAAAGCCGTCTCCTCTAGATATCTCAAGTAACCAAACGAAGCCGCTGGTCGGCTTCCCTCAACCCGCGCCCACCATGTCCTTCGAACCCGTTCTTCCCCCTTCAACTCCTCCGATCCGACCGCCTCGTTTCTCAGCTCTTCGTGCCTCGACTTTCTCCTCATCGAGCTCGTACCCCTCGCTTACCGCGTCTCCACGACCGCGATGCTGCCCTACTCGAGCCCCGGTCCGCCCCCGCCGACACCGCATCCACCAGCCACCATGGTGCCAGCTCCAGCGCCGCCGGCATCGTCCCTGGCGCTGGCCAGCGCAAGATGGAGGACGAGGAGGAGCTCGATGCTGTCCATTACAGGTTGGACATGCTCGGCTACAGAGTAGGACAGGGACTTGTCGAGAGGTAGCGCTCCCTGGACCTCTGTTCCGACTCCGCGCTAACATCTTGCGACTCCAGATTCTCGAGGATCGCCCGCGGTTCAACGATACGCTCGACGTCATCAAGTTCATTTGCAAAGACCTATGGTCATTGGTCTTTGGAAAGAATATTGACAACCTCAAAACAAACCATCGCGTACGTGTGCCCGGCTCTTCTCATCGATCTTTGCTTACTGGGTTGTAGGGGTGTACGTCCTCACCGACAATGTCTTTCGACCTTTCTCGCGAATGAGCACAGAGGCTGGCGGCCAAGCCGTCGTACGTGCGCAACCGGTTCGTCAAGTCCAACCTGTCCTTTTCTAGCTCGACTTGTCAATCCAGGCTAGTTGCTAATACACCCTGGTGCTTCAGTTCCTCTGGTTTCCTTGCGGCATTGTGCGCGGAGCTCTCGCCGCCCTCGGTATAATGGCTACGGTGCAGGCCGAAGTCAGTGAGCTACCAGGAGCTGTTTTTCAAATCAAAACCACTTCAACCAAGTAACGACATTTCACGAAGGCGCATACACAGTCACAATAAATAGCGACGTGACCACAGATAAATATTGCTATCTCACTAATTTGAGTTCATCCATCACACCACCAATGTCAGATGGTGCCATTTCCCGCATAACATAATATTTTATATCTGCAACATACCTGCCGGGGATGCCGGACGACGCGTGACGAGGGAAGTGTGTCAAGGGTAGGTCCGCGGTGCAGGGAGGAGGGAGGATACATGATGGCAAGAGACATCACAGCCTGTGGAAGAAAGGAATTCATCAGCAACTCGGGCCCTTGTTTCTCGATTTTGTCCAGCGTCAAAGTCAATGCCTGTTTTGGGGCTGGGTTCCCTTGAGGAGGTGACAGCTCTGCTCACTGGGGTGGTTGGGGTTGGCTTCACTTTTGGGGAGGGTTGTGGGCGAAGTCGACGCCCTTCTTGATGTTGTCCTTCAGGCCGGCGATGGCCTTCTCCAGGAGAGCCTTCTCCTTGTCGGTGATGCCCTCCAGGGGTTGGTGGCCTTCTCAACACCGTTGGGCTGCAATGTACGATTAGCATAGTTCACCATAGAAGGTACCGTAATTATACTTACACCAAGCTCAACGGGGACGGAGAAGAAATCGACGCCAGTCTCCTTAGCAATCGCCTCGCCGCCAGGAACGCCGGGGAGGTAGACGTAGCTGGGCTCAACAAGTCCCTTCTCGCCCTTGGCAGCCCTCAGGACCTTCTCGGCAAATCTTCAGAGTGTTAGCGTGAATCCAAACGTAGTCATCGGGGCACAGTTGAGCGATTCTCACCGGAAGCCAGCGTAGGCCATGGAAAGGGTGGCAGATCCGGCACCGTCCTTGGCCTTGACGACCTCGTCACCACCGAACTGAACGCGGTTGACGAGGGCGTCGTACTTGTCGTCAGGGATGCTGACGGAGGGGAGACCTTGCTGAAGAGGGGACGATGGTCTCGCCAGAGTGACCGCCAATGACGGGGACGGTCAGCTTCTGGGGCTGGGACTCGCCGGTGATCTCAGCAACAAAGGTCTCGGCACGAACAATGTCGAGCGTGGTGACACCGAACAACTTCTGGGCGTTGAAGACCTTCTTGGCCTTGAGAACCTCGGCAGAGATGGGAACTGTCGAGTTGACGGGGTTGGAGATGACGAGAATGAAAGCCTTGGGGGCAACTTCAGCGGCGACCTCAATCAAGCCCTTGACAATGCCGGCGTTGATGTTGAAAAGGTCATCTCGGGTCATACCGGGCTTGCCTGAAATAGAACCACTTAGCATACATGCAGAACAGCGAGGTATGGCTGCAGCCGGGAGGGAGGGTAGTTGCTGCATACGGGGAATTCCTGCAGGGATGACGATGATGTCGGCATCCTTGAAGGCGGCCTTCGCGCCATCGTTGGCAGGGAGGTGGCCGGTGATTTTCTGCAGGTAGATTGATTAGCGAAGAAACGAAGCAGACACAAGCTGCGTCTCCAGGCAAGAGGTCACGTACGGCGGTGGAGGAGATGTGGGAGAGGTCGGCAGCAACACCAGGGGTGTTGACAACATCGTACAGAGCCAGCTCGTCGACGTGGGGACTGGTCTTGAGGAGGAGCGAGAGGGGCTGAGGCGCTGTTAGCAACTATCTGGCGGCAGAGAAGAAGATTCGAGGAGGAGTCATACCTGGCCAATGCCACCAGAGGCACCAGCAACGACTGCAATGAGGTGAATTAGCTCGACAGCTTCCCACGTAGAACAGCGAGGTGAGTGCGGGGTTGAGGGGCAGCAGGGGCAGACGCACCGGCCTTGACCATGATGAAGATTTGGAAGTGGGAGTGGTTGGGAAATGGAGGTTGGAAATGGGCTCAAAGAAGGGCAGGGCAGTCAAGTCCTGGCGAAGAGTGAGGGATTGAGAGGGAGGAAGTTGTTGGGATAAGAAATTAGGATGGGGTCAGTCAAGCTATGTGTTTTTGATGGAAGCTGGGGCGGCCTTCTTGTATGTAAGTCCGTTCCTCCCTCAGCAGCTCACTCCTCCCCTTCCCTCTTGCCCCTTCCTCCCTCCACTCCCATCAGGTACCCTTTTATCCTCCTCCACTTCTCTGGGAGGCATGGTACATGCTAGCCACGGCCACGGCCACGGCCCTCGCCCTTATCCTTACCTTTACCTTTTACCTCAGGCTGTAGCAGCAGCTAATGATGTAGCAGGAGGAGCTGCCGCCCCGGCACGAGGAGGGCACAGCTGTAGCGCCCAATCAAGGCTGCGCGGGGTGCTCAGGCCAGACAGCTCAGGGTGGGTGGAGGGGCTCAAGGGTGCTTGCGCTTGGCCTGTGACTGACGGTTGACTGCGACTCTGCTCTGGGCTTATCCGTCTCATACACCAAAACAATTGCGTGAGAAAGCGCCCTTACCTACCTAGTCAGCGGTAGAGCAGGTCAGTGCAGCAAGCGCCGCATCGCCCGATCGCAAACCTGTTTGGTACAACGCCATCGTCATCTTCTCGCTGCGACTTCTGGCGACTCCTGGCGGCTCCGAGGTATCCTCGTGGCAGTAGCTTGTGTCCCGATGCCTCGGATAGTTCAACCCCTAGCCAAGGTGAACTCTGCCCTGGATCGGCTACCTACCCGAGGTGCCCGGTATGGCTCAACATTGCCGGATCTTCTCGTGAAGAAAAGAATCCCAGCTGAAGTATCACATTTCCGACCTCCTCCGTAATCTGCCGTGTCCCGATCCAATGCCGCTTCTGCGGTACATGATCGGTTGACGCAATTTCCAGTCCTGCTTCTCCTGCCAGCACATGCTTGTCCCTGAGCTCCACGGAGCGATCTTCGTCCTAACGCCATCCAGTAGGGTGGCGCCAACCAACCGGGTGAAACGTGATTTACACCAGCCCAGTATCGCCATTTTCACGTCCTGCCTTTCTTCAACATGTTTGTCGTGGCATGTTATGGACTTTCCTGGCATCCAGGCTATACGCGCCAACATTGCGAACGTCTGTACAAGTTATAATATATAGTACATGCGAGCCAAACAGCATGGAATCACTAAGACCATCACCCTTGATCAGTCCGCATAGAGAACTTTATAACTCAGGCCGTACATATGGCCTGTTTCGTCTTTCGGACGCTCAAAATTTAGTCCACTGTTGGCATGTTCTTAAAATAAGTATGTTTGGTAGTCTCAAACATGCACAGACAGGTAGCGCCTCATACCTGCAACCAGAAGCGTTTGCACATGTGCCACAATCCATGCGCTGCTCGCTCAAGACATCAGACCAGGTCCTCGGGGGAGCTTGCAGCTGAGTCAACGTATGATTGTCCAATTTGGTGCCTTCACGGCTGGGTTTGTGCGGGCCAACAACGCCCAAATCCCCTCCTACACGATTCTTCGATGCTGCACAGGCAAGCCACGTTGATCAAAAATACGTCTGGGAGAGCGCTTCAATCACATCAACAGGTTACACGCCATTCGATATGCCCAAAGATCGTCTTTATCGGCGGAACACCACTCATCACATTTCGACATATTCGCAAGCATCCATACACAACATTGTCTCGTGAATCCTGATAATGGCGATGAATCGACGTATATTGCCGACGGTTTTTGAGCTCAAATGCTAACTCCAGCCGTGACCCAGTGACCTCAATTGATGCACCTTGCTCTTCGTAGACAGCACCATGTGCGGAGCTACATCTAGGTACTCGGTCCTCACACTATCGGAACACCAGAGACCCTTTTTCACATCCTCTCCCTAGATGACATTTAAGACTGCTCGGCGGCCTTCTTGGCCTTGCTGCCCCTCAGCTTGGGCTCGGCCTCGGGCTTGACGGGCTTCTTGGTGTGGCGGACGGCGGAGACGCGCTCGACGGCGGCGCTGCGCAGGTCAGCACGGTAGCCGTTCTTGGCGGTCTGGTTGGCAACAGTCTTGTAGGTCCTATTCATCACACATGCGATCAGCCCTCGTTCTTCGAGAAGATGTTGGAGAGTCTCGAGCTCAAGGCTACTCACTTGCGGCTAGACTTGCTGTGGGTGGTCTTGACGAGAGTCTGAGCGGGCTTGTTGGCGGTGCCAGCCTTCTTGCTGATGATGACGACGTCGCCCTTCTCGTTGGGAACAACACCAACAGCCTATAGGTCCTTGTTGTTAGGAGGGTGGTCTTGTAATCGTCGCATCGTGGTGCTCGTTGAACTCATACCTTCTCGTTGATGAAACCGGCGTGCTGGTCCACAGTCAGTATTCCGTTACAGATAATGTTGCCAGAATCTGGCATGGGTGCTAGGAGTCTCACCTTGCGGCTGTTCTTGTTGGTCAGGTTGAGGGGATCGCGGGAGAACTGGACACCTCCATTGCGCTTAGACTTGGCAAGGAAGCTGTGAGTGTCGCCTGGAGGAGCGGTTTTAGCGACGTCCCAATGGCCATGATTGTAGCGCTCGTAGACTTACGGACGACCTCCCAGATCAGGTCCGAGGAAATGTTGGGGAGAGCAGAGGCCATTGTGAATGTGTATATCGGAATGATGCCGTTGAGGTTTCTCGCAGCTTCAATACGCTTCCCGTCGAAATTCGAGAGTCCCAGTGCGAAACCCAAAGTGTGGGATTGCTTAGTCATTACCAGGGCTCAAAGGTACGTATCTAGCTGACCTCAGCAGACCTTGCCCTTTCCGGCCAAAGCCAGCCAGAGGCAGTGTCGTCGGCTGAGTAAGCAAATCTCTCTAATAGAGGCAGTCTCCGGTTGGTCAAGCCAGAAGTGTGACAGATGCGGAACGTTGGGCGCATTTCGAGACCCCGTATTGCCAAGGTGGCTGTGAATTCTGCCAGCAAGACGGCTCCCTCTTCCTTCACCATATACCAGCATCGATCGCTTCAACGGCTTCGTTCTCGTAGGCCAACTACACCATCTCATCTTCGCGCTCGCGCTACTTGTCATGCCCACGTTATAAATCTTGTCGCTTCACTGTCGCAACCAAACGCTGGGCCCAGTCCTATCTCGCCGCACTCCCGAAACATCCGACCAACTCGGCTTCGTCACTCCTTTCACCATGAGTTTCATGCTCTTCTCCCTCACTCTTTTCTTCTTCGTTACCGCCACCGCTCTCTTCTTCTCTCGTAACTATTGGCGACACCTCGTACCCGACATCCACGTCCCGGGCGCAGATTATCTGTATTCGCGGCTGCCCTCCAGCTTCGCCGAAGACATCGACGCTGGACTGTCCAGCAGCACCTTTGACCTCACTGGCAATGTCGAGTCTGGCGATGCTCGGGCGGGCCTTGACGATGAGAGCAAGGCCGAGATTCTCAAAATCATGAAGAAGAGACGCATGACATTCGATCAGGCCCGGAAGGCCTATATGGAGAACCGGTTCAAGGCCAACGGCATCGGCGCGGATGGGCTGCCCAGAGATCCCAAATTCGTCAGCTTCTCCTAAACAATCTCGACGCGGAATACCTCTTTCACTATATCCACCACAAATTCTTACGCGACTAGAAATCGCCGTCTTTTTTATTCTAAACTGTACTTCATCAGCCGAACAGGCCTTCAGTTTCTTGTCACAACCGTCCGGCTTAGAGCCGATTTTTCTTTGTGTCCGTTTGTTGAAGCACAGCGATTCTTTATATCAGGAGTTAGGATGCCTTTATTCCATCTTGTTTTAGGCGTCAAATTAATGACGTCCATTGCCGCAGCTGAAGCGCGAGGTGCCATGTGCTATATATAATTATGTACACCCATTCAATCTATTGGTTTCCCTTGGCTCCGTGTCCATCATTACGTACAGGTTCCACCTATGAGTGGGAAAGCATTATATATGTACAACGAAGGGGTTTCCTACACCCTTGAGAATCCGACAATCTCAATAGTGCTCATTAATTATTGCGGTTGACGTATACTCGAGTCGCGCCGCAAGGCTTGATGCGATGTGTAGAAGCTTGTACTATCGCATTGATTGTCCAGGGCCGCCTATTTGTTCTTCTTCGAAGCAAGATCAGCTGGACCGTATGAGCGATCATCGTCGCCTTCAATCTCCTTGACAAAGTTGTCGACCTCCTTGGACTCGTCCTTCCACTTCTTTTGGGACATTTTCTCATCCTTCTGGAACATCCAGGCCTCGGGTCTCTTGTAGGTACCGCCAAGACGGTCAAAGGCAGTGAAGAACTGTCCATAGTTGACCTCGAACCGAGAGTGGTGCAACGAATGGCACGCAGCTCCGTTGACGACAGGGTTGTCGGTCAGATACTCGCCATCATGGATCATGATAGACCAAAAGTTGACGAAGACGAAGAGAATGATGTATGCCGTCTTCTGAAGAGGGAAGACGAAAGGGAAGACGTGGTAAGGCACAGACTGAGCAAAGCCATCAAGGAAGTGGAAGGCATGGCTGGCAAAAGGCGTAGGCATGATCCACTTATGGTGAGCCTTGTGTAGGTGCTTGTAGATGCGTGGGTGGTGCAGGCCTCGATGAATCCAGTAGATGAAGAAGTCGGTAAAGAGGAGGAAGAGTGGGAACTGGAGGATGTCGTACCACATACCAGGACCTTCTGCCGAGGCATCGTAGAGTTTACCGTAGCCACGGACTTCGGCCCAGAAGATGGGAGCAGTACAGAGGGCAATGCCTGGCAAGGCCTTGGTGGCGGACTTGATCTCGAGCCAAATCTGGTTTTTAATGAACTTGGGGTGGTTCAAGGTGCGCTTGTCGAATACGAAGTAGAACGATAGAGCAGCAAACACGAAATACATGATAATGCCAAAGATCCTTAAAGACCGGTTAGTCGCTATCGCCAGACAGTACTCAACATGGTGCATGCTCGTAAAGGCCATGGAAAGAGGGCACGTACCAGGTGATGGAGAACAAGGTAATGAACTGGCGCAGGGGATTATCTCGAGGCCAGGAACTCATGTAGGCGGCCTGTGAAGGCGTGAACTGAACGAACTGGGTAGCCGGCTTATAGGTCCAGGAGTTCAAGACTGGGACTGATGAATTGGTGGCAGAGGTCTTGGGGAAGTCATACGGGGCGGGCTGTACGGGTAGGAGATAGGCGTATACATGATCGGCGACGAAGGTGTCGAAGGCCTCGAGAATGACGTCCATGGTGGGCTAAACAATTGGAAGCGAAGGATGCAAGACGAGATTGACAAGATAGTTGCAGGGTAGTCGTGAAGAAGTGAATGAAAAATTAAGAGCCGGCCGTGAGAGCGAACTTCCCAGATGTTTGATGGCTGGCAAGTACTATAGTCAATCGATAGACAACCCTTGAAAGCGATGGCGACAAGGGAGTGGAGACGATCTCGTAGGGGCTTGTGCCACCAGATAACGCCGGCAGTTGACAGCTGAGGCAAGGCAAGGCAAGGTACCTCAGCTAGGTATTGGTGGTAGTAGCCGACCAAAGGATTGGTCCCAGTGACAACTTAAAGACAAACCCGCCAGGGACAGGCGCAGAGAGATATACAGGGTACCAGATTGATAAGAGCAGGATGTGGTTGCAACGGACGGCTTCTGCAGAAGGGCGCCTGATAGACTCTTTATGAAAAGCAGCATAAGCCCATCTGTTTACGGGACCGGGCGACTTTTAACCCACCGCTCGGGGTTTGGGGAAGGTTTCGAGCAGAAGTGGCATGATAAGGGACAAGGCAGTTCCGATGCACTGGCTTCTCCATCTCGAGTTCGGATTCCAGAAGCAATGGGATGCTGGCCCCACTGAATCTCTTGCCCCAAACCCACTGCTGTATCAATCCGTTGAGCTACCCGTTAACTTGGCCAGTCACGCGAATCGATGCTTTAGAGATCGGCACCAACCGTCCACAGTATTTCTTATTGGGTCCCGGCTTTACCGGTCATGCAGGTAGGCTCCTGTTCTCTTGCTTCCATCTTAAATGCTTTCTCCCGTTTTTCGCTTGCGCTGGACAGAGAGATGCCAAACGGGAAGAGGAAGACCCAAATTGGCACAGTGAGGGCAACGTTTTTGTTTTACAATGGTACGAGCATGGGATGACTTTTGTTCATGTCACTGCCGAAATGAATGCTTATGGCACCGTATTCCTGGACTCCAGCTACACCCACCTTAAGATGAGCTTTTCAAAGACGCATGATGAACCACGTCATTTGGGGCACCGCCCCTCTGTTACGGATTACAATATGATTTGCGTGCAGTCATGACATTGGAATCGCAGATACTCGTTCGTCAAACAGCGATTTTGTGGTGTTCGTGTTCGTATTCGAACCCGCTCCTTGTCATGGCACAAAGGAAAAGCTATTAGCATGTTATTCATGACTGCTTCCTCAGCCCCTACATGTTGTCAGTTATAATGACTGCCATCTCCTCCTGGCGGGCTTCTCTGCTGCGGTTTACCATCCGTGATGGCCAACCAGAAGAGTTGCAGTTCTGGTCTTGATCTCTGTCCACGGAGTGTACAGTGATCGAGTGGGTTTATAGCTATTATCAGTCCTACGTGACATTGGATTCCGATTGGCTCCCAGGTCCTCAAAAATACAGTTCAAATCATCATCCTCGTGAGCAGCCTGTGGTGGGTGGAACATGTCGTCTGTTTGAATGCCTACTATTGTTAGGTCGACTGACTACCTTGCTTTTTGCCTCGTTGGGGCTTACGTATTTCTCCTTTCGGTGGTATCTGGTTCCCCTTTGCTTCCTCCTCCAGCAACCAGGCTAGTATTCAAACTTGATGAAACAGTTCCAGGCCGTGGAGTCCTCGGTCTGGTACCACCAACCTTGGTGGGTATTTGAATGAGTCGGTGCAAATCCGAACGTTTTCACATGAATACAAATTCATCAATATTTCCCGCTAGTTTGGGATTATCGAACGTGGGGCATGCAGCCTCTGTATAGCAGACGATGGCCGAGCAGGCATCAGCATGCCTTATCAAATGGACCCTGGTGTGTTAACCAAGTGTCAAGTCTTAGCTGGGCTGCGACTGAGGCTGATACGGGGTAGATGCTTCTCCATGCTGCACTCTGGAAATTCTCCGCAGAGAACTGCCATCGTTTAGAGGTACCTTGGCGCCAGCCCCACCTCATGCAGCTGTGCATTTCTGGCTTGGCCATTGCCTCTGCACAGTCCAGTACTTTTAAAGTTGACATCCCTCCGCGCCTGGGTCTACACGCATGTGCGGGTTGGCCTGGGTAAAGATGACTTAGCGACGGATAATTGCCTGCAGGCTGCAGCACGGTCGAGGATTCTGGAACATGCATGTAGGTGCGTGTCAGTGTACCTACGAGCGAAAACAGCGGTCACTTGGGACTAAACAATACCATTGTAGCGATAAGCTCCGTCATTCTTATATAAACATGCGCTAATTCTGTCTGAACCAACTTCTGGTTGGCAATCTGTCAATTCGGAGCCGACGATGTTCTATATCTGTGATGATCCGTCCGGTATAATGGCAGAACATGCTGAATGGCCGTCGCACAGGTTTCCGGACAGGCAAACCCACAAGCGGTTCTCCAAGCGAGTGCATACATCATATTGTCTACGTGAAAATACACAAGGAAGCACGGAGCAACACAGGTTGGCAATAAAGGCTGCAACCGAGAACAGATAATCACAAGACTTGAGTGATTTCTTCGCCTCGAAGGATGAGCGGGATGGATGCGAGCCAGCATCTACGCCATGGGGACACGAGGAGGCACATACATATTCAGCCTCGAGTTCGAGGATTCGCGCACCACAACGGGTAGGACAAAACTTGAGTGTTTGGCGGAGAACAAGTCAAGGGCCTCTGCAGAGGTGGAGGGGCGAATAGGGTCGTGCGTCTTGGTGCATATTCCGGTGGTATAGGGTGGGTGTGGGTGCATCTGCAACCCGTGAAGATGCATCGTGGGTGTGGGTGTGTAAGATGGTGTAGGCAGGCGAGCTAATGTAGGCGAGGGAGGGTAAGTGATGCTAGGTCTGTCGTGTCATAAAAGGACAACCGGGTGATAAGCCAAAGTGAACGATTGGAGTGAGCATGTCAAAAAGCTCGTCTGCCTAGTACTCTGCGTGCATTCCATGACGGGAGACTAACTGCGGGGTGGGGGCAGACGGTTGAAACACCGCTTGCTGACCACGCAGGTTGGCGATATTCGGGAATTTTGGATTGTTCCAGTAGTAGAAAGACTTCCCGACGACCATGGCGAACAAGGAGGCGGTCACCTTTGCTTACATGAGGGGTGGTTGAGCACTGTTGATGCGTGGAGAAGTCTGTCAACCTTGTCCAGAAAGAAACCTGCAACCGGAAATATGTAAACACAAAGGTTACGTGAGTGAGGCTGTTCCAAAACGAGGCAGATATCAAAGCATAGTGCAGACGGGCTTGTGGTAGTGGTGGTGGTGGTGGTGGTGGTGGTTGTAGTTGGTGTTGTTCTTCCCGTCCTCCCTCCGTTCAATGGTGGGTAATGAAGAGGGTACGTTGTTCAACTCAGCGTGGATTAGGCTTGTGCGCGCAGACCTAGCATCTGACCTTGCATCACCTGTGCTGTACCTTGGCTACGAAAAGCCAGTGGATGGTTTCCAGGCAAGAAGAGAGAAAAAAGGTGACTTCTTCTGAACCTCATGTGGAACCTCAAATGATGGCGGCGCCCGATGTGCACAGACCGTGTGGACCCAGGCCCCTGCACGTACATGAGGTACTCGTGGCCCTGGTCGGTACCTGGGCCTCCCGTGCAGATACCTCACGGGAGCCTCCCCACTCATGCCAGAGTCCTGGTGCAACGCCACAGAACAAACCAACCAACACCCCTTTGATCTCTTCGATCCGCGACGCATCCCCATGGATGCCCACCCCACGGCCCCCAACCGCAGCCAAACGGTCACCAAGGACACGCAGTCCTCTCCCCTGCACGTCGTGGTTTTCCCCAGGCACACGCCCACGGCCTCACGCACGCCTCTCCCTCCCCTCCCCAGCACGGAGCATCCATAGCGCCTATAGGTTAGCAGGTAGTCCAGCCTGCCGCATGCCGTCAAAAAGGCAGCTCCAATGTATCGCCAGCCCTGCTGCAGGTTCCTCCTATTCGCCGTGCTACTTTTTTGTCTCAGGCAGGCCTGG
Organism: Albifimbria verrucaria; assembly: GCA_020081605.1. NCBI lineage: Eukaryota > Fungi > Ascomycota > Sordariomycetes > Hypocreales > Stachybotryaceae > Albifimbria > Albifimbria verrucaria. The sequence goes on from JAHREC010000062.1 coordinate 1,505,412, forward strand.
CCCAAGTTTAAGCCCAGGCTCGTCCGCTCGCTTCCCCTGCTCCACTATCCCATCATCCCCAGCGGCTTGCCTCCATCGTCTTTTCTTCCACTTTTACCTTTTTCCCTTCTCCCCTTCACCTCCTCCAACCAATCCATCACCACGACCATCCCCGCCCATCATCGTCGGCGGCGACTACCCATTGCCGCCATCGCCTTGAGCTTTCGCGCGATCCATCCACGCGTTCGCACGGCCACGACCCTCCAGGCCCTCATCCCGTCCCTCTTGCGGGCGTGACCTTTTGCGACTCCTGAACCAACTCGCGCCAGCCAGCCTCCTCGTCTCCACGTTTCCGGATCGAGGCATCACCCGGGTTCAACCCTTCAATCCTCCGCGCGTCGAAACCCAGTCGCCGGACGGTTCGCACGATATTTTCCCCATCGATTCCCGACTTCGACAATCCGCGACCAGGTCGCTCGCATTTCATCATGTCTATGTATCCGCATCGCGGCATCGCGGGCGTGCCTCCCAGCAACCCTGCCCGCCTCAACGAGCTCCTCGACCAGATCAGGGCCGAATTCGATACACAGCTGCGCCAGGCAGAGAATTTTGAGCATCAGAGTATGTTTTAGCTGGTTGTCTCAGCGCGAAGTGTCTACGTGACTAGGTTGCTAACAGCTTCATCCTCGCAGTTTCCGCGCAAGTCAGCGAGATGCAGCTTGTCAGGAAAAGGTCTACGCTCTTGAGCAGACCCACATGACCCTTAAGCAAAAGTGAGTGCTTCTTGCTCTGTTTTGATGCGATCTAGAGCCCGGTCAAACTAACCTCGGGCTCAACCACAGGTATGAGGAGGAGATCACCATGCTCCGTCATCAGCTTGAGGCCGCTCGCAAGGGCGCTCCCCAACCCGGCCTTCCTGGCCCCCTCAGCACGCTGGACCTTCCCAACAGCCCCTTCGATTGCGCCAGGCAATGGTTTGTTTAGTGGCATCATGGCCGGCGGCAACCAGGGTGGCCTCGCTCCGCCTCAGCAGCACGCTCCTCCTCAGGAGCAGCAGATGGGACCTCAGCACCAGATGCCTCAAGGGCCTCCTGGTCTTCCCGTGCCCCCTCCTCACCCCAATGCCCAGCAACCTCCTTACCAGCAGGGTTACCCTCAAGGTCCTGTCGCCAACGGCATGGGTCCTCAGCCTCCCCAGAGTACGGCTTCTCCCGGCCCTCGTGGACGTGGCATCGGCCGCCCGCCAAATGCCGTCGGTCCTGCGACTCCTCAGATCAATACTCCGGTGCCGTACCCAGGTAACGCCCAGTCGCCTCAGGTCAGCCACCCCACGCCCGATCCATCCCGTCTAGGCGGCCCCAGACCTGCCCCAGTCGGCAACGCCCTGGGCGATCTCGAAGTCGACGCCGTGGCGCCTCACAACAAGAAGACTGGCTCTGATTGGTATGCCATCTTCAACCCTGGAGTCCAGCGCGTCCTCGACGTTGACCTGGTCCACTCCTTGTCCCACGAGAGTGTCGTATGCTGCGTCCGCTTCAGCCACGACGGCAAGTACGTCGCTACTGGTTGCAACAGGTCGGCTCAGATTTTCGACGTCCAGACCGGTGAGAAGGTGTGCGTCCTAGAAGACCACAATGCTCAGGACATGTCGGCCGATTTGTACATCCGAAGTGTTTGCTTCAGTCCCGACGGCCGCTTCTTGGCTACAGGTGCTGAGGACAAGCTGATTCGAGTAAGTTGCCGTGCCCCCACCCCCATGGCCAACCAGTAGCATCGCGCTAACAGCACAACTTGTAGGTATGGGATATTCAGAATAGGGTCATCCGCAACCATTTCTCAGGTCATGAGCAAGATATCTACTCGCTCGACTTTGCACGAGATGGCCGCACGATAGCATCGGGTAGCGGTGACAGGACCGTACGACTATGGGATATCGAGTCCGGAGCTGAGACGCTCACACTTACGATCGAGGACGGTGTTACTACTGTTGCCATCTCCCCGATACACAGTTCGTGGCTGCTGGGTCTCTTGACAAGAGCGTCCGCGTTTGGGACATCCGAACTGGCCTGTTAGTGGAGCGCCTCGAAGGACCTGACGGTCATAAGGATTCCGTCTACTCGGTGGCTTTCTCGCCTAACGGCAAGGATCTTGTCAGTGGTAGCTTGGACCGAACCATCAAGATGTGGGAGCTCAACACGCCGCGCGGCGCGCCGAACCCCAACACGAAGGGTGGCAAGTGTGTCAAGACGTTCGAAGGACATAGGGACTGTGTTCTGTCTGTTGCGCTGACACCAGATGCCAACTGGGTTCTCTCTGGTTCCAAGGACCGTGGTGTCCAGTTTTGGGACCCCTGAACCGGAACAACACAGCTTATGCTTCAAGGCCACAAGAACTCGGTCATCTCGGTAGCACCAAGCCCCCAGGGAACCTACTTCGCTACAGGATCGGGTGACATGAAGGCCCGTATCTGGTCTTACCGTCCCTACTAAAGCTGTCTGTCATGGAGAGTTACGCGCGCAAATGGGGCCACGCCAACAAAAATGACGAATTCGGGACTGCGATGGAACAGGAGTGTGGAACATGCAAATAAACAGCGACCAGTTTCTACAAGTTGATGCAATGGCCGGCATAGGCACCTGAACAAGCGTGGCAGAACGAAGCGGAAATATTACTATGGAAGGGGAAGGATCCGAGGAGGCGAGGGGCTAGGCAGTGTTTAAGGACCATATTTACATGACGAGAGCTCACATGGCGATGGTAGGATACCGTGAGGCTGGGCGCACGGGAAGGGAAGGGTGCTGAGAAATCATGTTGTACGGTATAGGCTAGGCAAGGGGACTATTTCGTTGGCTTCTCCCTTTGCTTTTCTAATACCTGTTTTGTAGTTGGGTAGGTGTATGTTTGTAAGCCCTCTTTATGATTCATGCTTGCTGCCCCTACTTGTGTGTCGCCTGTCATGTTGTGATGCATGCGTGTCGAATCTGTAGACATGACGCTAGTCGGAGCATGATTCAGTTTAGATTTCCGAAGAGACTGGCAAACGCGTCGCCCTTCTTCCCACTTGACTTCTTTTTAGACTTGCGTTTCTCCACTTTCTGTGGAGGTGAAACAGGTCTCGATGACGGAGCTTTTCCAACGGCCGGTGCTGGTTTGACGACCTTTTGGCGTAGGGTCGATAGATCGTCCCGGGACACGGCTGTGCCCCTATCCATATCCATGTCGTGTGAGTCTTCGGACTTGGCTACGGGCGCGGCGGCGACGGCCAATGGCTCTTGCTTTGATTCGGATTTTGCAGTTTGTTCATCGTCGGGCAGTAGGTCTGTGAGGACGGTGTTGACCTGGGCTAAAGCCGCGAGCAGCATGAGGCCGAGAGCCGCATGCTGGTTGTCGGCAGCTAACTGGGTGAATGCTCTGCGTGGACAGGATCGATAAGATTCCATACGGCGAGCAGAGCACAGGCGGGAGGGTCACCACTTACACGTATGAGCGGGATATGATGTGGCTCTTCATCCAACGAGCGCGGGTGAGAAGGGCATCTTCACGGCGGCGAAGCGCATCGGAAGCCAAGGCGCGGGCGGAGCGGCGCAAGATGCTGAACTCGGCCCACCAAGGGGAGGCACGGTGCTGGTTCCTATGGCGGTGGTTGAAGGCGTCTAATATGGATTGGAGCGGCTCGAGGGTCTCGTGGGCGCGACTGCACGCAGAAGCGGGCAAGGTAAGAGGTAGCCGCTGCGGCTTGGGCTTCATGGTGGGCCGGACGGGCGCATTGTCGAAGGCGACGGGGCGGGCGCCGGCTGCGGAGGCGATTGTCGGGGACTGTCCTCCGACTGCAATAGGAGAGAGAGGTGTGTGTGGGCAGAGGGAAAGAAAATGGATAGCTTGAAGATAGGGTCCTTGGCTGTGGTTTGTGTAATTCAAGCTGGGGCAAGGTTTGGTATCTGGATGAGCGATAAGATAAGAGCAGACAGAGGCTGAAGAAAATGCGACCAACCGTGTACGTACCAGCGGGTTACTTTAACGTGTTCCTGCTGCACATGAATGAATACCTACCTACTACCTACCTTAGGTACCTAGGTTAGTAGGTAAGTACGCTGTATTGTACAATACTAATATGATTAATATTGTCTTCTTCTTATTATTATCTTCCCTCCCTCCTCTCCCTGGCATTTCTACTTTTATGCACTTATAGTAATGGTGATAAGCGAAAAGAAAAAGAAGAGGAAGAAGAAAAAAGAAAAACCCTAGCGTTGCTTCCATAACATAATCGTTATTGTTAGCCTTGTCATGACGAAGCGAGGAGTGGCTTATCGGGGCATGCAGGTCAAGGCGGGAAATTGGCAATCCAGCCAATATGCAGCAGGGAGGAAAACGCAGCACAACGAAGGCCAAGACGGGCAAGGTGTAGAAGGGACCCGACCCCCCTGTGGCACAATGACGTCGCCCTCCGGAATTCGCTTGCAGGTTTGGTCGCAGCGGATGACTGGGACTGGGACTGGGTCTCATGGATATCCGTGGAATTGTGTGTTGCCGTAAATGGAAGAAGGTCGATGCCTCGACGACACAAGAGAGGACCCGAGACGGGCGCTTCTGCTTGCCAATTGCAGGCTCGAATATGCCTAGGCAAACCAGGCGATGATCTTATGTTCGGCGGGGGTTCTCAAGTCACGAGCCATCACGGTGCAGATACGCGCTCTGCTCTGCATTTCCAGAAGGGAATGGATGGTTGGAGAGGGTGGCAAAGGACGTTGGCCGTCTCCACCGCATGCTTTGATGACTGCCATTGGCGAGAGCCGAGTCGGTCCCAAGACACCGACCATTGACAAAAGATTCTACGTGTGTTTTGTTCTCGTGGTTATCTGTCTGTCTGTCTGTCCGCAGTGGGCAACTGAACTGCTCCATAGCCCTCGAAATCATCACCACAACACACGGCTGTAAATAGCTACCTATCTGCCTTTGCTTTGTTAGCTCCACCGCCGATGGTTCCCCTTTACCTTATCAGAAACAGAGGGAAACGGTCAACAGATGAGACTAGGCCACAGTAGTTAGCGGGTTGGTTTTACCTTACCCAAGATGGTGCAGCAGGACAGGTGATCAATAATTCAACCAGAGAGAGGTACCTCGCCTGCCCGCGCTGCTTGGCGTTGCGCTCGAGTACTCGGCCCTCATCTCATGTAAGGCAAGGCAAATGCAAGCCAACCCACCCCTTGTTCATGCTTGATCCAGGTTGAGATGCCATCTTGAATCTGCCTCCCTCCCCTCCCCGGCTCCTCAGCACGGCGTCACGGCCGTCTTGGCCGTTTTGCACCATAAACGTTCTTGTCGTTATCTTTGTTTCCCTTCTTTTTTTCCTCTGTCTCTCTCTCCCTCCCTCTCTCTCTCTGTCTGTTGAACCTGTTTTACGTCGTCACCATCATACCTTCTCCTACTTCACCACCAACATCACTCTCACCACCACTACCACCCCTCTTCGTCGTCCTCCTCCTCGTCCTCCTCGTCCTCTTCTTTTTTTTTCTTTCTTCTCTTTCTCCCCTTTCGTCCTGCCCCAGTCTAGAACCCTCCCTAGTCTCCATCCTTATCCTCACGATAGCTCACAGCTCCCCACTCTGCGGCCACTCTTCTCCACCCGTCTCATTTCCCTGCCCCGGCACCCTTGAACGCGGTCGTGCTGCCGCTGCGGCTCACGAGACTCTCTTCTTCTCTGGTCGCGCCGATCCAACTCGTTCAACACCGCACACCAACCCGCTGGCTAAACAACCCGAGACGAGATGCCTTCTAGCCAACGGAATCCCACCTCCTGGGACGAATACGAGGGACGCGCCTCGCCCTCCCGTAGCGTTTCCTCGAGCATCCTAGGCGAGGAGCAGGCATTGCTGGACGATGCTGGCGACGATGACGCTGACAACGACAACGACCACCCGCGGCACTTCCTCAGTCGCAGACGGTAAGCACATCTCGCCGTTCCGTTTATACCAATCTGTCAAGGATACTCGGGTGACGCGCCCCAATGGCATTGACCAAGGCTAACATATCGTCTTGAAGATCCTCCGTCACCAACCGTCTCGCTGCCGTAGCCGACATTGGCGGCGTCAACAGCATCCGATCCTTCGCCCGTAGTTGGCAGCGTGCCGCTGGCTTCGCCGAGGTCATCCCACGCCGGCCCAGCTTCATCCTTGCCTCCGACCAAGCCCAAGACAACGAGGACATCGAATACTCCCGAAGCCACCTCGACGCACACCAACCGCCCCAGTCTAGTCTCTTGAGGCAGCACCTCGAGGCCTCGCCTCCGCAACACTCCCAATCGGCTGGTGAGTCCAGTGCTGGCTTGGCTGCGACCCGAACCTCTGGGGGCGACTCCGACTTCAGGGACCGCGAAAGCAAGGCCTTTGATGCCGAACTTGCTGCCAACTCACTCTACCCCACCGAGAGCTACTCCAGCCGCTCCAGCATTTTCGCTGCGCCGCCATTGTCGAGCCCTTCCTATTGTTGGAAGCTACGGCTCTTATCGTAGCTCCCAGTATGGTACCATTGGTGGTGGCACTTTGCGTGCCCGCATGCCTTCTACCGACCAAGCAGCAGCCTGGTCCTCAGATATCGACCACATCGAAGATGATGCAGCCCACGGAGAGCACCAGCCTATTCTTGTCAAGGAGGTTAAGCAAGGAAACAAGGTCATTCTCACTGTCGAAGGTCAGAGCACCCTTCCGCAGTCCATTTTCAACTCCATCAACGCCATCATCGGCATTGGTCTCCTGAGCTTGCCTCTGGCGTTCAAGATGAGCGGCTGGATTTTTGGTTTCATCTTGCTGACCCTCAACGCTGCCGTGACGGCGCACACGGCCAAGCTGTTGGCCAAGTGCATGGATACCGATCATTCCCTCATTACCTACTCTGATGTTGCCTACGTCTCCTTCGGTGCCAAAGCCCGTATTGTAGTCTCAGCCCTCTTCTCCCTGGAGCTTATCGCAGCTTGCGTTGCCCTGGTCATTCTCTTCGCCGACTCCCTTGACCTGTTGCTCCCGGGTGTTGGGACGGTCGATTTCTGGAAGTGCGTCTGTGCCGCGCTGGTCTTGGTTCTCAATGTTATGCCTTTGCGATGGTTGAGTTACACCAGTATTATTGGCATCTTCGCCACCTTCAGCAGTAAGTTGCCTAGCGAGACTATGCCCAGACGCCTTGTGCTGACTAGCTCCCAGTTGTTTGCATAGTAATCGCAGACGGGCTCATCAAGCCAGATGCTCCTGGGTCCCTCCTCGAGCCTGCCCAGACTTACTTGCTTCCATCTAACTGGCTAACTCTGCCTCTTGCCTACGGCCTGCTGGCCAGCCCTTGGGGTGCCCACTCTGTGTTTCCTTCGGTAAGAGAACAATCTCCACCCCCTGTCCCGATTGAGGGCTGATAAATACTAGATCTACCGAGACATGCGGCATCCATACAAGTGGGGAAAGGCTGTCAAGGTCACCTTCTCCTTCTCTGTAAGTTGAAGATCTACGTATCCCTGGGGCGCTCGCTCTTAGCTAACTATCCTCAGTATATCTTGGACACATGTCTTGCCATCATCGGAATCCTTATGTTTGGCGACGGTATCAGTGATGCCATCACCTCCAATGTACTCAGGACCCCAGGATACCCAGAGACGCTCACTGTGCTCATGTGCATGTCTGTGGCCATTATCCCTTTGACCAAGATCCCCTCAACTTCCGTCCCATCATCACCACGGTTGATGTTCTCTGTGGCCTTCACCAAGACCACCATCAGCCAAACCAGAACGCGAGCCGACGGACGCTTTTTATCAACAACTGCCTCAGGGCCCTTGTTCGTGTGGGCGCAGTTCTTCTCTTACTTGGTATTTCCATCCTGTTCCCAGCCTTCGACTCCGTCTGCGCCTTCCTCGGCGCCGCGCTCTGCTCCCTCATCTCCATCATCCTTCCTATTCTCTTTTACCTCAAGCTCTTCTCCAAGGACATCACGGCGACGGAGAAGTCGATGTACTGGGTGGTTCTGAGCGTGTTCTCAGTCTTTGCATTCTTCGGCACTATTTGGACGTTTTTGCCGAAGCATCTCATCGGCGCCGATTAGTTGTGCATAATCAAGCATAAAGGGTGTTGTTACCATAGAGCTCATTCCCTGTTCGGTGTTGTAGCATATTTGTACGGAGTTTCGACGCGGTTCCATTAAGTTGTTGGGTGGTGGTTGGCCTATTTGCGATTTGTTCTGGAGTTGGCATCACGTCATGGAGTTGGAAGACTGAGACATTTAGGTATATGGAATGTAAAGTGATCATGGATGAACCCATGTGAATTCCTGTTTCGGATATTATGGTAACCGGGTAGAGTAGTGTGTCTCGCGATTATCAGGTTAACACATGGAGATGCCGTCATGTAAATCCTGTCACACATCGTGGTACATACCCTATATCACACCTTGCGCCGTTTCTTATTCTTTCTGGTGAATATAGTATCATCTTAGTGGAGTTCATGGTGCAATGGTCTGTTTCTTCACACGATGTTAGTTGTGTGTACATTTAACTTGCATTTCCCAGTCGCCAGGTCAATGCTACCAACACCATAGCATTACTGTAATTAAACTGCATCATGATGCTCTGAATGCTAGTCGACAGCCACTCGCCTCCCAACGCGGATATTCACGTAGCAATCATACACAATTAGCATATCACGTCAAGACAGATCAACTACAAAAAGTTATCACCATATGGCAAAGAACAAAAGTATGAGTGGGTAACTTCTGGTATTTCTCATTATTTCTGAAAATATTTGATACACAGAAAGCGAGTTGAAGCGCCTGGTCCCTCTCGGAGACTATGCGAACATCTCAAGTAATAGCCAAAGCCAACTTCAAGATCCAAAAAGTCGACTCCTGGATATGCGCGCCACGGCGGTCAAAGAAGCAAACCCTTTGACCGATAACATGGTCACGCAGCCCTAGAGATATATCGTAAAGCAAAGAGATAGTGGAAATGGCCTCAACCACGATTGGAGATTGGTTGGAATCAAGTTCCTACCAACCACCAACCCACTCAATATCCCCGAGATCGGTGCGCCGGTCACGGCGCCAATTCCAATCTCTCCCTTATTCATCGGGCTTTCCTTAACACGGTCTTTGCCCCAAAGTTTGTTATGATAATTAGAATGATCCCAAACGCCCGCTTCATAAGACTTATAACCAAATCCAACATGACGACGATGCTTTGTCATCGCCGGCGATTTCTCAGCTTCAAAACTCTGAGTCTGAGCCCTTCGTCGCTCTCCAAGGGCTGCCCACTTGTCAAAATTGCTTCGCTTAGACGGTGGAGAATAGCGAGGTGTAACAGTAATGGCCTGCTGCTTGGCAGGAATATGCTCCTGGAAAAAGAAGCCATCCGCCACCAGGTCGTCATCAACATCGCCCTTGATGTCATGGGCAGCAGTAACCACCTCCTGCTTCTCAGACTTGCTCGTCTCCTCCTTGCTCTCGTGACTCCAAGTCCTGGAGTTGAGCTGCTTCAGAGCTGCCATCTGTTGCTCTCGCTCTTCTTCCTCATCCTCCTCCCACATGTCACTCCAGCTCTTGGAGACAGCGTCATTGCGGCGGCCGAACACGGTGGACATGGAAAGAGTCAAAGGCTTGCCCATGGCAATTGGAAGTGAGCCTGCCATAGGCGATACCTTCTTAGAGGGACGACGAAGTCTGTCAATGTGGAGTGACTTCATCGAGGACTCAAGATGAGACCCGAGAACCGAGGCCATGGAGGGCGTCTGCACGGCAGCCGAACACCAATCGGCAGTGGCACCGGACTTGGAGAAAAGATCCTCGGTGTAGCTCTCATTGTCGGGAATAGCGCTGAGCTGGCGACGATGAGGGCTGGCATGAAGGGCTTTGGTCCAAGGGAAGGCACCGCTGTCGATCTGAGGGCTTTGAATGGATGGGGTGCGAAGTGGCTCACGGTTGGCAGATGCAACGGTGGCCTTCTCAGCGCCACAGAAGTCGTCGAGCGACTCATCCTCAGTTGTAAAGCTGACGGCACGCATGAGGGCATCGCGAGCTCCAATGAGGGATCGCCTCTTGGGATCCAAGTTCATGCACTGCACGATGACCTCGTAAGTGTCCTGGGACATAGAGGGAAGACGTCAAACAAGCTCTGCTTGTCCCGTGAGAAGTCAAGGAACAGCGGATCAGCCTCGGTTGGGGTGGTGAACGGGTTGCGAGAAAACAGGATGTTGAGAAGGCAGATTCCGATGGCCCAGATGTCCGCTTCGGCTGGGGAATAGCCCGCGCCGGCCGAGTCGAACTGCTCTGGAGCCATGTAGCGATCACTACCCACAGTCATCTCATAGGACCACTTGTCAGTCGTAGCGAGACCGAAGTCGCCGAGCTTCATGGTACCGTCCTGAGCAAGGAAGATGTTCTCTGGCTTGATATCTCGATGATAGACACCCTTGGAGTGGATGTAAGAGACGGCATCAACGAGTTGCAGCATGAAATGGCGAACATGCTCGGTCTGGAGAGGACCGTGGCCGTGGCGGATGGCCTCGTAAAGGTCACCCTGGGCGCAGAACTCCAGAACGAGATAGAAGTGGGCGTCAGTCTCGAATGAGTCAATGAGGTTGACAATGTTGGGGTGAGAGCCGAGACGACTGTGTAGTGCGAGCTCCTCAGACTTGTCGTCAAAGGCAAACTCGAGACCGCAATCGTTGGTAGAAGGCTGCTTGGTCAAACATTTGATGGCGACATTCTGGTTGGTGACGAGGTCTTGAGCCATGAAAACCATTCCGAAAGAGCCATGGTTGAGCGGCGAAATGGTCTGGTAGCGGCCTCCAATCAGGACACCACCAGCAAACTTGCCTCTCAAGCATTCCATTCTAAGCGATGACTGATCGAGCGACGCTCTTTAGCAATGTAAAGTAGTCGTACAGTTGAACGCAGGGCTTGTTGATGAGCCCTCTTCTATCGTGTTGTAGATGAGACAAGTGCAACCTCTCCCAAAAGTGTGACGTAGGAAACCTTTTTGAGCTTTTGTGTATACAACGAGATGAGATGAATGACGGTGAAACAGAACTCGGTGTCGACAGTTGTTTAGGAGGTGAGAGTAGGTAAATGAAATGTACAGATTGCGGACAAGGAGAAGCAATAAAGCATCCGATAATGGATGGAATAGGATAATCGTAGCGGAATCAGAGGCTCATTGAATATGTATTTGGTTGATTTTGACAAAGAGAAGTTGACGAAATGAAATGGTCGTGGAGTTGAATACGCGGATGAGCCAGCGGGCTCTGTAAATGATTGAAACGGAGAAATGGTCGTTATAAAGACATGGGTGTTGATGAAGAAAGAAAGTGAAAGAATGACTCTGACAGAAGCAGGCGTTGGGTGCTTAGACGGCGTGGGACGGAGCCGTCGAGGTATGTGTATTGTCGAGTTGAGAAGAGTTGAAGTTGTGGGAGTGCTCAAGGATGTAGCTGTCAGACCAGCGGAAGCTGGTGACCAGGAGAGCGCAAGCTCGCCCAAAGCCAATCGTTGCTTTATTTGAACCGGAGCGGGCTCAACCGAACGAGTCACAGCAGCCGACCCAGCAATGACGAGGTTGTTGTTCCGACGACGGAGACAACGGCAGAGCGCGGTTGTTTGCCTAGAGCTTACGGCAACGGTTTCTCTCTCAGTGTCGGTAGTGGGCAAACGTTGTATTCGCGGTACGGTTCACCCAATAGAGCGACGTCGGCGGACCCGAGTTTGGCTCGTCGATTGGATGGCGTGACAATGGGATGACCAGGCCAGAAACACCAACGACACAGATCAATTATAATTGCAGATGGGAGGAGGTGATGGCAGATGAGGTCTGATCAATGACTCTTCTTTCTCTCGATAACTGACTGGCTGCCGAAGACGGTTGTTGGATGAGTCAGGCGACAAAGCGGGAGCCTCTGGCTTGCGTGGCGAAAGGGACGGGATTGATGAGCGAGGATGGACGGAGGTCGGATGAAGAGGATGCAAGCTCGAGGAGAAAGAAGGCCGTTGACGATGAGGGTATCGGAAAAGACGAAAGGAGTGAAGCAGAGGAGTGGCAAAAGGGGAAGGGAAGGGACGGATAATAAGAAGAGTTAAAAGGGAAGCAGGCAGGATGAGGGAGGGTAGGTCTGGGGAGAAGAGAGAGAACTGGCGGTGATGGCGAGAGAGAGGAGCGAGAGCAGCGCCAGCCCGAACGAGAGAGAAGAGTGGGCCAAGGTGAGTTGGGGTGAGTGTGAGTAACCCAACTTTGGCTCGACTGGCTGGGGTGGCCCAAGGCTCGTCTCACTACGCTGCACGTCTGTACTGTACTGTACTGCGACAGAGGTACTGGCCTGCGTAAGGATGGCGCAGCGGTACCTTGGGTACGTAGAGGCAGGTACACGCGTAGCGGAATCTAGTAGCTGCTAGTAGGGTCTAGACGGGGAGAAGCCGCCTTCGTGATCTGGGGTGACTAAATGCTCATGGCTGGTGACATAAACGCTCTGCCAAGTCCGTGCTCGGCACTGTACTGCCCGGTCTCCTGCGCCTGAGCAGCAGCCTGTAATTTGCCGGGTGCAGCAGGCTGCAGGCGTAGGGAGGTACGTTCTCACAACGTGTCACGACCAAGGAAGCGTCGAGTACCTTCTAAACGTTTCCACATGGGCACCCAGGGGAGGAAAGGGAAAGGGAAAGGGGTGTGCGGGTGGGCACCGTGGCCTGGTGCTGCCAAAGCTGGGAAAGCTGGGAAAGCTGGGAAAGCTGGGCAGAGGTCATGTTAGGTAAGCCCAGCGTCTTCCGAGGGGAATGACTGGCTGTCTCCACCGACAACGAAATGACGAGCCATCTGCGTGACCAAGTCCGTGCGGACTGGCAAAGTCGCGCACGGAGGCGACGCACCGCAGCCCGTTGCATGCACTGTCCGTGTTGGGACCGGTACGTACCTCGTCCGACGCCCCCTTCCCGTGTTCTAAGGCATCTATGGACCCTCCAGAACAACGTTCAGTTGCGTGTGTCGGTCCACCTCAAATTCGAAGGGTCCTTCGGTAGCATCAATAGTGCAGCACTCACCGCCCGCACGCTTGGCCTGTCCCAGCTTCATCCATGTACGAGCCCACCGAACAAAGACGCAGCGCAATGCAAATAGATGCCCGGCAGTCCTGATGCGCGTTACGGTGTATCGCGTTGGGTGCTTGCTCGCCTTTCCATCGTGTTCAGGCGTGAGGCATGAGGAGCGAACGGCCGACGACTCATAGCAGGTATCCGTTTCTCGGGCGAACCCACACACCCTCTCAACAACAACAACAACAAGCCTCGACCTGAACTACTTCCTGCGTGGCACCAATGAGGTCGCCTGGGGGCCAGAAACAGCAATCCAGTGGGGAGAGAGCGGCAAATGATCGCCCACTCCCTCTCATCATTGCCATGTTCCCCTCCGATAAGGAGCACCAGCAATTCGACGCTGGTACGTACTGCACAGTATCAGCAAGGCGCCAGCTTTGATTAACCCTTGTACCTTAGCAGATTCTCCATTGCATTCTGTTTGGTTCTGTCTTGACCCCGGCATGCTCGGGGCGGGGACGAAGACATCATTGGGTGTGTGTCATGGGTGGTGACCTGCTGCATACCAGCTCAAGCCAGCAACAGCCTGTTCTCAGCCAAGGTACAGCACAGTTGTACTGTACAGTACTCTCTCTCACTCTGTCTTTTTGAGACCCTCTGCCTTCTCAATGAGGACATTCTCCTGCAGGCGTTTACCTAGACAGGCTGCTTCAAGGTACCGAATGACCCAGGCCCCCATTCGCGTATCCACCGTACCTTGCATGCTTCACTTCGCTACAGCACGATGGACATTCAGGGCAGAGACAGGATACAAACTCGATCAGGCCCAAAAGTGAACCCACGAGACCGTCGAGGTACTGTACGACAGCCCAGGCCAGCGAACGGTGTGTAGCAGATCTCGTCATGCAACCGGCCTCTGCCCCTCCCCCAAAACACTCCTTACTCCTCATCCGAGACGGACGAATCCGGACCCCAGTCGTTGTTTCATTTGATACTGTACCAATCTGGCTGTAAACAAAGACGAACGCAATGCGATCCTCATGTGTCAAGTAGAGGAACACAGATGTACTGTACACAAAAATGGAGCATACCATCACGCCATCATTGGCTCATTGTCGACAACTTTGCACATCTGTCATCAGTGCTGGTTGGACACATGCCATTATGCTCAGCATTGACAGTTTGGCACTAGGAACCCTCGAACCCGTAATCTTGAGATGCTTCCAAGCAGCCTTTTTGGGGCAAAGCAACGCTAATTTCATTCGGGTCGTGACCTTCTCCGACCGGCCCCAGAAGAAGTTGTAGAGTCATGTGCTGTCTCAGTGGAGGAGCTGGAGATCAGCAGAGCAGTCGGACCACGCAACACGTTATCGCCAGCCAACGCTGAGCGTGGTTTAGTGGGTTATAGGACCAGCCGACCGCGGAACTGGAGGCAGCATCCAAGTTCAACCGGACCCAGCTCCAGATGTCCTGGTGGACATGACCCGGCCAAGCTGGGCGGCATTGAACGCGATCGGAACTTATCGTCAGGTCCCTGATGAAGCCCTGCAAGGCCACGGACATGTGTGGATCTTTCGCTCTTCTTTCGTCCCATCCTCTGCTCCTACGTGCATACACCTGAGTTATCGTAGCCCCGGCCCCTCCTTTTCGACCTTTGGCCCACCTCTCTTCAATGTCCGGCCTCTTGCAATCTGCCACACCGCATTAACCTCCTTTTGCCCTTCCAGTGATCAATGCAACCTCCGTTGACCGCCTTTGTCTGCCGCCGTCGCCGCTGCCAGTCACTGTCTCTTGGCCGAAATCCGATCCGCGTTTTTCCCAACACAGAGCTGCACCACGCTCGATTGATAACATCAACAAACGCTGCTCTGTAACCAGGGCACTCACCGACGAGTTGGGAAGTAAGAAAACAAAAAAAATCTTTTCCCCGTGACGGCCCAACCACCTCGTCTCCAAAGGTGTACACTGCTGGCCGCCTCATTTCCTCTCGCATCGCGATTCTGCACCCTTACACCTACACGGCGCCCTCACCGCCTTCAACCTCGCCATGGCAGCTCCTTCTGAGTTCGATGTCCTCTTATTCGACATTGGTATGATGAGACCCTTCCCTGCCTTGCCTTTGACGGTTAGCGCTTCACGGTCACGAAAGGCCATCGTCTTTTTTTTTTTTTTTTTTCATTTTGACAAGTGCATTCTCAGTGAACTACGTAGGCTGATATTTGTTGTGTGTTGTAGAGGGCACCGTCTGCCCAATCTCCTTCGTCAAAGATGTCTTGGTGAGTGCATCCTGTCGATCCGGCCATGCTCAGGCTACCTGTCCGCTCCCCAGCCATGTTCCTTTTGGTGGTGCTATGATGATCGGCATATGTGCCCGGGCCTCTAGTTCCTTCTCCAGGGACACTACGCCCTGCACGCCTGTATCGTTTGACCACCTGACTATCAATCCCGCATACATGGAAGTTTCACATCTGCTAATCTCTGGCGTCTGCTTTTCGGCAGTTTCCCTACGCACTCGCTGCCTTGCCCAAAGTTTTAGAGCAGCAGTGGGACAGTCCGAGCTTCGCCCAGTACCGAGATGCATTCCCTTCCCAGCATCGCGCCGACCCAGCGGCCTTCGAGGCTCATGTCCGTGACCTCGTGGCTCAAGATTCCAAGGTTGCTTACCTGAAGTCTCTTCAAGGCTATCTCTGGCAGCATGGCTATCAAATCGGCGAGATCAGGGCTCCTTGTTCCCTGATGTAGCGCCATTCATCACCACCGCTCACGGTGCGGGCAAGAAGATCATGATCTACTCCTCTGGCTCTGTCCCAGCCCAGAAGCTGCTCTTCGGTCACACCAATGCCGACCCGTCAGATATGATACCCCTAATCTGCGACTGGTTTGACACGGTCAATGCGGGGCCCAAAACCGACGTGGCTAGCTACACCACCATCCTGTCCAAATATCCTCAGGTTGACCCCGCACGTTGGCTCTTTCTGAGCGACAATCTTAAGGAGGTTGAAGCCGCTTTGATGTCGGGCATGCGGAGCCTGCCTGTCTCTCGACCCGGGAACGCAGAACTACCGTCAGATCATCCCTTGTCTCGTCTTGCCATTTCCGACTTCTCTGCAGAATCCATGGATCGTGGGAGCACATCTATCGGAGCGATGGACGAATTCCGCAAGTCGCGTCAGCAATGACGCAGACGTAAACTGTCCTGCCAGTAACCGCCAAAAGTTGCAGTGGGTCGAATATAGATAGGCAGATAGACAACACTGGGGCCTCACAAACTGTGAAGGCTTGAGAGCAGCATTGGACACATGATCCAACTGAGCGCCGATCTACTCGTATCCACACTGGTCGGATTCCGTCTCCCGCGCTCACAGATGCAGATACCAATGTGACAAAGCGGTAAGCGCGTTATTATGGAATCGGAGGGTAGATCATCGCATCAATCTCAGCAGAGACCGTTGCTATGCCTGCTGTTACAGGCCGAAATCGTAATCAATCGGCAAGTATCGCGTGATTGTTTCATATAGCGACCGCTCGCTAGAGAAAATTGATGTCATTTGAGGGGTATATGCTAGCCAGCTAAGTTTGTTGAGTAATTATCGATATCTTGGCTATATCGGTGAGTTGTCAAGGCGGAGTGATGAGTTGGCCATTCTCAGCTCGGTGAATTCGCCGCATGCTTGAGGATGACAGCGAAGTTGTTCCTCGTTCGCCCAGGATTGATCTCCTTCTTTGTAAACTCTCGAAGACGTGTTGGATATGTTGTCACCCTCCTCCACAACGAATAGTCAAGCTTCTGCGTCTTCTTACTCTGCAGTTTCTCATATCCCAACATTGTCATGAGCTCCCGGAACCGTTCATCTGTGAAGTAGCGCGAGTTATCCACGCAGCTGCGTGGAGCACGACAAATAAAGCAGGCAGAAGAGCCTCTGATGTACCAGCCAAGCTTCCTTCACCCAAACGGAGAAAACTAAGGGTACGCTTTAGCATCTCACCACGGCCTGCTGCATCCGGCACAAAGTTGAGCACCAGACTCAGTGAAATCATGTCGAATCTGTCTGAATCATCGCTGGGCAAGGGCCGCTCCATAAAGTCTTGTTGTTGAATGCCTGGCTCCTGGCTATTAAGATCGATATGTACCATGTCGAAGATACCACTGATTGAGCATGCATTACGCGTGCTTAACGCGCCCACCTCAAGCATTCTCAGCGGTCGACGCAGGTTCTTCATGTGTTTGAGCGGTAGCCAATCGAGCAGTATTTTGGATGTATCGCCTCCTCGATCAATACTTTGACCCTGGAGGCTGGCTTGTTGATAATGGTCCAGCCCCCGAGTTTTGCTATTTCTGCGGCAAGCGCTGCTTCGGTTTCAACGTCCTTCCTATCGATAGCTTGCCTCCGCTTCTTCTCAAGCTGATGGTGAGTATTGATCAGGGTCCGGCTGGCTTTGCGTGACATTGTTCTCTTGGACTTGGCGTTTGGTGGCCTGCCCTGGGACAGGCTCTTGAGCGTAGTTTTCTTTGTGGCACCCATTTTGTGCAACGGGACTCTTATAAAGGCTACTTCCGAGAATATTCCCGTGAATGATGATCTTTTAGACTTATTTGCTATTCCATATGAGTGGTCTAGGATAATTAGAATGAAGTCATTTATAGGTATAAGAAAGGGAGTAACTTACAGCAGTGACTGAAGAAACCAGGTGCGGCAACTCTCAGACAACTTGGACTCCTACGTATGGTTTGAATAAGAGCAGTTTAAGGACATTCTTACGATAAAACAATAGCCTAGGGCATGTAAGCAAGTCTAGGTGCCTGCATCGCCAGGAGTGTTTTCAATGCTATCTTGGAATCAACTAGCTGCTTATTTCACATGATATTCGAGCTTTTCCTAGCAAGCGAAACCATTACAGACCCACTTAATTTTGCTCTTCTTGAGGGACTTGGTTGGGAAGGGACTCACGTGAAGAGTCGATAGAATTTGACCAATCAGCGATGCGGAGCGCAACCCTAATCAAACACCCACATAGAGAAAACTAATCGCAAAGGCCCATCTCCAGTTGCATTTTTAGATCTTTTCTCACCTCGACGTCGACTAACCAGCAGCACAACACCACCTCGTGCAAATACCACCACACCGACACAATGGCCGGAAAGGACGCTACCAAGGGCAAGAAAGGTATGGGATGATCCAACAGACAAAGCGATTCGCAACTGCCAGCAAATTGTTTTCCTGCCGAACGGGATGCGAGTCAAATTACCACAAGCAATTTTCCGCATCATGCAGCAGCAGTTTTTGCGAGTTCTGAACAAGAGCGATTGCTGATGTGTTTCCTCATGTAGCCGCCCCCAAGGGCACCAAGCAGGCCAACGCTGCTGCCAAGGCTGCTCTCAAGGGTGTAAGTTGACCCCGTGCTTGGAACCTTGCGATGCAGATTCTGACCTTGTTCTACAGTCCAACTCTACCAAGCAGCGCAAGGTCCGCTACAGCACCTCCTTCCACCGCCCCAAGACCCTGGTGCTGTCCCGCTCGCCCAAGTACCCCCGCAAGTCGATCCCTCACTTGCCTCGTCTCGATGAGCACAAGGTCGTCGTCCACCCTCTCAACACTGAGAGCGCCATGAAGAAGATGGAGGAGAACAACACCCTCGTCTTCATCGTCGATATCATAGGCCAACAAGGCCCAGATCAAGCTGGCCCTGAAGAAGCTCTACGACATTGACACCGTCAAGATCAACACCCTGATCCGGTATGTTGGCCAATGGATATAACCGGAGCCCTTGCTAACCTGGTTAATACAGCCCTGACGGTACCAAGAAGGCTTTCGCCCGCCTCACCCCTGACGTCGATGCTCTCGATGTTGCCGCCAACAAGCTGTCTCTGGTTTAAAAAGCTTTTGGTGGTTGATTGTTTTCTACGGGGTTTGGTTTGGTCTTGCAAAATGCGAAGCATCGGGCATCGGAAAAGGCGCACTAGAGCTTAGTCTTTTATTGGGTTAAAATGATGATGAATCCAAAAGACCAGCCATTCACTAGTTTCTGCAATGAATTCGTGACATGTACCATCGTAGTCATTATCTGCATGTAGATATATGTGCCATTCGTGATCTGATGGTCTTGAAGTTAACTAAAATTACACAACCTGAGCTACGTAAGAAATAGTCAGATTTGGGGCTGCAAAAACACGGAAAGTTGACGTGCTCCCATCCATATCCGACCAGATACAAAGCAATGGTCTTTCTTACTTCATTCTAGTATACATCAATCAACCAGCCCCTAAGATCCTCGCATGCTGTTGAGGTGCTTGATGGTCAAGAAGTTGAGGTCGAGGAATCGGTCGACGCAGTTGCTGATGCAAGTCTCCTCGGTCGAGTCCAATGTGGACTTCTTGATGGAACCGGTGACGCACTTCTTCCAGCAGATGTTGGTCAAGGTGTGCGTCTCTGAAGAGCAATTTTCAGTTAGAGATTGCCGGACGCAGGGGAAGAATGCCGCTCTGATTGTAGACGCAACAGGATGGGGGAGCTTGGGACTCACGGGCTTGAATCTGCGAACGCTGCTGCTCATTGGCAAGGAACTGGCGCAATCGGCCTTGTCCTGATCATTGAGCTTCTCAAGATCTGCGGACTCGTAGGAGGGCTGCGACATGCTCATGGTGGCGGCTGCTGAATGGTGTAGTGTCGAGGAATGTCGATGTAGAAGAGCGCAAACTTCAAATGTCAAGATTTTAGAGCTGGCCCTTCATTTGTCAAGTGCTGGGTACGTACCTTGCTTGCCAGCCCCACATCTGGGTCTGCTTGCTGGCACTTCTTCCACCTCATAAATCCTCGGATTCCAAAAGGACGCGATCTGCAAAACAACATATCTACCAGAGTTGTTACATCGTAATGAAATAAAGTGGAATGTACCAAATTAGCCCCAAGTTGGCTACCAATCTCATTTTTGTGATCCAGCGACAAGTATATGCTGCTAAAGCGTCCAGCGACTGATGACTGTTCGCCTAGCTTGCGGAAGCCAATCAACAGCGCTGAGCAGAATTTCCAGTTGGTAAACTGGTGTTTTGGTTTGACCATCCGCCAGAAATGTAGCATGATGCTGACCATAGAGCGTGCCATGGTTTAGATATTGCAATCCAGACTTATTCACCCGTCACGGAATCGTCATGTCAATTCAATTCAAAAACAGGTCTATTAAGCTAGGAAACGTTCAGTAAGTGACCGGACAGATCTAAAGGCGTTGCTGTATCCGAAAGAGATGAAATGTTCTAGGAAACCCAACCCAAACGTCGTCCATAAATATACCAACTGTGATCTCAAATACACCTGAATACAGTACATAGTATAGTTGGCGATTAGATGTACCGAGCCCACCGAGCCCAAGAGAGAATCATAGCACACAAGACAATCATGGTTCCGATTATACCGAAGAAAGGACCCAGGTGATGCGCATCAGCAAAAGGAACTGGAACGTTCATGCCAAACACACCGCTGACGAGGTTGAGAGGAACCAGGACGGATGCCAGGAAGGTGATTTTGCTTAAAACGCGGTTTGTATCGGTTCCTTGAGAGATGCTGTTGATGGAAAGTGTTGCCAGATAGTTGCTATGTGCTCGAGACAGCATTTTTCGAAATGCCCAAGGTTCGTTGCCATAGTCACAACATGATCTTGAATATCACCAAGATACATTCCAATGTCCATTCGGGGCGTGACCTGGTAGTTCTCATTGCAACGCTTGGTGAATCCGCGAAGCACATCTGCCTTGCCACCTAGAAGTCTTAATAGAGCCATGCAGTTTTTTCGGACACGTCCAATTGATCGCAAGAATGAGTTCGAGTCATCCTCGCGCATGACGAAGACCTCATCTTCGATGGCATCTGCCTCCTGCTCAATCTGATGAATGACAGGTGCAAACGTATCAACAATGTTATCACTAAATCCGGGAATGTCAGTCAAACAAGAAACTCGATGGGCTTGGAATAACTCCTTACATTAGAGCATAGCAGATCCAGTCGCTGCTCAGCGAAACGTAATCCTTCAACGCAGTAATTCTCTTGCGAACTTGCGAAGCATGAGTATTCGAGCAAAACTGAAGCTCAATGTGCCCTCCCGGAAAACAATGACATAGATATTGAATGGCTCGTATTCAATACCATCGGGTTCTTCAACAACGTTGAACGACCGGAAGGATGCAAAGTAATAGGACGGGAAGAGCTCAATCTTCTCGCGTGCTTCTTGAGTGATAACGTCCTCAATCGTCAAAGGATGGATACCAAAAGCTTTGCAGATTCCATAAACTTCCTCTTTGGTAGCACTGTTCACATTGAGCCACCATACACCGTCAGCCTCATCTTTTGGCAACTCAAACAACCCACGAATGTCTTCACCAGGCAATACCAAATCACCTAGCTCAGCAGCATGAATGGTGGATTCCCATGCCGAAGAGAAGAAGCTGAAGCGGTTGTTGTCTACAGCGGGGGTTGCGGCTTGGCTGCAGATATCTTCTCAGCAACAGCTTTTTCTTGAGCCATGGACTCATCGGAAGGTATATCTAAGATATCCCCATCAAGAGTGACCGCCTGGTTGGCACGCGAATCAGCGGAACGGACTCGCAAATCTTCAAATGGCTCAGATGTAGAGTCCCTTCTGCTGTCAACACGAGCAGTTCGCTCTGAATTTATGAAATTATCCAAATAGTCAAAGTCGATGCGGAGCTGGTCCCGTCGGTGGTCATCTTGAAGCGGGAAACAGACGTCTTCTTCAACGGTTTTGTTGGACAAGATGCTCCCAGCATCGTTCTCTGCGTTGTGAGACTTGCTGTAGCTCCGGCGACTGGAAACAGACATGGCCCGACTGACGCCGTCTTCATGATCTCCCTTGTTGTCAGAGAACGACATGCCCTGTTCTCTACGGCGAGCTTCAGCGAACGCCTTCACCGAGTTAGGGAGAGATGCCTCTCCATCGCTGATGGTGTCGACGGTAGGACGGCGATTTCGTCGAGGCATAGGCGAGGGTTCGCCAATGTCTTCATCGATTATGGCTTCTTCGAAGTCTCGCACAAGGATAGCAGGGGTGTTGGGCCCTGCATCTAAATGCCTCGAGCCGTACAGGCTATCAAACGTTCCTCGGCGGGGTCGCTCCTGTCTCTGGGATGAGACGGATTGGTTGCGATGATCGTCAAGCTCTGGCACAGGCGTGTCATAACCTGCGTCAGACACCATCTCGTCGTGGTCAGACATATTGGATAATGTGGGCCTTGGCGGCTTTACTCGTGGTAATTATTCGGAGGGAAGGGTAGGCTTGTCGATGCCGGAACGTATTGCCGGATTCAAGAGGTGGCCACCATCATTCGTAGGGATGGAAATGTCGCTTAGGACTGTCTAGTATCGTGCACTCGGCGCGCCCATGCCGCGCCGAGTCGTCGGGTTGTGCAAAATCGTCGATTACTGCGCAGTCCCTAGGTAAGAGACAATGCAGATCGGGTGGTAGGTTGAAGGTTGTAAATAACGAGTTGTCGAAACGAGAATCGATAGAAGGAGATTTATGGAGGCTTCTTGTTCACTCCGCTGTAGACCCAGCACGCAGGGCCGAGGAGCGAGGGTGCAAGGCGTAAAAGATGAGTTGATCCAACTTGAAGGCTGGAGAAGGTATTCGAATAAGAGTAGTCGCGAAGCGAGAGAGCGGGTTACTGGAGTATTGTCGAGTGTCTAGCGACTTTTGAAGCTGGCGAACTTGAATCAAGCGTAATCGGCGGGGGATGAAGCAGAGTCCAAGGGCGACCTTGACTCGCAATCAGAGCGGCAATCGTCGACGATAAAACCCAAGCGACAGATAACGGCGTCTTTAAAAGCCCGCTCACTGCGAATGACAGACTAGGACATAAGCCAACAAGGTAAAGGGGTTGGAACCGAAAAGTTTGCTGGAGACAAGTGTGAGGGAAAATTTGTCTACTTTGCCTTGTGTTTGCTCCAGTGGATGTCAGCGCAAGTACGTACCTACGTCAACAAAGGGCTGCTTGTTGGACAAACAAGCCTGTAAAAAGAGAGAGCCCAGAGCTAAAGCCCCCATAACTGAGGTGAGAGGCAGCCAGTGCCAGCACAAAGATGGCAGCAAGGTACACTTTTGCCCCCACATGCAAGCACTGGCGAAATATGCCTGCGACCCGAGGACAGGTACTTGAACGCAAACTGAGGGCTACCCTGCCTCCTAGACTCGGGCTCGAAGTGGGCCCCTGTACCGGACCGATGCTAAATCCAAGATGTGATGTCTTACCTAATACACTATCAACGTGGTCGTTCCAGCTCTTGTACCACGATTACATAGTATCAACCGAACAGTTAACAGAATAGCAGTCGTTGGAACGCCGCTGCAATCATGGCTGATCAAATATTGGATCAGCTGCGGGATATTTTTGAGGGTCAAATCGTACGCAAACACAACGTTCTACCAGTTGTCCACCTAGCTGACATGCGCGCCTACCATAGGATTTCGATGGCCAGAGACGTTCAGAAGTCCTCGCAACGGTATTGCTGGCGGTAACTGGAGTATGATTGTCCTGCTTTCCTCATGGCCCCATGATCCAATGTTAACATAGTACGTGCAGCTTCTCGCCTTCAACATCGGTTACACGCTCCAAGATATTCAGAAAGCCGTATACGTCGGGCTGGGAGGCACTCTGCTTACGTTCATTGCCGTTGTGCCAGCGTGGCCTATGTACAATAAGAACCCAGTCAAGTGGTTACCAATCGCAACATAGCGCGAGTAGTGAATAATGATGAAGATGGTGGCTTGATTATGATAAGGGATGGGTCCAGGTCAGAACTAGATAGTTCCGATAATCGTCCGAATCGTTTATATCCTCTCTGCAATACGTGCCAATGTCCACGGTGTAACAGCCAAGTTCTTTTCGCCGTCTGTTATATCCATTCTCGCCCTTGATCCAGCATAACACCCATCTACCGGCCATACTTTTGAAACTCCCAGTCCCTATTATCTAATGGGCACACGGAGCGTGCCTTCAGCCAACGCGATATGCAGTGGAAGTGAAATGCATGCTGTGTACATGTCGACATTAGCACTCAAATAAAGGCAAACAAGAAACAAAAAGCGCCTTACGTTGCAAATTCCCAGGCCACGGTGCATTCTTCACTCGTTGCTGACGCTTGATTCGCTTGGCATTCGATGCCTGAAGTCATGGGTTAGTAACTCTTCCAACATGGGGGTTGGAGCAACATACAGAGATCCATGATGTGATTACGGCAAATGGCACAGTTGTCCACGACTATGTCCCAAGCCCAAAGTGCTACGGCATTCCACTGAGAGATGTCAGCGCACTTCTTCCAGCTCTAGCTAATCATCAGAGGGAAGAAGACCTACCTTCTTCACCTCGAACTTCTTCTTGGCTTCCTCTCCGTTCTCTCCAGCGTTGTTCGTCTTCTTAGCGGCGCCGGCCGCGGGGCGTCGTGCATCTCAACGTCGGCCATGGCTCCAGACCACTCAACGTATTCGATCGGGTATGTAATATCTTCTCGATGTCGCCGTCTAAGCCTGGCGTGTATGCTTCGTTCGTGTACGTTTGTAGCGACTCTAGTCGGCCTGGCCTGTGAACTTTTCGTCGCGGATTTGCGGTGTTGAATAAGGCAAGGCTGAAGGTGACCTCACTATGTTTGCGGTCAGTCTGGGTATGTGGGAGCAAGTTGGAACAGCAGTGTCCCGCAGCTGCTGGAACCCTTGTGGTAAGCCTGAGGGAGAGGGGACGTGGTTGGTTGTGGGACCTACCTAGATGAAAAATTGGAGCAGAACAAATCGGATCTCAGGTATGCGAGAGGAGGGAATTCATATCAGTGGCAGAAAATGGAACAGATACATGATTGCCGCGAGTGAAGCGTCACAAAGTAGCTTTCGCGTTGTTGCCTGGCTCTTCTTTCACCTGGAGGGGCATGTACAAAGCACCACATCTGCATGATAGACGCTTCTAGGTACCTCTAGCTGAGTACCTACCTATCAGGTATTAAGCAAGTAGCTCGCCCAAGGCAAGTAGCAAGTGAGAGCAGGTAGAAGCAAGTACTGCATAACTAAATCACCGGTACTGCTGGCGCAACTAGGTTAGGCAAAGACGCAGTTACATAGTATGGGTAGTCAGCCCCGTGGTTAGCTACCTCTAGGTACCTAAGTAGGTGAGTACCACCCTTCCAGGTAGGGGGCAAAGGTAAACAGGTTATGCCATGGCTGCGGGGCCACGACAGGGCAGGCTCTCATCGTGTACATCAGAGTCTCCTACGGCGACCAGATCCAGCAGCCGGTATGAGCGATCCATTTCCTTAAAACTCCATAGAGCTCCAGTTTTGGTGCACAGAACTTTAAGCAACCCCTATCTATGGTGTGTCTGCCCCTTTCAGCCGTTTTCGGTGGCCCGTAACCATTGTCTCAGATTTGGGCCTCGGGCATGGACATGACATGGGCTGTGCCTGTGCTGAACCTGTAGGTCAGCACAAAATATGCGTGTATCGAGGTCGCCTGCTCCACCTGGGGTACCTTACCTTTCTGTCTTTTGACGCAACTGACAGGATTGTTCTCCTTCCCTTATCAGCCCGACCTATTTGACTTCACCTTGCACCATGGTCAAGCTATCCAACCTCCTCTCCCTCAACTCTTTTCTTTGCCTTTGTGAAATTGCCACCGAGCACGCTTCGTCCTCACCGCCGAGAGAGCATCACGCTGCCGTCTCTTAAGTTCCAACCGATTCGAAAGCCGACCGACACCCCCACTACCACCATTGTCATACTACTACCATGACGGACGCTTCTCTCCAACAGAATCAAAGCCCTGCACGCCGCCGCCAAGGCCGCCGCCAGGGCAAGGCGGGAGGCCAGAAGGCGTACGCATCCGAAAATGATGCCGGTATTCTAGATACCTCTCATTTCCAGATGCAGCCCCAAACCCCAGGAAAGACGGGCTCGGCATCACCATTGCACCAGGACTCCAACGCATCGCAACCGGGATCGAGACAGAAGAACAAAGCCAAGCCCAAGCCCAAGAACCAAATTGCGTCCCCGAGTCAACCCGGGCAGTCCGTCATACCCCGCCGCCGCCGCAGCGTTCCGCTTCCTCAAAATCCGGTTCTGCTGCGGCCTTTGCTGGCGCAACTTTCCATGCCTCTCCTGCTCCTTCTGCGTTGCCGATTCCAAGCTTCCTTGCTAAAGCTAATAATGACTCCCCGGTTTCAAGAGATGCAAAAGATATCTTGCAGGAGCCCTCCCCAGCAACAGATACGGAGGTTCCAACTCCGTATCGGCCCACGTCAACTGCTAATCCACACGAATCTCCTCTTGATTTCATGTTCCGGGCTCATAGAGAAGAGAAAGAGCGCCGCCGTCGTGAGAGTTTTCACGGTCAGCAGTCGAAGGGATACCGAACCACATCGCCATCATTGCAATCTCCATTTGAACTTAGTAGCTCTCCAAAGGCGCCAAGCTCGCTGCAAGCCCATCACTTTAAGCAACAGCACATCGGGATTGGCACCTCAGAGCTCGACGGAACACCCGGCCGTCCGATGGGGCCAGCGTTTTCTACTCCGTATCACGAGCGTATTAAGGCCGCCCGAGGAGCTGCATCTAAGTCAATCCCTGAACACGCGCCTCAGAGGCCTCACGGTAGCGATGTGACAGAGGATCCAACGGAAGCACTAAAGAAATTCCTTTTCAGTGGAAATGGCATGTCTAACGGCCCGTCTAAATTATCTTTGTCGACGGCGCCTTCGGCTCCTGTATCGGGTAACAGGACTGCCCCTCTACACCTCTCGCTACCCAGCCGCCTGACAACAGAACCAGCAGTATTCAAGCAATGGAGAATGATCTCCGGAGGATCTTGAAGTTGGACATGGCGCCAGATACGTCTTCGGATCAGAGGCTTTATCATTAACGACCGGATCATTCCTGACCAGGCATCTTGTTTTAGCTGCGCTGCTGCATTTGCTGATTTTGTACCGTTGATGATTAATATCTGATATTTCATGGAGTACATGAGATTTTTGGGAACCATGGCCTGCTGGTCTTATTAGACCTACCATACATGGCTTGAGGAGGCTCAAGACTTGGCGATGCATTTCGAGTATAGGTTACTTGAGTGATGTCTGTGGCTCTGGCATGGGCCCTGGTTCTCACAGACATTTGGATCTACATTTACTTGATATGAGACGTGTGTACGGCGAATCATTTGGGCTTGGGCTGGTTTTCATGATACCCGGGGTTTTCTTGGTGGACGTTTGGACCATTGCTGGCTGATCATTGCACTACGATGAGACATTGTCTGTCTTGGACGTCATCATAACTCATGGATACTAAGACGAATCTTTGCTGGTCTGGTTTATAAGGGCGTCGTCAGGGAAACGTATGGTGGCGGACAGGAAAGGAAAGGAGCTACTGCGCTGCATGTAATGGCGCTCACAGGTGTTAGGAATATTCACCACGTTGATACATGCTTTACAACATGAATATAACATGTACTCGCTCGTATTGATATAAATTTTATCTCTCATCCCCCACTATTTCGTCTGTCTGTTCATTCCTCGTCCATGGAAGCATCGAGTGCCGCTTTTGTCTGTGCCATATCATATCTTCCCCAAGGGTTAATGAAGTAAGATAAGGCGGGTCCTGTACTGTTTCATGTCTGCCACGGAAGAGTGAGTTGCTATGGAGTGTGTTGCCTATTTCTTCTTCTTCTTTCTTCATGTGAATACAAAATGCCATGGGAAACCAGTAAATACTTGGAGAAAAATTCCTCCGCGAAATCGTCGAATTTAACGTAGTCGGCCCCCAGACGGTATGCTGCGGCAATGCCACTCACGCAAGCAAGCTCATGCATGTTCTATCAATCGAATGTTAGTAGAACGGATATTCCCATGCTTCGGATATGTCATACCACAAGCGTCCAAGAGCCAGCAAACCAAACGCTTCTCTTTCCATGGAGAAACATCATGCCGGGAACCACACGTAGGTAATGTAGCCATCGATGACCAAGTTGATGCCACCAGTCGCGTTTGATGATTTTGCTTTCATCAATCTCTCCGATTGTCCAAAGATGTTCTTGTTTCTTGTTGAGAAATATAGTCTGATAGACAGGTTCGTAGGAGGACCCAGCCTTGAGGTTGGCTTCCTTGAGTTGATGCTGATAATTACTGCAGTTGAAAGACATTTCAATCAAGCGCGGATCGTCCTTATATGAGAGTGTGTAGTACATAGGACGGAATCCTGGTGACCCGTCTTCGCCCTTTGAGAATGCGATCTGCTTCTTTTGCTCGTCGGATCGCGGTTCTGCACAGAGCTCTGGTTTGAAATAAGTTTCGTAATGCTGCTCGAAATACTTAGAGTCCGAATGGGTCACAGTAATGTCGTCGTAGAATGCAGCGCCCCCAAAACAAATCTCTCCCGCCACGTTGCCTTCTTGCCCAATAAGCGGAGGGCTTCGTCTGCCAGAACGCAGAGGACCATTTCGTCAAACTGCTCAGTGGCCTTCTCGTCAGTAGTAACGTTCCGGATAAAAAGTGAAACCCCAGCTCGTGAGCGAGAGATCACGCTATCTACCGCTGTATCGGTCTTTATTTGGACACCTTTTCTTTCTAAGTCTTCCTCCACTTGCCGTAGAAGTCATGCAGAGAATCGAAAGTAAACATTCGTGGTAGATTCGGCAAAAGGGTATCTGTGTCGTAATTCCATAATTTCATATTTGGGTCATTGAAGAGACGCTCAATTATGGCCGAAGGAACACTTGCGGTTTGATTACCCGTTCCAAGAAACAAAGCGGTTAGGGGTACACCATTTTATCACCAAAGTCTTTGCTAAAGAAGAAGACTCGGAGCATAATGCTAATTGGGATGAGGCCAAAGACTGGCATAGTCCACTTTATGAACTTAAGGAAGAAGCCAAATCGTTTAATATCAGAAGAATATCGCTGAACGAGTGGACTGGGGAAGCAGTTGGTCCAAAAGCCTTCGTCTCCCTTTCCGAAGGAGACCTGCAGCCGAACTTCTTGGGGTGGGTGTCCGTAGTGATTGAAGAAGTTGTATGTGTGCTTGAAGATCTAGTTGAAAGGTCACCATAGGCAAACATTGAAGGCTTTGCATAGCATAAGTACTGACCGGAGATCCGCCCTGCACACCATTGTTCATCCAGGCCGCTCCGTATTTGTCCTTGTCAAGTGGAATAGATGTCGCCTGTCCTCCCACAACACTGCTCTTCTCTAATAGAGTGACTTTAAACTTGTCCGGATGGTTTGCCAAAGTAGCGGCGCAGGACTGAAGTGCTGTTAGATGCCGCCAGACCGAAGCATTCTTTGGGGAAGGAAACATTACCATCCCTGCCGCGCCAGCTCCTACAATCACGATGTGTCGCTTTTTGCCCTCTTGCGGCGCCATGTTGATGCTCAGAACAGAATGACGGGGACAAGATGGAGGTGAGCAAAGTAATACGCATAAAACACCACGAGATGGAGAGAGTATATGTAGGAGTACCTTTCACAATCTCACGACACGTCATTTACTCAGAGTGATGCACATGATCAGATGGTTGTCAAGTCTAGGAAAATCACGTTTGTAAAACGAGAGAGAACAAATCAAGAGTGCATGTCTCACCACCATCTCGTCGTGCACGATTGGTGCTGGGAGAGTTCGATGGTGAAGATGACAAAAAGCTTCCCAGGATCACACACGAAGCTTGGATCTTGATCTTGATCTTGTTACCTTCCTGGCGGTACTTACCGTAAAGTACCGAGCAGGGGGCCGGAGGGCCTGCAACACCTGGTAATGCTCAAGGAGGTACGTACCTTCTACTTCTAACAAGTGACAGCACCTCGCCTGTGTTAGTACTCACGTGAGGCCGCGCTTGTTTGGCGAGACGTCTGACACTGCATCACAGCCCTGAGCGACTGTGCACGTATCAAGCAAGAACCACCACACATAAAACCATCGAGGTGTCTATATTCTCGACACCCTACCATGGCACAATTGGACATAAATGTTCCTGAGCTCGGCAGTGATGCTGATGATGATGAGGCACTGCGTTATGCCATTGCCTTGTCTCTTCAAGATCAACAGCAACTACAACCGGATGGTACATCCCGAGGCAACGATAATCGTGGTACCGGTTCTGAGATGCCTCCGAAGCAAGGCCAGACAACATTCGGCTCATTCCAGTTAGACCGGAAGAAAATGGAAGAAGAGCGGCTCCAGCGACTTGCCAAACGTCGAAGGTCGGATTCTGACGACGATGTTGTCGAAGTGCCTCCACCCAAGAAGAGTGTCCATGTCAAGGCTCCTCTCACTCCCAACACAAAGGTCCCTTACCCGACTGGCACCGTTAAGCGGACGTGGTCTCGGGGTATCCACGCACCTCCGATGACATCAAGATTGAGGAGATATTCCAAAGGACCAGCTCCTCCTGGCTGTGCTTTCGTCGTTTCAATGGGACGAGGAATGGATGATATCCAAACTTGACCTAAGTAAAACAAAAGTACTGCTCATGGCTTTTGCCGTGGATGATGCTCAGGTAAGAAACCCTGTCCGAGCTATGGTCACTTAACCGCCGCACGACACCCGCTCATAGCGCTCTCAGAAAGACGCGATGCGGGCCAATGTGCCACCATCCATCAAATTTTGCTTCCCGCCGATGAAGGGACCTGGGTCCATGCACTCAAAGCTTCAATTGCTCAAATACCCCAACTACCTCCGGGTGGTCATACCCACAGGGAATCTAGTACCCTACGATTGGGGCGAAAGTGGTGTTATGGAGAACGTCTGTGGCTCACTGAAGCAACGCCATAGCTCTTTATGCTAACCGCATGGCAGATGGTCTTTTGCTTGATCTTCCGCGCTTGACAAACTCTGTTCAGCACAGGCCAACTATGTTCTGCACTGAGCTCACCAGATTTCTGACAGCAGCAGGAGTAGATGGCCGAATGGTTAGCAGCTTATCTAACTATGATTTCTCCAATACCGAGAACCTTGGTTTTGTCTGCACAATGTAAGTCCCGGTTTCCGGGGGCCTTGACGTTGGCTAACTTAAGCTTCCCAGACCAGGTGGCCATATGGGAGATGCCATGAAACGCACAGGTTGGTGCTTCACCATGGCATGAGCGATCACATGAAACTAGACATACTAACGGCTGTTCAAGGATACAGTGGCCTAGGTGGCACTGTGGCTGCACTTGGGTTGGGGACGGAGGACCCCATCGATGTTGATCTAGTGGTATTTGCACCTCGCTTCCGCTGTGTAGCATGAGCTCACAGTAACCAGTGTGCCTCTCTTGGCTCCATCAATAGCGATCTAGTCAGCGCGATATACAACGCTTGTCAAGGTAAGCCGGTTCCCGTTAGATCCTCGTTGGCAAGGGCTCTAAACCATTCAGGCGACGATGGTATGAAAGAATATAACGCAAGATCAACCCGGAAGACGGCAAAGAAGCCGACAGGCTCTCTGGCGATGCTACGGGATCGGTTCCGTATCTACTTCCCAACAGACCGAACCGTTCGTGGAAGCCGAGGGGTCAGTCTGTAAGTACCCGACCTTGGAGAGCAAGAGTTGACGATCTCCTAACGATACCCATGATGGCTAGGCTGGGGAACTATTTGTGTACAAGAAAAGTGGTGGCAAGCGTCGACCTTTCCACGTGAGTTGGTTCGAGACTGCGTCAATACTCGTAAGGGTCTCCTCATGCACAGTAAGATGATCTTCGTACGCAAGACGAAGGGTGGCAATGGCAAGTACCATGAACCACCTGGATGGGCGTATGTGGGGAGCGCCAATCTGTCAGAAAGTGCATGGTTAGTTAACGGAAATCCAAGTTACACCGAATCAAAGGCTGACAATTTCGTCACTGTATAGGGACGTATCGTAAAGGACAGAGCGTCGGGGGCAATTAAAATGAGCTGCCGGAACTGGGAATGCGGCGTGGTAGTACCTCTACCTTCTTCAGAGGATGGTAAAGTCGACGATACCATGAGCATTTTTAGTGGCAAGGTTCCTGTCCCGATGCAGATACCCGGTCCACTATATGCTCCGGGAGACAAGCCGTGGTTCTTCCTGGGGGCGTAAGAAACGCAATCCTCGTCTAGAATTGCCAAGCTCGACTTGGCAAGCATGTCGGACACATGCAGCGCGAGCACGATCTACTGTGATCGAACTACAGATTCCGGATGTCATTACCAGAATCAATTTTGACAACGGCAAAGCCGAACCATTAATGTGGACAAGTTTACGGCTCCTGATGCAATGCAAATTGGGCAAGTACAGGAGGAGCCTCAGGTTGTGGGGTCTCAAGACGCAAGCGTAAAGCTATATTTGCGTCGGAGGAATTATATGCACGCATGTCTTGCATCCGTGGTGCCAAATTCTGCAGCATGTGCAGCACAACTTCGCGCACTTGGCCAATCGCGGGGTTCGCTGACGTTCTAGCACCCGTGATTCGTGAGATCTGGTACAATACGGAGGTTTCGATGACTTGCTACATTAGCGAAGTATTTGGAGTTATCACATGCACCAATGGATAGTGGGCGGACCAGCTTTGGACGTGCAGCTCGGGAAACGAGAGCGAGAGCCGCAAATGTTGGTGGGTGAGAATGAGTGGGGGTTCATGGCCGGAGAGTTCAAGCTAAGCGAGATGGCAACGAATGGGCGGGAGGAGAGGAGGCATTTGCAAAGGTTGGATGGGGCTCGCAATTGGTTGGTCTTCTGGGCTCCGAGTTAGCAAAGACAGGAATGTGGCGTTTGGGGATTTATGGCCGTCAGGGCGAGAAGGGGACCGAGACCACAAGAAGAACGAGCACCTAGGGCGGCCAAGCCCGGCTTTGTGCTTCCGGCAATCGCCATCCAACCGCCATCACCACCGCTATCGTGCCGGGTTTGGCGATCCCTTGCGGTTCCTCTGGGGGTTACCGCAGCGCGCGTGCTCCGGATGGTTAGCGGGGATGCCTGAGGTCTCTAGGGCGGCCATTAAAGTTGCTGGTCGGCGTATGCACACCGGGACCGTAAAGCGGCGCAGATCCCAACGGATAGAAGATGGCATCGAGTAATTAATCCATAGGGCTACGGGTGCTTGCCTGTGCCAGGCTGCTGGGTAGAGGTGAACGGGGGCAAGCACAGTAGGCCGGGACATCACTCGCCCTGCTTACCAGATGTAGCAGACGGTTGGCATTATTTGGCGTTTCAACTAGCAGCAGGCAGATGAAAGGGAACGATTGGTCTGTTGGCTAACCAGTCAAAGGGGCCGATGTTAAGCATGACGGCAGTGTTAGTAGTAGCCTGTGGCTCGCTCGCTCGCATACCCCAACCAAGCACCACGGCGTTGTGGGACCGGTCTTGAACAAGTACATTGTACGGACGACGCCATTGTCCCGTGACGAATGTGCCCATCACGCAGCGCAGCACAGCCTACGCATCCGGGCGGGCTTGCATGCGAGGAGTTGGGGGCGTGTCTCCGGAAGGAGGGGATGGGAGGAGGGGTTCCAAAGCCAAGGCCGAAGACCCGCAGGTTCATCGTCTGAGGTCGCTAGAGCGATCGGTAGGACGCCGGCATGATGCCTTGTCAATCTGTGCCTTAGTGCGGTGCGGAGCTTGGGGACAGGGCACCTCTAGCCGGTTTGCGGCTTCGGAGCTGGTGGTTGGCCCGGAAGAGCGGAGTCGCTGAGACATTACATTGGTGGCCATACAATACATGGCTTGTGTGTGCGTACCTGCGTCGACAATGCTGTAGGGACATGCTCCCTCTCGAGCCCCACCAACGCCCATGATGCTCATTCCATTGCCCGTCGAGATGGGCGGTTTCGAGCTAAAGGGAGCATGACAGTGCTTGGCAGCGACACGGAAACGGAGTCGGCGTAATTGATTGCCATTTTATTTTGATGAGGAGGAGGGGCTAATTTATGGGAAAGACAGACAGAAGCCCGGTGTAACAGAAACGAAAGAGAACATGTAATAAAATAAAGCAGGATAATTATAGCAGTTTATGGGGAGGAGAGAAGGAACCAACCAAGTAGGGGATTGAATGAAACTCCCATGACCAAAGGCGGCAATGAAGCGAGGGAAGTGAGGTGAGGTGACTAGCCGCCGTCCATGCGCAGACCAGACAAAGGTGTAAGATACATGACGAGCTGTTTACTGTACTGTACCTGTGACGACACAATTTGCGTTTGGGAAGGTAATCGGGGCGGAGGTGGGCATAGGCACGCTACCGCAAGGTAAGGTGATTTTGGGATCTATTAACCCAAGTAAGGCAGGCAGAGCATTTAGCCTCGGCCAAGACGAGGCAACAACGAAATAGATGAGACTGGAGAAGAAAAGGGTGACGAAGGCTATACCCGACTGACCATAGCAGGCCTTGGTTGGGCGTTGTCGTCGTAAATCATCACGGGCCTCCCTTGTCGCCCTCCATCCCACTCCCAGCCCTAGCGCTTCCCTCTCTCTCAATCACCTTCTCCTTTGCAGGCGACGGGGCTATCGGCTCGAGCTCGATCTGCTGCTAGTCTCACAGTAGGTAGGCGCAGTCGCGTTAGGGCGGGCTTGGTGTCGACAGAGGGCGGGCAGTGCGCCCGTTGCTAAGGCTTTGAAGGGAGTAGCGCAGGGCCCGAAGCAGGCTAGCTAGAGTCGAAGCAGACAAGAGCACAGAGACTAAGAACTAAGGCGAGGGAGGTAGGTAAAGTAGGCAAGGTAAGGTAGGTAAGGTAGGGTAAGGTAGTTGACGAGAGTCAATTCATCGGCAGTGCAGACGATGCAAACCTCTAACATCCCCGCCGTCCTGCCCCAAGCTTAGCATTAGTTTCCTTAATTCAGATGCGCATTGCCTCGGGGTTATTGCCTTGCTTCTTTTTTGGCCCTGTCAGTGTCAGAAGAAGACGAGGTGGCTTCTGGACCGGAGGAGAGGCATCGCCAGCATCCGTGTATTTCATGCTTGGGGTTCCTGTTTGCGTCGGTCTCTCATCCTTGATATCTGCCCAACTCGATTGATCGGCTCCTTGCCCTACCCGCAACAGCAGAACCACGGTAGCAGGCAACGTCAACAACACCAAGTCCCGCCGTTCTCAGATCCACAGCCAATTGCTTGCTTCCGGCACCCACAAGGGTTTTGGCTGGCACCGGAGGTTCCCAGGAGAGAGATATCCTAGTCCTTGTCCTCCCCGTACCTCCCAGCCCAGTCCAGCCCAGCCCGGCCGGCCTCATCCGGTGCATTTCCTTCTACTTCTACCTGGATGATTTCGGCATATGCTGTCTTTAAGCGGTTTGACCAATGACGGGGTCCTCTGCTGGAGTTTGAGCAAGATTCTCTCTTCTTCCTCTCGCTTGCTTGACTTCACTTTACATACGCTCACGGCACCTTCCCTGATATTCTACCCTTAGCCGGAATCTCCGGCCAGGAGCGACCAAGGGCAGTGCCTACCTTGCCTTGCCTTGCCTTGCCTTGCCTTGCCTTGCCCTTGCTTGGCAGTTGATGAGATCCGGCCTCCTCCCGAAACGGCGCCTCTTTTGTCCCATTTGAACCGCATCTGCTCTTCCGTTGCAAAAGGGCTGCACTCATACATAACATACCGACACACACGCATACTGTACTGTACACACACACACATACATACACATACACGCACACACATCCACCATCCATCCACTCAAGCCTCCTTGGCCCGACTTGGAAACGCCATTCCTCACTACTTACTAAGAGGCTTTGATCCGGCGCGGGAAAGCCCCAAGTGTGCAGGCCGGAAGGAGACGTGAGCGAGGCGTTTGGCATACGCATCAAGCATCACTCCAGGCACACCCTCCAAAGCGGTGCGGTGCGGTGCGGTTGTAGTCCATTGCCATTCTTCATCCAGCCCACAGCCGAACCACAAGCCTCACGCTCACAGTCGTGTGCAGCAGCAACGACATTTACACAAGTAGCGAGAGCACCAACAGCAGCAGCAGCAGCAGCTTCCGTCGAATTCACGTACACTGTCTGCCGCTCGACGACTTGCTCGTCCTCCTTTTCTGGCTCGCTTTCGCCTCTCTCTCCTCTCCCTCTACCTCTCATCTTTCTTCTCTCTTTCCTCTATCTTCCTCTCCTCTCTTCCTCTTTCTCTCTTTCTCTCTCTCTCTCTCCTCTTCCACCCTCTTCTCCTCCTCCTCCTCCTCTTCCTCCTTCTCCTCCTTCATATCATCGTCCATCTTTTTAGCCTCGAGCATTGCCCTCGTGCATCGCCTCTTTAAACTCTGATCTCCATAACCTTGACAACTTCCAGACCCTTTCGGCCTCAAAGTTCTCGCCACTTACTTCTCAGCCCAGCATCCAGCTTCAGCCCAAGCTGATGCTGCTTCTGCCCCTGTCTATCCACGGCATCTAAGCATCGTCAGAAGCTAATTTCGTCTCTCCATCGTCTGCGACTCGGAGCCTGTCGTGCTGCCAGTCGTCCTGTCAACCTAGGACCCCTCCTCGACCCGACGCCAGCCTGCAGCCACACACCTTGGCCCTTCGATCCAGTCTTTCCCTCTCAGATCATTCATACCCTTCCCCAGACTCACCACCTTACCTTGTGTAGTCTGGCTCCCCTCCTCCGCCCCACCATTCCCATTCAGTGTCGTGCAGCAGAGCCTCTACCCATCAAGGAGCTTCTGACACTTACCTGTCTGGCTACCTTACCTGCCTGTCTGGCTTCTGGCGCTTCCTGTCCTCTGCTGCTCCTTCTTCTCATCCTTCCCTCACCTCTGGCTGCTACTGCTGTGCTGTTGTTGCAACTGTAGCTACTTTTGTGGTCGGATTGTCATCCTCCTCTCCTATCTCTTCTTTCTCTTCCCTCCTTCCTCCACTCTTCCTTCCTCCACTCTTCCTCCTCCACCATCTCCCTTTCTCGCTTGCTTTTGTCAGTCCCTTCTCCGTGTGTCCTGGACATCAGCTCGAGCAAATCTCCCATAGGAGGGACGCGTCAAACTTCCTCCACAGCTTGCCTTGCTGTACCTTCGCCTTCCCCAAGATAGACTCGGCCCTCCAGTCTTTTGGCCGCGGCCGAGCTGTCTTCTTTACCTCGCATCATATTTCGACAAACTTCAGGTTCCTGATATATATTTGTTCTCAAGGTTAGGTTTGCCTGGTCGCAGACTTAACCCAAAATATGGCCATGGCAGGTCAGTCAGAACCTCTCATCCCTACATTTGAGGGTCACATCGCTTCGACCCTCGATGCTCTTGTCCTCTTTGAAGCCTGCTTGTCTGGCACTCTCAATCATGTACCCCGCCGCCCCACGACCGCGAGCGTCAAGAGCTTATCAAGAGCGGCAATGTCTTCATCTATGAAGAGCACTCGTCTGGCATCAAACGCTGGACCGACGGTGTTTCCTGGAGCCCGAGTCGCATCCTTGGGAACTTTCTCATCTACCGTGAGCTTGAGAAGCCTTTTCCACCAGGCGAGAAAAAGCGCGCTCTCAAGAAGAACAAGAAGATCCAGCAGGGTGTCACCAAAGCTGAGCCGGCTCCTCGTTCGAATTCCATGGGGTACCCATCAGCTATGGACACAGGAGCGGTCGGCAAAGATGCGGAGCGTTCCCTCATCGGCTCGTTGATAGACTCATACCCTTCAAAAACGAGGGTCTGGTCAAGAAAACCATCAGTGTCTCATACCAAGGCGTTCCTCATCATCTCGTCAGCTACTATAATGTCAACGATGTCATGACTGGTCGTCTCCAGACACCAACTAAGCACGGAGGTCTTAAGCACGTTATTCCTCGAGCCGACCTCATCATGTCACAGAACTTCCGGGCTCCTATCGACGAGGTCGAGTATAACCCAGAAGAGAGAGGCGGCCCTTCGACACTTTTTGCGTCTCTTGCCGGTGCACATGACTTTGGTGGCCACGGCGGTGTTCTCCAACGGGCCATGTCTCTGCCGAGCTTCCAGCCAGTCCAGCTGCCGGGTTATGCGACCCCGTCCCCGTATGGGTATGGCCAGCCTCCGCCCCCTCCTTTCATGACTTCGGTATCATCAAGTGCTCCATCTCTGTCAACGGCACCGCCTATGTCGTATACAGCTCCGTCTCCAGGCAACTATGCCCTGGATCCCTCAAGGACGCCGCGGTTTGGTTCCAGTGCCGGCCTGGGCCACGATTTTCCTCGCAACATGCCGAACAGTCCACCAAGGAGGCACTCTACCTTCGAGCCTGCTGTGGCATCGGATCTGGCGTCTATGTCACTAAGTTCCATACCTGAAGGCCGCCCAGTTTCCAACAGTAACCCCTACCTCAGCACGCCAACCTACTACTTACCACATCGGTCAGCATCGCTGACGGGGCAGGAGCACTTCCCATCACCCCGTCAAATGAAAGCAGAGCCAGACTTGGGAGGAGATGACGGTACATCGCAAAGCTATGGCCTGGACGAAAACAGCGCAACTTGGAGCTTTGATTCACTAGACGGCACTCACGATCACCAATATTTTGGCAATCACACAACCGGCGGTTCTCAGCATTGGACAACTGGACCCAATAGCCTTGGTAGGACCTAGTGTATTTCTCGTGTCGGCGTTCTGGAGGTATGGCATGGCTGGAAAGAGGAAATGGGAAATGGGAAAATGGTCAGGGTGTCGACCTAGTCGGCGCAAAATGGTGGGATTACCATTGGTTGTTTTTATTTCTATGTTCTATTGTTGCTTGTTATCTCCCGAATCTCGGGTACATGGCGCGTCGTCTGTATGCCTAGTGTTGTCGTTCGATGGAAAGGGCTCGGAAGATGTAATGTTGGGGATGGAGGAGCCCATAAGCGCATATAGGTACGTTAGTATGCTTCCTGGGAGACTTGTATGTGTGGAACGCCGTCAAGAAACTTGTACGATTGTAATCAAGATCAAACTAGGCCACCATATCTCCAGGACTTAATATTTAACCATCATGAGCTCCATCCAAGCTGTTTCCTCGCTCGTGACCACCTTGGTGGTGACCCTCCTCGCCGACCTTACCCGGTACCATGTGGAGCTAAAACCCAATGGTGAAGCGTGTGATGATGCATTTAGGCGAGCCTGTGAGCATAACGGGGCACGACGATCGACTCGCATTATCATTATTTTGCGCCAGAATCTAGCCGATAAGAGTTCGACATTGAGAGCTCCGAGAAGCATGACTGTGAGCGAGTTTAAGCCATGCTGCTTCCCATAAGGCTCACTAGCCGCATGCCGCGGCTGGCGCTCGGTGCACAGTCTGTTGTCTATGGACGAGGAGCGACTTCATTTACAGTAACACAGATCCTACCTACGCCAAGAGGGTCACCGAGTCGGACTTGGAGACGAGACCTCTTCACACGATCATGGCCCCGGCTTGAGCAGCACCGGCCCACAGGGTGAGCAACTGGAGTGGCAAGAGAGCGATACTGAGCTGGAAGAGCTATGCAATGTCATTTTTTCCCAGAAAGACCTTTCCCATTGACGTATGTGATATAGATCCAAGCTTCCTGACCTTCCCACACCTGCCTCTGGCTCTCCATCAGTCACACCGGAACAGTCGCAAGCGACGAGCGCCAAAGACCCAACGTTGCACGAAGACATCTACACGATTCCCAACTTCCTGACATTTACCCGGCTCGTTGCTGCGCCTGTGGTCGGATACCTCGTGTTGCACGACCAGCATGCCTGGGCCGTCGGCCTCTTTGCGTACGCAGGCGTCACGGACCTGCTGGACGGATGGATTGCTCGGCGCTGGAACCGCAAGACAGTAGTCGGCACCGTCATTGATCCAATGGCGGATAAGGCGCTCATGACTATCTTGACGGTTTGCTTGGCTGTCAAAGGCGCGCTTCCATGTGCGCAATCCTCATAACCCAACCCAATCCCCAATATCCGTGACGCACAAGGACTAATCAATGGCGATGTATAGTATGGGTAGCCACCATCATTCTCGGTAGGGATGTCGGACTGGGTTTCGCGGCCATCTACTACCGCTGGATCTCCCTGCCTCCGCCCAAGACGTTCGCCCGATACTGGGATTTTTCGCTGCCTTCGGCCGAGGTGCACCCCACCACCATCAGCAAGTACAACACCTTTCTGCAGCTTGCCCTTGTTGGCTTGACTACGTCGGCCCCGTTGGTCGGCGTCGACCTTAACTCTACTCTGTCAATTCTTCAGTGCGTGCTACCTGGAGGCCCCTTCCTTGCGCCTCCGATGTCTCTTGCGGTTGGAAACTGACAAAGCGTTTTTGCAGGTACATCGTGGCAGGCACCACAATCTGGAGCGGAGCCAGCTATATATATAGCAAAGATGCTGTGAAAATATTGAACCAAGCAAAGCCCAAGACCAAAGGACCACAGTAAAATAATGTAATAGACCGCGCAGTCTAATTTTGGCTAAATGCTGCTCTACTGTACATTGTTGGCCATGCAACGTCTATGCTCATGGTTTATACAAAATAAACTGGATTGAAAAATGCTCATTTCCCTTGTTCTGTCCCTTCCCAACTCCATACTACCGTAATGGTACACTGTTTTGTAAAATACATATGCATGCATGTATGCGCCGTCAGCTAAGCTTACTCCTCCTTGGCAGCCTCCTGACCTCTATCGGGTCGTCCTGCAAAGGAGAAATAGATGCGCCGGAATTGCGACGCACATATGCGAGCAGCCGGAGACTGCCGGAAGGCGTCACGCCCTCTATACGACGAGCTTGCGCCAAAGTTTCAGGACGAACAGTCTTGAGAACTTCTCTCTCTGCGAATGCAAGTCCCGGAATTGAGTTGTAGTCCAGATCCAGGGAATTCGAATTCGTTCTTCATTGGTAAACCGGCCTCGTTCGGCCGCCTGCATTTTGATGTAAGGTGCATAGAAGGCTTCCACAGCGACCCGTTCACGGATGCGAGGCGTGTATGAGGGAATGGCGGGGATGATCGAGCTGAGGTGGTCAAAGTCAATGCGTGTGGCATCGTGAGACAGCCGCAGCATATCTAGGCCAGTTCGTCGCCGGGTGTCCTTCTTCACGTGGAAACCATTGTCGATCAAGAAGTTGGGACTGAATGCCACAGCCGAGAGATCCCTGGCCATGTCTTCCATTTGCTGCTTTTCATCTGTGAAGCTGCTCCATCGCTTATCCGAGACAACGCCGCAGTTTCTTGCCTTCTCAGTCAAGCGTAAATCAGCGTTGTCGGCCCTTGCTGCCATTCTGAATTCGCTCCTGGAAGTGAACATTCGGTATGGCTCTGTTACACCCTTGGTAATCAAGTCATCAATCATGACGCCAATATATCCGT
Source organism: Albifimbria verrucaria (assembly GCA_020081605.1). Lineage (NCBI taxonomy): Eukaryota > Fungi > Ascomycota > Sordariomycetes > Hypocreales > Stachybotryaceae > Albifimbria > Albifimbria verrucaria. Next base: position 1,546,641 of record JAHREC010000062.1, read on the forward strand.
CTGACCGGGCTAGTGAAATTCCGGGCAAGCTCAGTGCAGCTCGGCCTGCATTAATACCTGCCACAATCCCTTGACCTGAAGCCTCCTCATAACCTGTTGTACCATTGATCTGACCAGCCAGGTAGAGGCCACCGATGGCCTTTGTTTCCAGTGTGGACTTGAGCCCTCGAGGGTCAACGTAGTCATACTCTACGCCGTAGCCTGGCTGAAGCATTTTGACGTCTTCCAACCCTCTGATGGTTCGGAGAACTTGCTCCTGCGCTTCGGCTGGGATTGTCATCGAGAGACCATTGGGATAAATGACAGGGTCATCGAAACCTTCTGGCTCAAGCCAGACAATGTGCTTTTCTTTCTCTCCGAAGCGAATGATCTTAGATTCCAAAGAAGGACAGTACCGTGGACCCCTAACGGATTCTCGAATATGGATGGTTTTGTCGAGATTCTCCCTCACGACTTGATGGGATGCGTCGTTCGTGTAAGTGATGCTGCACGTAAGCTGATCCTGGACTGCAACACGCTCATTGAGGTAGCTGAATGGCCGGGGTGGATCATCTCCATACTGGGCTTCGAGGATATCAAACTTAATGCTAGCTTTGTCTAGCCGTGGGGTGTGCCAGTCTTAAGACGACCCAGCTGAAAGCCGGCGTCGCGCAAGGATTTGCTGAGACCAAAAGTGGCCGCCTCGCCCATCCGTCCAGACGGATAGCACTGCATGCCAATATGAATCTCACCTCCAAGGAAGGTACCGGTAGTGATGACAACCTTTCCAGTAGGCAGGACTTCTCCGGACTCCAACCTGACTCCAGCAATCCGTTGAGTGGCCGCACCGCCGGGGCCCTCGTCCGCCGTCAAGACAATATCGGATACGCTCGCCAGTACGATCGATAGGTTCGGATAGGATTCGAGTTCTTCCCTCATGTGCTTTTTATAGAGGTTCCTGTCGATTTGAGCACGAGGGCCCTATCCATCCATCCAGTGTAAGCAAAGCGGCTAACAGAGTACATGGATCAAGCAAGAACTTACCCAAACAGCCGCACCTTTGCTCCGGTTTAGCAACCGAAACTGTACTCCGGCCTTGTCGATTATCCTTCCAGCTAGTCCATCCATGGCATCGATCTCGCGAATGATGGTGCCCTTGCCGATTCCACCGAAGCTTGGGTTGCATGAGCACGTTCCCAAGTTATCGAGCTTTGGCGTAATCAGTGCAGTTCTTGCACCAGCTCGCGCAGCAGCCGCACAGGCTTCAGCGCCGGCGTGCCCGCCGCCAATAACGACGACATCGAACGGCCTACGTCCAAGTCAGTCGCATGTTGTAGTGCAAATGGTACGAGGCCTCCTAGGTACCAACCTTGAGCCGTCTGCTACGGTCGCAAGGCCTTTGTGAGTGGAAATCTGTACCCCGGCAGCCGTAATGGCTGCCGAGGTCGTGAGAATGGGCGTAGAAGAGCACGCATCGTGCGAGTGACTGTCCAAATATCCGGGGTTGCGACTGCTGTTGTATAATTTCTACTGATAAGATAGATTAAGATGGCAAATGTCCGATGCAAGTACACAGTGTTATGCTTCTACCGAGTTACAAGAGCACTGGACAAGTGTCACCGGTGCCATCAGAACATCAACTGATGCTTCATTCGCCAAATCCAAGTGATTTCGGTCAATACGCATCGCTATTCTCGTTAGTTAGACTACACAATATCCCTCAGCACTCCTGCCCATATCATGAAAGACCATGATTGATGCTTGGTCAGCCTGCCCCTTTCCAGCAGAAAATATCCATTTCACCTCCTTGTACGTGCCTCTGGCCACGAGCCTACAGCATCTTCTACTTCTTCTAGGAAGGTGGCGGCATTATGAATAGATGTTCCGCCTAGAACCACTCTCACTCCAGGCGTAGTTGCGTTGACCCCAGCTACCATTTTGGCTTCTTCATATGTTGCGCCTCCAACCATGAAGACGATGATGTCTTGAGGTTTGTCTCGTGTAGAGCCTCCACCCTCTACAAAAGGGTACTGCTGCTCCTTTAGACGACCCTTGATTAAGTTTTGAAGAGTGCTCTCAAGAAGCGAGCTGTGTTGCGTGTAGACGTTCTCCACGCCCTTTAAGCCCTTAAATCTATTCGAAGCCCCGGAGAAAATACCGGCAGACTCGAAAATGTCTGAAATTCCACCCTGTGACTGGGATGAATGTAGTGAGGCATGGTAGACTAGTACTTCATTGACTAATTCTGCTTGTCGTGGGGTACGTTACCAGCAGCCATGAGAAGGTCTATTAACATCCGGACTGAGTTGGATGGGTGTTTATGATAGCGCAGAGCATATAAGGCTACCAACCCAACCTTGCTATCCGAGCTTACTTCTGTTGACTGTATTAACTTTTGGATATTCTATATCATGTGTTAGCGATGCTTCTACTGTGTACCAATAGTAGCAGTTGGCTCACCTTCAGGTCAGTGTTGTGGTTATCGTTGCAGGCCAGGCTTTGTTCAAGCTCGCTGACTTCCAGCAAGTTTTCTGCAGCGACCCGTCTACTAAGCTCGGAAACAAGTGTCACATGCTTGCTGACGTTTCCCGACAACTTTCGAAATTCTGGATACTCTTCAATAAATCGTTTCATGTCCGATATCGACTCAATGTCGGCATTATTTTTGTCTTGTACTGGTACTGCTCAACATAGTCTTTGATGTTGCCACCCAGATCACCAAAATTGAGATACATATTCTTCTTGAAGAATGGATCCTGGTCCTGTGAAAGGACAATTTCCTTTAGTTCGGGCCTAATGTCCGGCACATCGCTGAGGTCGACACGCCCATTGTTGATACCTATTAAGTGGTGTACCATGGCTTGATACGTCCATTGGGTGAGGAGTGGTGTTACAGGATCTTCTCGACGATCCAGAATGAGAAGGATTGGAGGCGTGTCGACTTTCCTGAAGTCAAAGAGCTGTTCTTCCTGAGTAATCAGGTAGCGAACTTCGGATGCAAGCTTCCTCGTAAGGGGCTGCTCTTCTCGTATCTGATAAGTGGTTTCTTCTTCAAAGAGAGGAGGACAGCAACTAGTCCCTCGGCAGATCTCTGCAGGGCGTCCGGATTCCAGGTGTCGGGACTGCTCGCCCATATACGCTGCTTAGGCAGAGATATACCCAGGAGAAGACGTCAGGATTGATGACGATGTAATCAGCGAAGTGTTCCTGGACAGCTTTGACAACCTCATGGTCGTCGGCTTCTGCAAGTCGTTCCATGGCAGACTTCTTGACGACATTTGTGAAATAAAGGTAATATTCTCCGTACTTGGGGTCACGCAGCTCATCAATGAGGAGTTGAATTGTTTCTGGCGAGGGGCGAACTAAACAGAGACAACGGAGATGTCGCATCTTCTCGCGAGCAGCATTGTCTAACCGGTCAATGAGATATACCTCGTGGTTAAGCAAGGATGACTGGGTGATGGCGGTCGACACAATGGATACGGTTTCCCGGTCGAGCAACAGGATCTTCATCTTGGCTTGCGACGAATCCCCGGGTGGAGACACCATCTTGGTGATGTAGCCAGCAACGGCTTGCGAGACGTCCATGGTAGGCGAACGGGCGTCGTAGACGCTTAGAGAGCCTTATGTCATACCCAGCTAGCTCTTACGTCTCACGATGACCATAAGACCGTGACCGGCTTGCCGTTGCTCAGAGCTGTGGTTTGGTAAGAGGTGACAGCTATGTGGTGATGCGTCGCAGCACACAACTTTTGGCTCAGATGCAGTTCTGTGTGCCGTTGGGTGTTGCTGTTTGACCAAGACAGCAAGCGCAAGCTCATGGTTGCTAGACGCATGCACCATCAATGCTCACAAGCTGGCGCGTTTACTGCCCCGACAAATGCATAACGAGCCACTGACCCACAGCGAAGGTACTGCTAGGGTACTTGGCATCTCCTGTTAAAGCTACAGCGACCTCCAGAAGGGTATCCTCTCACCAAATTTGCAGGTAAAATTCCTGGTCAGTACACCTGATGCTCCAATACGACATGACCAGCTAGATCGCAGAAGTACAACCCCTGTACTCCGGCTGGTTGTGCAGAGTACACCATGCCCCATTTCGCGTATAGGCTTGTCGACGACAGGTTAGATACGTTGAGGAAAGGTCATCAACGTAATGTGACATGTTGACGAAACAGGCCAACATACAAACCGGCCCTAACAAATGGTTAACCGAGAAGCTGCATAAGACCTTCAGTGCCCATTCTGAAAGGGAGGACATAGGGTCGCTGCTCAAATATGTCTTCCGACATTTGCCCGCCGCGGGTCGAGCCAACGTAAACTTCTTCTTACGAAGCATGAAGTCATTGTGCTAATTTTGATGGCAGGCTCTCATTTACTCAAGGTCTCATACTCGGACAGCTATCTGTGGTGCTCATTCTAGCTGCCTTCATCAAGTTCTTCATCTTTGGCGAATCGCCGTCTCCTGATGTCACCGCATCACTCAGGGCTACGGAACGGCGCTCCAGGACATTAGCCCACAAGCAGTCGTTGTTAAGCCTTCGGTCTCAAGGAAATCGGCAAGGGCAGACACTGAACCGCAAGAAATCCACCGTGTTGAGAAACCCACCAACACTCACCATTGGCTCCATCCTGAGCAAGACCTACTACAATGTTGATAGCCATCAGCCGGAGAGCTTGGACTGGTTCAACGTCTTGGTAGCTCAGACCATTGCCCAGTTTCGTAATGATGCTCAGCATGACGATGCTATCCTTGACTCTTTGACAAAGGCACTGAATGGCACATCACGACCAGACTTTGTGGATGAGATCCGTGTCACAGAGCTCAGCCTGGGCGAGGACTTTCCCATCTTCAGTAACTGCCGTGTCATGCCCGTTGACGAGGATGGGGTCAGTCTTGGTAATGGGAGGAAGTTTGACCCTGTCACAGCTGCTAGGGACGGCACACGCCTCCAGGCGCGCATGGATGTCGACCTGAGCGATATGCTCACACTAGCCGTGGAGACGAAGCTCCTTCTCAACTATCCCAAAAGCTATCTGCTGTCTTGCCTGTCGCCCTGTCTGTCTCGGTAGTCAGATTCAGCGGGACGCTATCCATTTCTTTTATTCCCAGCAACCCTTCCCAATCAACCCCCACCATGATGACGTTCAACTTTTGGATGACTATCGTCTTGATTTTTCGATCCGAAGCCTACTTGGCAGTCGGTCTAGACTGCAAGACGTTCCGAAAATAGCTCAGCTGGTAGAAGCTAGGCTACACAAGTGGTTCGATGAACGGGCGGTAGAACCACGATTCCAGGAGATTGCGCTGCCAAGCATGTGGCCTCGGAAAAAGAACACGCGAGGTCCCGACGAAACCCTCACTGAGGTGGGAGGGCCGGGAGGTAGGTCTAAGGGCAAGGATGTGGGACGAGAACTCCGTGAAGAGGCCCGGAAGGAAGTTGCGGCGGAGGAGCAGTCCAGGGAACAAGGCTCGTTAAGGCATCGTCGTCGACCACACGATGATGACGATTTTTCTATGCCGGGGTCTATGCCTGGTGTTCCGTTGGATATACGATCGTGAGACAAAAGATTTCTGCATACAAGAATTAGGCAGGAGTTAATGGGCGTGGGTTTAGTGTCATGCGTGATAAAAGGGGTTTGGTGAGTTTTGACTCCTGAGGATGGGCAGGACAAGAAATTTATCAGTAGTACAGTGCATAGCATAAAGAAGAATTGACAATCCAAACTCCAGCGGGCCTTGGTTGGCCTGAAGCATGGACATACATTAAGCAGACTTTGATGACTGGTACAGTTACATTATATGTTAACCAGAGCTATTGGCGACTCGGTCAAAGAGTACAAATTTCGCCACCAAGCTATCGATCCACCAACAAGCAGAACGTAGTACACTATAGTCCACATGACAGAGGGGCAGACGCGGCATCTCCGTCTCGGTAGGCCCAGTACGGTTCCAAACGACCCCAGAAACGAGGTAGACCCATATAGTTGCAAAAGGTGTGAATCAATATCACGGCAGGCAGCGAGCCTGTTCGGACAAAGATGAATGTAGCATACATACCAAAGAGGGAAGTGTAGGAAAACTGGAGGACCGAGCGGGCCACAGCAGCCAGCAAAGGCACTTGAGGATGTGTGATACGGAACTCATAAAAATGGTGAACGTGAGCAAGACCAAAGACGAGGGGTGAAAGGAAAATTGTGCGTGTAGAGCTGGAGCCGGCAACTAGCAATAAAGGCACTGCAGCGGAGCGGAAGAGACACTCCTCAGTGACAGGACCCTGAGAAACACAAGGTTAGCAAGGGAGGTTGCAGAGTCTAGGGGGACGGTAGGACGGACAGCAACCATATTCCTCCATGTAGGCCAGTCATTCCAGAGGTAGGTGAGGTTCTGCAAACGTAGCCATTGCTGCCATTCACCGTCAACGACGAGGCACTCGAACAAGGGACCAGCGAAGAGCAGGGCCGTCAGAAAGAGGGCCTTGGCCAAAGAAACGAGGTTGATGGGCCAGTAGCCCATCAGGTGCCAAGGACTAAAAGACCCGACATCGAGATAAGATAAGATCAAGAGCGTGGCGATGGAACAGGCGGCTGTAGAGAAGGAAACTGCACGGATCCTAGCGCGAATCGCTTCGGGGCATCCCTAGAGCGTGTAGGCGATGGCCGAGTAGCGGCTGAGGTGTAGAGTGGGAGGACATAGATGAGGCAGTAAGCAATCTACAGACGAAGCAATCAGTAAACAAACAGCCAGCCGAATTCTTGGTTTGGCGATGAAGCAGTGCATGGGCGGCTATGCGAGTCCCTGGGCTAGACGCGGAGACTTGCATCAGGAGTGCAGAAGATGGCGGCAAAAGCCCCGGGCTGAAGATGAGACGTGGGCACATGTACGACGTACCAGCAGGGCAAAGGCGTGGGTCTGGCCAAAGTCGGGGCGGCTCGGGAACTCATTGTTCGAGGACGATGAGGACAGACAACGAACAAGGTAGGTGGGAGTCTTGATTCACAGACCAGGAAATGTGTTGTTGACGATGAGTTGATTGGATAGTGGAGCCTGGTGGTTGGTTCCTAAACAGGCATATGTAGGGTAGATTCCTGGTGTCCAATGGGTTGACAACTTGTTGGTAAATAGAAGCTCAATATTGGAGAGAGACAGTTGGTTAAACACAGTAATAACCACGAGTATGTAGGGCGCCCTTCGACTCAGTTGATTGTGTCAAACCCCTTACATTGAAAAAGGCGAATGCCACACATATGAACAATAGAAAAGGACGATCCAAGAATGCGGCAAAGGAGTGGGCCAGTGTCCTCACTAGAGCTTCCAAAGAGGCCCTCGCAAGGAAACATGCCATGACACAGTCACAAATCAATGGTCAGGGACGCCCAGAACATAACAACGGGCCTGTTTGTCGACCAAAGCCCTGGGGATGTGTGTATGCGGAGCCTGCAGAGTGTCCCCAAGCAATGGACCTCCTACTGTCCGGAAATCTACAGAGTACATAGCTTCAATTGCACTGCAAGGCGCCCACGCCATTTTCTAGGCTTATATTCAGCCGTGAGCCAAGCTGTGCATTTTACATAGCTTGATGGTCTATTTCGAGATTACCACTGTGGCATCATTTATCAGCCGAGGAACGGAGACGATCAACGACCGATTCGGCGTGAACCATAGGCTAGGATTGGGATTGGGTGAAGATCCATGATGCAGTACAGTGTAAATGAAAACGCTACGGTTTAAAAAGAAATACCCGGGTCAAATCAAAGAGCCCCAAGGCATTGTTTCCGAAACAGCCGAGAGAGGTATCATCGTACTATGTAGGTCCTCTCCAGTGCGCTCCAGTGGAGCAGCAGATCGATGGAGTACACAGGGAGGGCTTGCAGCTTCAGGCGGGTCTTCGTTTCGAGAGTACATAGTAAAGTCAGCATACAGCTAGGTCGGTAAGGAAAAAAGGAGAGAAAGTGGTGTAAAGAAGGCGTTCTGTGGCCACTCAGTCGATCAAGAAGCAAACATAATAACATGCTAGACAGGATGCAGGTCAACGTGTTCCAATGGCAGTCCAGAAGGCAGCCATAGCCATGGGGCTACTGGCCTGTAAAAACCGCAACATGCGCGCGCGTGTTGACGCGCTACGCGTTACCGCTGCACCCTTTTGTGTTATTCCGCTATGTGCGTCCAGAAGCGCCAGACTCGACTCACACAACACAGCCCGAAATCAAGACCCCCTTCGCTTCGATGTGTGTGTGTGGGAAGTCGGACAATCAACCCCAAACCCCAGAGGGCCGCAAGAATGGCAGTTCCCAGCGGGTTGTGTTCCACAGACATCGAGATCCGAGATATTGCCCTACTGCTTGACAGATGGCAGGCAATGGACAAGCTGTTCTCAGCGCAATTGTCTGCCCAGTCCGTGCAAGAGCTGCCCGAAGAGGCCTAGGGCGACTTGGAATAAGCGTTTCCAGTCTATCGGTTCCAGCTTTGCACGCCAAACGGTGCTCCGTGTTGCAATAATTTATCAATTAACACAGCCCGGTGCATGATGTGGCACAAGCACCGCCTCAGGTCCCAAGTCTTTCTTGGAACGGCTTCATGCAACCGCTCGTGACTGCCAGCCGTCATTACATTGGCTTCATGCAGTGGTTATATTGTCCTGGCGAGCTTAGCCGCTTCCTTCTTCGCCTCAACAGAGACCGCAAGCCAAGTTGGCGCGAATGATAATTTCTTGCTTTGCCTTGCCTCGCTCCACCGCCCACGGCCAGAGCCAATGTGCACAGGAGAAAGCCCGTTTCACGATCCTTTGGTGGCCAACTTATCAGCTATTAGTGCTCGACAGTACCAATTTACCAAGCAGGCGTACAAGGGACCAAAGGCCAATGGCGGCAACACACTGGGTGGGACGGCACTCTACGAACTGTTACGAACCAGTACCTGTCATCCCTCGGTTCTGCAGGAGAAACCCTGCCTGCGTCAGGTAATGTCTTTAGCTGCAGTCTGGCCGCCATGGCGGTAGAGTAGTGGCTCGCGATCCCCAGCAAGGCAGCGCCGCCCATCCCGCCATTGGACCTCTACGGACTGGACAGAGAGGCGGTCTGGTTGCTCGCCCCTGACCATCTCCACCGACTTGCCAGGTTTGCTCAGGCACTACCAGTTAGCTTATTGGGCTGCTGAAAAGGTCCGCCCCAAGCATTGGGTCTTCTCCAGAGACGAGCGCTGTGGTTGGGGCTGTCCCTGTCATCCGATCAAGCCATGCCCAAGATGGTTCCTCTCCCTCTGTTCGTCCGCGTGGATCGTGGGCTGGGGAGCTCCCTGTGCCCTGTGCCCTGGTGCCAGCTTCTTTTCGTTCCTTTTTGGTGCAATGCGCTCCATCCATGTCCTCCTTCGTCACCTTTGCGTCTCTTGCGTCTACTCCAGAGGACGGAGCTGCTACCTGGCGACCCGCCCGCACCGCCCGCCTTCTCGAGGTCACCCCGTTGTCCTGTGTCAGTACCTCGGCGTACCTCAGCAGCTTCAACGGCCCCTTCCTGCCCTGCATCAACTCCCAATCCTCATCTCCTCTATCTGACTCTGCCTCCCACCCTCTTTTCTTCCTTCTCATTTTCATCATTCTGTCTGTGCTTCATTCGGCGCAATCTCATTCTCAATGCTTTCTTCTGCGTTACGTCTTTCTTAATCTTTAACAGCTTGCTTTTTGGGCAGCTCGCCCTCCACATTCTTTTACACACCCCAAACTACTGCCTCACCAAACCGAGATCGACCTTCCTTACCAAATATTGTACTTCTTGGATCATAATTGCTCCCTACCTAAGGCCTTGACGACAGTCCGACAGCTCTTCTAATCCATAATCTCGAGCAGTTCCTCGACATATTCCGTGGAATTTCGTCTCGTCTCGTCCCGTGTCCTTTTTCTTCTTTTTTGGTCGCCCAGATTCATATTACTCATCCGTCAAGACTCGGACGACCTGCTTCGGCCATTTTAGTGTGTGGTGGTTAGCTGGGCACCAATTTATCGCCATTCAATTCCCACCCTGGAATTGCGAAGATTCAGAGCAACTTTGTGCTGCTGTCCGCTACATCGTGATGCGTTTGACGGCTGCCACATCCATTGCCTAATGCGCAAAGCATGTCGGCGCCGCCGCCTCCCCGAATCCGCCTCGACGGCCCCTTCATGAACGCTCCAGCTCCCAAAACAATAGGCTTGGAATTCGAATAGTTCCTTACAGCCCGCCCCGCCTCAGCTCCGATGGCTCAACTAGTTCGCGAGTTGTTTCCTGCACCGATGTCGATGCTTTGTCGCCGCGACCATCACGAACTCGGCAATCATCTGTGGAGAGGACCCTGGCTCGGACTGCCAGACAGTACCTGAACGTGATGTTTCAGCACTGAGACGTTCCACTGGCCCCGTGTCCCCGACTCTCAGCCCAGTCGACGAGCAGCAAACCAGTATCAGGGCACCCGCCTTACCTTCCTCGCCTATGCGACGCTCCAAAAATGTCATCACCGTCAATTCCGACAAGACTTTCTCTCTACTCCCCAGTCTCACTCGGTCTCCTCCAGATCCGACTCTGCAAGATCTCCACTTTCCTCATTGACCACGCCAAGAAGCTCCTATGGCCGCTACTCCTCCGACACATGGGTTGAGGAACGCCCTAGTTCACCTCTGACACCGCTCGCCGAACATTCCCTGTCTCCAGACTCATCTCCGTCGCCTGCTCCTGGTCAGAGCCCTAACTCAACTTCCCTTGGAACTATCGCTTAGTCGGTGGTTTGCGCAAGGTTCGCAAAACTCCTGACCCTAAGGCGACGCAGTCATTGCATCCAATACACTCCCGCTCGTCCTCTGGAGCCTCGATACGGGTCCTGCCTGTGCTCGTACCTCAGGAGCAAGGCCCTCAACCATCTCTCTCCAACAAAGATTCGTTTCAATCGTCGCTGTCAGAATCGACAAATTCAGATACAGCTAATTACAAGGTGCTGGGCCAAAGCTCCCCATTACTCGTTCTACCTACGCTGTGCAAGACTCTTCAGATGTCGAGCAAGACCAGCCACCACCTTCAAGTCATTCTAACTATCAAGTACACCACGTATCATCCTCCGATAGCCTTTCGTTGAATGAGCCAACCCGACCTCCGACTGGCGACAGCGATGCGAATTACTTGATACACCGCGGATCTTCTTCGTCACTCATTAGCTCTATATCTCGTCTAAGACCCGAATATTCCCAGGAAAGCCTTGTTGTGGCTCCCTTGAGGCCAATCAGACGCAGATCCTTCGAATTTTCTAATCTCGTCAAGTCTCGATCTCGGGACTCGCTCCGGACCGGGTCATTGACCTCGCTGTCGACTGCTATTAGCCAGGAAGCTACGCGTGCCTTGTTCGCTGGTGCAGCAACAATCCAAGTCCCGCCCCGACTCTACAGGCAAAATTCGAGGGGTACCTTGAGCGGCTCAAGCTCGCACGCGCCCCAAATGATCACGTACCCTCACCAATGGAGCTCGCAACTATCGACCGTCGCGTCCGAGAGCGAGCCAGGTAGCGAGCCACCGTCGCGTTCTGTATCGTCAATCTCTGCTGCCGAACGCCGCAGTAGCGGCGCTCCTAGTAGCCATGGTAGACGGATGCTGAGCATATCTTCAGCGCTCAGTGGTTTAGAGGAGGCACAGTCGCAATCGTCACATTCAAGGAGCGGCTCTCTTGAGCAACCTCTAGCTACATATCAGCGACAGACTCCTCGGGACCTCTATAGCCCGCCAATGCGCTTAGTTCGTGATCTCGACGAAGATGGAGATGGCCTAGCAGATCTTGAGGCTCTTCACCACAGGTCATCCCGGACTCGTCTGAACGGTACGCTATCCAATCGATCTTCGGATCGAAACCTACGATCTTCGAGCAGTTCGCGAGCAAATAGCTTCTCTTCAGCGGCATTTCCGGCATGGGCCAGGTATGATTATCTTTGCTAAGTGTAGTATAATAAAGGGTAGTGAGGCTAACATCTCATTCTGTAGGCTATATTACGGAAGCGGCGAGCGACGTTTGATTGCCATGCCTTCATCCGATTCTATGTTCTCTCAGTTCAATGATAGCCGACCAACCAGCACCTTCCTTCATAAAGCTCCAAGTTTAGAACGCTTGGCCAATAATCTGTACAGCCCTCGCTGGCGACCTCGAGAGCAACAGATAAATGACCAGATATTTGGTGAGACGCCCAGGAGGTCTATGGAGATCACTCCCAACCCTCTTGTCAGCATCGCCCGCGGTTTAAAGAAGCAGACATCTAGTATCTGGTCCCCGCACCTACACCGCGACAAACGTGCCAATATTTACAGTATTTGGGAGCCGCCATCGGCCAACTGGGCAGACGAGAATGGCAGCCTGGGGCGGCGAAATATTCAGTTTGTCTTGTTCGTTATAGGGTTTATTTTCCCTTTTGGTAAGTCATCTTCTTGTGCTGGAATGCAAGTGCCCTGATCTGACTTTATTCCACAGCCTGGATGATTGGCGCTCTGCTTCCACTCCCCTAATCCCCAACTGAAAATGTTTGAGGAAGCTCCGAGTACAAGCCATATTGATCTAGAGAACGAAACATCTTTGCCAGCACAGAATGTGCTGGAAGCACGTTATAGGCGTATTAAATGGTGGAGAGGCGTCAATCGACGCATGTCCATTGCCGGTTTCTTGGTTATAGGAGCAGTCATTGCTCTAAGCGTTGTCGGGGTTCAACAGCAATGGTGATCACGACCGAGCTTCAGCCTTCCCCCTTCTTTCTTCATTTTGTTCCGTATCTGACGGGCATTTCAACGATTCAACGATTTCACGAAAGTTTACTGAGACACGTCCAGTACTTGACCCGACAATCCTTTTGTGACCCAACTTCACGTCACACGACATATATTTTATTCTCTTTCAAATTGTATTACCACATTGGGAACACATTGACGCCCGAACAAAAGCAAAACGACAGAACTGACTACGAGACATATTTCATTTCTACATTACACTTCATGACCTACTTCAGACGCAATGCAACGGCCACAATTTCTTCTCTTCGGGATTTCTTGATTGGGAATCTTCGTCGGATTTATGTATACATTTAATGACGGACTTTTACTCACGAATTTGATTCCAATTTGTATATCATCTATGACAGCCTTTTATCTTAGACTCTTTATTAAGACAATGCTAGACTATATCCGACTATGCTTGAAATCATCCCCACCAAATTGAAAGATGCTATCCTTTGTAGGCCCTCACATCCTTATATTAGATGTGAACGAGGATTTCTCTTCAAATGTCTTTCTTGGCTTGATGAAACTCGACTTCGCCCCTAAATTCCTCAATAGCCTCATTAAGATCGCCCTCCGGATCCTTGGAGATGCCCAGAATCGGCTCTTTACCAGTTATGCTCTCCGTGCTAACAGTGCGTACCAATCTAGTGCTGGCCTTGCCTGTCCTTTTCTCTAGCTGTTTCTTTACCAGGGCCTTGCCTGGAGAGGCGAAGAAGGCCAATGTTGCGAGAGTCCAGACAAGTGCATAGTTGTACACCTGAGCCCATGCCCAGAGGGAGCCGCTGAGCGACAGGACAAGAAATGGTATGGTTGCAAACGAGAATGTTAGCTGTGTCACAATGTATGTGACTATGTCATAGTATTTCTTGGATGGCAAGGGTTGGCCGGAAACTGGATCTATGAAGAATGGCCGGACATGGCGACGGAAGTCTGTAATGGAATATTAGTTGGTGTTTTAACGCGATTAAGAAATTGCGCTCAACTTACTCTTGGCGGCGGTCTGAATTAAGCTGGCGAGTATGAAGGTCAAGTAATAGCCTGGGTAGAAACCGTGCCACAGGGCGCTAGTAGCGAATGTGATCATGCTGGCTCGGAATCCTGGCTTCTTTCCTTTGGGCGTCACACGCAGATATACGTAGTTGCGTAGCCAGTTGTTGGTGTTCATATTCCAACCAGCCAGGAAACCTCGTGGATTCTGAGCAGTCTCAACCATCCACGGGTCGATATTTTGCAGCCGATTCCAGGACGCCTTGCCTGTGATGGGGTCTACACCATTGAACCCCAAGCCTGTCAAGATGCAGGCACCCTCAGTCAGAGACCAAACTCCATAGTACTTGAACCTAGCCACGAAGCTGACCATGTACATGATCCATACTCTATGCAAAAATCCATAGCTGGGATACGAAGGAGAGGTGAGTTCAGCATGTGAGAACTTAGGAGAGAACTGCATGAACAGGAATACCCAGACCAAGCCTACAGCACCCTTCAAAACGGCGGGGTACCACTGCGTGGAATTTTGCGCTTCCGCCTGACAGGAGGCTTCTTGGCCGGGTCGATGTTGGAAGGTACGTCGAACATGGTTGTATCCAACCAAGCACGATACTCGGTGAAGTCAAAAGCAGGACCAGCAAGAAGGCCCGGAAAGAAGAAGACATAGCCAGCATAGTCGAGTAGCGAAGGAGTTCCCTTAGCCTTCGACTTTTCTGTAAGTCTGACAGGGCGTCGTCGGAAAGCTGTCCATCGGCAACATTCCAGCAAAAGGCACTGATTTTCATGACTAGGACCATTTGTGTACCTGTAATGTCAATGGTGGAAGGATTGTTCGCCATTTGACGCCAGATATGGCTGACCGACATGTGGCCCATAGTAAAGGCGAAGCCAATCCATGGCATATACGGGCTTCCACGGAGGAAATAGGCAATGGCATACGCTCCGCCTGCGCTGATTAAGACGGTGAGCAAACCATCCCATAGATCAAATATCCCGACCAAATAGAACAGAGACACGCTAAGACACCATTAGAACACATATGAAACTGTCAAGACGGGCAGCCACCACATGTGGCGGGAAGGTAGGCATTACCTGATAGCAAACAGATTCTTGTGACCAGGCGACGCGTCGGGGACTCGCTTCAGCAGTCCTGCAAGCGGGTAGGAAAGAAGCAAGCAGCATATGAGTTTTACTGTATAGGTATGACGAAAGAAGCTATCAGTAAAGCTGGGGAAACAAGTCCAAACGGCTGTAGGAGGCAGGACAGATTTACTCACACTCATCTGCCGAAGCCCCGAGCAATGTCGAGACCTTGACGAAGCCTGGCAAGAGACGTACCGTGTTAGTATCTTTACGTTTGATGCAGCGTTGACGTCAGGGCCGACTTACCAGCATGGATGATGGGAATCATACTGGGTAGAAGCACGAGGAGAAAGACGGAGAAATGAAATTAGGGAGTAGTCTGCTAAGGAACCATGAAGATAATTGAACGGAGGACGACAAAGGCAGCTATGCCATGCTGCACAGGGACAGGATGGGGAGCTTAAAGAAAAGAAAGAGAGTAGAGGAGAGTAGAGCTCGTGAGCTGAGCTGGGTTAGGTCAGGCTGTTGGAGCCGGTGCAGTTTCGAGGCACGTTGGAGACTAGGGCGTGACCATTGGCGTTGGGGTCTTTTTCCCGCTTTTTTTCTTTCCTCTTCTACCCTTAGCAGGTTGAGGTTGGGTTCTCGACATGTGACGTATCCATCAGGTACGTGGCGGGAAGGAGTACTGTCATCTCAGGTCTTCGAGACCCACCAAGTCGGCCACAGAAGGACCCGCACCTCGGTACCAGTACTGGCGGGTAATGTACCGGTCACATTGTTGAAATTACACTTGATGACTGAATCGCTCCCAACTTCAACATTCCGCAATGCC
The DNA here is from genome assembly GCA_020081605.1 of Albifimbria verrucaria. Classification (NCBI taxonomy): domain Eukaryota; kingdom Fungi; phylum Ascomycota; class Sordariomycetes; order Hypocreales; family Stachybotryaceae; genus Albifimbria; species Albifimbria verrucaria. Next base: position 1,562,296 of record JAHREC010000062.1, read on the forward strand.
CTGGCATATTGCTGTTAAAACTGTCCAGTAAATCGGCAACCCATTGTCTTGAAAAATCCCGACACCTTAAAGAAATACAAAGTACTCAAAATGAGATTCCATTCAATCAATAGTTGACAGGGACATGTGGATGCGGACCTTGCTGTATCCTGTGAGAACTCCATCAGAGTCATCCGTCACTGGTCCACATCATCACATGAGGCTATCGTCACCAGGGCTTTCACTTCTGCCTGGAGAATGCTATGTTAGACATGAAAGTCCTTATTGGGAAAGTCAACGATGGTAATTCTATCAAGCTGTGCATCGCCTATCTTACAAATACAGGCACGTCGCAATTTCCCTTGACTATATACGCCCTTCTATACTATGCTGTTATTCTAACCGGCTAAAAGCCAAGAAACCCTGATTGTGCAACCCATCTAGAAAGAGAAAACACCTAGCCCGGCAATTCATTACCCGTGTAGTTGATAGATGCAACCTTGTTAAGGCCATCAGACGGCTGTGGCTTGAGATGTCCTGGATGGTGACGTATCCAGAACTTGTCCTTACCATGCGACTGTAACAGCAATCTAGCGGATGTAACAGGAACTCCTTATAAGCAGGGCGTCTACTTGCCAGAGCCACTGTCTTAAGATGACGCTGCCGAATCATCACACCAACTTGAAATCAATCAGCCTCATCTTCTTGGCTAGCCCTGAAAGACCAACCAATGCATACCAACGCCCTTGCGCCGCAGATGACTGTCTATGAATTCGCGGCATCCCGACTGCTCTGCGCACTCGCGCTCATCATTGGTCTAGTCATTGGTAGCGATTCCTTGGGGCTGCGTGTCTGCAAAACCCGTGAATAGGTGTAAATAATTCCACTGACAAATCCGAGGAAGATGGCAGAGACACTTCCCAGAGTTACCGGTGCAGCGAAGAAGACCAGGCCACTGATGGCGATGGGCAACTTGTTCAGCGCCCCGACCATTGAGTAAGTTGTGGACGATGTTATGCGAATGCACCAGGCTGAGCAGTACGAGATGAAAATAGCGACGAGTCCAGAGTAGACAATACCAATCATGATGCGATTGCGGGTCTCGGGAGGAAAGTTCAAGGCGAAGTTGGCGCTGGACCAATCTTCAGTAACAAGAGAGCACACAACGAGAACTGGAATAGTCAAGAGGTTGTTGTAGTACATGGCTGCAATATCCACATTAGCATACGGTCTCCTTTAAAGACAACAACAATGAACTTACTATCCCAGTCCTTGAAGTTCATCTTCTTGATCACCTTTCGCATGCCCAGAACGTAAGAGGCACTGCACAAGACGTTGAGACCCATCCAGGCATACCCAGCATTGAGCGTCGATATCGCGGCAGAGGTGTCCTTGGTTCCGAGATCGCCAGATATGGCGCTCTGGATGTCAGCCCAAGCTGCCACGACCGAACTTAGAACCATAAGGCCGAACGAAAGCAGGGCCAGTGGTGTAACATTGCCTCCAAACCACAATACTTCACCGTAGGCGATCACAATGATGGTCAAGTTCTTGAAGATCGTGTATACAGGAACCGATAGAAACTGAAGGGCCTTGGTGCTGGTGTAGATCATGCCCACCAGAAGCAGCGAGATGGGAAACCCTGGGTGGTAAGTTAGCCACTGTCTGTGTCTTATGGTGCAGGGAGTGTATATATACATTTCTTTGCTCTATCGGAGTCGAAGGGGGCGAGGCTACGGATCAGTCCAAGCTGCTTACAAGCTGTGATCGTGGCTATAGAGACAACGGCCTGGACGGGCGACAGGTTAGCGATCGTGTGTCGACACTTCGACTGGGTAGGTCGCGGCTTACCTGAACGCCAAGGTAGAAGAAGTTGAGGTTCCAAAAGCTTCCTGATACGACGTATTTGTTGACAACAGTCATGCTGATAGAGGAAAGACAGTACGCCAAGATGGATAGCGGCGGGCTATTGTCGAGTTTCGACATGGACTGTGCCAGACCATTGGCCCCATGGGCAAGTGATCTCCGCTGGGAAGGCCTTGCGACAAATGCATCTTTCTCATTGCCGTTGTAGCCCGTGTCAGGCATACGAACGACATGGTCGTCGCTTTTTTGTCGTTCATGTTTACTGCCGGCCGGATGGTTCGCTGGATGCCAGGGTAGGTCGAGACGATGGGGCGTGCTGGACTTGCTCGAAAAGGGAGAGTCTGGACAGATCGTAATTTCGATGATGTTAAAATTGAGCGGACGAACCACAGAGGCTTACAGCGAAGTAAGTCTCGATGAAATGGCTTGTGCGCCGGCCAAAACGTTGTGCTGGTGTCGTGCGATGGGAAATGAGAAGCTGTCCTTTTCGCCAAAAACGGTCTTCCTCCCTTTTCCCCTTGGTACTCGGACGCGTCTCTATCAGGTACAGCCGCCAGCTACTATACTAAGGTATTATGGTAGTGTTGGCTAGTACCATACCTAAACTCTGGTACCAGGTCTCAGACACATGGAATTTAGATGACCCGCTTAGTCATAAACATGCACCACTTGGATGTAGCATGCCTAAGCAACTGACATCCACTATAAGAAAAATTATGTCCAGCACACTCCTGACTTTTAGGTCATGTGTGATCTACTATATAGCGGCTCGATGCACGACTCGTTCAGCTGGGCTGAATTCAACAAAATAATCATGATGGATATAGATCTTAAATCAACTAGCACATAGTCCCGTATGACGCCTAAGGTTGGTTAAGAAATGTGAAACTTCTGCGTTTAATTCAGCATTCACTCCAGTTGCCTGTGGTACCAATCGGTTGCAGCGATCTGTAGCCTGTGATGCAATATCTGGTAACGAGGGTGCCGTGGTCTTGCTTATTCTATACTGCTCCGCTGTTCTCTTCGCCAGCCTCCTTCTCGCTCTCCGGGGCTACGGGAAAGTTAAGGTGTTTCCAGTCCTCCAGCTCTTCAGTCACCGATCGCATCCTGTCACGGATGCTTTCAATGGCGTAGCTCCCAAGCAAGAGCCGCAACGGCGGATATAAGCAGTGGGCAAGCTGCCATACGAGCTCTGCACATTTGACTGCGCTCGTGGGCTGTCGATCGCCGAGCCACTGGACCATGCGCCTGGCATGTAAGGCTGGTGAAGTGGCCTGCGCGTAACCCTCGCTCGGAGCCTTGATGAGGAAGTGGCCCCATGTTGGGAGTGGGTTGTTACCCGCCTCAGGCTCATCGCGCCGGACAAGGCCTGGCTCAATTAGTGTAGCTCTGATGTTGAACGAATCAGTTTCGTATAGCATGGCCTCAATGAGACCCTCCACTGCGTACTTGGTTGCGCAGTAAGGCTCAAGCCCAGGTACTCCGAGAGCCCCTGAGGTAGAGCTAAATATGAGGTAACGTCCGGCATTCTGTCTCCGGAAATAGGGCAGAGTGGCATGTATAATGTGCAGCGTACCCATGAAGTTTGTCTCGAATTGGTTGCGCAAATCGTGCTCATCTTGGTCTTCGCAAGATCCTATGACTCCGTAACCCGAGCAATTGGCTACGATGTCGATACGTCCAAACCGTTCAAGCGTCGCCTGGACCACGCGATTTACGGATTCACGGGAACGAACATCGCACAAGACGCCTAAGCAGTTCTTATGTATGTTTCTCATATCGTCAACGCTACTCTCGAACACACGTCCGACAGAAGCTACGAGATCGCCTCTTGATAGGGCACACTTGACAAGTGAACGGCCCATGTGGCCTGTCCCGCCAAAAATCTAGGGCATGGTGAGCGTGGATAGCAGTAATCGTGGGGAGGCGTAACAGACAATCCATATAAGCTGTTTTGTTGGCCCACCGACTGGTGGTGGATCACAGCTCGCTGGGAGTTGAAGCCTGGGCTTGCCCTGGGCATCGCCGTCGTCTGTTGGATCAACGCGCCCATCCATGACCGTTGAGATGGTACTTGGGAACTACCGAAGAAAGCACGCCGCGAGGCGGCACAGCCTGCAATGAACTGAACACCCAAAAATGTCAACAGAAAGCGCGCGAAGCAAGTCTTAAGTATCTTGTCGAGAGTCACTGATTGTGACGTGGTAGTTATGGTAGATGCAAGATGGGTGGATTAGACCAAACCATCTTATTCAGTATTGGAGTATCTAGCCATCCTGCGGGGCAGTATTATATTCAGGGCTCCCAACGCCACAGCTTCACCGGCTATATAAAAAACATTTATTCAACCGGACCTACGTACATATCGACGTAGGAATATGCTGACCAATCCAATCAAGCAATTTCATATTCTTATGTGCTTTGGAGGCACCGAAAACATGACTACAAAGCTCAATATCTCTAATATTTAGCATATATGTATTGGAGAGTACAATCAAAGGCTTAAGGATGGCTGTTAATCGCTAAGATATGGTGAACACAGGCGTTAAGAAGAGCGGCGCAGAACCAGAGTCGTACCAGCCTCTTCACAGATTGCGTAGGGTTCCAGCAAAGGAAGGGCGGGCAGCATATCTGTACCCAGGCGTCTGCTCTATTTCCCCAAGAAAGTCTGCACATAGTCCTTCCGGTGCGCATTGCTATCAAGCTCGGGAGCTCGGTTCAACGGCGTCCATTTGGGCTCATCCTTGAATAGACGCATGGCATGGACGTACTGTTGTCCTTTCGTCAGCCCATAGAAAAAATCTTCGCACACCTTGTGGACTTACGTTCGACTCGTCTGTGGTAAACCGGTGGTAAATTCCGGCGGGTAAGATTAGCAGATCGTCCTTCTCAAGCTGAACGCGAACCCAGTCATCGTCTTGGCCCCGAACGTCGAAATAGCCCTGACCACCACGAATGTAACGGATCTCTTCGTCTTCGTGCAGATGCTCGTGGAAGAAGGACTTCACTTTTTCCTCGTACACAGCTCCCATCTTCTCTGGGGAAACGGTGATTTCGTCTCGGTTCTTGTAACCACGCTCCGCGGCAAGTTTGTCCACGCTGGAAATATCGGGAAGGTGGTAGTAGTGGACGCCTAGTTTGTTGAGCACATCCACTCCGACAGCGCGTCCAGAGTCATGGGGAGGCGCTGGTCACCCTATGGAACGGTTGAGACGAGTGGGTGGCTGTGGGAGAGGACTTGTCTGGACATACCGGAAGATTGTCGTACAAGTAGGCTTTCATGGTGCTATCTTTATGAGTGAAGCTTAGAAGGAGTGAGGAAAATGTCGATACCGGGATGTGATGGAGGGGCTTCAAAAACCGCCTCTTAAATGGGATGCAGGTTGGCGGGGTTGATGTCGCCATACTACCTACCTGCTACTGCTGCTAATTGTATGGAAGCTAATAGGTTGCGTCGCCCCAGTTTAGGAGCCCGGGTAGTGGCACTAAGAACTCGGCTTGATCAAAAGCATGCTACTGTAAGCGGCATGGGCTATGGCATCACCTGGAGGAAGACATATAGTATAATTGTCTTTAGAAGATCTACATGGCCACAACTGGGTTTTCACTGCGTACCCACAAACCTTCACCTTCTAGCAGCTGCATATGCTGGACTACGTTGTACTCCCAAAAACAAAAGAAAACATAGTCCACATTCTCTAAATATACCCCGTGGTATGACGTAAGAATCTCTTCTGTACCCTTTGTGCCACATGTCTCGTATATCAATGCCGAGGATAATTCCTCCAGCGCAATGTCTTGAACCTAACCGAAACGCCTCATACAGCACCGGAAATCCCAACTCCTCAGTGTCAAAAGAAAGAAATCACAAAAGCGGTATTGAATAGCCGTTTATCTGTCGTGCAAGCCGGGCGCCGCTGCATCAGGTGCACCAGCTACCATGACATCGTGGTCAGTGCCATCTGCAGGTTCATTGGCAGGTCGCCCTTCAAAGATCCGCCTCCACCATCTGGGAGGATCCAGGGGTCTGGAGCCATTGTGAAGAGGAGGATAAACATCGGTAAAGAAGTACCATATGTGCCTGATGACAACACCCATAATCTCATCCTTGGGTATTGTTCCATGCATGAACAGGCTGAAGCCCATCAGCACCCACGGTAGGTAGGGAGCAGTGAATACAAGGAGCCCTAAAAAGCTGAGCCTGGTGTCAGGATTGCGTCGCGACCATATGTAAACCAACGTGGACGACAGAGGATGTCCGAGGAAAGGCATCGAGACCAGAGGGAGATGGCGATTAGGCAGGCCATAGCGTAGAGCAGAAGCCAGGAGAAGTGCGCAGGGGAGCGACCGGACGATTCCTCGAGAAGACGTGAATATCGTTGCATGAAGTATATTTGAAACCCGAGATCGAGCGATAACGGTCCGAAATAAATGAAGGTGGTTAACAACCGCCAGTACTAGGAGTCAATGTCAGTCATTGATGATGAATCAAGTTGAGACTTCCAGCTAGAGAGGCAAACCTGGGACTTGGTAAAAACTGCTCTAAAGCTGTAGAAGAGCTGGAAGGGGTCACAATTTGGCATTGGACCAATGCGCTCGTCAAGATGGTCGCAACAGTCCACCATCGAGTGCACACTGGCATCTCCCAGAACCATTCCTCGAGTGGCAAGCGCCCACCATCCATGACTTGATCCATGTCGGAAACTTGTACTTAAGAACGTACAAGGGGCTCTCTTTGAGCTCCAGATTATCGAGAAAAACTCGCAAGCGGTTGGAGACCCGGTTGGGAGTATTGGTAACGTGTTGAGAGTGTGCTGTTGCTCGGATCTTGCGAATAGCGTACTTATGGCCGAGGTGGCCTTTCAGAGGGAAGTGGTGCCGGCGTCTAGCCATTCGATAAGTGTCTAGAACGATAAACCTAGGAGGTAGGTACCTAGGTACCTATGCAAGGGCCCAAATGAGCGTCGCATTAGGTAAGCCGTTGTTCAAAGCTCAAACCCCACCAAAAGACTCGGGAACCGTGGAAAGATGTGTAAACCAGCTAGTCAATTATACAAAGCAATAAGTGAATGTAGCTACAAATACAACAAGCATCGTATCGCTGCATATTCCTTCATTCTTCGCTGTTGTAATTACGAACAAGCTTATGCATTCCAAAGCCACCCACAGTTGGCTTGGTAAGGTAGGTAGGTAGCTAAGATTAAGCATGTGGCTGCTAGCTGTGGCTGGTCGCGATAGCATGTGAAGTACGAACTCGAGGATACTTCACTTCTTACAGTCTCAGGTACCAAGTCAGCAAATTCGGGCCGCTAACAGTGGGTCAAGATTGGTGTGGAATTCACTTGCGAGGTTCCATCAAGTACCCACCCAAGCTTGCATCTCCAAGGGTAATGCGAAAAATCGCGGGGCTGGGTGAAGAGGCGCGTGCAGCACGCGCTTGCTATCCCTCGCGCGCAAGCGAGTTTCCTGGCCAATTTTCGCATCAAGTAATTGCTTCTTGCCCACAATAACCATTCGCCCTGGATGACTCGAGTGAAAAGAAAAGAGGCTTCTTAGTTCTTTTGGCTACTTGACTTCAAAATTCGAAACCCAGCCCTTGAATGCTTGGGATAGTTATTGTTGTAACAACTTCACCAGCATCTTTCACCCACCATGGCTCCCCGGGGACGAAGAACGTCAGGATCTGCCGCCGCACCCAAGTCAAGAGCCAGGCCCGGCGACGTACTGCGTAAGACTCTAAGCATGACTGCGCTGTTTTCTTTTCTTCTAGGTATACTAATAATCTTTCTAGCCGGTGACCCAACTCCAGTTGCGGCGAAGCGACGTTACCGCCCTGGTACAGTGGCATTGCGCGAGATCCGAAGATATCAAAGCGACACAAAGCTCTTGTTACTTAAGCTTCCATTCGCGCGCCTGGTGAGTCTACTCAAGACCTTTTATTCTCAAACGCCATCCCCATATCTCCCATCACCGCTGTTTCACGTGCAGTCCTCTAACGGCGATATCAATAGGTTCGAGAAATCGGACTCCGTTTCCGGCCCCAAGGAAAGGACTTTCGATGGCAAAGCCAAGCAATACAAGCCCTTCAGGAAGCGGCAGAGGCATACATGATCCATCTATTCGAGGATGCACAGCTCTGCGCTGTCCACGCCAAACGAGTAACAATAATGCAGAAAGACATACAACTTGCGAGGCGGATCCGAGGTATTTGGGGGTTGGGTTGATGGACCATGGCGCATACTTCTCTTCCTTTTTGAATTTGGGATTCCATCGATTGTACAAATATTAGAAGCGTGGCGTTCCACGGCGTTGGTGTGATTTCAAACCACCCTTCTGATTCATTTTCAAAGAGAAACATGGAATCATAGGGCCAAATTTTACCTTTTATTTTGATATAATCTGTATCAGGTTTGGGGTCAGAGAGACTGAACTATGTGTATTCCTGGCAAAAGAAGAGACCATTTGCCAAGGCCAAGTTAAAGCTCTGGTTTCGAGACCTTGGCAAGTGAATCGTGGGCTGGCAAGTGGAACTACATACGATCCCAGAACTCCCTTCCTATTATCTCTACAATGTTGTGAGCCATGGACGATACTAATACTGCCTGTGCGGATAATTCGAACTCATCACTTACGGTGTACCGAGCCGTCAGACGACAGACTGATGGCATGGGATGTGTTTGATCCTTAACCATATAAGACAAAGGCCTTCATACCTGAAGTCCTCACGTCCCTTAATGCCTGTTGCCTGCTTCCTGCTAGATACTGGGTAAGTACCTGTAACTTAGGTACCTACTTAGGTACCTATGTACTTACTCTAATATCTTGATCAACTCCAGGGCTGCCCCACTTCCCCGATTGACTGGTTAGCATTGGCACAGGCACTGCTCGCAAAATGGGCTCTTGTCCATCTTTCATCTCTGATACAGACCGAATTGGCGAGTCACAGTACCAATCTCTTTCTGCAGTCAGTGAAATTTCTGTTGATCCGGCGGATACGTTTTGACATTATCCCAACTACAACATGAATCGGTTAGCAGCAAATAAAGGATTCTGTCGCGTTTTCGCCACAGGTCTAGGCACTGCCAGTGCCATGATGTTGAACCGTGGTTCCATCCGCTTCGACTCGAGGCCATCCCCAGCGCAACACCCTTCGGCAGCTCGACCCCGGGCAGCACGCTGTCGCCGCGTCTCGTACAACAAATATCTAGTGGAAGCCTTACAGGTCTGTGAATATCCAACTTGCCAATTGACAAAGCAACTGCACTACACGCTAAACAAGGCCGACTGACGTCATGGATGTAGGCTTCGTCGGTGGTTTTGTAGTTGCTCTCTTCTCCCGTGCTCTCGTCGTTCTGTCGAGCTTCACGGCTCTCTGTCTCTATGTAAGTCTACATCCCCTGCACTTTGACTTATGTAACGGATAAAATCACTCATGTCATGTTGTAGATGGCGTTTCGGGCAGGAATTGAACCACCGGGGCTTACTCGCCTTAAATCGTGGCTGGAGAGGTCCGGTGTCTGGAAGCACACTCTTGAGAAGCCGTGGTACACGGCCTCATTCGGCCTGACATTTTTCTAGCTGCCTTTGTACATCTATAACATACGCCCTATAGTGGCTTTAATGAATAGGCTGTGTTTCACGCACAAGCCATGCCAACGTAACCGCGTCCTCCTCGAAAAAGCCCTTGGTCTTCTCTAGGACCTCTGAATTATACGCGTTGAGCCAGTCCTTTTCAGGTTTGGTGAGAAGGCTTGGATCAATCAAATTCTGGCAGTACGGGACCATGGTAACATTGTCGAACCCCAAAAATGGCTTGTCTCCAAACGAATGCTTCGTCTTGGTTTCCTTGACCATAATGATGTTTTCGATACGGATACCAAAGCTCCCGTCCTTGTAGTACCCCGGTTCATTGGAAATTACGTTGCCGGGCGCGAGCGCAACTTCTGCGTGCTGGATCCGCGTGCCGATACCAATTGGTCCTTCGTGAACATTGAGATACGATCCAACTCCATGACCAGTACCATGGCGGTAGTCTAGACCATGTTTCTATGACTGAGTTAGTAGACGCACGTCGTGTCTACATGGCTGGTTACTCACCCAAAGATATTGTCTGGCGAGGCAGTCCAGAGCAAACCCGGTAGTTCCCTTCGGGAAAACAGCCATTTCAAGGGCAATGTTACCCTTGAGTACCAGTGTATATGACTCCTTCTCTTCATCTGTAGGTTTTCCAAAGTGCAATGTTCTTGTCGTGTCCGTGGTACCATCGAGATATTGTGCCCCGGAGTCACATAGATAAACCTGGCCCGGATTGATGATAGCGCAACTGCCTCGCTGTGGCGCATAGTGTATAACGGCCGCGCTGTATTTTTTCAAAAAGAAGTCAGCAATTGTTGTAAGAAGCCAATGGCATGTCGTGCTGCCCCGATGCTACGTCACATGGTAAGATACACCTACTTTGGCCCGGTGGATGAAATTGTTGGGAACGACAGACCCACGAAATGCTCGTGTTTGGCGCGGATCTCTTCGAGCTTGTCAGCAGCCTGGAGCTCATCAACAGAAGCCCTCTTCGCAACGAGCTGATCCTCAAGCCAGGCAAAGTACTCGATTAGTGCCGCGCCATCTCTGACATGGCAAGCCCGCATGCCGAGCATCTCAGCATCAGTTTTTATGGCCTTGGCATCAGCGATAGGACTCCTGACCTCATCAACCATTGCTTCTCCCCAAGTGCCCTATTGAGTGCCCAGGATGCTTTGTTTGAGATTAAAAGCTTCCATGCGCATTCGTGCCGTCTTTTGTTTGTTCTCGCTGACTTCAGATTGCAGTTGGCGTGCATCTTCAAAAATGGACTCGTATGGCTTTATGTCAACATCGTTCGCTTTGAGGTGCGAGACGCACGCTTCGTCCAATTTGGCTTTATCCACATACAAGGTGGCTGTCCTGGGTGTAACCATAGCATATGAGAAGAAGACAGGGTTAAAAGGGATGTCGCGACCACGCAGATTCAAAAGCCATGCGACTTCATCGAGCATAGAAACAAGGAAGCCTGGTGAGTGTTTCTTGTCAAGTTCCTTGCGAATGTCTGTCAACTTCTCACGTACCGACTTGCCAGCCAGATGTTCAGGGTGAACAGTGATGGGCTCTAAGGGCCGTGGAGGTTTAGACTCGTGCCAAACAGCGTCGACCAAGTTTTCGTCCAGGGGCAGCAGATCCGACCCCCGCATTTGTGAATCTTCTCTGCCAGCTTCTTTGCAGCTGAGCCGGCGAGAAGAGACGGGTCTACAGCAACAATCTTTCCACCAGAAGACTGTTCAGCGCACCATTCCTGCCATGTTGGTACATCCTCAAGGCCTTGCTTCAAGAGCGTCCAGTTGCCGTCCAGTTGCTTGGTGGCCTGGTTGAAATAACGGCCATCCGTGGCGAGAGCGGCTTGGTCAAGTGTGACCACAGCACACCCTGCCGAGCCGGTGAAACCAGTTATGAACTCACGCCTAGCATCACAACTAGCGATGTATTCAGATGAGTGGCTGTCCTCAGAAGGAACGACTAGGCGAGGAGAACAGGTTAGCGTTACCACTTGGGCCTAGGTTACCGAAGAGGGCATCTCCTGGTTACTCACTGTAAACTTGTACATTGCGCTCTTTCATCAATCCTCTTAGACTCGCCAGTCTCGTCGAAGTGTCGACTTTGGCCATGGCTGCAGCTACAGAGTGTGATGAAGCAGCAAAGAAGTTGTAGTAGAAAGGCCTTGGAGACACTAGACGATATGTAGAGCGTATGGTCCAGGATAACATGAACGGAGCAAAGTATGGCGAGAAAAAATGTCGAAAAACGCACCAGACAGCCAGATGGATTGGGTGGTACTGAAACAGGATAATGCGTGTGGCAAGGTGCAGATGAGTGCAGGACAGATCTGGTGGGCCCCGAAGACAGTTGAAGATGCCAAGTGGGCGGCGCGTGAGCAAGCTGCCTGGAAACGTCGAGATTGGGACAAACAATGCCTTATTGGAGAGCCAACTACAGCAACAACCTAGAATATACCTCAGAACTGAGCTGCCCTGTCTCGTTCAAAGCGGAGGTGGGTTGTTAAGGGACTAGTCCAAGAAACCGGAGATGGAGGGAAGGTGGGTTAGTGAAGTGGGAGCTCCGTCATTTCGCCCACCTAGGTACCTACCTTGCCTCTCTCCCTGAACTGCCTGCTCACCTGTACAGGTAGGTACCTGGCAGTAACCGTGGGAGCCTAAGCTACCACCTACCTTCCTGGGTAGCAACCTTCACGGGCTATCTGCTATCTGCTAAGGTGTCTGCTATCTCTGCTTACCTGCTATAGCTTCAGCCCACCCAGAACGAGTCCCCTTCGCCAAAGGGTGCTACATCAGTAGTACCACGCCAGTAGCACCTAAGTTACCTTACGCATTAACGTCAACTGGAACGAACGGAGGGGTAGTAGGCACTGGCTTGCGGGCCTGGTTGAACCCCGCAGCCCTCGCAGAATCACCACATATGACCAGCTACCATCTGTACGGCGGCTAACTGTTCAGGCATGAATGAAAGAATTAGGGAACAGGTATGTCCATCTGTCCACTTGCGACTACCTACTGTCTGTATGTTGACAAAAATCCCCGGTTGTGTTGAATGAACCCTTTCATTATTGCACATGCGACCCACTCTCCGCGTGCCCTCAATCAGCACCCATCTTTCGCCGATTTGTATGCACCATGAGAGACCCCCAAATTTAGGAAAGACAGCGTCACGTCTACAGTTGAATAAAACCGACTAGACATTTCTCTCTCTCCAGTACAGTACTGTGCAGTATTGTGCCTCTCTATCTATCTTCCCTCCACTCTTTCTTTGACCTTCCTATCGAACATTTTCCACAGAAAATCCCACCCTTCTTTTCTTTTTCTTTTTCTTCTTCTTTTCCTTTTTTCTTCTTTCTTCTTCTTCTTCTCCCCCTCCCCTTCTCCTTTTTTCTTTTTGCTCGCGCATAATCATTTCTGTTTGGGGTTAACGCATGGTCATTTTTGTTGATAACCAAGCTTCCAAGTCTGCTTTGAACACCCCACCTTTTCCAGGTTCCCACTGTGATATCCAGAAGCAGTAAGAGTTCTACTCTTGCCGCCATCTTGTCCACTGCTCAAGTCAACCTTGCGCATTATGAAGACAGAGCTGCCGACATTTCAACATGCAAGACGAGACACAGGTCTCGAGCCTCACAGAGGTTGAGAACGTCAGCTACTTCCTTCCGCTATTCTGGGCCGTCAGCAAGCTTACCTTTTCGTAGATGATTCTGTCCCTCTATCAACCGAATCCTCCAAACATCATCGCCCAGACTCAAGCTACTCTATCCCGCCTACAAGGTTCCCAGGAAGCATGGGAGCTCGCCCGCCATTTATTGACTCGTCCGGATGAGAAAGTCAAGTTCTTCGGCGCTCTAACCATCATCGTCAAGCTTAACACGGAGAGGTATTTTCGCGACTGGCCTCAACCCATCTGATTTCTTTCTTTGTTCGCTTTTAGCTAACCAGCACCAGTGCCTCTTTACGTGATGAAGACGCGACAGAACTCGTTGTGCGTCTCATTGATTGGTATCAAGAATCTTTTGCGCAGGGAGGCGGACAGCTAGTCAGTCGGAAGCTTGCTTCTGCTCTTGCTACTTTCTTCCTCCACTTCCATCGTCTCTGGCCTCAGCATCTTCGCCATCTCATATTCTGTCTTGCTTCTCGCAGCGCCTGCCCCCTGACTCGGTTGACCCCTCCCTTGATCTGGTTGCTATGCTTAACTCTTTTGATGGCTCGCAGCTTCAGGCTCTGCTCTGGATCGCAACTAACGTTGCAGAAGACGTCGTGAAAATTGATCTCAACGCGGCAAACAAGTAAGCCCTCTTATATTTATGACCCATTCATACTGATCCTGCATAGCATTGGCCTTTACGATATCTTGTTTGGCCAGACGCCCATTTCAATTGCACTTATCAATGCTGGACTCTCCTCTAACTCTACGTCTGTAGCAGCTCAGCAAGACTCTATCAAATATCTTCAAGTGAGCATTCCCCTGTTAACAGCTCACTTGTATAGGCATTTTAATAAGAATATAGGCGTGGATATGGCTCGTTCAGAAAGCTGCCGCTCGCGACAGCCGCATAATAGACGCTCTGAGACCACTAGTGTCGACTCTTATTGACACACTATCCAATGAACATCTTTATAACATTTCTGTCGAGCTTCTTACCGATGTGCTTTCTCACTACTCGACCCTTCTTACTGAAGACCATTACAATAAGTTGAGCCAGTTGTTCCAAAGTGACTGGGCTCAGTGCCGTTACCAAGATCTTGTTCAAGGCGACTCAACATTCGAATCCACCCAATTCGGTCAGCTGCTTCTCGCCTTTGGCGATGCACGAGTTCAAATACTCATGAAGGCTAGCGATGCTCAGAGTCATGGCATTGTTAACATGCTATGTGGGTTACTTACTGCGCAAGGCTATGCGGTTAGTGACGATAATGTTTTCGTCCCGGCAGTTGAATTCTGGTCTACCTTTGCGGAGACCATGACCGACGAGATGTACTCTGAAGAAACCTCGTCTAACAGTTGGGTCGGCGCAGCGCTCTCCTACGTTTTGCAAGCCGTATCGCACGCCTGGCAGAAAACTATCTACCCTCCGTGGGAAGAGTTTAGCCAATGGGACTCGGCTGAGCGGGTTGGGTTCAATGACGCAAGGAAAGATGTTATTGACTTGCTGCAGTCCACCTACACTCTTGCAGGAGCCGATCTCGTTGTCACATTCGCAGGTCTAATATTGACAAGCTTAGAAACAACGTCTTGGCTCCGTCTGGAGGCAGCAGTTTTCTGCCTCTGCGGTCTATCTGACTGCAATCTTGAAGATGATCGTTGTGATGCTGCGTTGGGTTCTATTTTCACTTCATCGCTGTTCTCCACCCTACAGGCCAACCAACTAGATATTCCTCTTCGAGTGCGGCAGACATGTATATCTCTGATCGAGCACTACACGGATTACTTCGAACGTCATGTTGACCTCCTGCCTGCTGCTCTTGGCTTGCTTTTCAGCATGGTTGGAGAACATGCTATGGCAGTGCCGACATCCAAATCTATACTTCGTCTTAGCTCGTCATGCCGTCATCATCTCTACAGAGAAGCTGGTGCATTTTTAGACGAGTATGGCCGGTTAGTCGGAGAAAAGCGACTGGATTGCTTGTCAAGTGAGAGAGTACTAGGTGCTATTTCCTGTGTAGTTCAGGCGATTCCACAGGATAGTCAGAGGTATTCTACCTGCAAAGGATGCTCAGTTTTGTCCAAGATGACGCTATGCTCTCTGCGAAGCTCTCGGACAATTCTGAGTGGAGCGCACTTCCTTGCTCAACAAGGCCGCAATGCTTTACTGAAGCTTCGGACGAGAATCCTGGCGTCCATGCGGGGCTAAGGGCTTTGAGATGCCTTGCGAGTGTTGCAAAGGGTTTGCAGTCTCCTAGTGAGTCCTCTATTGATTTGGAGCATAGCTCGGGATCAATGGGAAACGCGAACCCGCAGCCAGAGCTGGTAGAGCTTCAGCGCACGGTCATTCATATCATGATTGGCATCCAAGAAACGTACAAGAGCAATCCCGAAGTGACAGAGCTGATCTGCAACGTGCTACGTGGTGGTCTGTCCGAGTTGCAGCCTGGGCCTTTCGTTTTGCCCCCAGAGGATGTTGCGCATTACTTGATCAAGCATACGATTGATACACCACGAATTGGTGTGTTAGTCACTACAGCATGCTCTCTTTTCAGCTCACTTCACACCCACGATGTTCCTAGCAAACAAAACTTGCTGAGCAACCTTCTGCTGTGGGTCATTGGCCTCGCAAAACAGCTTCCAAGTAAGTTGAATAATTAGTAACGCAGCTATACAGTATCTCAAGACTGATGATTATGGAAGATCCTCAGACAGACCCTGAGTTATCACAAAACTGCATCGACTTCATTTCTCACGTAACAAGCAAGGATTCGACTTGCTTGCTTCAATTACAGCCATCACACGCGGTGGAGTTCTTCTTCCACTTCACTCTTGAGGTTTTAGACGGGAAAGAGCCACTACCCAAAGCAGCGGCCACGGAGTTCTGGGTAAATTCATGACTTTAAGCTGATATATAGACGTTTCCATACTGATCAGAAACACAGTCTATTTTTGTTAGCTTGAAAAGCGAGAATGATGGGCAGCAAAGGATTATGCGGCAAGCGATGGGGACATTAGGACCATTACTTTGCCAGAGCCTCGCTAGAAATGTTGGAGGAAATGCTTCTAGAAGTGAATTGGACAAACTGGCCGAGCCGTTGAAGAAATTGGTGAGCCATCATCCGACGGCCAAGGACTGGCTTGAAGCAGGCCTTAGCCATCCGTCGTTCCCAAGTGCGAAGATCACTCCCGAACAAAAGTCTATGTTTGTAAAAAACTGATCAGGTGCGTTATACCCTGACCCGGATGGTAAAATGATTATTGCTAAAATTGTAACGCAGTCTTCGTGGTGCCCGAAACACGAATCAAATCATCAGAGAGTTTTGGCTCACCGCTCGAGGCTCAAGTTTTGCGTACGCATCATAACTGCAGATCCACATGTGATGGCGACGCAGTGCCATTGCACTTGAGCTTGGGTGGTTGTTGAAAAAAATATATAGTAAAGAGTTACATATAATACCTCATCTCAGGTCTATGGCTGGACTTGCTGATGGGATGTGATCTAAGGGTAGTATAGAGTACAACGGATTCTGGTCCAACACAATTAGTTACAGTCCCGGGCGCTCATTTTGCGGTTGGGAGATATGTCACCGGGCTCTGCAGCCCTATGGCAGTCTTGACAAGATTCATTGTTTCTTCCGCGCTTTCACGAGCTTTGCGAGCGCCTTCAGCCTCGATAGAGTCAAGATATGCGTCATCCCGACTGGACAATTCTAGGTAGCGACTTCTGACACCTTGCAAGCCCGTGATGATGGCATCAGCAACAATTTCCTTTAGCTGCTTCGGTGTCAAATCTGCGAAATGAACAGATAGCTCGTCGGCTGACCTTCCCTCCACATCAAACGTGGAAAGCATGTCGAGAAGGTTTGAGATACCAGGACGATTGACTATATCATAAGAAATGCCTGGCAGAGAGTCGGTCAAAGCGCGAGAAACCTTATTGCGGATCTCATCTGGTGTATCGGTTATGAGTATACGAGAACGTTGTTGTGGGTGCGATTTTGACATTTTGGAG
The DNA here is from genome assembly GCA_020081605.1 of Albifimbria verrucaria. Classification (NCBI taxonomy): domain Eukaryota; kingdom Fungi; phylum Ascomycota; class Sordariomycetes; order Hypocreales; family Stachybotryaceae; genus Albifimbria; species Albifimbria verrucaria. The sequence goes on from JAHREC010000062.1 coordinate 1,579,385, forward strand.
GTGGGGTCTGTTAATGACATGATTCGATGCGTTGAAGCTAGCAGAGTGAGCAATCGGCATTTCAAGCTGGCCGTAATAAAATGCTTACGAGTAAGAGTCTGGGGTGGACGAGGTGTGGCCCGTACGCATGATTGAAGTTGGTGACACACTCGCGTGCGAATTCAAGATGTTGCTGCTGATCATGTCCGACGGGGACATGGGTGGCTCTGCAAAGAGATTTTCAGTCTATGATGACGGAAGGTGATGTATACCTTGCATTCTGGCCACGACAACAACCTCAAATGAGGCTGTTAGGTCATAGTTATCACATACCTATGAACAAGAATATCTGCAGCCTGTAGAACAGGATAGGAGAAAAGGCCTAGTTTCAGGCGAGCACTAGCAGAGCGATCATCTAGATGGGTAGATTCGGAGAGGCTGAGCTTTTGCTGCAAAGGCTCTTTAGCATCATGTACCCTAGTCATGCACAATCCAAGATGAATACCTTCCATTGAGTCATCCTTGATAGATAACCAACGGATGCAGTGCAGCTTAGAATCCACATAAGTTCCGAGTGAGCAGGAACCTATTTAGTCTGTTAATACAAATTCATATTTGAAGACAGGAGATTGAAAACTGACGGAAGACTGGTAAAATATGACAGAGCGTGCCGGGTCAAGACCAACCGCCAAAAGCGCAGCCAGAGACTCTCTTCGCCACTTCCTCAGCTGGTCAGGTGTTTGCGGTGTCGTGATGGCATGAAGGTCGACGATGGAATAAATGAGTTTGGCATCAGGCATTTGGTGCTGAAGTTGCGTCCACTGCCTCAAAGCCCCGGCATAGTTTCCTAGGTGCGGGATGCCAGTAGGTTGGATGCCTGAGAAGACCACATTTGGTCGCAGAGCTTTGCTTGCTACAACTCGTTGCATTTTATATGCTCTTCCTCACCGCTTATGGATGGGGTTCTTAGCTGGGTCTATTCGATATCCAAATGTATTCCGCTAATGTAAAGAACATGTAAGCAATTTGCAGGTGAAAATTGCACTACCACGGATTTGACATCAAGTACAAACCCGATGTTTGGAGGCAAGGGTGCAGACAGTCCAGAGACCAAAAATCTCAAACTCACATGTCCAATGCATTAATAACACCTCTGTAGGCTAGTTCGCATGACGTTTTCGTAGACCTTGGATAGATGTCGAGTCTGCATGCCGTACGTGTCTTGGCCAAAGGCAATCCAGCACCAAGTCAATAGGTGGATGCTAGCAATCAAAAAGGGTGTTGTCGGAGCAAATCTAAACAACGATGGCTGAGTCAGCATGTGCAAGAATAGAACGTCCTCCGTGGCACGAATGATGGTGCTAATCATGAGCAAGGGGCACACGCAGCTTCTTCTCACATGCATATAGACGAGATGACAAAGGCTAGTCGGGAAAAGGAGGCATGCATTGGTTGTTTGGTAGTGCGTCCTCCCACCATGACTACGGCACACCAAAATGAAGCAAATGTCCAAGCAGAGCGTTACTTCCAACCCTTCTAGCCACCGCGCGTGTTCATGCATACGCAAACTACCAAGGCAATAGATAAATACAAAGGCTATAGATACAGTAGATCTCCCATAGTGTACAGGCCATTTCGCAGGAGCCGTGTTGCTACCAGTGCGCAAAGCTGCGCCGTGAGCAGTATTCTTATACAAGAACCTGTTGCACGTACCGTGGAAACTAGGACAGGGATCAGGCCAATGGGGAATGAGCTTCCCGCAGGTCTGCCGCTTCCTTGAACCGGCGACTGCTAAGCAGCTCCTCCACTTTGTCGGCCGTGTTCATGGTCTTTGTCTGACCAAGGTGAGCCCAAGGCGATTGAGAATCAGGCATGTTGAGGTCATCAAGCCCTTCCATTGTCTTTCCAACGCCTAGTTTTGTGAATTCCCACACGTTCGCCTTCATACCGATTCCGTAGTATTGGTGCTTCCTCAAATACGCAAGCCACAACTGCACTGTCTCCGGATTCCCGTCTTTGATCTGAATGAGACGTCGGAGCGTAACACGCTCAAAGTTTTCCTGCGACTTCTTGAAGATGAAGTGACTGCGAGGACCGTCCATCGTTCTGTGATACGCGGCAAAGGAACAGGACCGTATGCTGGCAGACCCAGGTAATAGGCGGCGCGTAGAGCAAAGTCGGAAAAGAACTCCAAAGGTTGAAGACTAAACGAACGTAATTGCAAATCGCAAGTCGGAATGCCATACTCAGCCTCGCGTTTCAACGGCTTCAAGTGTAGGGCTTGAAGGGAACGAGGATATCGTGTTTCGGTCGGGTCGGTCGCCTGTCCATCCTCCCTACTGGTTGCCTTGTCAAATACATTCGCATTGTCTGATAATCTATCCTTTCGGTTAGTCACTGCCCCTATTAATTGCAAATGAAGACATTGACTGACGAGCTTTGCGTCCGTCGAGATACCCATGGCGCGGTAACCGCCTATTTTGGTAAGTCAAAACTGCACGATATAACAGGAGAAGCAGTAAGGAGGAGGAGTTGTACCTGGCGGCAACGGCCGAGCGGCCGAAGAATCGGGCGAAGCATGATGTGTGTGCTGTCGGACGATCAAGAATGGCCGATAGCTACCAACCAGCTTGATACTCTGAATGTAAAAGAAAATCATTGATTGCAATTGCACGTGTCAAGTCACATGACCTTATGACCCACCATTGGACCATGACTAATTGTGACTTCACCTGACAGTTGTAACAGTGAATATTGGTACTTATAGAACGTATCAGTTTGTGGAATTTGCATTTGATTGATAATTCTCTACCCGTTGCTGACATCTCTGCCAATGGTCATTGAAACCAGCTACGCTCTTATTCGAGCATGATTCATCCAAGTTTCTACTCCACCATGCCGCCGTTGGCGCTACGGGGAGGGCTTTTACTCTAATAGTGATCAATCCTGGGATTAGGCGCGGCTGTACCTCATTGATAGGCTCAAGATGCCGTTCTCCTGCCAGACCGTAGCTTCTCGAGGAGCAGTCTACAAGCGTACGATGGGCGTCATGGCTTACAGCGCTTAGGAAGCGCGTGGGGATTTGGGAGATGACTGGAATCCTCCTTGGTCTAGCCTCCGAGGCTCTAGAGATGAGAGGTCCTGATCAAGCTGTATGCTACTTAGCAACCGTGCCGATGTTGTCACACCGTCACCACACGCCGCAGCATTTCCGATTGAGCTTAGCACTCGAATCTATGCAGTTGTGAGTCAACCAAGATCGCTACCTCAACCCTGTCGCTTGCGTCGCTGTGACTTGACTTTCTCGTAAAATGCCTTTCTGCCGCTCGATTTAACACGTTGGATCCCGGCATATTTATCCCGAAGCTTTGTTGGGTCATGGCTACTCATGGCTTCTTCGAGTAGTGTTCTTTTCCGCTCTTTTCGCGTAAGTCTGGCGCTGTAGTATTCTGTAGGGCCAGCAATTATTTCCCCAACCTGTGAATACTCGGGAAGGGTGGGCCTCAAAGCCTTCTTCTGATGCTTGGGATCGAGGATATTCCGCATGCGGAGAAGCTGCCAGTCTCGCTTGAGCTCTGGTGTGGGATCTGTCTTGGGAAGCTCGAACCAATTTGAACCAGCTGTGTCCTGCTAGGATTGTTAGCGAATCCTGACATGTGCCTATGCAATAAAAATTAATTGCGTGGAAAAATGCTGGCTGACTCTTTGCAGCTCTTGTTCCAAATCAGAGTAACTATGATAGAAAAAATCAGGAGTCACAGGCGTTGATCCAAAACGGATGCTCACCACGTGTCAATTTGCCATTAGGGGCTAAGTCTCATCACAAAGCTCCAAAGATGGAGTGGAACTCGAGCTGAAGTCATATGAAGAAATTTAGTCGCACGTACCTTCTTCTTGGTCTGTTGCGCAGCAAGCTGCTGCGGCGCGCGTATGTGCAAACCATCGTCCTTCGTACGTGGCAGTGAAGGAGCAACATTCGTTAACGGTGCTACCTTAGAGGGTCCTGAGATTGAGGTCGGTGCATTTTGCAGCCGCTTCTCAGCCTCTTGGAGTAATGACTCCAAATGGATGTCAACAATATCTGACATTGTCTTTCCCTAATCACACCAAAGGCACAACACGATTAAGAAATATCAACCCAGTAGACTAAGGTCAGAAGACTTGTGACCAGATCTACGTAGGAAGAGCTGCTCAAGAGTGTTCGGTAAAGAGAGAGAATGGATAGTGTTGACTGTTCTTGGTTTGAAAATGAAGAAGAGGAAAAAATTATATATTACCTGATAAGACTTTGCAAATTGTTATCGACAGAACGAGGCACAGTGGGTCTTGAGGGTCCACAAGCGCTTATCCATTGGTTCATGTGAGCTAGCCAGTGAAGCCACAACCTCTGGTCAGCGCGCAGCTCCACCTCAACCTCTTCGCGTCCCTGGTACCTTACGTAAGGCCAAGTCCAATGACGCTCAAAGGCTCACTCAGTTGGATGGGGGTGACGGAGCCCAAAGGCTAACCTCACTGTACCTCTTTTCAGATCCACAAGAGGTGCGCCTGGCATCTTGACAGAGCTTCATCACCAATTGCAGCACACTTGCAATGTAGGTTCCATCGCCTCAAGCGGCATTTACGCGAGTACTAACCTTCGTCTCTTCTCACAATGTAGTGACACTGCTTGCTCTTGTTCCAATTACCCTTAACAATCGCTCAGTTCCCCGCCTGTACGTGGTGCCTGATCGCGTTGCGTTTGTCGCAACCACAACCTTTATTCGATATCGCTCGGCCTCATATAACGTCCTGCCCATCATGGATCCTCAGAACTCATCAGCACCCTCTCATGCGCAACAAGGTCGACCTGCGCCAGTCTATGATCCCAGTCAAGGCGGGCATTATGGTCAGTACACCTCGTCGTGGTCATCGCGTTATCAACCTAACATGTTCTATAGGTGCCTGCGCCGCCGTACGCCTCTTTCCTCTCCCTATCCATTCACCGATCTCTTTCCTAATATAGCTGTATAGTTAGCTTCGCAAGGTTTCGCACCAGCGGAGCTTTACACAGAGCCATGGGCCAACGTGCGTTCACAATCTCGGAATGAGTAAATGACAGATCACTGAAATCGTGTTAGGTCCATCAAGGCTTGACCGGCCAATACAAAGATATCTTGACGACATACTGGCAGCAGACGATAAACCACCTTGAGAGCGATACGCATGACTACAAAATCCATCAGTTGCCTCTGGCACGCATCAAGAAAGTTATGAAAGCTGACCCAGAAGTCAAAATGATCTCAGCTGAGGCGCCAATTCTGTTTGCCAAAGGCTGTGACATATTCATCACCGAGCTAACAATGCGTGCATGGATTCACGCCGAAGAGAACAAGCGACGCACGCTGCAGCGCTCGGATATTGCATCTGCCCTTGCTAAATCTGACATGTTCGATTTCCTGATTGATATAGTTCCTCGTGAAGAGGCCTCATCCCACGCCAAAGGACGTCTGCACAGCCTGCTGCCACCGCGGCTGTTCCGGCACCTGGGCAAGGCCCAATGGCCGGCCAGCCCGGAGCCATGGGTCAGCAAGCCAACCACTCATCTTCACACCCTATCGGTCCAGCGGATTACATGGGCGGACATAGCCTAGGCCCTGATCAAGATTACCGACAAACCCCAACATGTACCCAACTCAAGTTCCCCAAGGTCCATCAGCTCCTTACGGACAGGCTCAACCACCATCGATGTACGGCGAGATGGAGGGCATGTATCCTTACTCCGCAATGCAGCCTCAACAGGTAAGTGAGCAAGGCGCACCCTCATCCTTGCCCACACTCACAACAGACAGGCACCCATGTCGTCAGAAGAGTTTGAGTAGACGTATCACCCGGTGACTGGATTGTGCGGTGAATATACAAAGAGCTGTGGAATGCGCTCGGTTGAGGGAGTGCAGGCTTTCCTCGGCGTCATTCGCCTGCTTGGTGGAATATCGGGTTTGGCGTAATAGGTGTTTATGTTCTCCAATATAGTTAGTGTGACTCTGTTCTTCATGAGACTCGAGTATTGAATGATGCATTACCACATGCGGCATGGCTTGTTGCTTCACAAGGTGTATAATGATCTATATCCTTCCTACGCCAAGCCCAATCGTGATGACAAGTTAGAAAGCGGCGCGCTTCGTCCAGGTGCTGGTGCAACTGGGGTCAACCTAATCGGTTGTCAGTGATCTTTGTGGCAATTATCGACAAGAGAACATACTTTTCTAGGAGCATCGGCCCGTTAAGGGCATCTACACGTCCATATTTCTTATTCCGTGTTGAAATATCGAAGAACTCGTCATGGTTATCCGACTGCATCAGATTTACAGTTTGTTGAAGTTCGTCGAGGTTCTCCCTGAGCATAGCCCCGTTCTCCAAGCTGTCTACGAATTTGGTCAAATATATGACATCTTGCGCCAGTGCTGAGACACCATTGGCGTTGATATGCTTCACATCAGGGGATAGTGGCAGTGCCTAGCAGGTTTTAGCTCATATATGAGAATGAAACTTAAAACCCCTACCAGTATTCTATCAGCTGCATGACTAAGTGCATCGAAGTAGATCAATTCCTTGATCTCTCTGGGCAATCCCAACAAGGTTGAGTTCATAATGTTTGAGAGGTAGCGTGTCAGAGTCTGCATGTAACTGCTAGGTTCAGACTCCACAGTTGCAGCCAGCCTATGCGGTTGTTAGCACGATTCTACGAGTGGAAAAACATCCTCTTACCAGTCATATTCCGCAGTGTCCACAAGGTCGTCTATCTTTGAATTGACAAGCTCAAAGATGCGTTTCTCGGCTGTCTTCTTGTTGTTTCGAAATTCCTCTGTTGCATTTAGCTTTAAAGGCCCACCAGCTGAGGTAGATGACCGGGCACGGATGAGCAACTGCTCCAGCTCTTGACAAGAAATCTCAAAATGCTCCAAATTGATGAGTATCTGGACGATCTGGCCAAGATTTTGAGAGCTCAGTCTATCGACTAATGATCGACAAACCTTTTCTGTTAAGAGCTCATCGAGGGACTGTATTTTTATTAGTCATGCTGGATCATTATGAAGAAGAAGTCTCTGACCTTTCTTAGTGTCTCATCGATTACGTCAGGGTGTTGGAAGTGGTCGTCGGAGAAGAAATAAAATTGATTCAGGAAGTTACGAATATCGATGCAGCAGAGCGGGTACATCTGCGAGAATGGAAGCACGCATGGAAACCTATTGAGATATAAATATCGGATTGCAATTTGGGAGCAAGGTTGTAACGCACGTCATGTCTTCCACAGGTTTATCATGTGTAAACCAGCTAACATTCATGACCTTTTCGTATTCATCTGCCGAATTGATTGCCATAGGCATGTAATCATCCTTCGAAACAATCTAGACCGAAACATCAATACAAATGACCAAGACAGGAGGAGAACGGCATACTTCTTGAAAATCTTCGCTGAAGCGAATCTTCAATAGTTCGGCGTACTTGTCAAAAGAGCCAGCAGGAAGGTGTCCAAAGTTGAAACAGAATAGCCCCAGCCCTAGGTGAAAGTGATAAGTAGTCAGTCATCAATTCTTTGAAACTTTAGCAACTCTACGAGTTATGAGTGATACACACCTCCATTGTTTGGATGAAAAGAGCAATAAATCCCTTGACTCTCAAGAGAATCTCAGCATTATTGACACTGTCTAGAGCTTTGGAGGTTAACTTGATCGCGGCACTACACATTGACTCCCAGAGTTCCTCAATCTAATGAAGTTAGAATCCTGGGTCTTTATGACTAATACATAGAACTTACATCCGCGGTGGAACGCAGCTGAGGAACTCGGCGTGTGGTCGCTCTCTCCAGTATTGCAAATCCAGCGATGCCTTCGAGCAGACTGCTCAAAGACGAATCATCCTCAGGTAGAAGACCGACCGAACTCGGGATAAGCAAGTCTTTTTGCTGACGGCGAGTCGCGGCGTACTCAGTGCGGAAGCGGTCAATATGTCCGAGCGCATCATGGATATGGAGTGCCTCAAACAAGGGCGTAAAATCGACCTGCAATTCCTCATTGTCAAGCACATCAAACTCTTCACTTTCATCGCAAACAAGCTCGATGGATGAATTGAGCTTGAACTTCGCCAAAAGGAATCGTTCTCAACCCTCGTCTTCTGACGAGTTCTTCTCATCTCTGTGTGATAAAGGCAACCTCGCCGAGGAATTGCGACGTTTCGCGAATCCGAAATAGCCAGGTGTTGAGGTCGGACATAACTGCCTCTGAAATGGCCTTCTGCGTTGTCGGTGTAGACTTCTGGATGGCATCTGCCAAACGATGTTGAGTCGAGTATCGATTCTGCAAGATGGGGACCAGATACTCATTCTGAAGGTCCTCTAACGACTTCAAGGCAGAGTAATACTTCTTGCGTCGAACTAGATCGTGGACATTGTTCACGGCATGGAGTATCTTGAGGGATTCACCAAGAGCATCCGTTGTATCAGCTATGTTTTGACGGATAGCTTTCGTGTTTACTAAGGCGCCCTTCTGCTCAGCCAACCGCTCCGTGCTGGTCTGTATGGACTGGTTGAGCTTCAGTATTTCGGCGGTAAGGACGACAGTGCTCTCGCGAACATGTTGAAGTCTGTTGATAGAATCTAAGAATTCCTCGTGCTTGGTAAGACCAATGCGCTCGATGTCGGCCTCGCGATCTTCCGAATACTGCCCAAGACACTGCATCAGAGATGCTGTTCGCCGGGATGCCGTGGCATCTTTCAGTATAGGGATTAAATGGTCAAGAAAGTCTGAGTCTGATGAGGAGAGGATAATCTAGGACCTGGTCAGCTCGATGCATTTGGGGTGTCCAGTGGCCCGAGCTACCTGTGGAATCGCAGCGCCATAATCGTCAAACTCGGTGGTTCTTCGGGAGGGCATCCTCGCAAGAGAAAACTGTCTGTCTCTTTGTGGAGCGCTACGAAATATCGCATGTGTGGAGTTTAGTGATTCGCGGCGCAAGTCGTTGTGATCGTCGCGGTTGGCATTCTGGAGGACAGTGGATGATGGTAGGTAATGGGCAGGCAAGCTAAGAGTCAGGGACAGTGGGTCCATACTGCCTGTCCCACCATAGCTTCATTCCACTGCCGGTCCCTGGCCCGCCTAGCCCGCTCGGGTCAAGATTGATACCAACCGAAGAAGACCGATAATTGATCAATATTCAACATAAGCCATCACACCCAAGCTTAGCAATGACATTTCTCAGCTCGGATCAAAACCCCAACTAATTTGCCGGGGATGCGCCAGCGTTAGCGGGCTCTAAGACAGTAACGTTTTCGTTTATGGTGTAGTGACAATATTCAATGTCCTTTCCTCCACTCATCAGTGACAGATTTCAGACTACGTCTGCATACCTAGAGTAGCCATAACAAGTCCAGGTCTTGCCATTCTTAGGATGATGTTGTCTCTTTTTTCTAATTGCTGCCGGTACGTTCCTGAGTTGCTGTTGTAGAACCCCCCATACTCTTGTGAGGATCTTTCCCAGCTCCTCCTACTCGCCGTCAGAATGCCCTCGCCATAACGTTTCTGCTTGCAATGCGTGCAACTGTCAAGGCTGTAACACACCCCTGAGTGCCTACGGTGTGTCTTGATACTAATACGTTTGAAACCAATAGGGGCGGCTCCGCGAAAGGGTAGGGAGTAGGTAGGAGACAGGGCTGTACGGATTCAACATGAAATCCATATCAAGTGATGAGACCTAGTAAAAGTAAACAGTCCACCTAGCTAGCTGCCTCTAGCTTAAGTGGTATCCGGTACCTAGCCATGCGATGGGTAAAGCAAGTCAGCAGATACATGACTGCTAGATGGCATGCCTCACTGCCAAGAAAGAAAAAACCCCTGGGATGGCAATGACAGCTGCTGGAACAGCGTGGCACCTGGCAGCCTCTAATAAGCCTGGTGAATATAACATGTTGCATGCTACCTACACGTAGGTAAGGTACTTACTCTTCCAGTCGGTAGTGCCACCAATTCCCTTATATCACATATGTACCTTAGCACATGCCTGCTTTCGTTGGCCGTGCCTTCCAGCATACCTTGTTGGTGCCTCTCCTGCCTCCTTCCTCGTTCAAATTCGTTCACTAGAAAACAAGTTGCCTCAGCACCTAATGAGGCAGGAACTCGTTACTCCAAATGGGAGAGCATTGGGGACAGGAGGAACAGGAGCAGGTAGAAGTAGGGGATGGTAACGCCGCCCTTCCCATCCTCAACTAGCACAGCTCGGCACCTGTATCAGAGCTTCTTGGTGGTCTCTCTCCTCTATTGTTTTTGCACGTACACTTTCAAGATTGATGCGCTCCATCGACTCTGCCCTTCTCAATTTCTGGAACAATCTCGGTCTTGTCGAGTCTCCACGCACTAAGTTTTCGGTTTATGGTCTCGCAGATGTCCAATATGGCAGAAACGCGAGATCTTGGCTTCAGCCCCCATCACCGCGGTCCTCGAGTGGAGGTGTTGATTCTTTCAAAGGAACTCCTGACATGAGACTTACCGCCTACTCTCAGGACGATGCATCGTCGAAATCATCGATGCCCAAGGATCTGGGATCCTCAAGTACATCTTCAATCCATCTACCTGCCCACACCTTTGCGGCAGGACCTTATCCGAGAAAGACCCATTCATGACTTCTCAGTCAAACCTTGTTTCAAGGTTATCCCCGACTGCTTCGATATTTAATCCCTTCGGTAGTGTTGCTGGTGGGGTGCACTCTAACCCTACCAGTGTTCTTTCGACGATGCTGAGTACTGACCTTGGTTTGTCTCGGTATTTGAGAATCTCATCTTCAAAATCTGTCTCAACGACCGACGTATACACCTGGTTTGCGGTAAGTTCTACACAGCTCATCGACGTTTGTCATGAATCAGTAACATAACGGGCATCGTTCAGGACTCGGAAGCAAAGGGGGCGACACGGCGAGGGACCAAATCCGTTTCCAGTCATAATGGATCCGTCTACGTTCAATTCTCCGATATCAGAGACGCCTACTCAGCTCACTCTAGTATTCGACTTACAGAGAGCAGCTGGGTAGTGAATTATGTCGCACCAGCTCAAGCCAGGAAGGTTTTTATCATCTCGCCCATCTGCCGTCGCTGACGGAACTGTTAACATGCTGGCTTACATTCTCTAGGATGACACCGTTCAGATTGATCACGTAGCCACTCAGACTGGTCAAGTTTGGGTCTCGGCGGGCACACTACCAGGATCAGTAGTCGATACAGTATGGGCTATGGAGGCTGTTCAGATCTTTTGCAGAAGCACGGTCGGCTGTTTGCCTTTGTTAGACGGGCAACTTTTCCCGACGGCTCTTTCCGTGCTATCGCAGAGTTTTGTGATAATTCGGTCATTCTCCCTCTTCTAAGGAACTACGATACTGCCATCACTATTGAGGTGAGCAGAAGCCTCCTCCATGTCTTGTAGTAGTACTGACACGATTTCTGTGTCAAGGGCATACACCTGCTCCTTACACCGGGAACTTTGGATTCAGGGCGTATTTTCGACCTATCCCACGCCTTTAGCGACTTGACAATCTGGAGAGATTATGCAGAACAAGCTTCCCAGCAGCATGGCAGAGCGGCTGCTGTACGGCCTACATTACCTCCCGATACAGGCGACCACTCACGACTTCCCATGTATCCGCTGATGTTTAGACCGCCATGGGCGTCAACAATGCCCTTCGCCTTTGATCCTTTGCCTCCTCAAAACTACACGGCCTCCATGGGTTCCTTGGCTACCACCGCCGCGATGTCTCCACATCTTTCGGTTATCGGCGCGCTCTATCAAACACCTCCATCCCCTCCGCTGACCGCTACAAACCCTTACAGCCCCTCGAAGGCTTTGACTGCTGTCGGTAGACTTGATGTTCGCAGACAAAACGCAGCTCGAATTAATAGGTCCTCTTACCATAACTCGGTTGGTCATCACAACCATGTTGACACGAGTCGGATTCGAGAAGGCACTGATGTTCGGACAACAGTATGTAATCCCCTATTCTAACATGCGCCACTGACAAACGAAGATTATGCTTCGGAACATTCCCAATAAGGTAGATCAAGCGATGCTCAAACGAATCGTTGATGACTCAAGCTGGGGAAAATACGATTTCATGTACTTACGAATAGACTTCGCCAACGATTGCAAGTGAGTCAGAAGAATCCTGAGTCGTCAATATCAGTCATATCTGATTCCTATGTAGCGTCGGTTATGCATTCATTAACTTTGTCGATGTGAGTTATCGAAGCTATATAAGTCGCAATTGCTAACAATCGGCAGCCGCTAGACATAATTGATGTTGGTTTCCTTCATGAAGGGGCACAGCATCTGAGTGTACTAATTGTGTGGCAGTTTGTCGAAGCACGAGGTAACCAACGATGGTAAGTTGGTTCGCAAAAACTAGCCTTTCACGTCTGACATACGGTAGGAACTGCTTCAAGAGCGACAAGGTCGCTGAGATATCCTACGCTAGTCAGCAGTGCCCTCCCTTCTAAAGACAATCGGCTAACTGGGCTGTAGCTATCCAAGGCAAAGATTGTTTAGTGCAAAAGTTTCGCAATAGTTCTGTCATGCTCGAATCTCCTCATTACCGGCCCAAGGTAACGTGTCAAACTGGTTTCCATCACTCAGTAATTTCGGATCCTGACTGGAATAGCTGTTCTTTACCTCCAACGGCCCGATACCAGAGCTTGCCGGTCAGGAGGAGCCATTCCCTGAACCCGATAACCAATCGAAAATGAAGCGAAGCTGTGAGAATGCTGAGCACGTCGGTGAGTTATGACGGAGGTAGTTCCATTATAATCAGGGTAGCCACTGATTCTTATGAAGGGCTCTTTACTCCGAATGCAGGGCAGCATTTTCGCGATGAACAGAGGCGAAGACGTTCACAATATGATCGCGGAACACGACTGGCCGCCCTTGAAGAGTACGATTACGATACTGCTATCCAGCATCTCTACAGTGGTGATGCACAGTAAGGAAATATGGCCCTTTGTGGATTGCCGTTTTTGGTTGGGCATGAAAGCCAAGACACACTTCACAAGGCTACCTGGTGAGCATAAGAGACTAATGGTCTGATTTTCAATGGCTGTTCAGCCGCTTGCTAGCTTCGCTATCTATTCATTTTGGTATGCTAAGCATACATGCCATGTTCGACATGAAAGGCTAGCTAATGTATAAGAACACATTTGTGTGAGCCTTATTCTTGACGTTCAATACAATTTTTAGTCCGCCTCATCAGTGCCTTTTTCTCAGACATTCCTTTAACAAAAGATTTCAAGGACCCTAAACTCAGTCATTTAATTACATTGATGCGAGAGCTTTCATAGAGACTCGCCATGCTCCGGGAGTGCCGGCAGCGGCTTCCGCGTTGAAGACTGGCGCATAGAGTTTGCAATATTGTGGCGTGTTGACTTTACATGCGAATCTGTTACCTCGAGGCTTGGAGTAGGAGAAGGCGAGAGAGGTCGAAAAGGGACAATTCTTGACTGCTCAAGGCGTGCGATGTCTCTTCGTGCCCTAAAAGTATTTTTGCAGCATCCAAGCTTCCATCGCGCATGTCGCCAGATGCCGGATATGTAGAAAGCTGGTCCTCATGTGCATGGGATGACTCTGTGCTCTGAGTTATCCCAACATGTGCTTGAAACACTCCAGGTCGGTGCAAGGCCGTCGAGGGTGATGTAGGATAGGGAACATGACCAGCACCTTGGTCAAGTACGGGCGCGAAGTACGGTATAGGAACCCCGCGTGAGAATATAACTAGGAACAGACAGGACAATAACAAGATTGCTTGAACGATAGCCATCCTTTTTGAAACACAACCTCATCAGCTAAGAGGTTAAGTCGAGAACCCAGAGCCAAGATATCTCGCTCTGACTGGTCACGATGGCTTTCAAGAGCAATGACAGTCGATTGCCAGATTTGGTCATACTGATCTCGGAGATGACGGAGATCAGCGAGAACAGTTTGATTTAACGTCTCCAAAAAGTGAGTGACTTTCGAGAGCTGTTTTGCTCTCCTCGTTGCAGTGTCTCCTGCAGGTACCGTGACTGATCCTCAACATACTTTAGTGATAAGGTCAGGTTAGTTTCTACTTGTTGTAGACGTTTAGTTACTGCATTGAAGAACCCTTCCTGGACTGTCGCTGCTCCTGCAGCACTGCCTCCAGTATTTCGAGACTTGCTATTAGCTGCTGCCGTCGCAGTTCTAGTCATTGAGCTGCTAGAGTCAGGCCCAGTATCGGTGCCAGGGGTGGTGGTTCCATTTATCGCTTCACGTGGTTGATTCACACGGTTGTCAGCTGAAGGAGGCTGTCCTGTCGAGGTAAATGTTGAAGAGGCTTTGGGAGGTTCCGAAGAAATAGAGACATCAGTTCCAGAAGCCGCAGTGGCCGCGGAATGGTGACCCTTGTTTTCTTTTATCGCGTTCATGCCTCTAGAATCTCGGCCTTGGCTATCAATATGCTCCCCGTCGGAGGATGATGCGTGGCTCTGTTGTGGTGGTATAAAAGCCTTACAAGTCGATTGCGAGGGAAAGAAAATGGGAGGAGACGAACTGGTGAGGTGCGCATTTCCTGCACTATTGAGTATGGTTTCAGGAGCAGGGTGTTCTAACTCTTGCGTTGCCATGACGAGAGGCAATATGCTTTCATTAGGTTCCTGTGGAAGCTCTTCGAGTAAATGCTGGCCTTCTTCCTCCTGATGAGTTTCTTCCTTCCAAGTGTCCAGCATTCGTGAACCATGAACACGAAGTAACGACACAGGGCAATAATATTCATTCCCAAAGTGTGTCAGAAAATCAATCCTAATATATTTGGCCCAGATTTGAGGGTTTTGCACCAGGAACGGCTGAATGTCGCGGGAGTTTCGAGCTTCGAAAACTCCCAGCTCCCGCCACTTATCTCCCTTAACAGGATATCGATCGCTCACGCTGACGCGGAAATGTCGGATCATGCTCGAAAAGAACTCGAAGTTTGCCAAGACAATAGTATCGACCAATATGTCATCGCTGAGCTCCACGATCACGTACTTGGATTCCGCGGCACACTCTAACAGCATGTAGGAATCCTTGTTCTCAGCCAATATGGCTTTGGCATTCTTGGAGCCAGGACTTGATTTCAAGACTGTTGCACCAGCATCAAATGATGAATACGAAAATCGTTCCTTGCAGGTCTTGCCAGCGTCCTTGCTGCGGTAGCCTTGTGCAGACCCATCTTCATCCTCTTTCCTCTTCGAGGTGGCATCATCCTCACGGGAAGAGTCTTCTTTTTCACCATCAGCTCCGTGGAGGAAGGTATCAAAGTTTAGGTAGATCTCGTCCTCCTCTCCTAAGCCAGTATGTCCTGAATCGGGGGAGTTCTTTGGTCGGCTCCTCGCTCATTCGGTTTTCGGCTTCGCAAGTCCTGTGGATCTTGTCCGGTTCGTCGAAGCATCATCTCCTTCCAATCCTCAAAGGACATGAACGTTGTAGGCAGCGCATCGTTGTTGGCTCCGTCGTATCTGTCGAGCGTCGTGGATTCGGTCGGGGCAGGGTGTTCAGATTGCGTGTGGCTAGCATTTTGAACAATGGCGTCATTGTCAGTCACTGGATCCTGTCCATCAGACCTGAATCTGGGGTTTGTCCATGAGCTCGTAAGGCAGGATTGCGGTAAGGCATGGGTGATATAATTAATTGTCCGAGCAGGGCATAATGTTACACTTGGTAGAATGGGAGCGACGCCTGTAGGGCTTGTATGGCTAGGTCCACCGTCGGCATCAACAACAGCGTTGGTGGAAAGCAAAACGATACTCAGACTTTGAAGCAGTCGCCTCGGGATCTGCATGATAAGGTGCGGCACATTGGAGTGTTCTAGCGATGCTATGATACAAACATAGAGATAGGGATATGGTTGGTAGGGATTTGGAAAAGGCAATGATAGCGTAGACTTGGGCGAGTGACGTGTGAGCAGGGAAGGACGCATTAAGTAAATTAAGTGATTAATATATTAATAAATACTATACTTATATTTTTAAGTTTTATATAAAAAATATATATATTTATATAAATACTATATGGATAATTACTTAGAAATATATAATAGAAATTATTTAAATAATTTATTTTTATAAATTATAAATTAAATATATTATTTTTTTATAAGAATTATTAATATATAAAAAGAAGATTAGTTTAATAAAGAATTAATTTTTAAAATTAATATAATATATATTATATAGTTTTTAAAAAAAAAATTTTAAAAAAATTTAAATATAAAAAATATATTTATATATAAAATTATAAAAAAATTTAATTAAAATTAAAATAAAAATATAATTTTAAAAAATTAAAAAATAAAATATAGAATATAAAATAAAATTATATATATTTTTAAAAATTAAATTAAAAATATATTTTAAAAATTAAAATAATTTATTAAATAATATAAAATAAAATATATAATAATAAAAATATTTTATAATAAATATAAAATTTTATAAAAAAATTAAATTTATAAATTTTAATTTAATATTAAAAATATAATTATTTTAAATATATTATAAAATATTATTATATAATTTTTATATTTTAATTTTATATTAATTAAAAAATAATATTAATAAAATATAATTAAAAATTAATAATATTAAATTATTAAAAATATTAAATATATTATAATATTTTATATATTATATAATAATTAATAAATTTATTATAAATTTTATTAATTATTTTTTAAAAAAAGTTATTTATAAATATAAAAATAATAAAAAAATTAATATTAAATTTTATTAAATAATAAAAAAGATTTTAAAATATATATTATAAAATATTAAATAAATATTTTATAATATATATTTAATTTTATTTATAAATTTAAATTAAAAATTTATAAATTATTATAAAATATATATATTAAAAAATTTTATAATATTTAAAAAAATATTTTATATTTAAATTATTATTAATTAATTTTATAAATATATATAATTATAGAAAAATATTATATATAATTTATATAAAAAAAATATTTTATAATATTTTTATTTATTAATATTAATATTATTAATATATATTATTAATTTTTATATATTTTAAAAAATTATAATTTTTATTAAAATTATTATATATTTATAATATATTTAATAAAAATAATATATTTATTATTTATTTTAAATAAATTAATATTTAAATATATATATTAATTATAAAAATAATAAATAATATTTTTATTTTAATTATTTTATAAATATAAAATTATAATTAATAATATTATATTTTATTAAATAATTAATTTTTTTAAAAATATATTTTATTATAAAAATTAAAAATAAAAAAATTTTATAATTAAATTTAAATTAAAATAAAATTATATTAATTTTAATAATTATTATATAAAATAAATAAATATAAATAAAATAAAATAAATTTAAAAATAATTATATATATATTATAAAACTTTAATTTATAAAATTTTATTATATAAAATTTATAAATTATAAATTAAAAATAATATTTTTATATAATTATATAATATTATAATTTAAAATATTTATATATATTCTTTTATAATATTTATTTTTATTTTTAATAATTAATTTTTAATTATATATTTTATAAAATTATAATATTATAATAATTAAAAATATATTAATAATTAATAAAAAATATATAAATTTTTATTAAAATATATATATATATATATATATTTAATAAATAATTAATAAAATAATTAAATAATAATTATTATATTAAAAAATAATAAAATATATAAATTTTTAATTTTTTAATTTTTAATTTTTAATTTTTTAATTTTTAATTTTTAATTTTTAATTTTTTAATTTTTAATTTTTAATTTTTTAATTTTTAATTTTTAATTTTTTAATTTTTTTATATATTATATAATTTTTATATATTATTTATAAATAAAAGTTTTCTTATATTTTAAATAAATTATTTTTTTATTATTTTTTTATTATTTTTTAAATTATAATTTTATTTTTATATTATTATATTTCTTAAAAATATTATTATTATTCTTTATTATATTATATATATTTATATTATGATATATATAATATTTATATATTATTATTAAAATTAATTAAAAATAATATATATATATATATATATATATTTTAATAATAATATTTAAATTTTATATAATATTATAAATATATTATTTATTAAATATAATTAATATTATAATTATAATAATATTTATTTTAAGCTTTTTTAAATAATAAATTATTTATTATTTAAAGTTATATATATTAAAATTAAAGAATTAAAGCTTAAAAATAAATTTTATATTAATATAGAGAATTAATATACTTAAATAATATTAAATTTTATAATAAAGAATTATAATATATAATTAAACTAAAATATTATATTAATATTTAAAAAATAAATAAATAAAGATTTATTTAATAAATAGATAATATATTAAAAGATTATATATAAACTATATTTAATAAGCTTATAAAATAAAAAGAAATAATTTAATATATATTTAATTTATTATATATATTAAAAAAATATTATATATATAATAATCAATATTCTTTATAACTTTAATATTTATAATATAGAAAAAATATAAAATATAATAAAAAAATTTATTATTAATTTTTAAAAATAAATATTATTATTATTCTAAATATATATTTAGTATTTATAAGAAAGAAGAAAAAAAAAGGCAAGAGGCCTCTTAAGGTTATATAGTATATAGGTCTACGCCAGGCGCTTTATTATTCTACCCTTAGTAACTATTAATAGCTAGTATAATAATTATCGCCCCTATTAATAGCTAGTATAGCTATTATTATAGCTATTATCCCTTATTACCTTAGGAAGCCTATTCTATATAGTATTGGAAGGCTATAAACTAATAATCCTGCTTAAGGGCTTACTATAGTTCTATATTAAGGCTATAATAGACCCTTAAGCGAAGCTATATTTATTAATATTAATATAATATTATAAATATAATCTTTTTTTAATATAGCTTAAGCTATAAACTATATTTAAAATAAAAATCTTAGTATAAATATAAACTAAAGCTATATTATAAATAAATTTATTTAAGTTAAGGTTTTTATTTATTATATAATTTATTTTTATAGCTTAAAACTATATATATATTATATATAATAAAATATATTATTTAAAGTATATAATAAATAAATAAATAAATATATATTTTTATAATAAGAAAAGCTTTATATAATTATTAAAGAATTATAAATATATTATAATAATAAATATTAAATTATTTAATTATTATTTTTTATTTGTTTAAAATTAAAAAATAAATTTATAATTATAATATATAAAAAGCTTGAAAAGCTTAAATATAAATCTATTATAAATTAAAAGTTTATTAATTTATATTTAAGAATAAATAGATTAATAAATTATTTCCTATTAGAAATATAAATAAATATATATATATATAATTTTAGTATTTTTTAAATTATTTAAAGAATATATTATATAATTAAAAGTTATTTTTAAATTATTTTAATTATTAAATTTATAATTTTTTAAATAAATTATTTATTAAATATAAATCTATATTATTATTATATTATTAAATTAATAAAATTAAAAATATTAAAATTATTAAAATATTTAAAAATATATAATAATATAATAAATTAAATTTATAATTTTATATTAAGATATATATAAAATATTTAATTATTAATAAAAAATATAATTATATATAAAAATAAAAATAAAATAAATAATTTAAAATTAAAATATTAAATATATATATAATAAATAATTATAAAAAAATATATTATTATATAAAAAAAGTTTTTAATATTTTATAGAATAATTTAAGAATATATTTATAAATAAAGTTTATTTATATTAATAATAATAAATAATATTTTATAAAACTTAATATATTAAAAAAATAAATAATTTAATATTATTTAGATTTATTATAAAGAAAGTTTTAATAAAATATATTTAATTAAATTATTTATTAATATATATATTAAATATATTAATTTTTAAAATAAAATATTTAACTTAATATAAAAAATTATTAATTAATAAAATTTAAAATAATTTATTTAATTTAAATAAAATAAAAAGATTAATTATTATTCTATAAATTAAAATATAATATTATTCTATTTATAGATTATATAATAATTAATTTTATTATTTTATAATTAATAAAATTAATCTTAAATATAACTAAATTATATAATAATTTAATAATATTAAATAATCTTTTTTTATAATTTAAGCTTAATATTATATATATATATATATATAGAAAGCTTAATATATTTTTAAGTAAATTATTAAAATTATTTTATATTATTATTAATATTATTAAAAGATTATTAATAATATATTAAGATTTTAGATTTAGTAATTTATATAATATTAAAAATAATTATTTTAGTAGAATTTTAAATAAAATCTAATAATTTATATAATATTAAAAATAATTATTTTAATATAATTTTAAATATAATTTAAGACTAAATATAATATAAATATTAAATATATATAAGTTCTTTAGTAAATAAAAAAAATTAATATAAATATAAAATAAAGATTTTATTATATAATATAGATTAATATATATTATTAAGAATTTCTTTTTATTATATTATAAAAAATAATATAAAATAATTATATATATTAAAATCTTTAATAAATATTATAATACTTATAATATATAATAAATAATATTTGAATAATAAGTATATCAAATAAATATTAGTTAAATATTTTTTATTAAAATAAATTTAAATATTAAATTATATATTAAATATTATAACTATTTTATAATAAATAAAGCTATTAATAAAAGTTTAAAGATATTAAATTAATTAAATTAGTTTTTAATTTATTTATTTTATAATTTATTTATTTTTAAATTATCTATCTTATAAATTATTTATTTTTTTAATTTATATATTTTTAATTTATTTATTTTTTAATTTATTTATTCTTTGATTTATTTTTAATATAATTAATTAATTATATAATTAATCTTTTATTAATATTCTTATTTAATAATATTATTTAATAAATAAAATATAATATATATAATATAGTAGTTATAATTATTAAAAAATATATTTAAAAGATACTAAGCTGTAATTCTAAAATATAATATATATAATATAATAAATTAAATAAAAATATAATTTAAATTTTAAATAATAATTAATTTAGAAGTTTAAAGATTATTATTTTTAATTGAAAATAAAACTAAATTAAAGATTTATAATAAAAGATTATTAGATTATTATAAATTTAATGTATATTTATAATAATATAGTATTTTATTAAGAATAAATAAATATTAAGTATTAATGTTATTAATTATATAAATAGCTTTAAATAATATATATATTCTTATAATAAATATATTATTACTTAAAATACTATATATATTTAAGTTAAATATATTATTTTTCTTATTATATAATAAAATTAATAATCTATTATAAATACTAAAATATGTATAATTTTTTATAAAATATATTAAAAAGAAGCTTAATTAAATATAGTTTTTAATATAATAAAATATAAATATCTTTTTAATATATTATTTAAAATAGTAAATTTTAAAATTAAGAGTATAATATATTTATAATTATATTATAAATAGTTAATTCTAGGATAATTTATAAAATATAAGATATAAAGATTCAAATTATTAATAATTCTTAAGAAAATAAATATAGATATATACTAGTTAAATTTATTAAATAAATATAAAATTAACTTTATAATATTAATTATGTAGCTTAATAAGATATTAATTATAAAGATTTAATTTATATAATTATTAATAATTAAATATTATACTTTTAGTATATATAAAAGATAATAACAATAAATAAAAATTCTATAAAATTAAAAGGTTTGTAATTAAATATATACTTTATAATAAACCTTAGTATTGAATATAATAATTATGATATATATAAAATAATAATAAATAATATAATATAGATTTATTAATAATTAATATATCGGATTCAATAAATAATTTTAAAATTTATATATTATATAAACATATTAAAGTTCAATTATTACATAATAGATTAAATAACCTTTATAAGAGAGAGAATAATATATTTATTAAATATATAAAATATTATTATTCTAAATAAACAAAATTAAAAATTAAAATACTATATAATTATTAGACTAAATAAATATTATATTATAAATAAATATACTTAATATATAAAATAGATTAATAAATAGATTTAATAATATTTATTAATATAATATATAAATAAAAATAAGCTTAGTAAGTTAAAAATAATATTAATTATTAATTTATTAATATAGCTTCTTAGGATTAAACTTACTTTAAAATATAAGAATCTTATAATTAAGAAAGGCTGAGAAATATATATAATATTAATAATTAATATATATACATAACTATATATATAATTATTTAATATTGAAAATTATATTAAAAATATATAAATTTATTTAATATAAATATTATAAAAATTCAAATAATTAAATTTATCTATAAAATTAAATAAAATAATAATAAAAATATATATACCTTAATAAGCTATATTATATTATAAATACTATTTAAGATTAATCTTTATTTATAAATAGTATTATCTTATAGTAAATATTAATAAAAGAATATAATCTTAATCTTTTAGCTTAATATAAAAATATATTATATAAGATTAATATTAATAAAGTTTATATAATTACCTAGAAAAAGTTAAAATAAAGATATCCTAAAATATTCTTAAAATAATTATTTTAACTACCTATAGAGATACAATGATAAATAATATATAATTATTAATAATCTTTATTATATACTTATTAATAATTATTATAAATATTATAATTATTTACTTAAATATATTAATATATATATTTATAAATAATAATATAATAATAAGCTATAGCCTAATTATAATTAATATAAGATTAATAATACTTAATTATTTTATTATTATTAATAATTATTTTAAGTATATTTACATTAAATATTATATAAAGATTAAATTTATTAAATCTATTAAATATATATAATCAAAATAAAAATATAAAAATATAAAAAGGAATACTTTTAATTTAGAATTTGCTTTTTAATATAATATAATATAAAAAATAATAACTATATATATAAGTTTAAATACTTAATTAAACTATAAAGGTATATTTTTATATTTAATATAGGAAGCTAAACCTAGATTTTATATTTTCTTATAGCCTCCTGAAATAAGACAATTAGGATAATAATAAATATTATTAAATAAATAATATAAAATATATTTTAAGTATACTTTATAGATAATAAATATCATATAAATCTATATTATTATAGGTATTCTAAGCTAATTAATAATATTAATATTAAAAATTCATATTAAATATTTATATTATATTAATATTAATAGATATTTTTAAAATAATAATGAAAAATAAATAATAATTGTTATTATTTAATAGCTTGGAATTATATAATTATAATATAATATATATTAATTAAAAGAAATTAATCTAAAATTATATTAATTAATTAAACTATATTTAATAAATATTAAAAGGATTGGATTTATATATTAAAAGTATTTTAATTCTTTTTATAAATTGGCTTATTAATTATTATAGATAATAATAGTATATATAAAAATATTATTAAAATAAGGGATTCATAATTAATAAGAATCCTAATCCTAAAGCTTATTATAAATCTTATTATTAATAATATATAGTTATATAATTAAAAATATTAATTAGCTAAAAATAATAAAAATTAATACTAAGCTTAAATTATATAAGCTAATTTATAATAATAATCTTTTAAGCCTAGATTATATTAACTAATTAAATATTATAAATAATATTATATTATTTTAAAAATAGATTATTAAATATTTAAAATTTTATTATATGAATATTATAAGTAAACTAATCTATATATATAGAATAGAATATAATTTTAGATTATTATTAGCCTATAATAATATTAACTTTAAATCTAGAATAAGAATAAGATTTAGGAACTTAATATTTTAAAGCTAATTATAATAAAAATGATATTCTATTCTATATATATAGATTAGTTTATTTATAATATTAGTATAATAAAAGCTAATTAATATTAAGTATAAAATATAAGAATATATAAAAGTATTAATAAAAGTATTAAAAACTATAATTATAAAGCTTAAAGCTAGGAATAAAGTTATTATAATAATATATAATAATATTAATATAATACTCTAAGATATTAATATATATAAACTATGAAAAACAAATACAAATATATCTATTAAATATAATATAAATAAATAAAATAAATAAAAATAAAAATATTAAAATAATAAAGAATAATAATAAAGAATAATAAATAATTTTATTACTTTATTATATACCCTAAGGATAGGATTTTTCTTCCTTATAGGGGTAATTAATATATATATTATTAGGGATATATATATAAAGACGACTACAGGTATAAATATAATAAAGATAACTTGAATCTTATATATTCAAACCGATATATCCAGATCTATATAGTAATTATAATATATATAATATTCTTCTTATTATATCTAATAGATAAAATATATATTTAAATATTTTTCTATTATATAAATTTATTTAATAGAATTTATATATATTTCTTTTAATTTATTATATATTTATTTATATAAATATAATTTTATAATTTTATTACATATTATAATATTATATTATTAAAGTTAATATTATTAATATTATTATTTATTATATACTTTAAGTAATATATTTTATTATATATAGTATATTTATAGTCTTATACTATGAAAGAATATTATATTATAAATAAAGACCTTAGTATAAATTAATTTATCTATAATATAGCTCTAATCTTTAATTATAATAAAAACTTTATTCTAAATGTAATTTATAGCTTGAACCATATTAATAAAAAGCAATATCTAGAATATTATATTAATATTAATAAATATAATATTATTTAAAGGTTTATTATAGCTTTATTATAGTATTATAATAAGCTATTAAATAATATTATTAATATATAGCCTTTTAATAATATATAAAATAAGCTTTTAAGATATAAAAGATAATAAATATAATAATAGTTATTATATCAATTATTAATAGCCTTTAAAGATAGAATAATAGAATACATAATATAGTATTATATATTATATAACATTAAGAGGCTTTATAGTTTTTCAATTTTTTATAATCTTATTATTCAATATATAATTTTTTTATCTTTAAATATATATTATAAATAAAATAATCCTAAAATATTTTTATTTTTATATTTAAGCTATTAAGTAATATATACAATATTTTTGAATTTATATTTATATATAAGGAAATTTCGTTTTATATTAATAATAATAGTAATAATAATAATAATAATAATAATAATAATAATAATAATAATAATAATAATAATAATAATAATAATAATAATAATAATAATAATAATAATAATAATAATAATAATAATAATAATAATAATAATAATAATAATAATAATAATAATAATAATAATAATAATAATAATAATAATAATAATAATAATAATAATAATAATAATAATAATAATAATAATAATAATAATAATAATAATAATAATAATATATTTATATTATTATTTATTTTTATTATTAATATTCCTTAAAAAAATACTGTATTTATATTTTTATTTTAAATATATTTTTTTATTCTTAAAAAGCTATGAAGAATAAAAAACTAAAGCTTTTAAGGATATATTAATACTCTTGATAGGAATAAAGTAGGATTAGCCTATATTCTATGTTATATATTTTATATATAAAGCCTAAAGTATAAAGCCTTATAAATTTGTATTATAGTTACTTATATTACATTATTTTTAATATAGTCTTATTTTATTTATTAATTTATAATAGTTTGAATTATTATTAATTATTTAATTTATATTTATATATATAAAATCTATATTCTAATAAGTTCTAGGGAGGGGGCGATTTGTTATATATAAAGCGATTCTAATACTAACCTATATTACTAGCTCCCGGCCGCTACCCACGATACTATAGCGGCTCTATTAAAATTAGTATTATTTTAATTTATTGATTTTATATATTAAGTTTTTATATTAATATAAACTTTATTTTTAAGTTTTTTTAAGTATAGTATATATAAGTATTAATAATAAGTAATTTAATATATAAGAAAGATGAAAAATAATTATTTTATATGAATTTTGATTTTTTAGCGTTAATATATATAATTAATTAATATACTTTTTGATTTATTAGAATATATATATATATATATATATATTAAATTAAACTTATAAATATATTATTATTAAAAACTCTATTTAATATACTATAATAATATTAATATAATCTTATATAATTAATTAAGAATTTATAATATTATAATTAAGTTTCTATTTATTTTTAATTTTATAATTTTTTAAGTATAATAAATTATTTTCATAATTAATTATAATGATTTGTAATAATCTATTATTTATTAATAAACTCATAGTATTTAAAAGATTTTTTATTATAATAAATAAAATATCTTTAAATAATTTCAAATTTATAATTGAAGTTTTATAAATTTAATTGAAAAGAAATAGTATAAGATTAACTTTAATTGATTTTTATTGAATTTATAATATATTATTAGTATATATGTTTATTAATATTTTAAGGTTTTAATACTAATATATAATTATTATATTTTATTAAAAACTAAGAATTATATTACATAAATATATTTATTTAATATTATATATAATTTATACATTATATTTATTTAGTATTTTTATTTTAATAAAGGCTTAATATAATTTGTTATAATATATATATTATAATCATAAATCTTTTAAATATTATAGTTTATTTAAAATAATTTTTAATTAGATATAAGTAAATACTTATAATTATATTATTTTATTATTTAAAAGTTAACATTTAATATTTATTATATTTATTTTTTAGTGTTTTTAAAATTTTTAAAATTTTTAAATTAATATTTTATTTTTATTCTGAATAATATATAGAATTATAATAAAAATCTAAATATTTTTACTAAAACTGATTTTTATATATAACTTTCTTATTAATTTAATCTTTATTATAATATGCTTATAATAATTTTAATTTATTTTATTATATATTCAATCTTTTATAATTTTATTATACTTAATTATAAATATAAGTTATAAAATATAAATTATATATTATAATTACTTATATATATAAATTATTAATTATATTTAATTTATATTAAACCTGAATATTAAATTTATTTAAATATAAATTTATATTAAAATATATATTTGATTTTTAAATCTATATATATATATATATTAATTATATTATAAATATTATAAACTCCTAAATAAGATTATTCTATTTACTAATATAGATTATAGAGTATATTATTACTATTATATTTATTATATTTATTATATATTTATATTAAAAGTTATTATTAATTTCTTAATTTATAATTACATTTATAAACTTTTTTATAATTATATACTTTATTTTTAATTAATCAATTATAATATTATTTTATATTTTTATTTTTTAAAAAGTAAATTATATTTTTATAAATATTTCTATAATAACATATAATTATAATATTTCTAATAATAAGTGAAAATTACTTATAGTATAAGTAAGAAAATTATATAAATTAAATAATAATTTTATTCCTTTCTTAAATATATATTTTTAAAATTTTATAACTCTTTACTTATTTAACTTTATAAATTTAACTAATACTCTTTTTAAATTACTATTTCCTTTATTCAGCTTTTAATATTATTAATACTATTATTAAGATTGTATATTATATTTTATAATTATTAATTTATTATTTTAGATTTTTAATTAATTAACTATAATTATTTATAGTATAATCTTTATTTATATAAATATTTTATAATTTAAGTTTATTATAAATATAAATATAAATATAATAAACTTAAAATAAATTATACTATCTTATAAAATAAAATATATAATATTAATAATTCTTTTAAATTTATTATAGATAAGTTGTATTTAATATATTATAGGGTATTATACTATATAATCATAATATAAACATTACCCTTAAATTAATAATTTATCAACCTTATATAATAAGGTTTAATAAATTCAAATTTTATAATATTTTAGTATTATTCTTTTTATTTAATTATTCTAAATTTTATAATATATTATAATAAGATTAACTCTATACCCAGTATAGATAAATCAATACTTACTATTTTTATAGCAAAATATAGCTAAGCTTTGATCTATATTTAATATAAAATTTAAATAGAGGATCCTAGTATAATAACTTATTAATCTTATTTATCTACCTCTAGGAAATTATTCAGCTTTATTATTAAATTTTATATATATTAATATTATCTGCTTATATTAACTTATTATTATTTATAGGCTTAGGTTTTAGCTTATATTACAATTATTTTATAATTAATTTTTTTAATAGTAATTTAATTAATATTTAATATTCCCTTTTATCTTTATTCTTTTTATTATTATTAATTTAATTATTTAATATAAAAAGGTTTAAATTAATTACATAAAACTATTTATCATATCTTTATTAATAATAAATCTAGGAAATTAATAAGTATAAAGTTAATTATAATATTAATATTATTACAATTATTTATAATAATTATTATATATTAATATACCTATAGTATCTTTATATTTATTATATATATATTGAATTATGAAATGTATTATAATTTATTTTAATAAAGATTATTTTTATTATAAGTAATATAATAAATATATATAATATTAATAATATAAAAATTATATTTTATTCTATTTTAAATTATTTATAAGCTTTTATATATTTAAATATAATTAATTTATACCGTAAGTTACTCTTTTATACTCTACTTAAAATAATATTATCCTTTAAATAACCTTTTCCTTTAATTATTATTAATTAAAAATAATCTAGGATTATAGCTTTATTTTTTTTTATATATTTAATTTTGATATTAATAATAATCTATACTTAATAATAATATACATCTTTTTATTTATAAAAACAATAAAAGAATAATAATAAAAAAGCTATAAATAATTAAAATTCTATAAAGTTTAAGTTCTTAGTATTCTTAAGTATTAATATTATTATTAAGATTTTTTGATAATTATTTAAGTTTATTCTATATTAACTTAAGATTAATAAAAGGATTTTTATTAAATATTTATATAAATAATATTTAATAAAATAATTAATATTATATTACTTTTAATAATATTCTTTAGCTTAGTAACTATATTCTATTTTTAAAAAATAATAATAAGTTTTTGAAAGGAATATTAAGATTATTTATATTAATAATAATATAGTTTTAATTATTATATAAAAGATTTTAATAATAAAATCAATTAAATTAATAAACTAATATAATAAATAACTAGTTTTTTTACAGCTAAATCTAGACCTTAAGTATTATTTATTAAGATTATATATCAATATAAGTTATTTTAAAAATAAAGCGTTTAATAAATAAGATATAATATATTTATTTATATATATAGAATACCCCATTAATATGTATACTAGGGTTAATTAATGAGTTTCATAGTTTATTACTTAGTTGTATAAATAATTAAAATAAGTATAGATTAATAAATAATATAAAAATATTAAAATTTATATAATTATTCTTAATTATTATATAAATCTAAATAAATTAGTTTAAAGATATAAAGTTTGAGTAACTTTTATTAGATTAATATCTATAGGCCCCTTTTAAATATAGCCCCTATAGTATATACTTATATAATATATATATATATATATATATATATATATATAATTAATATATTATATAATTTTAATATTTATAATTTAAGGAAAAATATAAAAAAATCAAAAGCCTTATTATTAATTTAAAAAACTTAAAAAATATTATTACTTTAAATATATACTTAGTATTTAAATAAAAGTATTTTATATAATAATTAAAAGATTATAAATATATTATAATAATAAATATTTAAATTCTTTTTATAAATTCTTTATTTATTTAAGATTTAAGAAAATATTTATAGTATAATATATAAAGATTTTATATATTTAAATATAATATTCATAAATTAAAAGATTTATTCATTTATATTTATAAATAAATATATTATTATTAAATCATTAACTTAATAATATTAATATATTTTTAAAAAACAAAAATAAATATATTTAATAATACTAAAATATTAAAAAAAAAAAGAAAATTATAATAAATTAATTTTTAATTTTATATTAATATTTATATTAATATATATACTAAAGATTTAATTACTAATTTATAAAATTATTTTTGAAAATAAAAACTAAAGTAAATAATTTAGAATTTATATATTAAATATATATATATAGTAAATAACTATATAAAATATATTATTATTTAAAAGGAACCACTCTTAATATTTTATAAAATAATTTAAAAGTTATTTATAATTTAAATATATTTATATTTATAATATTAAATAGTTTTTTATAAAAATTAATATATAAAAAAATAAAAACTTTAGTATTATTCTATTTTAATATATAAAGTATTTTGATAAAATCTATTAAATTAAATTATAAAAGAAAGTATATATTAAATATATTAAATTTAGAGATATAATATTTAATTTAGTAAGAAAAATATTAATTAATAAACTTAGAATTCTTTCTATTTAATATAAATTATAAAGAACACCTATTGTTGTTCTAAAATTTAGATATAATGTTATTATATATATATTTTATATAATAAATAAATTTAACATTAGATATAAAAAATTATATTAATAATTAATAATAATAAATAATCTTTTTTATAATTTACGTTTAATATTATA
The DNA here is from genome assembly GCA_020081605.1 of Albifimbria verrucaria. Classification (NCBI taxonomy): domain Eukaryota; kingdom Fungi; phylum Ascomycota; class Sordariomycetes; order Hypocreales; family Stachybotryaceae; genus Albifimbria; species Albifimbria verrucaria. Next base: position 1,610,265 of record JAHREC010000062.1, read on the forward strand.
TATATATATATATAAAGAAGCTTAATATATTCTTATATATATTATAAAAACTATTTTATATTAATAGTATGATTATGAAATAACTAATAATAATATAATAAGTAAAATTTTAAAATTCTTGAATTATATAATTTATATAATATTAAAAATAATTATCTTAAAGAATCTCTTAAAATAATTTAAGAGTATAATAAAAAGAGTATATATAAAGTACCTTAGGCTATTATATTATATAACTATATAAAAATCTTATTTAATAATTAATAATTAATTAACCTTATATAAAAAGGTTTAGTAAGTTAAAATCTTATAATTTATTAATACTACCTTCGTCTACTTAATTACCTTAGATTCTATAATATTTTATAATAATTCTTTAATTTCTATATGTTCTTATTAAAAAGAATATAATATTTAAAACTTCAATAATAAAAGCCTAAATATAAAAAGAATCCTTAATAAGGATTAAAGAATAAAGCTTTATCTTAAAACTTATTATTAATATTATTAATAATACTAATATTTTTATAATTATGTTTCTTATAAATAATTCCTTAATGAAATATATATAATAAATCAATATAATCTACCTTAATAAAGCTTCTTATTATAGAATCCTTTTATATATACTATAAGTATTAAATATATAAAAGGGTTTAATAACCCTTAATAAGAGATAGTAAGACATATTTTAAGATAATAAAAAAGATTAAATACTTTATCTTTAAATATAAAAAGATTTATTTATCTTTTTAAAAGCCTTTAAAAGCTAAATACTTAATATATATTATTTTATTAAATAACACGTTAATAATTAAATATATTTAATATAACAAAAGAATTCATTATTATTATTATTATTAAAAGATTAATTATTATATTTTAGGCTATCCTATAGGCCTCAAGGATTAAAGCCCTTAAAAAATCAATTATAAATAAGAAAATAGTTTAATCTTCAGCTATATAAGAAGAATTGTAAATAATTAATTTGTTTTATATACTATTTATAAGAAGGCTAAAACCCTATTAACTTCTGAATAAATTTAAATAATTCTAAAATTCTAAATAATATAAATATATAATTTATTAAAGACTAGGGATTAAAGTTGGTCTTTATAAAGATGCTATAGCTATAAAGAATTAATGTTATTTATATTTCTATATATAATATACAATATATACTCTTTATTATTATAAATAAGTATAATATTATGAAGATATTTGATTATTTATAGTTAAATATTAATAATGATTTAAAACTTAAAAGAATTCCTATATTATTATCTATAATTATCCTTGAAGATTTAAAAACCTATCTTAGCTTATATAGATAGATTTAATAATATAAGAATATGATAGTTAAATATATAATAATAAATAAATATTTTTTATGAATATATTAAAGAAAAAGGCTTATATTTATTTAACTAAGATTTTAAATATCTTCTATATCCTCCTTACTAAAAGTAATAATTATTTAGGTTTATATTAAAGCCATTTATTAAATTATAAAAATTTAAGAATATAATCTATAATAAAAAAATAAGATTATTATTCTATATTAAGATATTTAATTATATTATTAATATATTAAAAGAATAAACCTATTTTATAGATAAATTAATTTATATATTTAAAAAATTAAAAAACTTTATTATTATTTTAAAAGAAGCTCTAAAATAATTATATCAAATTTGTAAAAACCTTATGAATATATTTATTATATTTATCTTTAAAAGCAAAATATATTATACCTTTATATAGATTATTAAAGCTTTAATAATATTATAAAAAGTTAGTAGTTTTTATTTTTAGCTTTAAAAATCCTTTAATATATATTAAGAATAGAATTTTTATTAAAAATTTATATTTTTAGAAATTATTATATTAGATTCTTAAAAGATAAATATAAAATAGCTTTTGGAATATACTATACTTATTATAAATATATTATAATTATTATAAATATATTATAATTATTATAAATATAGTATAATTATTATAAGTATAGTATAATTATTATAAATATAGTATAATTATTATAAATATATTATAATTATTATAAATATAGTATAATTATTATAAATATATAATTATATTATTTAGTATAATTAATATATTATTTATCTTTTAGGCTTATATATATAAAATATTATAAAGCTATTAGATTTAATTTATAAGCTATATTTAGATAATATTTATATTTTTTATAAAATTATAACTTTTATAATAAATATTTCTATTAGAGTTTAAAGTAACTTGAAAAGCTATGTTTTTTATTAATTTAAGTAAATAATATTTTTAAGCTAAATAGAATATTTAGAATTAATTTTATTAATAAATAATTCAATTATAAGTACTATACAGATTAATAATATTATTGAAAAAAATAAAGATTTATAAAAAGTATAAATATTCTTAAGATTTTAAAATTTTTATTAGAGATTTATATATAAACATATTATTATTATAATATTCTTAATTATAGTTTTATAAGATAAGTAAAAAAAAAAAACTAAAGCTTATATAGCTTTATAAAAATAAATAATAAGTATTTTAATATCTTATTTAATTATTTTAAAAATTATATTTATTTTAATATCATAAGCTAGGTTTAAATATTAAGATAAAAATAAATATCTTAAAGTAAATAAAAATAATTATTTTATTATAGCTTAATTTAAAAGAATATTAATATTATATAATTCTTTAATTAGAAAATAGGAATAAAATAGAATTAAATTATAGAATATTAGATAAAAGGATTATTAATAATTGTTCAAGCTTATAAATATTAATATTATTATATTAAAAAAATAATTATATTAATAAAAATCTTATATAATTATTAAAATTCAAATAATCTTTTGAGTTAAATTAAGTAAAAAAATAATTATATTAATATATATTCTTTATATTTTATAGTTTTATAGTTAAATATTAATAAAAAGCTTTTAAATATATTAATATTTTATTTAAAAAAATAAATAAGATAAATTATAATAAACTTTATATCTATATAAAGCTATCTAGCTACTAGCCTTAAAATCCTCCTTTATTTATTTAATAAATTTATAAAATTATTCAAAATAGAGTATATAATAAATATAATAATATATTAAGGTATATTTATTTAAATAAAAATAATAATAATAAAGATTAATAATAATAATCAAGGCCTTTAATAAATTATATATTATTAAATACATAATATATAGAATATATAAGTAATTTATAATTATATTATAATAATCTTTAATAGAAGGTATAGATCTATAAATTTTTAATATATTAAAGCCTTTAAATATATTATTAAGGTTATATTATAAAGGATTAATAAATTAATTTAAATAACTTTCTAGGATATATTATAAAAGCTTATAGTTTTAATTTATAATATACTAAGAATATGTTAAAATTATATATATTTTATAAATTTAATATAAAGCTATTTTTAAGCTATTTTATAAATAATTTAGATATTTTTATTATAAAGCTAGGTTTAAGAATTTTATTTAATAAACCTTAAAGATATATATTAATTTTTTTATAGGCTTTTATAATTAAAATAATAATATTTTCAATAGAATATTATTCTTATTATAATATTATAAACCCTTTATAAGATATAGTTGTAAAATTAAATCTTAGAGTAATATTAAATTATATTTAAATATTTTAAAAATAATAAATAAAGCTTTTAAAAAGAATATTATAATAATTATATATTAAAATTCAAATAAATATTATATAATATTTTTTTAATAAAATATAATTAAATATATAAAAAATAAAATATAAATTTATAAGGTTTTCGAATTAATTATATTTATAAATGAGAAGATTTTTATAATAATTATAAAAATACCTTATTTTATTTAAAATATAAATTTAATAAACCTTGAGAAAATTATTAATAGAATAAATAAAATAAAGATATTATATATATTATAAAAATAATATTAATATAAAAATAAAATATATAATATTTTTTATTAATAGAATTATTTTAAGAAATATTAATAAGCTTAATAATATTAATATTATAATATAATTGTAATTATTAAAATATAAATCTTATAAAAGATTGATTAAATATATTGAATATTATAAATATTCTAAATAAAAATATATAATAAAATATTATATTTTGAAAATAAAATATAATCATTATATATATAATATATTTAAGAAATAAAAATAGCTATTTAGTAATAAAAGGCTTAATTTTTAAATAATATGTTTTTATTAAAAAATATTTATACTTTATTTTTATATTCACTTTATAATAATTATAAATATATATATATATATATATATATATAATATTTATTTATTTATTTTATTAATTGAAAATTTCACTCTTTAGATTTAAAAGATTTAATAATTTACTAATTTTAATATATAACTATAATTTAAAGCTAAAAGTATAATTAAATCAAATTTAAATTTAATATTAAATTCTTTAACAAAAATAAAAAAATTATTAAAATATTTAAAGTTTAATCCTATAAATAATAGTTAAATTAATATTATATTAAACTTTAATTATAATGATTTATATATTATTCTTAGATTATTAATTTTAATTTTTAATTTTTATAAATATTATAATAATATAAATATTTTTTTATAGAATATAATTAATTTATAAATAAATATTTCTTTAATATTTCAATTATAAATTAAATATAATATAATTATATTATAAAAGCTTATTTAAATTATATTTCATATATTATATTTTAATATATTAAATTATTATTTAATAATAAATATATAATATTTTCTATATATAAATATTATAGGCTTAACTTATAAAAACTTGTTTAAAATTAAATTAAATAATTTAATATTTTATTTACCTAAAAATGTATAATTATTATTTTATTTTTAATATATAAGGAATTAAAATTAATATAATTTTATATAAATATTAAAATAAAAATAAATAAAAATATTTTTCTGTAAAAGACTTTAATTTATATTATTTATTATAAAATAAATATAATTAATATTATATAATTAATAAAGCTTTTTAAATAAAAGTTTATTAAATTTAGTTTAAGCTTTTTATTTTTTTAAAGTGTAATTATTAAAAATAAACTAAATAATAAAAATTATATTATTTATTTAAGCTAAATAACCTAAGGGTTAATAATAATATAAATAAATATCAATAATATATTAAATAGCTTTAATTATATTATATAAATACTCTATATTATAATTATAATATACTTTATTATATTTTTATATTATTATTAAATTATATAAAATAAAAAAGAATTATAATTAAATTTATAGTTTATTTTAATATATGTTATATTATCCTTAAATTAAAAATAAAAATAAATACGCTTATAAATTAAATTTTCAAGTAAACTTGAATTATAACAAATATATTAATCTTTAAAAATATTTTAAAGCTTAAATCTTTAAATTTATACGAAAACTATACGATAATAAAAATTCTTATAATTATAAAATAAATATATTATATAATATAATATTTTTATAAGTTAATAATTCTTAATAATTACAAAATAAAATAATTAGCTTGAATATATAATATATATAATATATACTATAGTATATAAAAAGCCTTTTAAAGTTAAATTTATATAATCTTCTAAATATAATAATATAAATAATAAGATATTAAGCTTAATTAATAAGTAAATATTAATTTATATTTATATATATTTTATATTTTAGTAAATATAATTTAGATGTAAATATATTTAGTATTATAAAACCTTTAAAAAAGTATATATATTAATAAAAAGAATTTTCTTTATTTAAATAAATATTTTAAAAATTGTTAATATAAATATAGGAATAATATAAAATTATATTATAATAGATATTATATTAGTTAATATTAAAATTATAATTATAAATATAAAATATATATTATTTTATTAATAATTATAAAAAGTTTTTAATATTAATAAGATTTTAATTAGCCTATTTAAAGCCTATAATAATCCTTTTTTATATAATAATAATTTTAGCTTAAATTAATTTTATATTTAATTACTTTTTTAAATTATTCTTATATTATATTTATAATAATATTAAAAAAACTAAAAACATTTATTAAATAGTATTAAACTTTTATAGATTAAAGGCTTATTTTATTATTTAAATAATCAGTAAAATAATAAAAAGGATATTAAAAGGCTAAATTATTTATATTATAAAAAATATAATTTTTAATTAGAAAATTAAATAAATAATCAATTAAATTAATTTATAATTATCATAATAAAAATAATCTAGTATATAACTAAAGCAATTAATATATATATATACTTCTAGCTACTAAGGCCCTTAAGCTATATAAGGGCTTAAAAAGTATAAAAGCTTTATGCTTATATAAATAAGAATTAAAAAGATTAGATTATAAAAATTGCTCTTTTAAAAAAATTCCTAAGAATAATAATATCTTAATATTAATATAAAAAAGAAGGAAAATCTAATATATATTCTTATTTATTACCTATTCTATAAATATATATATAAGATTATTATAAAAATACTATAAACCTATACTTAATTTAAGAAAGCTTTTTATACCTTAATAAAAATAAATTAAATATTTATAGGCTATTTTAAACAAATTATTTAAAATATTTTAAGCTAATAAAAAATCAAATTATAATCTGATTATTATAAGTAAATTATATATTCATATTAAGCTTAATATAAATATATATTTAATTTTTAATTTATAAAGTATAGATAAGATATTATAATTATATAATTATAAAAGGTTATTAAAAATAAAAATATAAATAAAATTATAATAAAATTATATTAATATTAAAAATAAAGTTAATTAATAAATAAAAGTTTATTTTAAATTTTTAAAATTTTTAAAGCTATTAAGTCTATAAAATAATTACAATACTAAAAATATAAATCTATTATATTTATAATAAAATTAAATTAATTTTTTTACTTATAATTAATTTAATTTTTTGAGTTTTTATAGAATTTTTAAGGTTTTAATAATCTTAATTAATATTTTATCTTAATTATATATTTTTATAAAAAAAGTCTATAATTATATAAATATATTATAATTATTTATTATATCTTATATAAATATAATAATAAATATATAATTAAATTTAAATTTAAAAATTAAATATATTATTTTTTAAAAAATTAATATATTTATTTTATTAAAAATAAAATATTAATAAATTTATATTATATATAAATTATCCTTAATCTAAATATTTAATAATTTTCTTTTTTAAATAAGCTTAAACTCTCTTAATTAAAGCTATAATAATATTATAAATAATAATAAAAAGCTAATAATATAAATCAATTTTCAAGCTCTTTTATATTTAATATAATCCTTTTTTAGGATTTATATAAATATAAATTTTATATATATAAATTTTAATTATATAATTAATAATAATTAAATTTATTAAATATTAATAAATAAATAAATATTCTATTAAACATAATATATATATAATTAATTATAATATAAATAAATAAGGCTTTATACTTTAGGCTTTATATATAAAATATATTATATAAAATATATATTAAATTCATTTTATTTTCTTTAAGAATATTAATATATTCTTAAAGGCTTTGGCTTTTCAATTTTTTTAGTTTTTTTAAGGGGGCAGGGAGTGTATATTTAAAATAAAAATAAAAAAAGTTTTTTTAAAGGAATATTAATAATAAAAACAAAAAAAGCTAAGTTATTAAATATTTATAAAATATAAATATATTTAATATATATATATAATAAGAGTAAGATAAAAATAATATAGATTTATATTAATAATAGTATTATTATTATTATTATTATTATTATTATTATTATTATTATTATTATTATTATTATTATTATTATTATTATTATTATTATTATTATTATTATTATTATTATTATTATTATTATTATTATTATTATTATTATTATTATTATTATTATTATTATTATTATTATTATTATTATTATTATTATTATTATTATTATTATTATTATTATTATTATTATTATTATTATTATTATTATTATTATTATTATTATTATTATTATTATAAAGAATTATAATAGAAATTATTAAGAAGCTATTATAGAATTAAATTATATTATTTATAAATAAATAATATTATAAAAAAATTTAAAACCATTACTATATTGATTAATATCCCAACTATAAAAATAAAAGTATTATAATATAATAATATATATAATATATACCTATAAATAAAAAAGCTTCTGTATTTAATAATGAAAAGAAAATATGAAATTACTTTAGATTATATAATATATAAGCCTATACTAAATACTTTACTATTCTACCCTTAGTAACTATCAATAATTAATATAATAATTATTATATTTATTAATAATTAAAATAGTTATTATTATAATTAATATTCCTCCTTACCTTAGGGAGCCTATTCTATATAATATTAAATAACTATAAACTAATAATCCTGCCTAAGGGTGTATTATTGCCTTATAATAAGAATATAATAAATTCTTAAATGAAGCTATATTTATTAATATTAATATGGTATTATGAATATCGTTTTCTTTCTTAGTATAGCCTAGAATTATGATATAAGCGAATTTAATTAATCCAAGGCTTTTATTTATTATATAGTTTTCTTTTATAGTATAAGATTATAGATATACTATATATAGTAAGATAGGCTATTTAAAGTATATAGTAAATAAATAAATGAAATAAGATTAATAAAAATTATATAAAAATTTAATTATTATATTAATAAAGTAAAGAATATCTAAAATATTAAAGATATTATTAAAGATTAAAAATAATATTATATAAATTATAAATAATTAAATAAAATTATATGAAATTTTATTTAATAAGATAGTTTGATTTAATATAATGTTAAGCTTAAATGATTTATATTAATAATAATTACGGAGAATATACTACTATATCTAGAGTTTATATATAATAGAATAATTTTAAAATTAATAATAAAATTAGTCTATAAAAGATAAATATATAATTATTTTACTTTATATAAAAATATTTATAAAATATAAATTAAAGAAGAATTTATAATTAATGAATAATAATACATTTTAATATATTAAGAAATATTTATAGATTCTGAAAATATTACAATTATAATATAAAATAATTACTTTCTATTTGAATAATTTATTAAGTAAGTATTTTAAAATATATAAAATTTGATAATTATTCTAATATAAATTTTTATAAGAATATATATAGAGGTAAAAAAATTAGATTAAATAATATAGAATTTATAAATAAACTTAAATATAGAAATATTTTAAAAATTAGTATTTAAAAAGTTTATTAAGTTTTGAATAATTTATAAATAAATTATTAATAAACTTTATTATTAATTTATTTAAATATTAATATTAAAATAAAAAACTAATATTATTTTAATTATAATTTATTATTATATAGAATATATTATGTATATATTAATAAATATTTTTATGATTATTTAAAAGTTAATAAAGTTATTTTATAAAGAAATTTAGCTATATTCTTAAATATTAAGAGAATTTCTATTTAAATATAGCTTAATACTTATTAATATATTTTAATTTAAATTATATTATATTTTTATTATAAAATAAAAGCTTTTAATAATATTTTATTTAAAGATTAATAATCAAATAAAATATATAAATTAAATATTAAAATATTATTTAAGATTTTATATAAATAATAAGATAATATTATAATTATAATTATTGAATAAAATATAATCTATTTATTAAACTTTTATAAATATTATTATAGATATTATTTTTTAGAAAATATTAATAAGCTATTTATTAGAATTATATTCTAATATTAAGGATAATATTTGTTTAAAAAGAGTATTAAAAATTAAAGCTTAAATAAAAAAAATTATTAAATAATAAAGATACTTAATACTATTATAATAAAAGCCCTAAGAAAGTATAAAAAATTATTATATTAATTAATATAAAATCATTAATTTGATTTTCAAAAATATAAATTCAAAAATAAAAGATTTCATTCAAATAAAATTTAAGATTTAAGAAAAAAGCTTAAAAGTTATTATTAAAATATATATAAATCATTTAGTATTATTTATTAGGTAAATAAAGTTATATTATATTTATATATTATTTTAATAGAATTATAAATTGAGTAGAACCTGAATATAAATTTAGCTAAAAGTATATTAATATTAAACCTTAAAAATATAAATAAAGAATAAAAGCTTAAAGAATAAAAGATTAAGCTATTTTAAATAATAAGTATTATTATATTATTAAATTATTAAATTTAGCTTTATATATATATTTAATAAATATCTATTTTAATTATAGATATTATATAATAAATAATTTAAATATTTAAAATAAAATTGTATAAAATTCTATTTATAAAATATTATTCAAAGGGTTAGAAAAATAACAATAAGAATATAGATAAATATTTATTATTCATTAAATAAAAATACCCTTAATCTTAAAAGAATAAGTTAAGTGAAAAGAAAGTTAATCTTATATTTATTATATTAAATAATTAAATAAAAATAAAAAAAAGCCTTTTATAAAAGGGAGGATAATATAAATAAGATATTATATATTCTATATAGCCTCTTATAAAATATAAAATAAAAACATTGAATATACAAAAAAAAAAAAAAGTCTAGTTAATATATTTATAATATTAGTTTCTTATATTTACTTTTTATTTACAATATTAAATAAAATCAATTTATTAATTAATTATATTCTATTAAAGCATTTTTATTTTACTATAATATCTATAAAAAAGGATCTATAATTAAAGCTATATTTATAAGAATTAAAAGCTTAAAATTAATAATTTAAGAATAGTATATCAATTATAATAGTTAAAGTTTATTGTAATTTAAATTTAATTATTATTGTAGAATGAGATATTAAATAAATTTAGAATATAGTTATTATATTTTTTTAGAAATACTTAATATTTATTAAATATTAATTAAGCTATATTTTAAGCTTTATAGTTATATTATTATTATAATATTAATAAATTATTAGGTTTTTTTAATTTAAAAATTTAAAATATTAATTAATGAAATAAATAAAAAATTATATTTTATATACTTCTTTTTATTATTATTATAAAATGAATATAAGCTTAGGCTATATAGTTTTTCTAAAGAGAATATATTATATAAAAAATAATTTTATTTTTTTAAATAAATATTATTATTTTAAATAGATATTATTAGTTTAAATAAATATTATTATTGTAAATAGATATTATTATTGTAAATAGATATTATTATTGTAAATAAATATTATTATTTTATATATATATCCAATATTTATATTTTAACTTTAATAAATATATAAAATATTATATATTATTAACTATTATACTTAAGATATTAAATTAAATTAATTGACTTTTTTCTATAATTTATATTTTATAGTTAAAATTAAATTATAATATTATTACTATAAAGTTTATTTATAAAAGTAACTTTATATCTATTATAACTTAAATAATACCTACTACTTTTATTATTAATACTCTAAGTATATATTATTAATGAATATTAATAATTTATATTAAAGAATATCATTGAGGAAGTATATTATACTTACTCCTCCCTATGAAGTATTAATAATTATTATTAATAAATTAAACATAAAGCTATTTATAGAATAATTTCTTAAAATAAATATTACTTTTCATTATTCTCTTTTATTCGATAAAGCTATATTTTATGTAATAAATACGTATATAGAGAAATTAAATATTAATTTAGTAGTTTATTAATACGAACTAAATATTATTAATTACTATTATAGTATTATTTATTATAATAAAAGTAGAATAATTTAATATTCTATTAACCTGGAAGACATATATATTAAATATAATCGATTAATTTTAATATAAATAGAATAAAATTTTATGTATATAATATCTTTATTTAATTATTAATTATTATTTATATTTAAAAGAATTAATAACTTATACAATAAAGTAAACAATTATAATTATATAATTATAAGCTTAATAATTAAGTAGTTTTTATAAAATATTAAAAGAAAAGTAGTAAGAAAAATATTATAATATTATTTATTTATTTAAGACTAGATTAAGTTTCAAATATATTTTGTAATATATATATATATATACAAATGATAATAATATATAAAATATTATTCAAGTAAGATTTTTTAATTTATTTTAATAATCATATTAACTTTATATTTATATAAAGCTGCTTACTAACTAACTATAAGACTAGCCTCATTCCCAGTATATAAGAGTATATACGTTTATTAAAAATATAATATAAAGTTAGTATTATAATATAATATACCTTATTTATTTAAATGTAAGAAAATGATAATCACTATTAATAATAATTATTATAATTTTAAAAAATATATATATTATTGAATAAATAATAAATATAGTATATAAATAACTAATAATTAAATTAATATAATATTTAATAAAAAGCCTATCCTTATAGATTATTTATACATTAAAGTTTTTAAATATAGTATAAAATCTTTATTATAAAGAATTATTATATTAATTTAAATAATCTTTAAAAGTTTATAAAAAGAATTTATAATTTAAATATATAATTATATTAGATATATAGTAAAAATATTTATATTTTATATATTAAATTTGAACTTATTTTTATAATATATATTATAATTAAATTATGAAATTTTATTATTAAAATAATTTTAATAATTTTTCTATATAAATCTTAAAGCCATAAAATAATCCTTTTTAAAAGATTTTATAATTAATTAATTATATATTTATTTTATAACTCTTTTTATCAGAATATAAAAGTTATTTATAATATATATTAATAAGTTTTAATTTTAAATTAATAATAAATTATAGTTAAACTAATATAAAAATAATAAATATAGCTTTAAAAAATAATATAATTATAATTATATATTAATTTTTTATAAAATTTAATTTGAAATATAAAAAAAAAAAAGATATAAGTATATAAAATAATTAAATTAGTTATAATTAATATATAAATATATTTTTATAATAATAAAAGAAAGCTTTTTAAAATAAAAATATAATTTAAATAAAATTTCAAAACCTTTATAAAAGAATCAAAGAAAATAAGATTTTATATATATTCTAAATAAAATATTAATATAAATATAAATTATATATAATTTATTATTAATAGTATTATTTTAAAAGAAGATAAATAGGGTTTATAATAATATTATAATAATTTAATTTTAATTTTTAATATATAAATTATATAAAGATTTATTTATATTAAATTAATAGAATAAATATTATAAATAAAAATATATAATAGAATATTATAGGTTAAACTTAAAATATAAATATTATATTCATATAATATATTAAAAAGATAAAAATATTTATATAATAATAAAATATATATATTTTATATAATATATTTTTATAAAAAGAATATATTTTAAATTTATATTTACCATATTATAACTATAAAACTATATATATATACTAATTTATTAATTCTTTTATAATAATAAAATCTTAAATTTACTATAAAATCTTTTAAAAAAATATTTAAAATATTTAAATTTTAATTTTATAAATATAAATTACATTTATAATATAATAAATCTTAATTATACTAATATATATATTATTTTTAAACTAATAATATTTATGTTTAAATTTTTAGAGAAGTAAATATAAATATATAGCTTTTTCTTAATTGATATTATAATAAAATAAATATCTTTTATAAATATTTTTAATTAATATTATATATAATAGAATAAACATAACTAATATTTTAGGATTAATAAATATTTTTATAGACTAAATATATTAATTTTATTTTAATTTTTATTTAGATTTTACACTTTATATTTGTAAAAAGCAACCTATCTACTTAAGATCCTCCTTCTCCTTATTTCATAAATATATAGTATTATTAAAAGTATAATATATACTAAAGAAAACAATATATTAATGCTTATTTATTTATATTCAAAGAATAATAATAATTATTAATGATAATAATTAAGAATTTTAATAAACTATATATTATAAGTAATTAAATAATAAATATATTAAATAAATAATTTATAACTAAATGAAGATAATATTTAATAAGATACTTAATCTTATAATTTTTTTATATATTAAAGTCTTAAAATATAATATTACATTTATATTATAAAAGATTATTAAATAATATTAAATAGTTTCTTAAAATATATTAAAAGAATTTATAGCTTAAATTACTAACTAAATTTAAAATATATTAAAATCATTTGTATTCTAAAGTTAACTTTATAATTTTCTTTAATAAGGTTTAAAGCTATATATTAATTATTTCAAAGATTTTATAATTCAAGTAATAATATTTTTATTATAGAACTACTTTTATTATAAGATTATATATTCTTTTTAATATATGTTTATATTTTTAAGCTATAAATTAATATTTAAATATATTTAAATACTTTAGAAAGAATAAAAACATATTTTAAAACACTATTATAACAATTATATATTAACTTTAGAATAAAAACTAAATATTAATTCTTTAAAAAATATAATTTTAAGTATAAAGAACTATATAAACTTATAAAATATTTATATTAATTATAATTATAAATAAAAAGATTTCTATTATAATAATATTATAATATAATCTTAATTATTAAAGTATATATAATATAAGAAAATATTATAAGCTTAATTAATATTATAAATATTATAAATAAAGAATATAATAAAATATTATACTTTAAAATTAAAATATAATATATTAAAGAAATAAAAATATTTATTTAATATTAAAACTTTAACTTTTAAATAATATCTTCTTTATAAAAAAAATATAAAGTTTAATTATATATTTATTTAATTATAAATAGAATATGGAATATAAAAATATTTTTATGAATATTTTAAACTTAATATTTTAATTATTAAAATATAAACAGCTAATAATTAAATAATTAATTTCTAAAAATATCATTTTGAACTTTAAAATATAATTAATTTAATATTAAATATTGTTTTTAGAAAAATTAAAAACCCTTAAAATATTTTAGATTTAATTTCATAAAAAAAAAGAAATTAATATTATATTAAATTCTATATATAATAATTTATAAAATATTTTTTATTATTAATATTAAGCATTTAATTTTATATATATACCTTAAAATATATAATCTTTTTATAAACTAATTAATAATATATAAATCTTTTTATAAAATATAACTAATTAATAAATAAATATAAATTAAATATTATAAGTAGAAATTAATTATAACTATATTATATTATATAATAATATAAGAATTATAATTAATTTTATATACTTAAATAAATAAATTTATTTCTTATTATATTATACTAAATAACTGGTATTTTAAATATATATATAATATATATTTAATTTATAATAGTTTTATTAAAATTAAATTAATTAATTATATATTT
Source organism: Albifimbria verrucaria (assembly GCA_020081605.1). NCBI lineage: Eukaryota > Fungi > Ascomycota > Sordariomycetes > Hypocreales > Stachybotryaceae > Albifimbria > Albifimbria verrucaria. The sequence goes on from JAHREC010000062.1 coordinate 1,625,774, forward strand.
TATTATTTTAAATTTAATATTTTATAATTATTATTATATTTCTATTATAAATGGGAATTAAAAATGAAATATTTTTTCATAAATTTTATATTAAATATAATTAAATATATATTTTTATAAAGAATTTTAATATATATAACTTATTATAAAGTATTTATAATTAATATTTTAAAATTAATAAAATCGTTTTATATAAATATTCTTCTTTTATTTTAATCTTTATATATTTAAAAATATAATTATTAAAAATAAATTATATAATTTTAATTATATTATATATTTATTTTATATTATAATATTTATATTTATTTTATTTAACTTTTATATATTATTATTAAAATATAATAAATAAAATTATATTATAATAAAATTATATATTAAGTTATTATTATAATAAATATAATAATGCTTAAAAGTATTGTAAAATATAAATATTTAAACTTATAATAAAATAATAAAATATTCAAAATTATAATAATTATAAAATAATAAAATATTAAAAATTATAATAGTTATAAAAGATATATGATATAAAATATAATATTCGAATAACTTTATAATTATTAATTATTATATAGTAATATAATTAATTTAGATTAAATATATAATATTTAAAAATTAAAATAAATATTGGTTTTAAATAAAATTATAAATAATATAATATAAATATTTATATTATTAAATAAACTACTAAAAATATCTTATATTTTAATAAGATAATTTTTCTTTATATTTTATTAATAGTTTTAAGTTTTATTAATAAAATAATTGAAATGATATAAATTTGTATTATAATAAATAATATAATAATTAATATAGTAATTAATATTAAAATTATATATATATATATAAAAATATATTAATTTATTAATTTATGAATTTATTAATAATTATAAAATTTTAATTAACTTATTTAATATATATAATAATTCTTTTAATATAATAAGAAATTTAATTAAAATTATATTATATTAAATTAGTTATTAAATTATTACTAAATTATTTTTATAATAATATGTAATACTTTGTCACATGGATCCGGATGGATCGGTTTAGATGTGTAAGGTTCAAGTTGTCTCTATTACGTTTATGCCCGAAGGCCTCTCTATGTATATATCCCCTGCGATACATGTCTACATACGATACATATATATATTATAATTAAAAGAAATTATTAAATAATATTGTATTATTTAATATAATTAATAAAATAATATAATTATATTTAAAAAATTAACTTATACTTAATATAATAAAATATAATTTTTTATTTAAAAAGTAAATAAATATTTATTGAATTTAATCTTAAAGATAATAAGAAAAATATAAAGAAAAATATGAAGAAAAATATAAAGAAAATATAAAATAATAATAAAAAGAATATAAATAATAAAAATATAATATAATATTATATTATCTATTAATTAAATATTTAAAAACTAATAATATTATTTATTTAGATATTAAGAATTTATATAAAGCTTTTAAAAATTTATTTAATATTATAATTATTAATTATATTAATAATATATCTATTTCTAATATTTAATATAATATAAAAATAATAATAATTCAATTAATAATAATAATAATTTATATAAAAATATTTTTATTAATTTATAAAAATAAAAATAATTTTATTTAAACTTATTTTTAAATTTAAGAAATATTTTTTATTTTTTTTATTTATATTTATATACTAAAGATAAAATAAATATATTTTAATTTTATAATAATTAAGCTAATAAATATATATATATATATTAAATATATAACTATATTAAAAGCTAAAAAAATATATATATTATAAAAATTCTTATGAAGCTTATTAAATAATAATTTTTATATTAATTAAATTTATTATTATAAATACAAAAGTATTATGTTAATTATACTTATAAATTATAATAAAAAGTTATTTATATATTTATTAAGTATAAAATATTCATTTATTATATATGTATTTTTAAAAATATTAAAATATATATATATTCTTATTTTTCATAAAATAATATATAAAATATTCTTAAAGTATAAATCATATATATTATAAAATACTAATTAGAAATTAAAAAGTATAATTTAGAAATTTATTCTTAGCTTTTATTTTAACAAAGAATTTATATAATTTAAAAACTATATTAATCTAATACAAGCTTTAAATTTTCTTCAATTTATAATTTTAAAAAAATAAAATCTTAAAATAAACTTTTTAACAGAATAAAAAAACTCTCAGAATTTAATATATATTCAAGATATAACTAAGTCATAAATATTATTTAAAAAAACATATTTATATATTTTTAATAGTAAAATAAAAATATTAATAAAAATAAAATATTAATTTATATATATTAAAATTAATAATTAATTAAATATTTACTATTTACTCATATATTTTCAAGATTCTAGATTTATGATTATATTAAAGCTTATAAAAATATAAAAATCCTATATTTAAATAATTAAAAATTAAAAAATTAAACTATAAACATTCCTTTTTAAATATAAATCTTAAAAATAAATATATTTTAATATTAATATATATATATACATATTCTCGTTTATTATTTTTTCAATAAATATATATATAAAGCTATTTAAAAAATATTATCAAATGATATTTAATTTAATAAAGCATTTTTATATTTAAATAAAGCTAAATTTATTATCGATAAATTATTTAAAATAGTTTAACTTTATAAAGAAGCTAAATATTCATTATATAAGAATTAAGAAGTTATATATTTATATTAAGCTTTATATATATATATATTTTATTATATTATCTTTATAATATAGTAAGAATATTATAATAAAAATATTATAAGAATATTATACAAATTATATAAAAAAATAACATAAACTATTAGATTATAATAATATTAAAAGAGATTTAAATAATAAATAAAATCCTTATAGTAACACTTTTAAAACTTTTTAAAAGCTATTAATAACAAAAATAATAATAATATTAAAATATAAAAATACTAAACCTATAATAATAATAGCCTTATTTCTTTAATATTTTTTAAAAGCTTTTTAATAATTTCTAAATACTTAATTAACTTATCTAAGATTTTATTTTATTTATATATTTTCTTAGAAAAATATAATAATAAAAGAGTATTTAAACTTAGCTTTTCAAGCTAAATATATTATATTCTTTTTAAAAAATAAAATATTATACTAAAAATAAAATAATAATAAAGCTAAATTATATTTATATTATATTTAAATCAAAAATGTATTAATATTATTATTTTTCTTAACTAAATCTAAATTTTCTTTACTTAAAGCTATAGTACTATTATATATAATAATAAAAAGCTAATAATATAAATTAATATTAAAACACTTTTATATATATTAATTCTTTTTCTTCAAAATTTATTAAAATATAAACTGTATATATATATATATATATATATTATATACTTAATAATTATAAATTTATTAAATAATTAATAAATATAATAATACCATATAGAAAATGATATATATATAAGTAACTATAAATATAAATTAATAAGGTTTTATATTTTAGGCTTTATATATATTAAATATATAATATAAAATATAAACTAAATATATTTTATTTTTTTAAAAATATTAATATATTTTTAAAAGCCTTAGCGTTTTTATTTTCTTTAGTTATTTTAACAATAAGGAAGGAGAATTTATATAATATAAGGATAAAGGTAAGGTATTTTCTTTTAAAGAAATATTAATAATAAAAATAAAAGGAAAAACTAAATTATTAAATATTTATACAATATTAATATATTATAGATGGTTAATATAGGAATGAAGATTTTATAAACCTATTATACTTATTATATATATTTATAAATAAAAAACCTATTTACTTAATAATAAAATCATCATTATATATATATATATATATATAAAGCCACTTAAGATTATATTATATATAAAGCTATATTGAGTGATTTATTATTTTACTCTTAAGGGTTATTGATTAATATAGTTATTATTATAATTATTCATTTTTTTAAAGCAACTTATTTTATATAATATTAGAAGATTATAAATTAATAGTTTTATTAAAAGGCTTCTTATAATATTATCTGAAGGCTATAATAGATTATTAGATAATATAATATTTATTTCTATTAATATAGTATTCTAAGTATAGTTTTTCCTATTAAAATAGCTTAGGCTATAAACTATATTTAGGATGAAATTTTGAATATAAGTATAGATTAAACTTATATTATAGGCGAGTAGACTTAATCTAAGGTTTTTATTCAATACATAGTTTTTCTTTATTGCATAAGAGTATAAATCTATTATATATAATAAAGTATACTATGTATAGTATATAATATATAAGCAAATAATATATATTATATATATCTTTATTTATCTAAGCATTTTGGAAAATTTAAATACTTATATATTTTATTTTTAAGTTTAAATTTAAATTTTTTATATTATATATTCAAATTAAACTTATAGTTTATTGTTTTAAGATTTATATATAATTAATTTCTTTTTAATTTATCTAACAAAGGATATATAGTTTTTTTATTATTTATAATAAATTAATAATTTTATTTCATAATAAGATTAATAATATAATTGATTCAAATATATATAGTATATTATTTAATAATATATTTAATATAATAAGATATTTAATATAACAGTATATTTAATAGAATACTATACTTAATATAATAATATATGAAGTATAATAATATTTTAAGTATAATAATATATTAAATATAATAATATATTTATTATTTAAAGTTTTTATATATAATAATAATGTTTATAATTAATATTTTTTTTATAAATATAAAAAATAAAATTATATTAATCTATTAAACTATTAGTTTTATTTATTTATTAATAATAAAATATTATAGTTTTATAAATATAAATTAAATTCTTCATTATATAAAAATCTTTTATTATAATCTTTTAATTTCTTTAATTATTATTAAGAGTAATATTTTTTAAGACTTTTTAATTAATTATTATTTAGAATTTAAATAATATTTTTTAAGACTTTTTAATTAATTATTATTTAGAATTTAAATAATATTTTTATTAGATTTATTATATTATATATATTTTTCTTTTAAACTAAAACTTCTTTTAAATATTTTATTTATACTTATAAATAATATATTATATATATACTAATCCTTTTAATAAAAAAGAATATTAATTAAAAATATTAATAAGAATTAATTATAAAATTCGTTATGTTATTAGAAATAAAATCAAAATAAATTAATTAATATAATATTCTTATATATTAATGAGTAATCCGTTTATAATAAAATATTTAAAACATATAATATATAATTTAATATATTAATTTATTTTTGAAATATTTACTTATTTAATTTTTATTTTATATATCTTATATTATATATTATAATTATTATAATATTTATTAAAGACTTTAATAAATATAATTATTTTATATTTTGTTATTTACTAATATATAAAATGAATTAAACATAATATAATTAAACATAAATATTTATATTAAAAATGAATAAAAATGTTTTTAGAAGAAGTCTTATTTTATATTATGTTTTATAAATAAATTTAATCAATATTTTATATTTAATAACGCATTTTATAGAAAGATATCTTAATTTTATTCTAACTTTTCTTAATTTGGGATATAACTATTAAGAATAAGTTAATAATTAAAATAATACTATTAATTTATGCTTAATAACCTAAGGCTTTAAGATAATATATATAAGTATTAATAATATATTAAATAACCTTAATTATATTATATAAATATTTTATATTAAAGCTCTTATTTATTCTATTATATTTTTACTTTAATATTAAAATATAATAAATAAGCAATATTATAATTAAATTAATAGTTTATTTTAGTATATTCTTTAATATCTATAAATTAAAAATAAAACTAAATAAGCGTCTATATTAGATTATAAACTAAACTCTCACTAAGATTAATACATAAATCCTTAAGAGTATTTTTAAATTTAATAATTTAAATCCTTAATAAAACTAACGACACGCTAATCAAAATTAGAATATTTATAAAATGAATATATTATAAACTATAATACTTAGATAATTTAATAACTTTTAGTGACTATAAAAGATAAAATTAATTTAAGCTTATAGTATATATAATATATAATAGAAAATAGAAAAAGTTTTTAAAATTAATTATATGTAATCCTATAAATAAAATATTTCATATAAAGAAATACTAAGCTTAATTAGAAAGTAAAGATTAATTAAAAAATATATATATTAAGCTTTAAAAAATATACTTAGTTAAATATCTATATATATTTAATATTATAAAAGTTTTTTTAAAAAAGCCTATATTTAAATAAAATTCTTTATTATATTATTTATCTTAGAAATTATAAAAATAAACATAAAATAAATATAAGGCTATATAATAGTAAATAAAATACTAATTAATACTTAAATTAAAATTATAAATATAAATTATATATTATTATATTAGTGATTCTAAGAAACTATTAATAGTAAAGAAACCTTAAGTGAATATATATAAAGCTTTTTATAATCTTTTGCTTAATATAATAATAAACTTAATTTGAGTTAATTTTATAATTAATTATATTTTAATTTATTTTAATATTATTTTTATAATATTATTTAAAACACTAAAGAGTTTATTAGATAATATTAAATATTTAATAACTAAAGATTTATCTTTTCATTTACTATATATTATTAAATCAAAAAATAATATTAAAAAACTAAATTATTATTATTATAGAAAAATATATTTATATACTTAAGAATTTAATAAATAAATAAGTATTTAAATTTATAAATATAATAATTAAAATAATATACATGATATAAGCTTTATATAATATTACTTTATTTATTTAATTAAATTTTAAAAAGTATTTTATATAATTATTTGTAATAAATAATTTTAAATATTAATTAAAATAAATAGGCTTAAAATTTTAAATTGTTAAATAAATTAAAAGCTATATTACTTTATAAATAAATTATTTTTATTTTTATAATTAAATCTTAAAAGAATTCTTTATTATAATAAGAATCTTATAGTTCTTTAATTGATTATTAATATTACTTATTTTATATATTAATAATCTTTATAGAATCTTTTAGTATCTATTAGGCATTATAATAATAAATTATATAAATAATATAAATATTAAATATAATATGAAAATAGTAATAATTTTATTAAAAATGATTTAATTCTTATATAAAGACTAACCTAAATCAATTAAATTTATATTTAAAATTAATATAAATGTTTTTAATTATTTTATCTATATTTATAGGTTAAATATAAAATAAATATATATTTATTTTATTATAATTAAATTAATAAAGTTTTTATAAATATTTTATATTTGATTATATAAAGAAATGTAATATAAGATATATTTTATAAAAATGCTTATTAAGCTTAGTAAATAATTTATTTAAACTTCTATATATATTTATTATTTATTTTTTATTATATTACAAATAAACTGTATATTCAAGTTAGTATTCTTTGTATGTATATATTTATTTTTTAATAAGTATATATAATAAATTTAATAATTTAAATTATATTTTAATATTTAATAAGAATATATTTAAAATAATTATAAATATATTTATATCAAGTATAATAAAGCTATAGTTCATTATTATATTATTATTTATAAATATATATACTAGTTTATTTAAACTAATTATTATTATACTTATATTAATATTTATAATATTATAAGTTATAGTATTTTATATAAATATAATATTAATTTTAACTATGATTATACCCTAACTTAAAAATATATAAATTATAATACTTGAAATAATAATAATTATATTTAAATAAATAATTATAATATTTATAATAACTATAAATAAGTATATATTTAAGATTACTATTAACTCTATATTATTTATTATTACCTTTCTATAAATATATAAAATTCAAATTTAAGGATATTTTAAAATATTCTTACTTATTTTATATAATTATATAAACTATATTAATATTAATTATATAAAATATATATTTTCTACTAAACTAAAGAATCATAACTATATTTTATCTTTAATTCTTTTGATAAAGATATATTATTTATAAAAAAGATCCTAAATATAATTTATAATATAGTATAATTTATTAAGGTATATTTATTATAATCTTTCTTATACTTAATCTTATATCTATATACTTATATAAATAATATTTAATTTTAATTATTTAAATCTTTTATAATATTTATATTAAATAAATCTATATAATCTTATTAGTTTTTAGTATAAATAAATTAAATATATATATATATATATATTATTTATTATTTTTATATATAGTTCTTAGTTTTGCTATGCTATAAATATTTTACACTTTAATAAAAATTTAATATTAGAAAATTATATTAATAAACTAATAATTAATAATATTATTAATTTATTATATTTATTCTTTTTATATATTTTACTTATAAAGATCATGAAATTTATTCCTCAATTTATTTTATATATTAATAATCCTTATTTATAATATACTGTTTATTTATTATAGTTAGAATATAGTATTTTAAGTTTTAATTTTTAACTATGTAAAGTAATAGCTTCTTAAATATTTAATAAATAAATATATTATTCTTTTTCCTAAGAATTTTTTAATTTATTAATTAATAATTAAACCTGATTATTTTTATAATATATATAACTATAAATATTATTTATAGACTTTCTAATATTATTTATTTTTATTAAAATATATATTTTAATTACTATATTAAGTATTAAGGTTTATTATAGAACATATATTTAATTATTAATGTTTTTATTTTATAAAACTTTTATTTAATATTTTTCTTTTTGTATATTAAAAATACAATATTTAATTATTAGTAGCTATATGAATTCAATTTTTATAAAAGTTTATTAAATCTAATAATTAATATTATTCAAGAAACTCTTCATTTTCTAATAAATTCAAATAATATATATCTATATTTATTTTTTCAAGGATTAGTAATAACTTAATCATTTATATATTATATTATTTGAATTTTACTATTTAAATATAAATATATTATTAATAAAAACTTAATTTTAATTTAATCTTCTTAAAAATATATAAAGCTGTATTATTAATTAAATTAATTAACTATAGATATTTACTTTTAATATAAACCTATATTTTTATAAATATAATTTAACTTAATAATAATTTTACAATCTTTTTTCTATAAATCTTTATTTTATTTTTATTTATTATTAAAAATTATAATCTTAAAAATCCGTATCTTAATTATTAGTTAGAATTTAAATAATATTTATATTTAATTTCTTATTTTATATATAATATATTATAAAATTAAAGCTTTCTTTTACTATTTTATATATTATTATATATAGTTTATTATATATATTCTATTTAATCTAATTAAAGTAATATTTATTATGAATATTAATAAAAGATTAATAAAAACCTCATTAATTATATTAAAAATAAATTAAATAGTAAACAAATAAATTTAATTAGTTATGTTAAAAATAAAGCATAAAATGAATAAATATATTTAAGATTATAAAATATAAATTAATCACTTTTTTATTATAAAATATTTTTTATATGAAATATATAATTTAAGATTTTAATTTATTTTCAAGAAAATATTCGTTAATTTTTATTTTATATATTTCTTTTTAATATATTATTTATTATATACTATATTTATTATACTATATATTAAAGGTTTAATTATATATTATTATTATATATTATATGTTATAATATAGTAGAGAAATACGTTTTTGATTATAAATATTAATCTATTCTTCTAAAAGAATATATATATATTTAATGATTATATTATATTTATGCTTAAATATATATATAGAATCTTTTAAAGTATATACTTTTAGTATTATCTAAATTACTAAATTTAAAAATCTTTGTATGTTATTTAATAATTTATTAATATATCTTCTATAATAATATTAATAATATAAAATAATAATAGTTATATATTTAAGAATATATTGAATTTTTCTTATCTATAAAATATTTAATTAATATTATAAGAAAAGATTATATATTATTATTAGTTAAATATTAATTTTTATTTTATATAATTTTAATATTTAATACTATTAAATAATAGTAATATTATATAATTTATAAATATATTAATATTATTATATGATTGATAAGTATAATAATATTATTTAATATAGGGAACTATATACAGATATATTAATATATCAATATATCAGTCTGATGGATCCTACCGATCTGATTAACCTTAATAGCTACTGCCTGCTAATATATAGCTATAGTAGACCTCTTCATTGATTTATACGATCGATAGAATTTATACTTTAATATATTGTTTATATAAATATATTTATTCTATTCTATGTTTAATAAATTATAAGCCTAGCGCTACTGCTCCACTAATTTTATATAATTATTATCCTTTTTATAGATTCTTAGTATATATTTTCTTTTAATATATCAATATTATTTAATTACTAAACTAAGAATATTAATAAAATAATAATTACTATTATATTACTTATATATTTTAATGTTATTATATTAGTTATCTTTATATTATTAATATAGTAAGCTTAATATACTCTTATTAATTATTTTAACTATAATATTATTTATTTAATAACTTATTAATTTTATTAGCTTACTTTCATTAAGTATACTAAGGATAGTAATCTTACTTAATATAATAATATCTTATATTAAATATAGATTAATCTTAAATAATATTATAAAAGCTTTAATTATAAACTTATAAAAAATCTAAATATTATTTTTTTATATAAATTAATTAAAGAATTATTATTTTATTTATAATATTTAAAAATATATATTTAATTACTAGTAATTTATTAATATAGAATCTTAATTATTATACTGATATTAATCTTAAAATAGTTAATATTATTACTTATTATAATTAATTAATTAAGAATTATTTTTATTATATTAAAATAATTAATAAAATAAAAGTTAATAATAATATAACACTTTTTCTATAAGTATAACTAAATATATATTATATTATAACTATAATCTACTTTTTATTCAATATATTTATATTATTTATTTTTAAGTTAAAAACTTTTAAAAAAATAATTTATTAAAAAGAAATTTAATAAATTATTAAATAAAAAGAATAAATATAACGCTTATTAAGCTAATATTAACTTTAATAATAATAATATTATTATTAATATTAAAGGATTATTTTCATTTTTACTTATACTTTATTTATAATAAGTAATAATTAATAATTATTATTTATTATTATTGATTAAATAATAATTAATTATTTTTACTTATTATTATTAATGAAGTAATTTATATATAATTATAAATTCTTAATTTCATTAATAATAATAGTATTTAAGTATATATAAAAAATTGTTTTTATATCTTTTTACTATTATTAATATAGGTTTTTAATTTTAGTATATTTAAATATATATTAAGATATTGTTTAGATTTCTTTCATCGATACTTTTATATAGGAGTTATTCTTATTATTAAAGATATTAAACTGTTTATCATAGGTATGAATATATATAAAGATTATATTATAATTATTTAATAATATAATTTATTTAATAATATATATTAATATTTTTATAGTTAATACTTAATAAATATTCATTTTTTAATTAGTTTTAGGTTTATTATAGATTTTAGCTTTTAAATTAGAATAATAATGTTTTTATTTATATTAACGAAGGTATATATATCTTATAGACTAAATTTAATACTAGAGGTTTTTAAATATAGATTAATAAAAATAATTGTATTTAATTATTAAATAATATAATTTAGATAATAATATTATTATCCTTTTATTATTTATAATGATTAATATTTATTTTATCTTATATTAAGTCTTTTATTATTATTTTTAATATATATAAATAAATTATAATATAATCTCATAGCTATATTATAATAAATATTTTATACTTATTAATTCTAAGAACTAATATTATAATAATTATCTAATAGCTAAATTTATTTAATATAGATTAATCTTTATTATTATAAAATATATACCTAAACTATTTAATGATATATATAGATTTATTTAATAAATTTAATTATTTATTATTAAAGGGTATTACTTACTTTATACCTTTCCTTAATAGAAAGATTTAATATATTTAGGTTTATTTTATTACAAAGAAATTTAATATTACTTATATTATTACTAAGTTTATTTATATAATATAAATATACTTTAATATAATAATTAAATTCTTTGATATTAATAATAAAAATACATTTATTAAGAAATATATATTAAATATTTTTAAGCTTATTAATATATAATATAAATATTCTCTTTTATTATTATAAATTTAATTATTATATTAAATAATACATATATATTATTATTATTAGTAAGAATAATAATTTATTTTTTTAGGCTAAGGCTATTATATACTCTATATATATTAAGAATATTAAGCTATTATTTTAATCTTTCTAATTTTATTATACTATATAAGGCTTTATGCAAGGTTAAATTATTAATTAATTATTTTAAGTATTATATAATAAATAGCTATTTTTATATCTTAAAAGAAGCTTATAAACCTAGTATTACGCTTTATAATTATATAAAATATATTAAATTATATAAACATATTACCTTATTTATTATATTTTTATATATATTATTATATAATATTATTATAAGTATTATAATATTGAATATTTATTTTATATTATCTATAAAACCGGTTTATTAAGATATTAAAGAAGTTTTATTAACTAATATTATTCTTATTATTAATATTATTTATTATTCTTATATTAATTTATTAATTATAATAAACTTATTTATATTACCCTTAATCATTAAAAGCTTATTATCTAAATATTAAAATATAATAATAATATTATTAAATTAATACCCTTTTTTATAAACTACCTATTTTAGTTTATAAAAGCCTTAGTTATTATATAAATTATTATTTATTAATAACCATAGCTTATATAATATATTAAATACACTATTTAATATACTATTAATTTAATCTGTTATTAAATTAAATTAAATATTTATTATTTATTTTATTTATATTAATATTAATAATAATATTCCTGGAATATTAAAAGAAGCCCTTTATTTTAATAAACTATAATATTAAAGGATAATAATTAATATTAATCTCTATACCCCTATTACTTAATATATATAAATTAAAGTACCCTTATTTAAAAGGAGACTTAATATATTATTTTATTAAGTATTTATTAAGAAATATAATATATTTAATAACCTAATTTATTATAAAGCCTATTTTATTATTTATAATTTTATATAAATATATACTATTAATTATAATAAAATATATAATTTTATTATTTAATATAATTTATTAAGGATAATTATATATATTATTATACTTTATAAATAGATTTTATATTAAATAAATATTACATTTATCTACCTTAATGATAACCTTATTTATAAGATTTATATATTATTATTTACTAAATATATACTATAAATAATAGATTAATTTATTCTTTTATTTTCATTATAGGCTTTATATAGTTTTAAATAATCTAATTATAAATAATTTAACATATTAAACTAATTTCTTATAATCATTAATATAATCTTAATATCTTTTAATCCCATATATTCTTATATATAATAATCTGATTATAGCTATATATATTAATAATATAATAGCTATTAATAAGAATAATACTATTATACTATTTAGAATAGCCTTATTTAATTGATTTAAATATAAAAACCTTAGTTACTATTAGTATTTTCTTAGTTTTAAGATTATATAAATATTTAATTATATTATTATTAATCTATCTAGCTATATTAATCTATCTAGCTATATTAAATATATCCTATAATACTCTTATATATTTAATTATAAAGGTTAAAATATATTATTAAATAATAAAATATTATTAATAAGTATCTAAATCTAGTAGTGTCCTTATTATAGGAAATTATCCTAATCTAGCTTTTCCTATATTTATAAGATCATTATATAGTATAAATTTAAATATATAGTATATAAATATAATAAAATAAGTTCTTTATTATCTTATATATATGATTATTTATAGCCTTAGTTATAAATATTAATTACTATTATTTAATATTAATATTTATTTTAATATATTTATTGAAACTTTATATATTATTAATATTAATATAATTAAGTTTATTAAAGCCTTTATTATATAATTAAATAGATTAATTATTAACTAAACATTAAAGAAATAAGCTATTATTATTAAATTAATATATAGAGTTAAATATGTAGTATATTTAAATAATATCTTATAAGTATTATAGACACTAAAATTATTAATATTATTAAGTATTATTCTATATATTTAACTAATTTTATAATATAATAATAATATTCTTATTAATTTATTATATAATACTTATATTATCTTTGAATTATAATATATTATACTTTATTTTTATTTTATTTATTATTATTATAAAATTATATTTAATATATAATATATAATATCTATTAATATTGTTATTATTATATATATAAAGACTCTCCTTTATCCTGTATTTATTAAATATCTTATTTATCTAATTATAAAAGATCTTACCAATTAATAGATTTATATTAATTATTAAAAGCTACTTTATACTATAAACTATAATATATTTATGATAATTTAAGGGTATATTATAGGGAACTATATATCAATATATTAATATCTTAATTTAACACTATATCCACATAACTAATACAAGGCAATAATAAAAGTATCGACTCTAAGAATTCCCTACTCTATATTCTAAATACCGTAAATATTCAGGTAAGCTTCTTAATATTATAATATTATATAATATATTAAATACTATAATTATTAGCAGCTTATTATTGTATATATTAAGACCTTCTTCTATAGTAAATTTAATTCTTACTATAGTTATTAACTATAGGTATAACCTTCTTTTCTTTAATAATATTAATATTATTAATTTATATAATATAATAAATAATTCTTTTATTAGAATTTTAATAAAAGGATTAATAGATTATAGCTATCTAGATTAAGATTAGCCTTATAGCCTCTTTATTTATAGCTTATTAATCTTATATTCTATAGATATTAGATTATTAATAATAAATACTTAGTTTATATTTAAAGAATATAATAATATTTTATTTAATAAAGAATTTAATAATAATATATATTATTTTTTTATTCTTAAATAATCTTTATAAATTAAATTATCTTAATTAAATAATTAATAATATCTTATATAATTAATATATTATTCTATATTAAGAATATAAATATTTTAATAAATTATATATTAAATAATTATCTATATAAAAAATAAAATAATATATTAACGAAATATAATATTTATTAAGATTATATATTAATAAAAACTGTTCTAAAAAATAAAAAGCTTAATAAATAAAGTATAATATATTTATTTATATATTAAAAATATTTTTTAATATTTATACTAAGATTAATTAATAAGTATATTAATTTAATAATTTATTATTAATTATATAGATAATTAAGATAATTATAAATAAATAAATAGTATAATAGTATTAAAATTTATATAATTATTATTAAGTATTATATAGATCTAGATAGATTAGTTTAGATATATAAGATTCAAGTTATCTTTATTATATTTATGCTTGAAGGCCTCTCTATATATATATCCCTGCGATATATATTTATATATAATATATATATATATATATTAAATCCTATTAATCTAATTAACCCTAATAGTTATTACCTGCTAATATAAAGCTATAATAAACTTCTTCTTTAATCTATAAAATTAATAGAATTTATACTCTAATATATTATTTATATTAATATATTTATTCTATTCTATATTGAATATTATTATATAATTAATATATTTATTCTATTCTATATTTAATATTATTATATAATTAATATATATAATAATATTATTATATAACTGATAAATATAATATTATTATTATATAACTTATAAATATAATATTCTTATTATACAACTTATAAATGTAATAATATTATTACATAATTTATATATATAATAATTAGTTATTTATTTTATTTAAATTTAATAAATTATATTCAGTTTGATTTAATAATAATATTTTTTATATTAATTTAAATATTTTATATTAAGAATTAATAGATTTAATATATATATTATAAAATAATTTAATATATTTAATATATTTTTATTAAAATAGTTTATTTAAATATATAGAAGATTTTATAATAAATTAAAATAATATTAAACTTATATTTTATTAATTTATTAATTTTATTTTAAAAATTATATATTATTATTAATATAAATAAACTTTATTAAATAATCTATTTTTTAATTATTTTATTAATAATTATATGCTTTTTTTTTAATAATATCTATTTTATAATTATTAATTATATAAATATTTAATATTTTAATTTAAAATTACTTATTTTAAGTTTAATTTTTATAGATAAAATTTTATTTATAATTATTAACTAAGTTTTATATATATATTTATTAGTATAATACTATAGATTTTATTTATTATATTATAATATATTTATTAAATATTTTTCATATTTTAAAAGATTTAGTTTATTTATATATTTATTTTATTTATATATTTATTTAACTTATATATATATTTTATTTATATATTTATTTAATCTATTTATATATTTAATTTATATATTTAATTTATTTTTATTTAAAAATATTTATTATATTATTTTTTTATTTTTTAATATTATAAGTTTATTTATTATATATAATTTATTTTAAGAAATTTATAAATTAAAAATTAAAATTTTATAAAAATAGCTTTTAAATATATAATATATTCTTATAATAATTTGAAAAAACAAATAATATTACTATATATTTATATATATTTTAAAAATTAAAATATAAATAGTTTATTTATTTTTAAATATAATTTAATAAATTCTTAAAGTTAATTAAAATTATATATAATTATTTAAATCTTTTATATATTATAATAATAAATTTATTCCTTATTTTTAAATAATATAAATTTAATAAATGATTTATTATTTATTATTATAATATAATTATAATATTTTTAATAATTATATAAAACCAAATTATAATTATAGTAAATATATATTTAAAAAAAATATAATTATTAAATTCTTTTAATTTAATATTAATAATTTTATATTATATTTTATAATTTTTAAAAAGTTATAAATATAAATCTTTAAAATATATTTATTATTATATATATAATCTTGTTTTAAGTATATTTAATTGTTTTTATATAAGATTTATTAAGTATAAAATATGTATTATCTTTTAAATTTATTATATATATAAGAAATATATTTTTAATTAATTATTTATTAATGTAAATAAAATATAATATATTTATTTAATATTATAATATTTAATATTTAATATTAATATTAATATATTAATTTCTATATTAATATATACTTTACTTTTTAGGTATATAATTTTAATAATCTTTTTATAACTATTAATAATAAATAATTTATTATTTTAAAAAGCTTAAAATAATTATTTTAAATAAATTCTATTTTTAATTTTAAAAATATATAATTAAATAATATATTCTTTAATTTTTTAAAATATAAATATATTATTAAATTATTTTATTAAATATATAAATATATTATTATTAAGAGTTTTATTAATTATACTTCTATATTAATAATATAATTTTATAATATTTATAAAAAAGTATATAATACTATAATTAAAGTCTTTAATTATTTTTGAATATTATATACTATTAAATATAATATATTCTTTTTGGAATTGATTAATATAATATATAATTATTTTTATATTATTAATAAACTTATAATATGTATGAAATTTTAATTATTATAAATAAATATTATTTTAATAGCTTTAAATTCTTAATTAGAATTTTATAAATTTAATTTTTAAAAAATATTATAAAACTAACTATAAATATTTTTATTATATTTATAATATACTCTTAATATATAACTTTTTAAGATTGTTAGATTTTAATAAAAATCTATAATAATTATTTTTATTTAAAATTAAATATTATATTATATAAATATATTTATTTAATATTAAATTAAATTTATAAATTTATATAAACTTATATTAATTATATTATTAATTTAAATAAAGCCTAATATAGTATATTAATATATAATACATTATATATATCTATATATATATATATATATATTATAATTATTATTTTAATATTATTACAGCAATTACCATATAGGGAGAGTCAGGCAGAGGCGGCACGAGATATATTCCAAGGTAGCTATGCCTATATTGCAAGACTGAAGCTTGCAGGCTCAGGGCTTCGCCCGTGAGCCTCCAAGCTAACTCTAGGGAACCGCTAAGATTATGTGACATGCTCTGCAGGTTATATACCCTATAGTATAGGGTAGGTTATTTTACTTTATAATACATATTTTTAATTTATTAAAATTTTTAATTAAATATAATCTAATATAAAATAATTAACTATTTATAATAATAATTATTATATAGAGTAACTTAAATAAATATATTATAAAATCTACTTTAAGATAGCTATATTTATAATATAAACTTAAACCTTATTAGATTAGGGTTTTATTTATAAGTCTTTAAACTTAACTCTCAGAGATTATTAATATTATATAATTTATTATATAAGCTATTTATATTATATTAAAAAATAAATTATTTAAATTTTATAATAATATTTAATTATATTATTAATTATTATATATTAATATTATATTAAAAAATAAAAATATATAAATATTAAAAACTATATATATATATTATAATAAATAATATATAATAAGATTTTTATATATTAATTATAAAATATTTATTAAAGCTATATTATTATTTATATTTTTTTATAGTATATAAAAACTTTTTATTATATTTAAATATTTAAATAATATTTTTATTATTTATAAATATTATTATATTAATTGATTAATTAATTTAATTTAATTTATTTATTATTAATAAGATTTAAAAAATAATATTTTTATTCTTATATATTTAAATATTAAAATAATATATTTTTTTAAATTAAATATTAATAAAATAAATTAATATTAATAAAATAAATAAAACATTAATAATATAAATTAAATATTAATAAAATAAATTAATAAAATATATTAAATTATTTTATTAATAAAACTTGAATTTTAATTTTTATTATATTAATTTTATATTATTATAATAAATTTTTAATTTATATATTAATATTATAATTTTATTATTAAAAATATATAAAACTTTAATAAAAGTTTAATATATTTTTATAAAAATTACTTTTTATTTTCATTTTTTTTCTTATTATAGTTTTTATTATAATATATTTATATTATTTTATATTAATTTTATTAAATACTTTATAATTTTATTTTATTATTATTAATTATTAAATATATATATATATTATAGAATATAATTAATATAATTAATATATTTATATTTTAAATTTTAAATTTTAAATTTATTTTAATATAAATTTATGTAAAAAAATAATTTTTATTTTATATATTTATTATAAATTATTTTATTAATAATTAAACTTATAATTAAATTATTAAATTTTTAAATATTAAATTTTTTTATTTATTCTTTATATTATTATTTAAAATTTTTTATTATATTAAATTATATTTTTAAATATATTAATAAAAATAATAATATAATAATAATAAGAATTATTTTTATAATAAAAATTTTTATTTAATATATTATATTAAATTTAAAAAATCTTATTATTTTAATTTTAAAAGATAAAAATAAATATTTTATTATTAAATCTTTAAATTTTATTATAATAATAAAATAATTTATTTTATAATATAAAATAAATAATTTTTAAATTAAATTATATAATATTAATAATCTCTTAGAATTAAACTTAAGAGTTTATAAATAATATTTTAAATTTATAAACTTTAACTTTTTATATAAATATAATTATTTAAATATATATTTTATATTAACTTTATTTAGCTTTTTTATATAATAATTATTATAATAATTCTTATTATATTTCTTATTATAATTATAATATAGATTTTTAAAATTATATAAAAATATATTAATATTTTTATTAATTTTATTTATATTTATAATCTTTTTTATTTTATATTATTAAATAAAAAAATATTAAATTTAATAATAATAAGCTTTATTATTATAGTATATATTATATAAATAGAGTTAATTAGAGATAATATAAAATATATTTTAAGATAGTTATATTTATATTATAAAATTAAAGCTTATAGGCTTAGTTAGTGCTTTATTTATTAATCTATGAGTAAATTTTAAGAGATTATTAATATTATATAATCTATTCTATAAATTATTTATTCTATATTATAAAATAAATTATTTTAATTCTATAATAATTATTTTTTTCTTCTTTTATAAATATTTATATTTATAAATAAATTTAATTTTATAATCTTTTATTAAAATAATATTATAATATTAATATATTATTTATATTATTTAAGCTTTTTAATAAATTATAAATCTTATAATATTAAAATATTATTATATAAATAATTTATTTAATTTTTATAATTATAGCTTTTATTAATAATTAATAATATTATTTTATTATTATAAATTATTATTATTATATTTATATATATATATATATATATATATATTTTTATTTTTATTTTTATTTTTATTTTTAGCTTTTTAATATTTTATTTTTTATTTATTCTTTTATAATATAGATTTTTATCTTTAAATATTATATATTATTTTTTATTATTATATATTTATTTATTTATTATTATTATTATTATTAATAATAAATAATTAAAATTAATTTTATTAAAAAATAAAAATATAAATAAATATATATATTTTATAAAAACTATAATATTTTAATAATATTCTATAATAATATTTATTTTATTTTTAGAATATTATAAAATCTTAAATATTTTTATTTTAAATATTTTTTTATTTATAATATTTATTTATTATTAAATATTTTATTATATTATTATTCTTTTTAATTAATATTTTTAAATAAATTTATATTATTTAATAAAATTAATTTTTATTTTTATTAAAAATAATAATTATATTAAATAATAAAAAATAATAATAATATTATTATTATTTTTATTATATATTAATAAAACTTTTATATTATATTATTAAATATTTTTTTTAATATTATTTAATTAAAATTTTATATATATTATTTATTTAAAATTTTATATATAATATTTATAAATATATATTATTAAATAAAAGTTTTTTTTAATTATTATTTTATAAATTAAATATATTTTTATTTTAAAGTTTTTTAATTAATATATTAAATTTAAATTTATATTTAAATTATAAATTATTTTTAATAAAAAGCTTTTAATATTTTTATTATAAAAATTATTATTTATAATTAATATATATTTAAAATTTTAAAAATAAAATAAATTATTTTTTATTAAATTATTTTTATTTAATAAAAATATATATAATTTTTTTAAATTTAAATTATATAAATTATTTTTTTTTAATAAAATAATAAAATATTTTATTTTTTTAATTTAATATTTATTTTTATATATTTAAATTATTAAATTTAATTTTAAAAATTAATATATATTTAATATTTAATAAAAATAATTAATAAAAATATTATTAAAATTTTTATAATTTTAAATTTTTATTAATATTTATATATAAATATATAATTTTTTAATTTTAATTTTATTATTTATAAAAATTATAAATATTTATTAAATATTATATATATAAATAATAAAATTATTTATATTAATTAATTTTAAAAAATAATATTTAATTATTTAAATTTTTATTTTTTTAAAAACTTTTATTAATAATATTTATTTTAATATAATTATTAAAATTTATTTATATTATTATATTAATTTAATTTTTAATTTAAATTAATATATATATATATATAATAAAATTTTAAAAATTAAATTTAAATTTAAAAATATAATTATTTTTTAATTATTAATTTTTTTAATATTTTTATAATATTTTATTTTTTATTTATTTAATAATTATTTTATAATTTTAAATTATATAATTTTTTTATAATAATAAAAATATTAAATTTTATTAAAATTATTTATATTTTAAAATTAAAATATAAAATTATTTTTTTAATTTTATATTAAAATTAAAAAATAAAAATAATAATTAAATAATTTTTTTATATTTTATTAATAAAATTTAAATATAAAAAATTTTTATTATAATAAATTATTTTTATTTTAAAAATTTTATAATTTTATACTTTTATTAAATTAAATTTATAATTTTTTAAAAAATTTTATA
The DNA here is from genome assembly GCA_020081605.1 of Albifimbria verrucaria. Lineage (NCBI taxonomy): Eukaryota > Fungi > Ascomycota > Sordariomycetes > Hypocreales > Stachybotryaceae > Albifimbria > Albifimbria verrucaria. The sequence goes on from JAHREC010000062.1 coordinate 1,648,198, forward strand.
TTTTATTATTAATAAAAATTAAATAATTTTTAAGATTTTTTTAATTTAATATAAAAAAATAAAATTTTTATTTTTTATTATTTTTAAAATTATATTTTTTAAATAAATTAAAATAAATATAAAAATCTTATAAAAATTAAAAAATTTTTATTTAATATTTTTTATTATTAAATAATTTAATTTTTATAATTTAAAAATTTTTAAATTAAAATAATAATTTATTTTTAAATTTATTTTAATTATTTTAAATTTTTATTTTTAAATTTTTAATTATTTATTTAAATATTAATTTTATTATATTTTATAATTATAATTTATATAATTAAATATATAAAAAAATTTTATAATTTTTTATATTATTTTTAATTTTTTAAAATTTTATAATTTTTTTATATTATTTTTAATTTTTAAAATTTTAAATTAATTATTATATTTTTAAGAATAATAATATATTTTAAATAAAAAATATTTTTAATTTTAATTTTATTATTATTTTAATATAAATTTAATTATTAAATATTTATCTTTTAATTTTTATAATAAAATATATTTTTTAAAATTCTTTTTAATTTTTTTAATTATATAATATTTTATTAAATTATTAATATAAAATTTTATATTTAAATAATAATTAAAATATATTTATTATTTATAATTAATTTATTAAATATATATATTAAAAAATTAAATATATTTTTAATTAAAAATATAATTTATATTAATTTATTATTATTAATATTTTAATTATATTTTAATAATATTTTTTTAAATAATAAAAAATAAAAATTTTAATATTATTATAATATTTTTTATATAAATAAAATTAAATAAAAATAATATAAAATATATTTTAAAATAATTATATTTATATTATAAAATTAAAATTTATAAGCTTAAGGTTTTATTTATAAGCTTTTAAATTAATTTTAAAAATTATTAATATTATATAATTTATTTTATAAATTATTTATTTTATATTATAAAATAAATTATTATAATTTTATAATATTAATAATTTTTAAAATTAATTTAAAGGCTTATAATTTTTATATAATATATTTAAAAAAACTTTTATAATTATAAAAAAATATATTATTAATAAAACTTATAATATATTTAATATATTATATTATATTAAAAAATAAAATATATATAATTTATTTATTTATTAAATAATTATTTATAAAATAATTAAAATAATATATTAATAAAATATAATATTTATTAAAGATATATATTAATAAAATATTATATTTATTTAAAATATATATTAATAAAAATAAAAAACTTAATATAATATATTTATTTATATATATATAATTTATTATTAATATTTATATTAATATTAATTAATTATATATAAAATTTAAATATTTATAAAAAAATAAATAATAATATAATTTTAATATTATTATAATTATTATTTTATATTATATATATTTATATATATATATTTATATATAATATAAAATAATATAAAATAATATAAAATAATATAAAATAATATAAAATAATATAAAATAATATAAAATAATATAAAATAATATAAAATAATATAAAATAATATAAAATAATATTAATAATATAATTTATATAAATATATTAATAATTAAATAAATAAACTTTTAAATCTTATTTTTTAAATTATATAATTTAATAATAATTATTAATTTTTAATAAATATTAAATTTATTTTTATAATATTTTTAATAATTATAATATATTTAACTATATTCTATAATTTACTTATTATTATCTCTTATAGAAAGTAAAATAAAAGTTTAAAATATTAATTTCTTTTATATAAATCTCATTATATCATTTTTTTCATCTTTCCTATTTCCTCTCTAGCCTCTAACTTTCGCCTAATCATTCATTTTGCTTATCGCCCCTGTTATTACATTAACCACTCATTTTCAACTCTTTCTTTACTCATGTCATCATGTTTCCTGCAAGGTCATCGTTCTGTCCTAATGTTTGCCGCGCCCTTTCGCGGCGATCATATGGCACCGTAGTGAGCCCGCTTGCCTACGATCTCCACGAGCCAACCTCTCCGAAGACGGACAATCAAACCGCTCCCATCCTCTTCCTTCACGGCCTCTTTGGGTCGAAGAAGAACAACAGAGCTATCAGCAAGTTAGGGGCCATCGACTTCGTCACATAGATGTCCTTCCCACTAACTAGGCTTCCAGAGCCTTGGCACGTGATCTAGGACGTTATGTTTATGCACTGGTAAGTGCCAATCTCATTGACGTGCCAAATTACCGTAAAATCGTGGCGCTAAGATACCAATCTCAAGGACTTAAGGAACCACGGCGAATCGCCGCACAATGCGCGACATGATTACATGGCAATGGCAAGCGATGTGTCTGAATTTATTCGAAATCATCGACTCCAACAGTCGACTCTCATCGGCCATTCCATGTAGGCAACACCTTCAGGCATACTCATACCCAACTATGAATCGTCACCATCTCCATTGTTTCCTGCTAACCTCGACTTACATTAATGTCATAGGGGCGCGAAGACAGCGATGACTCTGGCACTACAAGAACCAGGGGTTGTTGCTGATTTGGTAGCTGTTGATAATGCCCCTGTTGATGCGATCTTGAGCCGCGATTTTGCGAAGTACGTCCAAGGAATGAGAAAAATCCAGGATGCAGGTGTCACTCGACAATCTGAGGCAGATAAAATTCTCCAAAAATACGAAGAGGTGAGGCTCGTGCTTATACTCCCAATCTTCACATTTGCCTTTGGACTGACAGCGTCCTCGAACGGAACAGGACTTGCCTATTCGGCAATTCCTACTAGGGAACCTCCATCGCCCACAAGGCTCCAATACCCAGGCGTTCCGATTTCCTTAGATATATTAGGGAGATCGTTAGACAATCTTGGCGATTTTCCTTTCAAGAACCCCTCGGAGGTTCGATTCGAAAAACCTGCTCTGTTCGTTCGGGAACGAGGAGCAAGTACGTCCCAGACGAGGTCTTGCCATTAATCGGTCAATTTTCCCTCGGTTCCGCTTGGTAGACGTCGACGCCGGGCATTGGCTCATATCCGAACAACCGGAAGCGTTTAGGAGAGGTATATTTTTCTTATCATCAGTAAACTCTTTGCTTGAACGCCTCACTGATTGGGTACAGCTGTCGTAGAATTCTTGTCCGCCGCCGAATAGCGGAGACCACAAGAAAATGCAACCCTAAATGAAAGTGATAAGTAGAATTGTACTTTACGCCGTGTTATACTTTAGATTAGATTAGAGTAAACCCACTATAAGAAGACGACAGACAGGTGAATTTACAACCACTTTGTGACTGCCTTCTAAGAACTTCATGCCGTCTGTTCAATTTTTTGTTTTAATTTTTTTTTTTTGAAGGGAATCAGAATTTGGGAGGAACCACTTGACCAATGCCATGTTACATTTTACACCTCGACTCATCTAGTAATGTGCACCTGACTACAGCTTACGGTCCATTGATGCACTTTCATCACTGCACGACCCGCATCATTCACGCTCGTGATACTCGCACGTATTTGACCGAGATGTAACCGAGCCTTTTGCCATTCATTGGGGACAATACCAAGCCCCTCGCCGCCTTTGTGATGCTACGCCAGTTGCAATGACCCAAATAAAGCCAGGAGAGTGTATCAAACGTGGAGCATCCTATGCCATTTTCACATTGTTCGTCAAACGACCTTAAACCTCCTCCAGCACACGCTCCTTGAACTCCCTCTCAACCTTCTGGCCCTGGTCATCCGTGCCTGACTCGCCATGCAGCGCCATCAAAGCACCAAGATCGAACTTGGGTGCCTTCAGCAGCTTCACCTTTCGGATGTGGACCTATCAGGTAATTGTTAGCCCCTAGTCTCGATAAAGGCAGCGTGGCCAGCCGCGAGGCTCTTCCTATTGTTCCGACTTACGTTCTGCAGAGGGTAGATACCCTGTGTGGACTTCTCGATCTCACGGCCGATGACCTCGGGAATGAGCTTGGAGGTGAGCTGGGTGAGGGTGCAGCTGGAGGCCTCACGCTGGATGATATCGATCATCTTTCGTCGGATGGCACGAATCTGAGAAGAGGCAGCGTAGGTAGTCTTCTTGATCTGGTTGGGGCGCCTCTTGGTGAAAGCGATGGCGAATAGACGAATGAGGTAGTCGTCGGTGGTCTTGACAGTGACGTTGGCCTCAATCAGGCTCTGCCACTTGCGAACGAGAGAACGCAGCTTGTCGGAAGTGAAGTCCAGGCCGTGGAAGTTGGTCAGGCAGTTCTTGCCCTGGACTTCATCGATGCGAAGGCGGACCTTGCGGAACGAGTGGTCCTCATCCTTCTGCAAATCGGCGAGGAAACCTCAACGATGCGGCCCTTCAGAGCGTCGTTGGCGTTCTTGAGACCAGTGGTGCGGTTCACGAGGGTCTTGCCGACACTGCGCAAATCGTCAGTAACTGTTCCAGGGGCTCAAAATCCTGACTGGTTGCCTGTCTCGACTTACTCTCGAACGTTAAAAGGGTTGGGAGCCTGTCAAACTTCTAGTCAGTTCCAATGATTCTCTCATAAACAGAAATTGGTGGTTGTGCTGCTGACCTTGATAGAGTACCAATCCTTGCGGGTGAAGGGGTCAACGGTCTTCTTCTTGAGACCCTTCTTGCCCTTAGAGAGTCGCTTGTTCCTGTGAATTAATTAGATGCTGTTACAACGAGATATCACACGCGCAACACTTACTTTCCAACCGCCATGATTGCTGGATCACTGGTACGCAGTTGGATGAATTCGTGAATGTAGGAACGGATTGGTGGAGGGGCGAAATAATTTCAAGTCTTTGTGTGCCATAGCTTAGGTCTAGGCGAATCGGTGGAAATGGCGGATAAACATTGCTCCATACCCGGTGCTGAAATTCACTGTAGTAACTCACACTGTGCCCGTCCGCCCTCCTTTTTTCTGTAATAGTGTGAGACGCCCTGGTACGGTACGTACCCTACTACCACCACAATGGTTATTCCCTCAATACCTGGCGTGGAAATACATCCCTGTCACTACTACTTTCTACGCCCTCGTGCATGGAGGGATATGTAAGGCGAATGCCCAGCTCATAAATAAAATCATTACCTAGATGAATCCCATTCATATTTATGTATCGTCCGCCATGACATTATAAAGTAATTACTTCCGTAGCAGCCTAACTGTCTTGACAATCTACGACGTCCCATCTACCCAAGTGGCAGCTGAATTAGCGAGCCTTCTCACTCTGTGCCCTAGTTCGAGATACCTTGGCGTTGTGTGCATCTGCCATGTACAAGCGAGGTATATCACGTGCCATTGGCAAGCTTGAGGGCTTCCTAAGCTTAGATACGGTGCGGGATGTCTGAGCCCCAGGCAATTGCCAAATCCATTGAAGATACCTTGCAAGGTTTGGCGGGCCCGGGACCCTCCCTTCTCCCAGTGTTTCTTTCTTTTTGTTTTTCTTCTTTTTCTTTTCTCTTTCCTTTCCGTTTCTAGACCCATCGTTGACGAAGAACTTTTCAATATTAAGACGGATTCATTCTAAGCAGTGCGAGCCTCTTTCCTACTAGCACTGCTTCCACGATTACGAATCTACGTGTCGCTCACAGAATTAGACGCTTAATGAATGGTACCCACACTCGCCACACCAATGTTGAGTAGAGTTTTTCTATTCGGATGTATCGATTTGTTCGAGGGAAAATCGGCAGGAATACATAACTGTTTGTCATGCAAGTGATAACTCAGACCCAACGGTAAAAATTTACTCTAGTATGGCTGCCTTGGATAACAAACAATTGCTTTATTCACTCGTTATCATCAATGCTCGATGAATGGTACGAATCCGACATAGGACCGTCACCCTGTTCAACCATCCCTTAAAAAAGAAAGAAAGAAAGCAAGGAAGAGAAAGGAAATACCATCCCTGGACTTGGTACTGTACACCTCGTATCATGGAACTGGTGTATACGCACCAGGACCCAGTGGTACGAGACATCTGGAACCTTGAGTTGTGCTCCGACAAAGAGTCTGACTCTATTGAACAAAGCCCTTCCCCGGGTTACGCTGAAGGTTATAAAGGCACTGGGCTGTGCAGTAGCCCGGTAGCTGTTATACCAGTGTTCATCCTTATTAATCCACCTCAAATGTAAAATTACAGTTGCGCAATTCCCTGTGGACACGCACATATGATCCGGTTATCGAATTCAACTCGTCTTTGTCGCTGACTTCATTCAGACGTAGGGCTGGGTTCATAGATAGTCGCATTTGTCAATGTTCTCCTTCGATGAGTCCCAGACTTCAAAACTTGGAAAACTGTAATAACAATCTGCACAAGATAACCCATCAGCCTGGGGTGAACTTCACTTTAATCGAGTGCGGTTGAGAAGAGTTCGTAATTACCAGAATTAACATCCATTAAAGGCTCTCCCGGTTGGACGTTGGTTGCGTGGGTATGAGCACTTTCAACAGTGATGACAGTGTCTGATTGACGGTGGTGGAGGCTAGGTGACGTAGGGAGATCAGGAGCAGCTGGTGCTAATGGGTATACGGCCATCTTGCTGAGGATATCGGCAACTCTTTTAGGAGAGCTGGGGACCACAAGAGATCCTTTGATCGTCTTTGGGGCGGTAATGGATGGCTCCGTTGCACTCGAGCGTAGTAACCTGGGTCTTTGCTTCGATCCCGCATTGCGACCAAGTGAATCTCTCCGTTGTTGGCTACTCGCTTCAACCATTGCTAGAACTCGCGCACTTCAGTGTGGCTGGCTGGCTTGCGGTTTAATGGTTCATGGCACAGAGAAACAGGCCGCGGCCACATGAAATAGGTTCATGTCTGCCACGCTTGGCTCCGGGTATGCAACAAGGTTAATGTACAACTGCTGGTGCACGGGGCTTGCATTGGGTAAACTGGGGCTACGTGCATCATCAAAGTGATGTGTTCAATGCTGCATTGGGTGCCAACTATGTGGCTTGTAATGTTTGGTCCCAAGTATTGGGTGGATATGTATCCCGTTGGACCTTCTGATGGTCGACCTGCATGCAATGTGGGGGCTTACCTATATCACCCACTCACAACGTTCAGCATTGCTACCCAACGATGAGCTAAATGGAGATCTATAGCTCATGGAAGTTCAAGGACAAAAAGTTTGAACAGAGGCATGGCATGATTCTTGTGAAACAAAGTCGCAGTAGCCTTGAAGTTAGACCCGACACTTAAACGCGTTTATTCACTAGAGCCTAAACAGTTCCAGGACCCCCAGGTAAGCTCACAAGTGCTGCCAATGCGCGAAGGCCCTTCCTGAAGCGCTTGTGAATTGTTCCACTCCATTCCCTTCAGTTAATGATCGATACTAAGAGTGCATCCGTTAGAACACAATATTAAATGCGTTGGCTACGGGTGATCACTTACTCCTCCCAGATTCTCCCTTGGACAGCCTGAAGTTCCTCCGTTGTTAGTCGTTTACCAGCCGTGAAATAACCTAGAAGATCAGTACCAAGCATTGCGAAAAGCCAATGCTGAGCCATACCTGCAGTGATTTTCGCATCGATCTCGACCCGGGAGTCGGCTGGTATGAGCTCTTCTGGCAATTCAACTCGTTCGTGGATCGGAATCCTTGTGTTTGTTAGACTTCCAAGGCTTGATAGCACAAATATTGGTTCAATAATCACCCTTGCCCAACGATTGCATCGTGTTTCATGCTTTGAAAGTATTAGTAGTGGCAATTAACATGCTAAACAATATTTTCCTTCCGTTGTCTTCTGATTTTCTCGAGGCTTGTGTCTTTGGCTTGTCCCTGAATCCTAATAAAGGGCAAGCGGGCATAAGGAAGATTTTACTCACTTGCTCATGCTCAACATTCTGTCTATCTTCTTAATCCCTAGCCAATGAAGGATGTCTGGCATCAAGGCTTGAAACCGCATATCCTTTACCCCGGCAATGTTTTCTGTTCTTCGGAAGTAGTCGGAAGCTCTATCGGCTCCCCGCTTCCGGGCATTGTACACAACTACCCGTACGTGTTAACCATATGGTGCCCAAGCAAGTTCCGTTTCATGACGGACTAGGACCTACGATACTGCAAACATTGTCAGATACAAGAACAAAAACTAGTAAGGTTGGAGCACTTACTTTGGTGACTTCACCCAGTGCCCGACCTTCCTTTCGGAAGTAGATGACGACGCCACTCCCACCATTCTGGGCTTCTTTCACGGCCTCCTCGATGCCGAAGATTAGGTAAGGGCGACAAGTGCAGATATCCGACCCGAAGACATCACTTCCGTTGCACTATACTGTATCAGCAAGGTTCACGTCATCTTAATCATGTCCATACCTCGTCGTGGATTCTTAAAGATAGGCGAACCGATTCATCAGACATTTTTGCAGGGTCTCCGAAACAGTACACGGTAAGGCCACCTGTCTTATCAGTAAATCCATCACAAACCGCACGCCCTCGATCTCGTTGCATTTAACGTACCAATGGGTGGGAGAAAGACTTTAATGTCACCTCGTGTAATAAGCTGCTTTGATGTGAGCCTCTGCCACAACCCTCAGCAACAAACCTTACCTCCGGATAGCTTCCACCAGTATGCTCAAATAAGGATCGGCGCAGAGTTCCTTCGTCTGAATTAAGTCAGTCTAATAGAAGAAGCACCTTGGTACTTTAGTGACTGACCAATCCCAAATCTTTCCGCTACACCAGGCAGATACCAGACCTAGACGTAAGTATTAGTAACCTGTAATGCGCCTCCTTTTTCTAGGGTGTACTTACTGGTTCAACAGCGAACTTAGTAACCGCAAGCTCGCCCAGCTCGTTGACGCAGACTTTGCCATCAGGTACACTTGAAGGAAGTCAGTTATTGAGCAGCTCTTTGTCGCGAATGTTGATTCATACAGCCGTCCAGCCTTAACACTTTCCTCCAGTTCCGGTAGCTATAGCAGTTCTTAGTAAATATTTTATAGTTTCGAAAGTTATCACCAGAAAATCCGTGCCTTCATATGAGCTCTTGTGATTGCAATAGTAGGGCGGATATCGACTTATGACTTGTGAGCTCTATGGTCGAGCCAATACTAATTGCGAACAGAGGGGGCAGACCGTTTTCTTGCTCAGCAATGTTCTTAAAAGCCCAAGGGGCTAGGTGACCCCATGGGTCCATGGCGACGATTTTCTTTGGATCCCCATTGCGGAAATGGTCCAATTTGCGCTGCAGGCTCCGTGTTCGTGAAATCAGGTCTTGATGTGTCTGCTATCAGCTTCTGTAACAATGGTGACTCGTTCAGGATAGCCAGACCTATGGTCAGTGTTCAGTTCCTTGCTAGCAACTGCTAGAGCATAGTAAATCGAGTAGGAGCCACCACTGAATGCCTATCTTAGCGACATAAAACATAGTACGGGAGGCCCTCTGGACTCGAACTTACTGTGCTAAGGCCAAGTTGAGTATCATGATCATAAGGGTAGGAAGGTCGGCTTACCTCCAATAGCTGTACAAACGACAATACAATTAGCAAGTATGAGACTTATCACGATGGAAAGCCAACAAACCATTTCGCCGTCGAATAGTTGAAGAGGATCGTAAAACAACAACTGGACCTCGTTTTTGGACATCAGGATTACCCCACTCCATTGGGAGTGGGTTGATTCAATTTGCTTAGGATACGTGCTTTAGAAGTGAGAACACGTTATTGACATGCAGGATATCTGAGTTGAGGATATGAATACTCACGTAAGAATGATCCGGGATGTAAGGCCATGTCGTTGAGTGGGAGATGCCGGACCAGCTATAGGGAAACGACGGGTTCCAAAGATGAGGCGCCTCGGTTTGGGTCCTCAATTGCTGTTGTGTTCGCCCCTGGTTGCCCTCCGTTGTTCGAGATATTTCCAGCTCCGGCTATATGAGAGGGAGAGGCGTCGGCATAAGGAGTTTGCGCAACTGAATCAAGCTTGGAAGATAATGCTTCAATAGTTGCCAAAAGCCGCGACTGGGTCTCCTGCATTTCATGCAGAACGGCCGTTACATCCGGCGACGCCTCTTGAGTGGCCATATTTCAGAATGCGTTGGTGTTGAATGCGCTTCTCAATGAGATCTGTTGGAATATCTTGGTGATTCCACAAGTGATAAGTGGATGGCCTCGACGGACAAAGAGATGTTGACGTTGGTCACGAGACGTTAGGTTAGGTTGAGTAGGTGAGACAGGCATTCACAACTGCGGAGAATGACGCTACATCCTTACCTCACCCCTACCTCTCTACCTACCTAGTACCCAAAGTGTTAAGCCATAGCCGTTGTGGCACCTTATTTCATTCCCAATAGGTACCTAACGTCAACCCAATTTGTCAACTCAGGCATCTTCTCCACGAAGCCTTTTTACAAGCCTGTCACCTGTCTCATGACAGGTCTGTCGTTAGAGTCGCATTGCTACTTAGGTAGTTAAATCAAGATGACACTGGCACTTTCCCTATCGAAGCAGATATGTGGGCGTATCTAGATCACTGGACCTGCCATGTGTACCATGAACGGTGATTATGGGATGTAATTGGGACCTTTTCTCTCATTCCGCAACTGCAATACACGCTTCATCTCATTACGAATCCAATGTCACAGCGTGTTTTCCCATATCTTTGAGGAATCAATTCTCTATCGGGCCTCCGAGGACGCATATCGTTTTGTCTGTTCCTATCTTTCGATGGTTGTATCTTCCCATGCTGGAAGTGCATGTCGATCTTGTCGTTATCATCCCGCTGTGCTAAGTGGTATTTAGTGCGGGGTTGGCCCACCCATAGTGGCACCAATGCGCTTCGATCTCTCGATAGTGGGTACATACGAGGGAGATGCACTTGGGTTGGCAGTCTCCCATGTACCTTTCTTATCTTATGCAAAATTAGTACCCTTGCATAACTATCTTACCAGTACACTCTTATTAACAGCACTGTGAGCCACCCCGGCGGCTCGGGCAGATACCTCAGGGTACCTCGTCCACCACAATGGTGCGCAGAGGTAGACGTGATGCACGTGCAATCCTAGCAAGCGTGAAAAACGCGGCCGCGTAGGTGCAGCCAATGCGCCGACTGCTAAATATCAAAGCATCGTCATTCGGTAACGTGTGGGTTCTTACAACCTCCTGTCTCCAAGAACCTCATCATGGGCAAGCGAAAGAAGTCATCCAGAGGACCGGTCGGTCCAAAAAGGTACGCCATCGAAAGCATCAATTTCACTTGGTGCGCGGTACGCTAATACCCTGCTAGAAAGATCCGTTGCCCTCGTCATTCACCTGTCTCTTCTGCAACCATGAGAAATCCGTCATAGTAAAACTCGACAAGAAGGCCGGTGTTGGACAATTGGATTGTCGGCTATGCGGCCAGCAGTTTCAATGCGCCATAAATTGTAAATACATCCGACTCAACAGCAGCATCATTGCGCTCACGTTTTCTTCCCGCAGATCTCTCCGCGCCTGTTGACGTTTACGGCGAATGGGTCGATGCAGCAGGTACACGCTCTATAACTATCTTCCGCAAGCGCTCACTAACTTACCGTATCAGACGCCGTTGCGAAGGGGAACAGCGACGAGCTTGCGCACGCCGGTGCGGCTAGGACCGCTTCTACGGGGCGCATTGCGAACAGTAGAGTCACAAACGACGAGGACGATGACGAGAGACGATATGAGGGTGACGATATAATTGAGGACGACGATGAATACTGAAATACGTCTACACCTGAAGCAAAGCCAAATTCATTGCTTGGCTTGCTATGTCCTAGTGATCGGCGACCTATTTTTCTAGGCATGCGCAGAGAACTCATGTTCAGCTTTCTCAAATTGTGTAGAACCTGTCGCCAAAGTCGCCTAGGCCTGGCACTATGTAACTGCGAATTGGTCAGCGGATACGCGCTCTGGGGGCTGTAGGGCCCGCCGTACTTCTTCTCATCCAGACCCTGCGTGGTATTAGCAAGTGGCAACCCTAAGTGTATGAGGATTGGACATGGTCTGCTCACCTCATCGATAAATGCGGTAACGACCGTGAGTCGAGGGAACTTGACAGCGAATCTGCTTACACCTTCTGGGCTAGCTATTAGGTTGAGGAAAAGAATATGATCCTCCGGTACTCCTCTTGATTTGAGTACCTCTACTGCCATGGTGGCCGATCCTCCTAGTTTCTGCGAGTTAGCATGTTATCTCCCCATCAGAATGTGCTATGGATTGGAACTTGAGTGGGTGCTAAAGCTAGGAAGAGTATCGAACCTGTTGCAAACATGGGATCGAGCAGCAGAACCCAACGGTCAGCAATATCTTCTGGGAGCTTGTCATAAAATAGCTTGGGCTGCGCAGTTTCCTCGTCTCGTTGAATCAGGATCTTGCCAATTCGAACGGATCGGCAACAGTCACGCAAGCCCTGCTCCATTGCCTCGCCAGCTCGCATGATTGAGACGCCACATATTTTGCCTTGGAACATGAGTCCATTATAGGTGCGGCCAACAGGTGTTGTCACTCTGTGTTCAATCACTGGTAGGTGGTTCAAGCCTTCCTCCACTAGCAATCGAATAATTCGGTTTGAGTAGAAGATAAAGTCGGCCCTCTCAGTATCTTTGTTTCTTATCATCCTATGAGCCTCGCGTGTCAGTAAGCTGTCGTGCATGTCCTGCTCAATGCGGCTTGGGCAACATACGAAAGAAGGGCGATCAGCTGCGGTGTCTGGGGTAGGACGCGGACGTTGTCGAAGCGAACCTTGGCCGACACAGTAGCACTTGGCTTCTGGTCCTGCGCAACGAAATCCGGGCCAACGCATTGCGTAGGGGAGCAACCGCAGCTTTCTGGTCGGCCATGGCTACACAATTACCCAATTGATAACAGCTTTTCGAGTTATAGAACTTCTTTCACACACGTAGGTGCCTTCGGTGTGTCAGTCAAGCCTGGTGTTAGCGATGTGTACAGTCGTTAAATGATGGTTTGCGCGAATGAAGCTGTACACGTGAGCTGGTTCGAGACCGACCTCTTCAAATAAGTCGTGTGCCTTATCCACGCCTTATCGCGCTTACCCTATGACTATATGCTACTACCCACTCGTAGCGACTTACCTAGTGGATTGGTACCTCGCTGTCCAATTAAGTAACGTGCCCTGTTGAAAGGTAAATTTATTAATCACATGCATGCATTGTTGGGTCCTTAGGGGCTTCTCGTCATGGGCAGAAGCAACGCCCCACTGTGAGCAAGTGTAGATAACCCGTGAATAAGCCCTCGCAGCTCGTTTACATACACGCGAACCCTTACGTATACGAACCTAGCGAGAAAAGATGCATGTGAAAATATGACCAAGCTGATTGTAGCTTATACAGTACAAGATTCACAATATTTCACTTGGTGTTGGCATTGGTGGTATTGTGGCTTGGAATTGATGGTATAGGGTATGGCAACGAGAGCGGGGTGTTGTTCCCGCTTAAACCAAGGTACGTTATCTACCTAGGTATCTGGCTTGAGCCACCATCTGGCTGCACCACACTGTCTGCACGAGGCGAGAAAATTGTTAGTGCCTCTACCCACTACCTTACTTAATGTACTTCAGTCCGTACCGAAAGTACCTTGGTAGCGAGGCAGGTACTGAAAGGAGGAGGCAGGTGGGCAGCAGATTGTAGGTTTACGTAAGGCACAGTAAACCTCTAGCACTCTATGCGACGCGCGATGGTCATCATTCGTGTTCCCATATTTATCATATTTTGTGGTGCTGATGGCATCACTGCGGTTTTCGCATACGCGAATATAGCGCTTGCGAAGATTGAATTGCTGATAGACTTTCGCAGTCAACTTCCTCATGGCATGAATCAATCGTCTGTTGCCGTGCGTCTACGGCGGCTACCCGCTACACAATGACAGCGTCACCACAGGGCTCGAAGGGCGACGAACCAGGGCGTAGAAAACTCATGACTTATGGGAAAACATCGCGGAAGCGTCTACAGAACAACACCCTCCCAATGATACCATACAACACAGCAACAACTCTATCGAGAACCCACAAATCCCAGCAAAGAGTCAAATCCAAACGAGCTTCATTACACAAAGCCAGGCGGCCTTATCACTGAAGGGGACAGAGGAAAACAACGCCATTCTGCGCCAATATGGACCAAGAACCGGAAACCCCGGAGACGGTAAACCGGCTAAGCATTATGTCACGGCCACTTCTGGCACTGTCTCACCAAGCCGTGGAGCAAAGCTCAGGACCATGCGTCAAAACTGCACCAGGACTCAAATCCAAAACCAGCTGTTAGCACTGGTGATTACATCAACCAACGAAGAGCCGCCAACGCCAGTCATGCTCCTACAATGACAATAGCCCCTTGTCCCCGGCTTCAAACACCAAACAGACAGACACTGATGCCTCCCAATCTACGTATTTCCAACGTACAGAAGGGCAGAAACGGTCGTTATCACCCGCAAAACCACGACGCCGGCGCCTGATCGATACGCTGGCAGCCCAAAAACGGCGAGCCCAGAACCAGATTTAAATTTGAAGCAGAATGACGACCTTTCAGAACCGTCGCAATCCGATCTCAGTTTTACGCCCAGCAGCCAACGGCCTGTTACCGATCGAGATACACGTTTACGGCAGGATCACCGCTCGAGGGATACTCCAAAGCGAAGGAAAGTAAAATACACATACAGTCAATCCCGGAGCTTTATCGGAGAGTCGCAGATCTCAGGAGTAGGGCTTGATACAGGCGAGAGTGATCCACTTCTCCTCGAGTCCTTGCTTTCAGAGACATCCAAAGCTCCAAGCCCTGATGCCTTTGATTTCACGGATGACCTTGAGGAGGATGTGGTCTCTAGGACTGTGATCAAAAGTGCCCATGAATTGCGCCGAGCAGGCGCACACAACCGTTTTGCTGATGAGATGGAAGATCTGCTCTTCAGAATTGGATCTCCAAATTGCGATGCCTTGACAATGCGGCGCAACGCCTTGCTAGAACTAGCAACGAAACTCGAACGCGCGGAATTTATTGACCAATTCCGCAACCATGCTGCCCGTGACAAGATTGCACAAGACATTGGCGCTGAGAAGGACTTGGTCTGTGCAGTCGCTCTAGCAGCAATTCTGATTATATTCTTATCATCGGGTCCGGCACCACACCTATTACGACAGTTGGCGGAGGATCATGTGGGGAGATTTCTCTGCCGAATCCTCCATGTACAAGAAGAGCTCAAGCACCTTGCTTCTCAAAGAACTACGAACCTACCAAAGTCTAGCAGGTCCGCACTTGGACACGTTGAAAAGCTGTTGGTCAATATGCCAATATGGCACGGCTACAGTATCACGGCCCTGTCACCTCAAATTCTAGCCCTCCAGCTGCTTGAAATATTCTTTCGAGTGTCCGACGCCCAACACTTGGAAATGGTAGCGGGTGTTTTGGAGCCAGAGCTACTACTGCTAGCGGAGCATCATGCACAGCTATACTCAGAAGATCATGTTGCTATTGCTCTGATTGTTTCAATATTCGAGGCTCAATCGAGTGCGACTTCTGTGCTTAGCGAGAAGCCCACTAATGTTCTTCGGCTTTCGCCATTGGTCACCAAACTGTTTCCAAGAATACTAAGTGGCTGGCCACAGTCTGGAAGTGAGCTGGAGTCGAGTACCCTCAAGTTGGCTATCAACATCACCAACACTGAAAGTGGAGCTGCAGCCTTCAATAACGCGGCCATTCTGGCTGGCCTCATAAAGTGTATTGATAAAGGATTCTCGGCTCTGCAAGACCGCACAGTAGGGAGTCGTCTACCAAAGGAGGCTTATGACGGGTTACTCCTGATTCTCGGTGTAATGATCAATGTCATGGAGCATTGCCTACCTGCTCGTCAATCGATTGATGACGATTCTATGAAGACCTTGACAAGCCTTTACTTAACTAACCGCAGGTTCATGGACGAGGTTCGTGATTTATTACTCGCGCAAAGAGAGCCATATATCGCTAACTTGCCACTAGGTCGAGACAGGGAGAAATCCCAAATGACAATTCCACTCGGTTATTTGAGTGTTCTACTTGGCTATTTGGCCTTGGCTGTGCCTTCAGGCATCTCCTTGAGTGCCAGAATTCAGACTGAAGGCATCGACGGTCTTGTTGGAACCATTCAACAGTTGATCAGCATGTATAACAACTCTGGCAACAATGCAAAAGAGTTGGAAAGTCTTGTAAATGAACTACGAATTAGATTTCGATGTTGATATGCTAGTTTTGCTACTAGACCCAAGGGTAACCGTCATTTATCAGACATCAGTAGCAATGTGATCGAGGAAAGGTGGTGAAGTACCGTTCTGCTAGTGGACCGCTTGTGCAGGACATTCAGCGAGGGTCGAGCATTTCGGAGACAGTGCTGCGATAGTTTATGACATGGACTGGGGATTATTTATTGCTCTGCCGGTCTTCGCAACCTTTGATTTGGAAACAGGCGGATGGAACCAAGCGAGAAAATCTCGGGATATAAGATGGTGTGTCAAAGGACCAAGATTCATTCAGTAGCGTTCTTCGCTCCTCCAGTTCGTCATATGCATAGGCTTACTGTAACAACCCATATAGACGCCAGAGATGCTAAATGAAGGATGATATACTGTCATGATATTACTTATAGCAAACTTGAGACAAGTCATCAGACTCACATAATTACTACACAATACCGCTTGTGTGCATCCTGATATTACTGACTAGGTGGGTTAATATTCTTATGCGAATCTACATGTTACGTGTTACATTTATTTCACGGATACAAGTAAGGAGTCGAAGTAAGCTCGTCGGGTTTCGGTTGAAGATCCGGTGAGTGGTGCTGCCGAGTTGAAAATAATACCCAAAGTGGAAAACAGGCTTGATCGTGCCAGACAGTACCACGCGTCACTAGCGTTACAAGACCCTCGGAGATTAATCGTACTCGTATACGGGAGAGCTACGATAGGATATAGCTATGGATCGTCAGTCAACCTTGAGCCGAAAGAGAGTTCTGCTCCTGCTTGGAGGCGTCGTGTCTCACGTTAATATGATACCTTGCCTTCGGGGTTGTGGCACATCTGGTGTAGGTTGAACTTAGAGACCTTGCCTCCCTACAAGTATTTTAGGCAAGGAGGTACCTTGGTGGTATACAGAGGCAGAAAGGCCTTGCATGAGGCCTAGAAGTACAGAGAAAGTACTTTTGTATCCAGAACGTCCCGTTTCAGCTGGTCTGTACAATTACGTAATGCCTAGTTCCCATGTGACGACCGTCATCGTTCCAGTGGTTGAACAATCGATAACGAGACAAATTGCAAGCGCCTTGTCTACAACGCATTACATCGCTGTTGTACAGAGGGAAGTGTGCCAAGCAGAAGCCGCTCCCACTCTTGGATATCTTCTATTCTTATAATCAATTTATAATCCCTTCCTTGCACAGACTTGGAACATAATCGCCCAAATGCCGTCACCAAAGCAGAGAAAGGTCGCCATTGTCGGCAGCCGGTCTGTAGGTACGATTGCAGCTCGCAGCTCTGAATATACGATGGCAAATGCTAACAGTCGACGCAGGAAAATCATCCCTTGCAGTGCAATTCGTCGATGGACATTTTGTGGATAGTTACTATCCCACGATCGAGAATACCTTCAGCAAGACTATTCGACATAAAGGGCAGGACTTCTCTACCGAAATTGTAGACACTGCCGGCCAGGTTAGTCAAGAAACAGCCAATTCGTTACTGTTACACGAGGGCATAGCGAAAATACTGAATATACGGCCAGGATGAATACAGCATACTCAACTCAAAGCATTTCATTGGAATCCATGGCTATATGCTGGTATACTCTGTAGGATCTCTGCCATCCTTTGAAATGGTACAGGTTATTCGGGAAAAGATTCTCAACCATCTTGTAGGTACCCAAAACCCCTCTTCTTGAATTGACACGATAGAAGCTAATGCCGAGTCATCACTCAATGACAGGGAACCGAGTCTGTCCCCATCGTTATTGTGGGTAACAAGAGCGACCTACGACCAGAACAGCGACAAGTCACTCCGGAAGATGGCAAGAAGTTGGCAGAAAAGATCCAGTGTGGCTGGACAGAAGCCAGCGCGAGGTACAATGAGAATGTCAGCCGTGCCTTTGAGTTGTTGATTGCGCAAATCGAAAAGTCACAGAACCCAGGCGAAGCGCCGGATAAAGGTAACTGCCAGGTCATGTGAAGAGTTCTAAGAGGATCTTGGCATAGTAGTTATTTCGTTGCACGGCCAGGAGGGGCTGAGCATTGACATGCTTGTGTTGTAGTCAGTGGTGTCGATGGGCCTTGGAAGGAGTCGGCCGCATTCACTGCAGCGGGTTGCTACAGTATTATACGTTACAGTCGTTTGCACAGGGTACTGTGGCTCGTGTATCCCAAGAAGTATCGAAGCGACGGGTGTGCCAGCATAAATAATTAAAGAATGAAATAGATGAGCCAATATTTCGATGTTGGAACTAGCCAGAAAAAGAGCCAGGATAAGCCATCTTTCTTTACATCCCTAATCAAAACATTCTTGTGAACAACGCAGTCATGTCCTATCTCATCCAACCAGCCCGATTACTTAGGTAATTACCTAAATATAGTACCTGCAGTTTATAAACTAGGTACCTACCTACTTTAGTAGTAAGAGAGCTGGGAAGACGTTGGCAAGGCAGGCAGGCATACCTTCTGGCGCAGTACTACGTGGTAGATGGTAGGCAGTAGATGAGCAGTGCTGTGCTGCACTAACGAAGCTGTATGCACCACCGGATAAGGCAAGGTAGGCCTGTACACTGCCCCGCTACAGCCCTGGCTTTGAATTGACTCAACCTCATGCGAGACGCGGGGTCATCAGTGACTGACTGGAGGTCGAAAGAAAACCCCACCACAAATCATCTCTTCACTTATCGCGATCCTTCAGAAATTCCTTGCCTCTTCTCGACCAGCGTATTCCACTCGAGCCAAACACTCCATTTCTTGGCCTTGTGCTACCTCACGCTTCTTGTCGTGCTGCCTCTGCGCCACACACACAGTTTCAAACACCCTCCCTTTTCAGGTATGTTCTTCCCGAAAGATTCTGGAGGCTCCACAGATTCAACATCATGCGACGGTCACAGTCACGGGATCGTTCGACCATGTTTCTCAATTCTCGTGTTTTTATACATTTGTTCTACTCGATCTGAACCTGAATTCCTTTTGACTAATACGCTATGCAGTAAGCACGAGTTGGCCACGATGCTCGACGTGAACGACTTCATCGCCGAACGCGGCGGCAACCCCGAGAAAATCCGCGAGTCCCAGCGCCGCCGATATGCCAGTGTTGAGGTTGTGGACGAGGTGATTGCTCTCTTCGAAGATCACCGGAAGAGTACGTAAATAGGTTGTTCTATCGCCACAGGCAAGATTCTCGTCCGCTAATACCGCGACCGTCCGTCTACAGCAAACTACGGTGCGTCCCAGATCAGTAGCAAGATCAACGAAGTACAGAAACAGATTGGTGCCAAGAAGAAGGTAATCCTCGATATGTCTTCTCATCCAGAAATGTCACCCCGGCCATGAGCTCTGAGCGATGATCCACTAACGTGGTTTAGGCAAAAGAGAATGCAGATGATCTCCTGCAGCAAAAAATTGAGCTTGAGAAGGAGAAGAAGGCCATGGTTGAATCCGCAGCTGAGAAAGAGGCTCTGCTCAAAGCAAAGATCAAGACCGTGGGAAATATCGTCCACGAGTCCGTTCCCACCAGTGACAACGAGGTAAGATCCCCCTAATACGATGCTTTTCAACTTTGTGCTAACACAAACTCAAAGGATAATAACGCTGTCCAGAGAACCTGGGCACCTGAGGGTGTGACGGTCGAAAAACGACCTGTTCTCTCCCACCACGAGGTGCTACTCCGACTTGACGGCTATGACCCTGACCGTGGTGTCAAGGTAGTTGGTCACCGTGGCTATTTCCTGCGACAATGGGGCGTATTCCTCAACCAGGCCCTCATCAACTACGGTCTCGAATTTCTTACCCAACGGGGATACACTACGCTGCAAACGCCCCAATTCATGCTGAAGGAGTATATGGCCAAGACAGCCCAGTTGGAACAGTTTGACGAGGAGTTGTACAAGGTGGTTGATGGTGACAGCAAGAATGACAAGTATCTCATCGCAACCTCGGAGCAACCAATCTCTGCCTTCCATGCTGACGAGTGGCTCGTTGGTAAAGATCTTCCAATTAAGTAAGGTCCATTTCGGATTGCTCATATGCTGCATTTAGAGAAGGTTGATCTAAACGAGCACTCTTGCTAATCCACGGATTTAGATATGCTGGCTACAGCACCTGCTACCGTCGTGAGGCTGGCTCGCATGGTCGTGATGCGTGGGGTATTTACCGCGTTCATCAATTTGAGAAGGTATGATCCCTTGGCATTTGCTTCGGAAACACTTGCTCGTGAAATCAACGGCGCGGGTTTATGCATGATGTCGTTGACAATACTTACCATTGCTATAGATTGAGCAATTCCTCCTGACCGACCCCGAGAAATCTTGGGAGGCGTTTGATGACATGATCGCAATTTCAGAGGAGTTCTACAAGAGTCTCGGACTGCCATACCAGATTGTTGCTATTGTTTCTGGTGCGCTCAACAATGCCGCGGCTAAGAAATATGACTTGGAAGCCTGGTTTCCCTTCCAGGGCGAGTATAAAGAGCTGGTTTCCTGCTCTAACTGTACCGACTACCAGTCTCGAGCTCTCGAGATTCGGTTTGGTACCAAGATGCAAACCGACACTAAGAAACGATATGTTCATTGTCTGAACTCCACGCTATGCGCCACAACCCGAACCATGTGTTGTATTCTGGAGAACTACCAGACAGAAGACGTAGGTCGTTCCTGTTACCTCTAATCTCTAGATACATGGCTAATATATGTTCTACGTAGGGCTTGCGAGTGCCAGAACCGCTGCGAAAATATCTTCCTGGAGCGCCTGAATTTATTCCTTTCTCCAAGGAGTTGCCGAAGGAGAGCACATCACAGAAAACTCTACCGAAGAGGGAGAAGAATGCCAAATAAAAATCGAGCCGTGCCAGGATATATTTTGGGAGGAAGAATATTTACACCCGGATATGCCAATATTTCTACTGCATACGCGATAGATGGCACGCGGCTGAGGAGACTACAACCTGCACCATGGTAGAGTGTTTTGAGAAAATTTATGGACGGCGGATTACCTTTGAAGGGTAAATTATATGTCTCTGGACTGTCAACGCCGTATATAATTCGTAGAAGTCATTGCTTGCCGCAGACCCTTTGAGTGCTCATGATTCCATAGTGTGTGGTGTATGGACTCACACCAGTCAGTCCGCGCGTACCCTAGCCTACCCTGTAGACACACTGGTCCATTCCTGCCTTCACATAATGGTTCTCCCGCACTGATAACTACCTAGTACTTTGGGGTTGCAACCAGTGGGTTTCATGGCCTTTGTGAACCCCTAGAAGATATTGAGTGGTGAGAGGGTGATCGAAGGCAGCTTCGTGGTGTGTTGTGCTCTGTAGCCTTGGTCCCTGAATCAAGTCTAGTGTTGATTTGCCGCTCAAACACAAGACTGTGCGTTACAGTTCCTCATTGTTTTCCGTTATCAGCCTGAGCTCCTTTCCAGTCAAAACATAATTGGCCCTCACAAATACAACTGCAACGAATTGCAAAGCTATCGCACAAACATGAAGGGGAGCAGAATCGACTAGTAGGTCAACCGAACCTCCCTTCACCGAATGGGCGAAGTGTGAGCGCCGTAATGTCTGACCCGCAGCTGACATTGCTGAAATATAGCCGGAAGAACCGCGAATCATGAACCAGACACTTCAATGCCCCTTCTGCGCTTTTCAGCCGAACCAGGGCGAATATGAACTACTTCTTGTGTGTGCTGTACTCGGTGTCTATTTCCCGTTTGACGAAGCTCATAGGCATTCGTAGCATTTGGAAACAGATCACTCAGAGGACCCCTCGCCTTTTGTTGCATCTTCACAACCCGTCATTTGTCCTCATGGGGATTGTGGCGAATGTATCGCCCAGGACGAATTAGAGCATCATCTCAAAATGCATGATTTTGAGAGTGCTGATGATGCTCTTACGCCGAGCCAGCAGGACCAACAGCCACAGGCGTCCAAGGCCAAGGAGGCACCTCGCTCTCGCGTATCCGCTTCGGCAACTAAGTCGTCTAAACCAAGTAACATTAACCATCAAAAGGGCTCTGTTTCACAAGCCTGGAGAGCCTTATTTTCAAGGAACGAAGCCAAAGATAAGAACGAACATCACAGATCGCACCAGAAGACGAAGAAATCTAACAGCTCCGGTGACAAGATTAACTACAATGGGCGTGGCTCGGAAGCTGTATCTAAGCTATCTGCTAGGCTGGGGTTCGAAAAATACCTCCCCGTACCCAAGATTTCCCAGCTAACATGAGATGCTTAAGAAAACCGAGCTTGGAAGATTTGCGCATGAGGATGCAATGCCAACTTGGCTTGTGAGCATGCTGCAGCAAGATGGACAATTCTGTTCCAAAGGTGTGTTGCTCCTTGACTCAGGTCTCTGGAATATTCCCTAATGCTGAGTTGATATCATGAACAGGCATACTACAGGTATTACAACAGCTACTCGAGCATAGCCCATCAACCAGCTACGCTTACTTATGCCATCATCATGTGACACATGTTTCCAAACTCAGGCGAGAGGGTACACCGGAATCCAATCATCTGAACAAACATGACCGCTAAACTTACAGTGCAGGCGGTTTTTGTAGCTATCGGAATATACAGATGCTCGTCTCTCATTTAACTGCAACGCAGAAGGCAGGATCTGAACAATTCGGCACAGATTTTCCAAGCATCTTTCAAATTCAGGATCTCATCGAGAATGCATGGGATATGGGCATTAATCCTCAAGGTCGAGTCGAGACCGGTGGAATTAAAGGCACCCGGAAGTACATAGGAACGCCAGAGGTGGGTTGTGCAGGTCATCCCGCTGTCCTGTTGTAAAACTTTGCTCACTCCAGGTAGGCCCAAGCATTGTTTCGCAGTTTAAATATTCCGTAAGTCGCCGTATTTCTGCATGCCTGTCATTCACTCTCATTGACTATAACGTAGGTGCTGGGTGCAAGCTTTCAAGGACAAGGATCATGAAAATGCTAGGTCGTTGTTGTTTCAGGCCATAGAAGCCTACTTTCGGGGAGGGTGGGATGCCAAAGACGAATCAAAGCTGCGTCTCACGTCTTTAGCACCCATATATTTCCAGCATCGAGGTATGATTTTGCTATCTGAAGGTTTTACTAGGGCTAATGTGATGAAGGGCACTCTCTAACTATCATTGGATTCGAACGATTGGACAATGGCCAGGCCCAGCTCCTTGTGTTTGATCCGACGTTCCGGGACTCTCGTACGATCAGGCAGCTCGTCAACCAGACTTTCCAACCGAAAAAATCTATGGTGGATGGGTCTTTAGAGTCGTACCGCCGTGGCAAACAGTATCTCCGAAAATATCGTGAATTTGAGCTCTTATAGTAAGACAGGATCCCTTTACCTGTCCCATACATGCATATATATATGTATATATATATCTAACGGTGTCCTCACCCATGGATTCAGTCTAGGGAATAGAACCGCTGAGGCTTCACCGTCAAGCGAGAGAGCCTAATCTTCAAGTGTTTAAGAGGCATGTGGTTGATTTTTGAACCACTCCTGCAGCTTCTTCAAAGCCAAGCCACGATGGGAAATTTTGTTCTTCTCAGTCTTGTCCATCTCAGCATATCTGCATGTAAAGAGTCAATAATAGAAAGAATTTTAGGTAAAAGAGATGACTTACGTCTGGCCGTTGTACTCAAACACAGCATCCCACCCTGGGCGATGGTCAGCAACCGCAAGCTTTTGGACTCCACAAGCAGAACTTACCGAAATCAGGTGGCCCTCGAGGAGGCACTATCTTTCCCTTTTGTCGTATGTACATTAGCGATGGAATTAGGAATAGAGCGTGCCAGACATACCGGGCACCGGCCCTGGAAAAGGATGGGTTCCTGGCCGCGGCCTGGAGAGTAGCCAAATGTACAAACGGCCTCAGCCGACTTGTCTTCGTATGCAGCGAGGAGATTGTTGAGGCCCTGGTGACCGACGGTCGCCATGAACCATTTTCTGAATGTAGCCAAAGATGCTGTGTAAGCAGCAATGCTGAGTTGGAAGAAGGGAAAGACGTCAAACGTATGGATTGAGAGAAAGGACGCACATATATGGGCCAGGCAGTCCGCCCAGAGCAGCATAGCACAGCGAAGTATCTTCAACGAGAACCGGACCATCGATCTAGAGAAATGTTCAGCCCATGACTCCGTATGCAGTGTGGATCGAGGTATCATGGGCAGAAGGGGTGTAACAGGCATGTCTCACCAGCTCGGCAGCCCTTCGACACTTGGAAATGGTGACCTCCTCGATAGTGCCCTGGACCTCCTCCAAATCTAGAGCCTCGCTTCGCACTTCAATTTCAGGCTCGAGAATGGCCTTGACCTCACGTAGCTTGTTGGCATTGCCAGTGATGAAGTTGACACACTGCGGCATGACTTCGGTTCCCTGAGATAACCGCCCTAAAAGTGAATACCAGGGTGAAAAAGATGTCGGCAGCGACTAGTTTCAAGCCTGCCGAAATGAATCTCGAAGGAAATCTGCAAATGCTCCTTTGGTAGGTTCGCAAGCAGGTAAAAGGAGCAAGCACTCGGATGTGTTGCGGAAAGATTAGTCCAAGTTAAGTTATAAACCCACTAAGCACCAGACAGTTAAGCTGGCAACGTTAGCTGGTGGTGGGACAGGGTAGTAGTAGTCTTCGGCCACTGAGGAGTCAGTCGCCGAAGCGAGAGCCAAAGAGCTGCAGCTTTTGTGGAACACAATCTACTACATTCGCACACGATAAATGAAACAATTAGTACAGTGCAATGGCTTCAACTGTTTGCAAAGCATGGGTCATTTATATCCACTTTGTAGCTGCGGAGAGCTGCCCATGGTCTGCACCCTCAGCACTTCACTCTGCGTGGGGCATCTCAAAGACCAAGACACTCGTCATGCGTACGCTCGTGTTCAAACAACGTTGCAGTTACATGGTGAGGCCACGGTGGGCTGTTACATATCTAGGACGTGACATACATGTGGTGGTTGAGATGACGGTCGTGGTTGACAAGTTTGGCTCAGGCGATGAGGTGCCTTATTGCTCCTACAAACAGCAAGGCCCTCCATTTCAATGCGTTTGCCCCTGTCCGAAAGCTTCCAAGGCTCCTATTCTCGTCTATCCTCATGTATAGACTTACCACTGTTGGCCAGGTACCCTTTGCTCAACACGGCCTTACCCTGGCAGATATACTGAGATCCGGACAGACGGGCATGGCCGAATGGCCTCTGAGATACTGCGTGTAGAGTCTCAACTAATGGCACTTAGCCCGTCGTGTTGTCGCGTTTCCACTGTTCTACCCAAGCCACAATGCGATCTACATTTGACTCCATCTCATCCGATGTGTTGCTCGTCAGTTCAATGACAATTTCCTCATCAAAGGCTTCTCGGGCCTCCTGGAGTAGCACCTCCATAATCTCCGAGTCAAGATTCTCCTGTAGCTTAGCGTCGGCATAGTTTCTGCATCGTGCACACACGTACACCGTCGTTAGCTTCTCATGTACCGGGAGTATGGTGTTGTAATTGCTCGCTTCAGGTCTCGCAGCAGCTCCCCTTCAGATCAGATCTGACTCACCGTGCTGTAAGTCTATCATAAAGAGTGGATGAGTCTACTCGCAAGACCACAACCAGATCGACCCAACTGCGTGGAAAAAGGTCGCAGGCGTGCCAGTCAATCAGACAGTTACCGGCCTTAATATCATCTTCAACTGCATCCAGAAGCTATTCGTTCAAATCATGATAATGTCAGCCCTCGATACCCCTGTAGCACAGCCAAGGAGAAAACAGCACTGACCTTGTCCTCGTCCACAATCCAACTCTGGTGCTCATCGCTCCAGCCTTCGTGACACTCCTTGTCTTTAACAACCTGGTTTATTGACAGATGCCGTAGGCCTAGCCTTTCTGCTAGGTTCTCACAGTGCGTCGTTTTGCCCACGCCGGGCGTTCCAGTAATGATTATGTTTGGTGATTGCCGCATCTCTCAAACCGTCCTGGAGTAGGTGTCAGGAAGTAGAAGCTATAATGGATAAAACACTGGATGACTGTGATTGCTGCTCTCTCTCTACAGTCCCTACTGTGATGCTAGTGGCGGCAAGATTATCACTTAGAGTAGTAACATGCGTCTACTGGGGCCGACCCGCTTGTTGAATCTGAGACTGAGGAGCAAAATTACAAAGTGAACCAGTAGGGGCATAGCATGAGGTTGGAGAGGGGGTTAGTGGGAAAGAAAAAAAAAAAAAAACCAAAACAAAGAAAAAAAGAAGCCACTGAAAATTTAGAGCACTAGAGTCCACAAAAACCGCAACAACACGTCTTATCTTCAAATTGCTTCTATATATTGAAAATATGATGCATGTATGAACCGACCCAGCATATGCATCACAGCAAAACATCTCTCCTTTGCTTTACAGTAACCACGTGACGTGAGAGAGGAAATGTGAAGCATGCTTGCTCCATAACGGCGTCCAAATACGTGGCTAAGATAGATATCAAATGTCGTCAAGTATGAGGCCTGCGGCTCAAACGTCTAATAATTCGCCGTAACCCTGGCCACACCAACCACTAGATTGAGTGCTGCGTAGAAGAGATGGGGCCAGCAAGTGAAGAAACACCCTTGCCAGACACTTCAGATCAAGAAATCATAGAGCTTCTATCCCCTTCCCAATATGCAGACGTTGGGTCACGATGACCGTCTAAACTCCCACGCTTGCTCCTTCAACTTCTGCAAGCTCACCTTCGCCGTCAAGGCCGTCTCCGTCAGCGTACTCAAGCTTCTCCTGCTGCGCAATGGCCTGTGCCGAAACGATTTCGGCCAGTCTCTTTAATCGGGGAGTTTGGAGCCCTAGTAGAGCAATCACATGTTAGCAAGTCTCGTTCCGTCCAGCCAGTGTCTGCTGGGTAAGTCTTACATGAAGGGGTATACGTTTCCAGAGCAGTGATTGCTCGCGGCTCAGCAATCTCATAAGGCCCACTGTCTTCCATATCGACAGCCTGGAGCAAAAGTACATCGCTCTTTTCGGTGACTCGTGACGCTACTGCCTTCATAATCTCGCCGTTAATAGGCTGCTCGTAATCTGCAACCAAATACTGGTTGAGCAGCTTTTGAATTTGGTTAGGGAGAGCCTGTAACAAGTCAATAATGCTTCTTGTCTCATGAATAGTCGCATAACCCACATCCAGCAAATATCTTGAATGATTTCAATATCATTTAGCGTTGCCTTCTTCAGCTGCAGCAGCTTCGTTGCTTGCTATAGAGTTGATTAGTCTTGGCAATTGATTCTCAGCCACTGGGCCGCGATTGTTCCTACCATGAGATGCTCTAGCTGGAGGGTTCCCTCTGGCATATCGTGGCTCTTGCACCACTCTTCGATACGTGTGATATTGTAATTGATTTGCAGGCCTCGTTTCCAAGACAGGAAATTACGTCGCATAAGAAGGTCGTTGAAAGCAGTCACGCCAACAAGCTTCAGAAGCTCGGTAATTGTCTGTGTGATGATTGAATCTTCCAGATAGTATGCCTTCATGGCCCTAAAGACGCTATTGAGCAAGCTGAGCAGATTATCCATGCTATAAGCTGGAGCTGAGTTCGACTGCAGAAGCTTGCCCAAGAATCGGCTACTTTCATTGGTGATAAAGCCGGGAAGAGACTGAGACTCGATGATGGCAGGAATGATCATCTTTTGCAGCTTCTTCTTGAGAAGCGTAATCCAAGTGTGGTAAATGTTGAACTCCAGACTTTCCAGGTCATGCTTTACAATTTCCAGGAGACGATCGTATTCATAATTGTCTGTCTTCTGAGCTTCGTACCAGTCCTCAGCCAGGAACACAAAAGAAAGCATTTCGTGAACGTTGGATAGCCAGAAAGCGCCAGGGTTGATGGCATCATCACCGTCATGTTGCATGACCTCCTGTTGGATGGACTGCATGACATTGGCCAAGAACTTCTCTGACTCTTTCACAAAACCATTATTCCACATCTCTGAGGTGACGAGGTTGATAAGGTAAGAGGGAATAGCACCTCTTTATCCGAAGGCGGCGGAGTAGTGCTCGGCAGAGGGATTTTGAGGTTGCGGATTAGTCCCATAGTCACTTCCTCGTTTAGGCCATCCTCATCCGCCAAAAGACCCTCTAACTCTTCTTCGATACTGTCGACGCCAGGAATAAATGTTGACCCAGAAAGGTTCTGGCGGTGGGCTGTGCTAGTCACAGCCATCGAGACTGGACGAGGATTATAAGTACCACTGAATCGATCCAGGTCTCGCGGCTCAGCCCCGGCGCTTCGACGCTTAGGCTTCTTGGAGGAGACGAGGTTGATGAGGCCGCTGGTGGCTACCGGGGTGCGCCTGCTCCATTAGCAAGTTCTCCATTGACCGGTGCGTTTCGTTTGGCTAATTCGAGTGCGTCACGGAGCGCGTCTAGTTCCTGTCTCAAGCTCAGGTTGTCTTTCTCGTGTTGATTGCTATTTTGCCTTGCCGCCTCCAGCTCTGTGTTTGTGAGACGGAGTGACTCTCTGAGCTCACGTTCTTCTTCTTGCATTCGCTTTATGTTCGATGTAGATTCATCGAAAGCTTGCTGCAACTTCTTCATTTCATCTTCCATGGCTTGAAGGCGGGCAACTGCGATGCCTGCCTGGTTGGCTTCTGTCTGGAGTTCTTTTGTTCGGGCTTCAAGTGCATTATGGCGGTTTTTCCAAGATTTAATCTGGCTTTCGTAATTCTCCACTTGTGACACAAGGTTCTTGTTTTTCTCCTTCATAGAGCCAAGGGACTGGGTAAGTTCCACAACCTTATTCTCCAGTTTGTAGGAGATTTGCTTTAGGTCACGAGCCTCTTCACGGACCTTCTTGTACTCGCGGCGGGCACGCTTTCCACGCCACAGACTCTGGATAAGAGTGACCTTCCTGCGGTACTGCCGCCACGAGCGAAGCTGGCGTCGTGATCGCCAAACCCTTTGAATCACAAGGGCAGCGTTGCCAACTCGAGTCTCCATAATTCGCTTTCTCCGAAGATACCCTTTGGCTGCTGATTCAAAGAGAATGACATTGTTCCTAATTTTCAAGTATTTCTTACGCTCCGAATGTCCCCGCCATACACGCTGAATGGTGGTGGCGGCTTTGATAGTGCGTAGCTCCTGAGCCTGTCTCCTAGCAATATATGCCCTGGCTGCTGCTTGTGTGCGAATAATCGACTCACGAGCCTCCAGATAGCGGCGTCGGTAGAAGCTGGCTTTGAGGTTTTTCTGAATCAATGTGGCGCATTCGTTCAGGCGACTCGTTCGAAGATTTTCCAAGAAAGCAAGCATACCAGCTCGGAAAAAGATCTTGGTCAACCCCAGCTGATACTTGTCCAAACCCTTGGTGGTGCTCGTTCCGAGAGCCTTTGTTAGAATGGAGTTGGCCATTTCACGAATCTCTGCTGTCCACTGGTCCGAGTGAACCAGCATATAGTATCGGAGAGCGAACTCCTCATAAGTCCATCGAGTTGGGTAGCCCGCACAGCTGATGCGCACAGTTTCCAGCACACCACAGGCTCGAAGCTGGCTAAGAACCATGGGGCCTTCAAATTTCCAGGCCTCTTTAGCTTCATTTGGTTTAATGCATCGTATATAGTGCACGTCTGTGTTATTGATTGTGTTCATCAGTTCGATCAGAGACGACCGGAAGATACCACCAAGTGTGGGTTTCCTGTTCACAGCCACCCCGATCTTCCTACCAGCGGCGGGCTTGACAGCATTTGAGGATGCTGATGCGACATCTTTCTCTCGCACCGCTGATGCAGCATCCAGCACTTGTTTGAGAAAGTTGTTCGTTGTAGCCCGAAGGACAGCCATGTGCTCGTCCGGCACTGTATCTCGATTCTTCTCAATGAAGCCTTCTGACTCGTAGGTGACATCTACTGCATAATGGCATACAGTGAATGCTGACTTCCCGAATCTAGGCTTCTTGTAGAAAGCATGTTTATCGCTTGCGAAGTTGTGATGTAGCTTTGTGACAAACTGTTCGTCCGAGCCCATGGGAAGCCTAGATTCTTCATCCAGAAGCGAAAGGACACCCATCTTACCCTCAATCAGATCAATACATGGCTGATTATCCGAGAAATCGATAAAAGTCCAATCAATCTGTTCTCTGAGATATTCCTCCTGTTCTAGCTTGAAGACGTGTTGGTTGAACTCCTGCTGAAGCTTTTCGTTGGCATAATTAATACAGAACTGCTCGAACGAATTCTTGGCGAAGTGTTCGAAGCCATAGATATCCAAAACGCCAATGAATGAAACAACACGGTTGAGCACTTCCTCAGTAGCCAGACTGTGGTTGATGATGTCGACAAGCCAATCGAACAAGCTAGAATAGATAAACTTGGCAACCGAATCACGCACCACAACGGCTTGAGCTTGTGATAGATTCGATGTAATCTTCTCGCCTCTGGTAATCAATTGTTTCTTAACAATCCATTTGGCAAATTCTGTAGCATTCACGCCAAGTATGCTGCAGGCACGCTCCAGAGACGGCTCTGTTGGGGCAAGAACACTGTCGTTCCTCGAGGCAGTGATCTTCACGTTGCCAAGATGTAGTAGACCGGCCAGCAGCCTGAAGATATCCTCCTGCTGTTCGCTAGCAACACCAATGGTAAGAAGAGACTTCTTGGTTGCTTCAAACTCAGCCTTGTCATCAACGCCATCAATTGTTGGACAGTTGCCTTGGCTAAGGTACTCAAATTGTTCGATTGGCAATATGTTGAGTTCCTCGCGTTGTGCGTCTGAGGCGCCAGCGACTAGCTGGTAGAAAATGTGGTAATTGCGCTCCTTCAACGGCTGGAATACCAATCTAGAACGTTCGAGTAGATAGGTGCGGATTTTCGCTCCGATAATATTTGTCTTGTCATCAAACATAATCTCAATGTATTTGCCGAATCTAGACGAGTTATCGTTTCGAGTAGTTTTCGCGTTTCCGAAGGCCTCCATGATCGGGTTAGTAGCTAGAATCTGCTCTTCCGTCTCACTCATAGCATCGGTGCCGCGTTTCGCACGTCCGCTTGGTTGATCGGGAGACTCTCTAGTCGCAAAGTAGCGCATAATATACTTCGCGCTGACAGTCTTTCCAGCACCCGACTCGCCGGATACCACGATGGTTTGGTTCTTATTGTCTCGAATCATGTCCCTAACTCCAATCAGTCTCCAAATTGACCCAATTAACTATGGGATGAGCCGAGCTGAACGCACATGAAAGCCTCTTCCGCAATGGCAAACAGATGAGGGGCCTGAGTTGCCCTTTGTCTGCCAGCATAAACCTGTACCATACCATGAACGTATAACGAATCGACTCGAGCGAATGGGTTAGTGGCGATGAGAACGATTCCACTATAAGTGTAAATTTCCTTCTGCAAGTACCGTAATCGAATTGCCTGGAGCACTGAATAGGGGTGAGAGTCGTTAGCTGACTACACGAAGCTTCCCACATCAGCACATATAGGCGTACCAGCAGGCTCGTTGAGGTGAGATAGATTTGTCAGGTCATCGCTGGCTTCGAGCATGGTCGGATTCATTAGGGGTGGTAGAGCCGGATGTGAATCACCCTGCAGTGCCTCGACTGGCACCTCGACGGTTTCTCCTACACAGAAGCGAGGTCAGATACAAGAAGCGAAGGGAAAAGAAATGGGAGTACGCATGTTGGGCACCACATACCTCGCCATTTTCCAGCTGAAAGACGAGCTTGGCTTTGGACCCGTCGATCGTCTTGCTGATGAGCTCGGAGGCTACCCAACCTTCGGCAGCGTCAGGCTGCCATGCTCTTGTGCCAACATCGTAGGCCGATGCCATGGGGAACCGCTGGAGAAGTAGTCGGGAACAGACGACGAGGGTTCGGAAAGAAGAAGAAGACGACGGTTAGGAGCCACTCATGAGCGAATCCGTGTTCAAAAGAAAAGGCTGCGACGGTGAGCAACCAATGTAGAGGGAGGGGAATGCGTAGAGGAGAGCACAAGAAGGGAAAGGAGCCCGATGAGAGGGTTGGGAGGAATGGGGTGTAGAAGAATGGCGATGACGACCCTTCTCGACGTCGTCAAAGGTTCGATGGCTGGATGTAAAGGAGTCTGGGTGAGACGGCTGGACTTTTTGCTCCGAGAGCTTGTCAGTACAGATAATAGCACGCGTTAATGAAGGTGCAGCTGCATGGGGAGCAAGGGGTTTGGGGTGGTGGAGTCCGAACAGCGGCTTCCTTGAGAGGGCTAGCCAATGGCCGTGACACAACACTAACATCATGCTTCTAAAAGGGGCTGGGTGATGAACGTGTGCAAATCGGTACCACATGCTCAAGTTCATGTAAGGTACCTGAGTCCGTATAGCTCAGGTACAAACAAGTTTAGGATTTTGGCGTGTGAAACTACTGGTAGGCAGGCGCTCTACGTAGTGCATCTCTGCTCTGGTGACTGGGTACCTGTCTTCCAGCGATATGTCACCTGTGAGGTACACATACGTTACTTTCTTGGCTACTACTTTGTAGGTACTAGGTAGTAGTAGCGACCGCGGGCAAAACCAAGTACCTACCTAGGTACCTACCTGCACGTTAGTACATAGTGGTAGGTAAAGTACCTACTAACCTACCTACCTATGCAGGCATGCTGCAGGCCAAATTATTCAAATACCGTAGGTCGGTAAGATGAGATGCCTATCACGTAACTTCCTGTGTCTACCAGCAAACAGCCTGCTTGAATTGTATAACAACACTATATTCTCAATGATATCGTCGGCCACTAGCGGCATGCCATGTTGACCGCAGATACATGATTTTCCCGGCCGGTGATGGAGTAAGGTACGTGGAGACGGAGTGCTATGCGATTTTCACCGCCAATCTCGAGGCGGCTTCAACGCAAAACAGCCTAAAGCAGGGGGCTTGCTCTATGGCGACATGCACTAGCATTTCGGCTTTCAATGCTAGGGATAATTTTCATGGCTTAATAAGAGAATTTGGTGGCCAGGACCTCCCTGTATCGTCGTTACTTTCCCGCCAATGCCTTGATGGGTTGACTTGGCTTGACCAAGATCATCCGTGGAACAGACACCAAACCCACGTTTTGGTTTTGTCACAATGCAAATGAAACAACTGGACAGCCCATTTAATACGTTCTAACCCGCCAGGGTTTTCTCTTTCTTTCTATCATTGGTGTATCATTGGCCGTCTTACCTTCCCCAGCGCCTTGCCCACGAACATTTTATCATCACTTACTTAGGGCGTTGAGCTGTAAGCTTCCTCATGTTGAGATGTTATACATATTCTTTTATAATCATGACTGGTCATATATGTGAACCTTGGTCAGATATGCTGTGCCCCAGTAATTGTCTAGTACAATACTCGAGTCAAGACTCGCGCTAAGGTGCTGTCAGTATATTGTCGAATGGCCGGCCTTGAATATCAACTTACAGCTCAGAGCTTCTAAGCTCTCAAAGATGTCCTTGATCTGCTCAAATCGCACATTGCTGATGTCGGCCATCAAGTACGCCACCTGTTTCTTATGTAAGCTTTGGCTCATGTCTGGGAGATGGTGAACATACGTCGCCCTTGCTATCACTGATCTGCTTGTCGACGTTATGGTCACCTAGGATCTCATTGACTGGGGAGGGCGTTAGCGCGGAGGTCGTGGCAAACAGGATCATATGGAGTTCCAACTCGTCTCGAGTTGGAACTCATAGAACTGAGGGTTGCTTGGAGTTTACCTTTTCGGAGAACGCCAGGCACGTTTCTGTGGATGTAAATGACCTTGAATCGCAGTTAGCCACTAGAAGCCAAAATATTGTCTCTGGCTGGGATGAACGAACGCGGGCATGGTTTGGCTCATCCAATGTCAAAGAGCGGAGTTGGACCTCAGGGAGGTTAACACTGCCCAATGTTATACCTTGGTTGATATATCTAACCAGAGCATCACCAACTAGCATTCTTGGTCAGTACAAACTCGTAAATAGGCATGCAGCCTCGCCCAACGCCCCAACGCCTACCTTCGATACCAATGGCGCGCTGCGCCTCCTCGGTGCTACCACCAATATGAGGTGTCAAGATAATGTTGTTCAGGCTTCGGAGGTCTTCGCCCCATGTGTTCAGGTTGTTGTTAAAATAATCACCGTTGGCCGCAGGCTCGTTGGGATAAACATCCAAGGCGGCGCCGGCAATTTTACCAGATCGGCTGGCCTTGATTAAAGCTGCGATGTCGACAACACTGCCTCGGCTGGCATTGATCAGGTAAGAGCCAACCTTCATGCGCTCAAACTGCGCCGTGGAAATCATACCCCGCGTTTCGGGAAGATCAGGAACGTGCAATGTGACAAAGTCGGCTTCTTCCAGAAGGTTATCCAGGGTGGGTACTTGTCGGGAAGTACCGAGGGCCATGAGCGTGACAATGTCATAGTAAATGACGTTCATGCCCATTGCCTCGGCCAAAACTGACAACTGGGAGCCAATATGGCCGTATCCAACAATTCCTATATCTAGTTGTCAATGCCTGGTAGCGGGAGGACGGGCGAATGCGCCGTAGCTGTACGCACCTAGGGTCTTGCCACGAACTTCCCAGCACTTGGCGCTGACCTTGTTCCATGTGCCGCGGTGCATTTCGTTGGATCGATCGCCAAGTTGACGGGCGAGACAGATAATCTCTCCAATAACTAGTTCGGCGACACTTCGAGAATTGGCGAAGGAGAGTTGAATACGGCAATGCCTTGACGGGCAGCGAAGTCGAGGTCGACTTGGTTGGTGCCGATACAGAAACAACCAACAACGAGAAGGTTCTTGGCTTCCCTGAGGACTTTTCCGAAAGCTTGGTCTTGGACCGGATTCCAATGACGTGAACATCGCTAGACAGGGCAGAACGTTAGCAGCAGTTTCAACAGTGTTCCCAACTTGGCGGAGTACGACAAGGTGGTGTATACGAACCGGATCTTGTCGATGAGCTGATCCTCCGGAAGGGAGGTTTTATGAGCCTCTACTTGATAGCCTTGGTTCTTCAGAATCTCTTGACCGGCACTGTTGACATTCTCAAGCAGGAGGATCTTGATGTCCTGGGTGTTGAAAGGCTTGAGGTTTTTGGGTGCGCTGCCTCGAGGAATTGCCCCGCCAAGGCTGGAGGGGAGGAAAAGGCCGCGGACGGAGAGGTGGACAGGTTTTGCTGGGTCCAGCTCTGGGGCTGCGAAAGAGAAGGCTGAGTCGGCACTAGGCGCGACTGAATATCTTGTGCTGTAGCCATTGCTGTCGATGTTGCGGAATTGGAGGGTGGTTCACGAGAGAATGCAACTAGGAGCAGTTGAAGGGCAGGCGGCGAGCATCGGAGGTTTTTATAAAAGTAATACCTACTAAGCTAACTAGTATGGCTGTTGGACGTTGTAGTCATCGCCGCATTGCGCAGAGAGGGGCACCAAACTGACTAAGAGCCTACTGAGCCACCACTGTCGTAGGAACCGATTACGGCATGGCGCAACGCAACACAATGTAAGTTAAGGCGGCTTGCCTCCCCGATCATGACATGCAAAGTCCGACCCTGAGCCCAGATTGGTCTGTAAACGTCCAGTTCCTTGTCATCTAGACCGGACGGCGGTGATCTTGAAAGCAATGTAACCATCACTTGACAGCTCAGCGTCATCTAGTAGCTTTGGACGCTACCTTTGTGCCGAAGAAACGCGGGGCACATGCCTTATCAAGCAGACCTCGCCCATGTCGTTGTCCCTTGATCTTCTGGGCACACTTTGGCGAGGGGAGAGAGAACAAAACAGGGCATAGAGACGAAATCCCTCTTCAGGCGCATATTGAGTGACATTGAAGATGGGCTTACGATTGACTCAGCCAGGCCTTTCCATTACAATCATTCCCGCATTCGCGTTGGACCTGATGGCATCAACTGAGGTAATGCAAGTTGAATACCTACCTTGCTTGTGTAGGTTATTTTGTGGTGCTAGGCAAATCTTTTGACCACTACCAATGTCCATATTGCCTTCCGCCCCACTCTTCCTCTCTCGCAGCAAGAGCTCTACGGCAGGACCAGCAATCATTTGCAAAGAGAAGCAAAAGCCGGGTAAGGTTACAGTGGTGAAGGCACGCATCGCTGTGGGAGTACTGGGCGGTTGCGGTATTCGAGCATGACGGGGTCTGTCTACTTCGTACACAACCCTGGTGTATGCTGTCATGCTTGCATCCTACTGGCTCATGGTCTGCCGTTCGGACCCTGAGTAACACATGCAGCTGCCACAATGCAGAGCAGCACCACTGTTTCTACCCCAGAGAATGGGGACCAGCTTCGCTCGGTTTCGTGAAAATCGCGCGTTGGCAACCCATGGAAAGGTGTCATTGACCCTCCAGCTTGTTATCAGAATGCTATGCAGCCCAAGTTAGTCATATGTGTGACGAGCTCAGGGTTGCAATTCTCGCAAGTGCTTGCTTGCTTGGGGTAGCCTGCCCTGATCCCTAACACTATTTCCCTAATGGGATATCCCGCCTATTGCATGTTGTCCTGCATGGGCCCAGCGCCGTCTCAGCCCGG
This sequence comes from Albifimbria verrucaria, assembly GCA_020081605.1. Lineage (NCBI taxonomy): Eukaryota > Fungi > Ascomycota > Sordariomycetes > Hypocreales > Stachybotryaceae > Albifimbria > Albifimbria verrucaria. The sequence goes on from JAHREC010000062.1 coordinate 1,684,850, forward strand.
TGCCATACGGAGTATACAAGGCCGATTACGGGGCTCCGTAAATCGGCGCCAATCCACCTCAAGGCTGTGCTCAATCCAAGAGTCACTAGGAGTTATTCATTCTCTATCACTAAACATCATCATAACACCTCGGCATACGCGGGAGGTTAAGCGGTATTAAGTGGTTCGATTCGTGTGATTGTGAACCTGACTGAGCGGGCTCTTGTTGGCTCTTTGGAGGAGAAATTCATCCTTTTTTTTTTTTTTTTCACTTTTTGAAAAGTCTACAGAGGTCTTACAGGGTCATGATGGCGTGGCGATTGAATTGCTACTAGCCGCACATGATCCATAGAATACACATTAAAGAGCCTTTGCTTGTTCAGATTTATAATTAGCATCCTCTATTATGCAGCTCGAGCTCTTTTAACCAGAAAGCGGAGGAGAAACAAGAACATTGAGACACAGAAAGGTTCATCAGCCATGCGACTGACTGTTAACGTCGAAGGCCGCGCTCTCAATGGCTGCTTGGGCAATACGCTGATAACCTAGCTCACCTGACCCCTTCCAATTCTCAGTCGGAAATTCCCAAGACACCTGTGCTATCGTGTGCAATTGACCCTTGCATTGCTTGAGCATGCCTCAACAAGCCAGAAAACAGCCAACGACTGAATTCAAATCCACGAGGTTTTGTGAGGCATATCTATCTCAGCCACGATTGTTGAATGTTTCTGCAGACTAACGCGCCTTGCTTCGATCAGCTCTGCTTGCACTCAGCAGCCTCCTGCTTAGGCTTGCCCGACTCATCCTATTTCTCATGTCAGATTACGTCAAAATGGTATTTCCATAGCTTGAGAAACTCACATCGTCTTCTGACTCCTCCTCGTCATCATGGTCCTCACTCAGATCGTCCTCGTCATCCTCCTCGTCATCAAAGTCCTCTCCCTCCAGGTCGTCCTCGTCAATTTCCTCAAACGCCAGGGCCTCGCCAGTGAACCAGTCTACTGCACGAGGGATAAGCTTCTCCTTGATGTCCTCACCAAGCTGATAGTCGAGCTCGAGGCGCTCCTCAATGTCCGAGCCGGCATCTTCATCGTCCTCATCCTCGGTGGGAGGCTTAGGTGGCGAGAAGAAGCGGAAGAACGACTCGGTTGGTACTGTCTTCTTGACAATACGGGTCTGCTTAGTGTCTAGAGGGTGGAATGGTTAGCTATGGAATAGTATGGCGAACACGAGACCTACTCTTGTTGCGCTGCTTCTTGGCCTCAACCCTAACAGTCAGGTTCTTGCCAGGAAGCCAGTCAATAGCATCTCCCTCAGCGTGGTCATAAATAAACTCGCCACCATAGCCAGCCTCGGTCTGGTAATAATATGTCTTAGAAATGGTCTTGTTGTTGAAGAATTCGTTGGGAGCGAACTCGAAGATCAGACGGAAGCCTGGTTTGTCGAGATACTCGAGACGAATGTCCACAAGATGCTTGAGAGCCGCCTCGTCACGGTCGGTGATCATTTCGGCAAGTGTGATCTGGTTTTTCATAGCGGAAAGCCAGAACTCGGGGATACCGGCCACATTGTCGGCAACATCAGCCTGCTTCTCAGCTTTGGGAGCCGAATCGACATCCGCAGCTTCGTCGTCCTGGTCATCCTCACCAGCCTTGATCTCATCCTCTGTTGGCTCAGCCTTTCCGTTGACAATGGCAGAACGCTTCTCGTAGAGTGGGCTGAACTTGGCGAAGTACTTCTTCTCGAGTTGAAGAACTTCCTCCTGGAACTCGACCTCAAGCTTGGAGTGCTCCTTCTGGATGCCTCGCAGACCGGCAACACGTCGACGGACTGGTGCGGGAAGTGACTCGATATATCCAGATGAACGTCCGATCAGGGATCCCAAACGACCCTGGATCATCTGAACAAGCTGAGGGTTCTGGGCAAAGATGGAGGCGGCGGCGGCGCGGTCAATATCTTCTATAGAGTGGCCAACGGTATCAGCAAATCTGTCCGCTACTATATTCATGCGAGGGAAACATCAATACTTACCCTCACGAATGCTGGCCACGCCAGGCTGTTGGGCGTGGGAGGAAATGGGCGCGTTGTTGGCGGGCGTATTCTGCGGCGTACTGAGGTGGGGTATTCAGCATACAATCTTCGAGGGAGCAGCGCGGCGGTGAGAGGGTGACTTACGGAGCCGTGATATCGGTCCGCTTTCCTCGGATGGGTTCAGCCATGGTTCTTGATCAGGTAGATGAAGAAGCAGGGAAAGGCGATAGGTTTTGTTGTCTCCGACGATGAAGAAAGGTGAGTTGGGGAAAATGAGAAGTTGAGAAATGCCCCCGTTGTTTTGGCGTTTGCTAAATTTTGGTGGGGAGGCGATTTGTTAGGTAAGTCATGAAAATTTGGGCACTGCTCCCTGCATCCAGGCGGCTTGTTGGGCCAGCAGCAGCAGTATGTCCGGATCTTGCTTAGATGCAGGAATGCTCCAATTTATGAAGGCGGCTAGCCACCTTACCCTGTACGGCACAGTGAATGCTTACGGGCCAGTTACAATGGTACATACCACATGGCTGTGTAGCGCCAGGAGACGACTCAGCTTGTGTACCAATGGTACAGGGGCATATTAGCACGGTACTGTCCAAGCTAAAGCGTGTACATGACTCTTTGGCGTCTGTTGCGCCTTGGCTTGGCTTGTTGTGGGAGCTTTACAGAACAGTCGACGGCCCAGGTAGGTACCTATTTTTGACGCGTTACATAAGCACACAGCATACACGGACGGCCTTGGCTGGGCATGTACATTCCACCAAGGTAGGTACCTACCAGGTACTGTTTACTTCTAAAAATCTCAATGCCGATTGCCTCTTGCTGGCCTTTCACCCAAATAAAAAATGACGTACCAATGTCCCGTGGAGAATCTGATTGGTAGGCTGCTATGCACCCCATACCCTGCCTTAGGTACCTTGCTTATCCGTAGACACTAAATCGGCATTACTTGGAGGTCGCACACAGCAACGATCTATTTAATTCTGCCCCTGTTGTCCAAGAACCATGGAATATAGCAACGCTTGAGAGAACGTTTGGCAATGGAAGACGGTTCTCCGCCGTACACAAGGGACTCGGGCGAAAGCCTCGCGCGACCAAATGGCCATGCCACCCTCTATCGCCTTGACTCGAATCAAAGCCATGCAAGCATCTTTGAAGATGTGGAAATGGCCCATGAGGAGGTAACACTTCTAAACTCCTGGCTGCAGTCTAGTTCGATGCAGTTCTAACTTCTGCTCCACAGCTCTATTCGGGACCCGTGGCCGAGAGCCTACCCACCAGTGTATCTGCTTTCTCCCATCGAAGAGCACGGGCCGGTTCGACAGCAAGCTTCACATACTACGAGGAGGAACAGGAACCCTTCGCAGATGCGGATGAAGACGTGTCTTCTAGACCAGACATATCCGACGAATATATTCGACGCAGTGTCAGCGACATAGGAGACCTTGACTTCGGCGATTTCGATGACGAAGATTCGGCAGACCGCGACTACGAAGATTCTCGTGATGATTATGTCCTTCATCGACGTTCTTCGACCCATTCTCGAACTTCTGTACATGCCCACCTCCTGCGCACTTCCAGTATTGCTACTGCGGCAAGCTCCCATAAGCCAGGTCAGGGCAGCCAGAAGTTGTATATGGCAAACGAGGATCTCACAATTGCCATTGCCGGGTTCCGTACAAGTACTCTGGGTCGTCTGGTGTACATCTTCTTGTGCGTGTGCACATGTGGCATAGCATATCTGCTATTTCGCTGGTTGCCAAGGTGGTACATTGCTCTTGTTGGCCAGGCATCACTTCTCCAATCTTGTGACTGGGTTGTCATAGAGAACCAATGGGGTGAATTGATCATCATGCCTGTAGGAGCGCGACCCTATGGTCGCCCATTATCTAGTGTGTTTGGTCTACCGGATAAGCTGTCGTCTGACAGCTTGGACGATGAGAACGATCCGATAATGGATGTACTTCGAACCCTGGATTACCGCTATGTCCGACTGTGCTTCCATCCTCTCAAGGATAAATTTGTCTTATCAAATGGATGGAAAGATCCAGATTGGACGGACATACGGAGAGTACGTTCCGGTCTTGATAGTGATGAGAAGTCTATTCGGGAAATCATCTTTGGCAATAACCTTATTGACATCGAGGAGAAATCCATGGGACATCTTCTTGTGGAAGAGGTAGGATATTTCTCAACTTTGTTTCGCCATGTTTAGTTTCCGAATTTGCCAGCCATGGTACTAACATCTATAGGTACTTCACCCTTTCTATATCTTCCAGATCGCTAGTTTGGTTCTGTGGTCACTCGACAGCTATTACTATTATGCTGTATGCATTCTCCTGATGTCTGTAGGCAGTATATCTGCAACCCTGTTGGAGACGCGGGCTGTAAGTATAACTAGACCTGTTGTTCCTCTTCGTATATCGCTGACCAGTTAGACCATGAGAAGGCTTCGCGAGGTGTCACGCTTTGAGTGCGATGTTCGTGTACTTCGTAACGGATTTTGTATGTTCTCGTCAACTGGGGTGGCATTGTTTTGCTAACCAATAACAGGGAGATCCATATCATCAGGAGAGCTTGTCCCCGGTGATATATATGAACTTAGTGACCCTAGCTTGACTCAGTTCCCAGCCGATAGCGTATTGCTCAGTGGGGATTGTATTGTCAACGAAAGCATGTTAACGGGTACGTTGCCTGATTCTTACACGAGTTCTCATAGCTAACAAACTCAGGTGAATCTGTTCCTGTCTCCAAACTGCCGGCAACTGATGAGACTCTGGCATCTATGGATTTGGCTGCATCCTCGGTTTCACCTGAAACTGCTCGTCACTTTCTCTTCTGCGGCACCAAGATCATTCGTACTAGGCGCCCTCAAGAGGACGAGACAGGCGATGCAGTGGCTCTTGCGCTGGTGGTCAGAACAGGCTTCAACACTACTAAAGGCGCCCTCGTCCGATCGATGCTTTTCCCAAAGCCTTCAGGGTTCAAGTTCTACCGGGACTCGTTTCGTTATATCAGTGTCATGGCAATCATTGCTATGATCGGCTTCATCGCATCATTTATCAATTTTATCCGGCTCGGTATTGCATGGCACTTGATCATCATTCGTGCACTCGACCTTATCACCATTGTCGTTCCACCAGCCCTACCAGCTACTCTGACCATCGGTACGAATTTTGCACTTGCTCGATTAAAGAAGCAACAAATTTTCTGCATTAGCCCCAGCGAGTTAATGTCGGCGGCAAGCTTGACATAATGTGTTTTGACAAAACTGGAACATTGACCGAAGATGGATTGGACGTTCTCGGGTTCGTGTTATCGACCGCGACACTCTAAAATTCAGCGAGGTAATTTCCGAGGTCGGGCCATTACATGCTCGGGAACCCAGTGATGGAGCAAGCAGCACTTTGCGAGCGGCTCTTCATGTTATGGCAACTTGCCATTCATTACGGTCCGTTGAGGGAGAGCTTGTAGGCGATCCTCTAGACCTTAAAATGTTTGAATTCACAACATGGTCATTCGAAGAAGGAAAACAAAGTTCGGGCGATGGTGAAGACGAGGAGCAGGGCGGGCTGTCACCCTCCATTGCGCGATCGCCAGATGTACGAGCTCGAACATTTCTTTGGGTTTCAGCTTGCTAATTTGCTCTAACAGGGATCTCTGGAGCTTGGAGTTCTAAAGTCTTTTGAATTCGTATCTCAGCTAAGAAGAGCTAGTGTCATCGTTCGCCAGTTCGGGCAAAAGAGCGGTGACATATTCGTCAAAGGCGCGCCTGAGGCGATGCGCGAGATATGCAAGCCTGAGACTTGTGGGCACACCTCGTTTAAATTTCTATTTCTTTCTGCTAACAGATTGTGACAACAGTTCCAAATGACTACGATGAGCAACTCTCTTACTATACTCACAAAGGCTACAGAGTGATTGGCTGTGCTACTCGTCATCTAAAGAAACTTAGTTGGGTTAAAGCACAGAAAATGTCTCGATCCGAGGTAGAAAGCGACCTTGAATTCCTCGGATTCATCATTTTGAAAACAAACTAAAGCCTACAACGGCATCAGTTTTGAAAGAGCTCTTAGAATCCAACATTGGTGCCGTTATGGTTACGGGCGACAATATCTTAACCGCCATTAGTGTCGCCCGAGAATGCGGACTAATAGACCGCAATGCGCATTGTTTCGTGCCTCGCTTTACCCAGGGTATGCGCATACTGGCCCGCTCTGCAAGAGGTGGTATACTAACCGTTCTTGCAGGAGATTTCCGCGATCCCATGGCCCAGTTGCAATGGGAAAGCATCGATAATAGTATCTACACTCTGAATCAGTCAACATTGTTGGTTAGTTTATTGCATACCTCTTGAAGGTGTTCATGTTTGTCTCTAATAGAACATGCAGCCTCTTCCAGCTCCACCAGAGGGTGATGCTTCTCTTCCTTATGATATAAGCAACCTCCGGAACTATTCTCTGGCTGTTAGTGGTGAAGTCTTCCGATGGATAGTTGACTATGCTCCGCCAGAAGTTTTACGTCGCGTATGTTGCCCGGCTGTGCTGAATGAACATAGCTAATCCTTGATTTAGATGCTTGTTTGTGGGAAGGTGTTTGCAAGAATGTCGCCTGATGAAAAACATGAGTTGGTTGAGAAGCTTCAGAGTATTGACTTCTCGTGCGGTTTCTGCGGAGACGGTGCCAATGATTGCGGCGCATTAAAGGCAGCAGATGTTGGCATTTCTCTGTCCGAGGCCGAAGCTTCAGTAGCGGCCCCTTTACATCCCGCGTTTTTGACATTCGCTGTGTCTTGGAAGTGATCAAGTATGTGCCCCGAATCTCTATTCTCAACACACCAGGCTAATGCCCATTTAGGGAAGGGAGAGCGGCGCTTGTTACGAGCTTCAGCTGCTTCAAATACATGAGTTTATACTCGGCAATCCAATTCACCTCAGTCAGCTTCCTTTATGCAAAGGCGTCGAATCTAGGCGATTTCCAGTTCCTGTTCATCGATCTGCTGCTTATCCTTCCCATAGCAGTGTTTATGGGCTGGGCTGGCCCAGCGCCTGTTTTATCACGGAAGCGACCAACTGCTGATCTGGTTTCACGGAAGGTGTTGGCACCTTTGATCGGGCTCATGACCATATGCGTAACCATTCAAGCTGTGGCATACGTGACAGTTCGAGAACAGTCATGGTATATCCCCCAAGGTGAAGCATGAGGAGTCGAACATAAAAAATTCGGAGAATACAGCATTATTCCTGGTCTCTTGCTTTGAATACATATTATCAGGGGTTGTGCTCAATGCGGGCCTGCCCTTTCGCCAAGGGATCACGCAAAACTGTAAGTCTCCGAAGCGCGCATTATTGAACACCCTCCTCCAAATTCAATGGATTGAGCTGTTCGGGCTAACAGGATGTACAACAGATCCATTCTGCTTTACGATTTTATCATCGCTCATAGTGACGATATACATGATTCTTAGCCCAGCTCATAGAATTAAGAAGATCATGCAACTCACGTCGATGAGCTTGGATTACAAGCTCTTCTTGATTGGCCTTGGACTGGTATACTTCTTGCTAGCCTGGGTTTATGAGAAGCATATGGGTATGCACCTGGCTAGAATCCTAGGGCGTGCTAAGGAGCGCATTACCGGCAAGGCAAAGAAGCGCAAGATGTACAAATTGATCAAGGAGAGTATGATGAACGAGGAATGAGCTGCGCCTCAAGCGTCTGGACATCAATGCTTTATGCAGGATTCCAACGACTTGGAAGGAATATTCGTGGTGACGCGCCGAAACGATGGACGATAGATGCAAGGGCATGCGTGAAGGACCAACCCGGTATGTCCCATATGATATATCATTATAGCTTAGTCGCGTTCAAGAATTTAAAAATAACACCAATGGACGTCGAATCTCAGCGTGCTGGAGCAAGTCAACTGCAAGGAAGAGTGAGACGTCACGAGACAAAGACCGGTAGGTCACCGCACTGTACGACATGATCGATAAAGATTTGACCGTTGGCTTTCTCGTCAGGAGTGCCACGGGATATGTACAAAAAGGGCTGCGCAAATAGAGTCGATGTTTCTCTACATGAAGTCCGAGCTAATTCGCCATCTAGTGATCCCAAGGGTGCTTTCGGCCTAGCAAGACAGGACCTGTTGTATGGTATAGCGCGTCAGTAAAGCAAATCTATTGATGGCGTGGGCAGGAATTAAAGAGTCTTGGCTTACCGTCCTTCTTAGCTCGGTAAAAGATCTTGATGGAACCCAGTTAGCAATTGTAGAAGGCCGAGGCATGGCTCGATGGTGTCTTTGAACATACCCAGAACCACATGCCGGCACCCAGAGCTGTGGCTGTGAATCGGTAGATGGGAGCCACGTGGGGCATCGGAGGCTTCGGAGGGCCCATGGCGAAGGTCGACACAACTCTTGGAGTAGAAGAACTGTATGACAATAGGTCGAAGGGAGCGAAATTGACGGGGCGTCGGGTCGGGGCGAATGTCAAGGCCTGGAGAGAAGCTGAAGCGTTAGATAGTCAAGTCGGCATAGGAAAGGGTCTGGTTTGCGCACCAGATCCGACGGGGTCGCAGGAATGGGAGTGAGCGCCAATGGGTGAGCGATTGAGGAGTTGCAATGGAGGGATGATTGGTGCAGTGGTAGAGGTTGATGATGTTGGACGAAACAGGTCTGATTACATAAGGCATGGGAGCTCTCAGCCTTGCACCTTGCAGTATCACAAGTGGGATCTGGAGCAGAGGATTGGCCAGATGTGCTTACATAACCAGGCAAGGCTATTTACTTCCCTATCATGTGTTTCAATGTGCAGCATCATCAGCAGATGAGTACCTATTTTTGTCATTGGGCCTCTCATAGGGTAGAGGGCACTCTGCTAAAGGGAATCTTGCTGAAAGAGAAATGGTCGCAAGCCAAGGCATTTCACCAGCCTCGCATCAAGTAAAGGCACCTACCTCGTTTAGTCACTCAGGGCACTCAAGTACCAACACCCACCAGGTACCAAGGTACGGCAGACGGAGCCAGGACGACTTATAAGCCAACCATCCCTCGTGCCATTCGATACCTTGCATATACTCCTGCACGGGTAGCCGATGAAGCTTTTCGTCCTGCTACCTTGCTCCTATACACATACACATGTAGGCCAAACGTGAAAGGCCTGCCTTGTCGTAACCGTGCCTCGACCTTGTCAGGCAAAAGCTCTGGCCTTACTCAGCTTCCGCCTTGCCTGTTTCATCTTGGGCCACGTCGACGCGCTGTAGTTCAGGACGGATTTGGAAGACCCCAGACTGGCCATCTCGACTCGTCCCGTTGTACTTGTCTTCTGCAACAAGGTTCGGATTGTCTTTTTCGGCCTCGTTGTCTACGTGGCCTCTGGTTGCGCCGCGCCATGATAACAGCTCACCTTGCTCCCATCTAGCCAGCCGCCGGCGTCACCAGAATCCGGGAGCATTGCAGTACATGCTACACCGTAGCACACCCCACCTCTTCCCGTCCAAACCACCCCTACTGTACTTTCTCTCCCTCTCTCCCTCTCTCTCTCTACCTTATTTTGCCTTACCTCACTTTCCGAACATTCGCCCGCTTCCTCTCAGGCTCTGAAACCACCAGCATGGCCACACCTCAGTTCAGCTCCAAATCTCCCACCATTCGGCGCATCCGTAAGTTGAACCCTCTTGGCCTCCATACCCATCCCCGCTTCCCCGCCCACTGTCTTAGCCGTCCCGTCGGTTCGACTTCCATGCCTGGCGCTTACATGGACCTTCAGTTCGCGAAGCCGCAGAGCTATCCAGCAGCCCCTCCCCGGATTACGCCGCTGAACCCCTCGAGTCGGACCTCTTTGAATGGCATTTTACTCTACGAGGCCCGCCCAATTCCGTCTACAGCGAAGGTCTTTACCACGGCCGCATCGTCCTGCCCCCGACCTATCCTCTTCGGCCACCGAGCTTTCGCTTCACCACCCCCAACGGTCGTTTCGAAGCCAATCGCGAGATATGTTTAAGCATCAGCGGGCATCATGAAGAGACGTGGCAGCCCGCCTGGGGTATTCGCACCGCCATAGTCGCGTAGGTCACCCCCTCCCACCCTTTGGCTGTTGTATCTTTCTTTGCGATGCACCCGATTAACCTGTTTGCTACACCAGACTTCGCAGCTTCATGGAAACCGACGCTCGAGGTCAGCTCGGAGGTTTAGACTCGCCGGAAGCTGTCAGGCGCCGCCTGGCCATGGAGTCGGGCAACTTCAAATGCCCTGCCTGCGCCAAAACCAACGCAGACATTATCAAAGAGTGCGAGGAGCGCGCCAGCCACGCTTCGTCGCCGAGCCAAGAGGTAGAGATACCCAAGGATTTGAACATGGGCTGGAGAGACGAGATGGAGGCCAGAAAGGCTAAGTCCGCCGATGATGCCCAAGAGTCCGCTGAGCTTGCTGAAGGCTTCGTCCAAACCGGACCTGCCCTTCGCGAAACATCCCTAACCCCCTACCCCCAACCCCTCTACTCCAATGCGTCCACATGAACCTGCGGTGCGGCCTCCCATACCCGCCCCCATAGTGCCGCCGGCAGCTCACCAGCTGCAGAGGGTTCAGAACGGTGGCGTGCCCTCTGGATTGATAGAGCAATTGTAGGTTTACTTATTCTCCTCGCTGCCGTTGTCCTCAAAGTCTTCCTAGGTGCTTGATGGGATTGATCATGGAGCTTGACTAGCGCATGTTTGGAGTATTGGCGCATATTCTTGTTGGGTTTTAGAGTTGGTTAGAGCATGCATTGTTTCCTAGACATGACACCTTTATGATATCCAGAGTTTCACAACATACTATAAATCATATATACATGGTTTCAAGAAATCAATTACGTCCACAATTAACCGGGTATCTTTTCCTCTAGCATACGTGATAAAATACTACGATGCAATGAGTCCCCAACGCCAACCTCCAACGCAAACATCCTTGCTTGACCCTAGGCTGTTGATTCCGGCTTCTCCATGTTCGCTCCTCTCCACCGCTGGTACTGCCAAGGTACTGCTAACCACCACCATTCTCCGACATTCACATCAACTGCAGAAGACATGCTTGTGAAAACCCCAATCTTCTTCCCCATTGTGTGATGAGATGTGCTTCAAACGGCTCTAGTATGGGACGAAGTGCACTGCAGATACCCTCATTCGTCATTGGTCCCCTCGTGGCAAAGCTGAAGCAAAAGGCTCCTAAGATTTCTGACCATATTCGATAGTTGCTCTCCCCAAAAAGTCGATCCATTGGGGCACTTCTCCACTCAGGCTCTCAGATGGTAGTTCGGCGGTAGCCATGGCCGCAAGCAATTCAATCTCCTCGTCGTATAAATAGCGTTCCGTCGGGATTACCTCAAGACCGAAATGGTAGTAGGATTTGGGGTACTTTCGACTTTCATAGTTGCCAGGCTCAAAGCCGTAGGGGATATCCGGGACGTCAACAGGGACAAGTCTGACACGTCCAGACCCATTCAAGTTGGTCAGAGCCATGACAGCACCGTCTGTAAGCGTATACGGGACTGTCAGTGTCTCCTTTCGACGGAAGGTGGCGTCAAGCGTCGCTTTGAATGCTGCTGCCTCATCGTACTTTGCTATTTGCGCCATTTTGCCCAAGTTGTATACATACCATTCACTGAGCCGGTATGGACGCCCACCGAGTGGTGGTTTTTGCTTCGGCAGATTACTCTCTGTTGAGCCAATTGGTCAATAGCTGTTTTGAGCACTGCAGCATGCTGGTCGAGATCGTCATTGAATAGTGTCAGGAACTTGTCTTTGATCTGCTGCACCGAATACTTTGTTTCTCCAGTGCAACACAGCGACTTGATCCATGACCTAGCAATGTCCATTTGACTCAAATCGGCAGTACGTTGCGGTCTGCAACCAAGTTCCTTAAGAGGAAGAGCGCCAGGTTCCCATGTAGCTGCCTCAAATCGAGCAAATATAGAGGATTGCACATGGAAGTATTTCTCTCGCCAGTCCTCATCAGACTCCTCCAACACTTGCAACAGAGATGTTTCGTCTAGAGCCGCCCTTGTACTGGGAAGCTCTGCCCCTGCATCTCGTGGTATATCCATTGCCCATCTAATCAAGCCGTGCCAGTCATAGTCGAGAGGATCGTCGAAATCGATTGGTGGAATCTCTTCATTTCCATAAGAGACGAGGAATTTGTTCTGGAAATCCTGTGTGAACTTGCTTATATATGCAGCCCGTTCCTTTCTCGCTTCTATCCAGAACCTACGAAGCGTCGAAAGTTCAAGTGTTGGGAAGAGCTCGAGCAATAGTCCCCAATCCACCACCTTATCTGCACCACCAAGAATGGTCCGTACAACTATGAACGCTGTCAAAACTTCGTCAGGGTCGCCAATAGAAGAAGCATAATCTTCCAGGTCTTCCTCGGATAGGTCAAATTGACCCCTTCTATGCGGAATAGATGTCAATGTTCGTGTAACAAGAGCAACACGATTGACCTTAAGATAGGCACTCAAAGACACAGATCCTATTTCTGGTTCTTCTGAGGATCTTAACTCCATGCCCAAAGACACCTTGCCATCACCATACTCTTCCTCATCATCTTCGTCCTCGTCATCATTCTCATCGCTGGATGGTACCATTAACACATCAGCCTCCTTCAAGGAATAAACATCTTCATCAGGCCATGTCAGATGAAGTGTCTTCAGTGAGACTTCTGTGGTTCCTGAGCAGAAGTCTATGAAGATGTTGTATGGCCCAGCATCCAGAGGTTTTGCATGAATAAACGCTTCCAGCCATGTCAATTCCAGGGCTTGGCAAGTCCGAATACGATCCAGGAACTGACGATGAGATTGAGTCAAGGCCAAATCACGTCTTGTCAACTTTTGTTTACAGGACTGTGTTTCGAGCTCAGACACAATCTTTGCCCAGTTGAACCATTTAGCATCTGGCATCCAACCTTGCAAAACAAAACTCATGTCTAAGCGCTCAAAGAAATCGGTTTCCAAAGGTGACCACGTTCCATTATGGCCAATGATGGGGACAGCTCTGACGAATGCTGGTATTTGCGACGGGTCAAAGATCCCGGCTTCTCGTACTGGCTCACTCTGCACAATTTGGTTGCCCGACATTGTAAGGCGGCGTTTCTCTGCTGGCCTATGGGTAGGCGGATCGCTCTCCAGGTATGTGTTGGGGCTCAAGAAGTGAATCGGTATGCCCAAATTAGAACCCGGTAGCGCATTACGATGCACTTCGCTATCGACACCCTGGAAACCATCCCAGGATTTCCAACGGTGGAAGTGAATCCCAGAAGAACCTTGAGTTTCCAAACCCTCCACTTTTCTGAAGGTATGTCTCTGCTTCGGCCGCTTAGGTGAACCACTGATCTCAGCCACAGCCTCTCTTTTGCTGCAACTTGAGCAGCATATACTGGTGCATTTAGCACGGCAACTTCATCCGCAAGCGCTCTGCGACCTCGACGTCGCTCTGTATTCGTCTTAGGCTCAAGACTTGCCGGGGATGAGTTCCTCGAGATTGATGCAGGCTGCATGCTACCTTCTTTGACTTCATCAATGAGGCGGAGAGTCTCTGCAGAGAATGGGTCGACATCTGGCAAAGTAATGATCTGGCATTTGGAAAACATCCCTGTCGACTGCGATAGCCATGCCAATGTCCAACTACAAGCTTGGAGCTGAGCATCCATTCCAATGTCTTTTGTACTTCTTCGGCTATTGGGATCGGTAAAGTGTGGTATGTGGCGCTCCAGTTCGCCGATACAAGATTCCATAACCTTTGCTCGCCCAACAGCGCACCATTTTTCTGCACAAGTAGGAGCTTGAGAAGCTCGCAAATCCGGCCTCGAAGCTCTGTATCTAGAGGTTTAGCGATGCTGCTATGTGACCTCCTTCCAGGTCCTTTGCGACGATATAAAGGCGTGCTTGTAGATGGACTTGATGCATCATGTCTCGGGCTCCCGTTTAACTTAGGGGTTGGTCAGCTACTGATATCATCGCACTCTGTTCTTTTGACGTATGACTTTGATCTGCTCCTGCGTTTGAAGAGAGACGCATAAGCTGGGGATCAAGCTCCAGAAATGGCTGAGGCGAGACAATTTCCTGGTACTTATGCACAGGTGGAGCATGTAAATTGCTTTGAGCAGCTCGGTCTTTCACAGCAACTTCGCGGCGTGGTTGAGTTGCCTCCGATGGCATGAGCGGCCCGGAAGTAGTCGTCGCGGAATAGAATTTAGCATCTGTTACAGGCGCGTTTTTCTCAACAGTGTTGTGTTCGTTTGGATTCTTGGAAGGTTTCATGAATCCTTTGAACTGGTGATCTTTTACCCAGAGCTTCCTTGGTGTTGTTGATGGGCCCTCGGCTTGTGCAAGCCTGGATGGCGAGCTATGGGTAGGACCAGTTAATAGAGCAGAACTCGTGCCGACAACTGCACTTTGTGACACTTCGGCACCCACTGTAGCAGTTGTTGGGCTTTGTGGTGTGGGCGTTGTCTTCTCGGAATCAAGCAAACGCCGTCTCACTCTTTCTTGGGGTGCCTGCTGAGATTGCAGCACGTACGAGGGATTGCACGCTGTCCGCGATTTCTCAAGATGGTATTTGAGGCCAATATCATTCTTCCATGACCCGCCACACTTCTCACACGTCCAAGGTCGTGGGGTTGATTCAGAAGCAGTCGCTCGCCCACGACCTCGGGAACGCCTCTGGCCTCGGCCCCGGCCCCGACCACGTCCTCGCCCGCGTCCGGTGCCATTTTGGGATGTCTGAATTTCATCTTCGATGGTAAGACTTGAATCATTTGCCGATAAACTATCAGCGTCCAGTCCAGGGTCACCACTGTCTTGCAGAGCTGCCGGTCGCACTTCAGGATCCGCAATGAGAGGGTTTCCTCTCCAACAGTGGCAGGTGGATCCAAGACTCCATTCAACGCCTCTGCTGACACTTTTGCTGTGAAAACTAGGCTATTGATGTCGGATATCTCGTCAGAACCTCCTTTAAAGATGGTGTTCTCAAGAACAGTTTCTGCCGTTTGTATTACTTCGAAATTCTTTGGTTTCTTTGGCCGCCCCTCTGCTTCCTTTGCCCTGGCTTTGGACCACGAGTCCCTACAGCCCACGACAATCCCGCAGCCTCTGGCACATGCCTGGCTTTGTGGAAACCATAGAGTGAAGGCTGGCTTGTGACAGTTGTGCGCGGCACATTAGACGTGCTTCCTGGCAGCCATTTATAGATGCTGGATTCTGTGCCACATAATACCGATATGAAGCAATTTTTCCAACGCGAGTATGTTCGCTTCTCAGCTGCAGGTGACCTAAATGTGCTGGCTGGATGGCTGTAACTGACATGGCTGTAGTCATAGAGGAGATAAACCTGCTGAAGGACGAACCTAGTGTTAATCCGTACAAATCGGGATTGGTGACACCAGCCTCTCCAGAAGACTGGACGATGTTCGTGATTGTTGCCGGTAGTGATCTGTCCAGATACCAAGGCGGACAGCGTCCCAAATGCGTCCCGTCAGCTTGCTGGGTGGTGGGCTGGTAAGTGGGTGCATCTCCTTCCCAACTTCGAACTGGTCTAGTCGCGCGTTTTCCTGTGGCTAGAAAGATAGACCAGTCCTCCGCACTAAGGTCCCGGACATACTTTATACAGTCTTTAAAAACCTTTTCCTCAAGCTGTGCTGCGACATATTGTATCACTCCTCGAGCATTGAGAAATCTGCAGACCTTCGAGACAACTTTCATCTGCCAACGCATACCAAGTACGCCAAGCTTAGCTTTGAGGTCCTGTAATCGCATGACACCCCATTCTCGCGACAACGCCATGATGGTAGTGGCCAGTGCAGTATAATCGACTGCTTCTCCTGTCCAACGGACATGCCAGGAGACCGCGCCGAGGTCAGCAGCTAGGGCTTGGCGTGAAAGCACCATCTTGGCGTCAGGCTCATCAGTAGTCTCACTGTCCTTTGGTAAGGGGGCGAATGCCTTTAACCATAGTTTACTGGTCTTGGTTCCCCTGACCAGCGTTGTCCTTTGATGATATATCCCTTTGCAACTAGAGCATCCGTTCTTTTGGGGACTGAACGCTTATCTTGGTCCACAAGCCGTCCAAGATCGCCTTGAAGAATTCCTTGTGACCTTGTAGAGGCAATACCTAAAAGCAAAGTCCATTCTGATCGAGGCACGCGCTTGTAATCAACTGGGTGGCCGGTAATGGATTCCCACAATGTCCCTTCTGAGGCATAGACCCTTGGCCCCGAGGATTCTTGCAGTTGGGGGTCTAGGAGCTGAGGCTCAGACTGTGCGTGATCCGACAGGCCTTTAGCTGCTTGGGGCGTGGCATGTCTGCTCGATGGCTGCGGAGAAGGGAAATATGAGGCTTGTTGTGATAATGACAGCACGTCCTCCAGAGACATATGGTTATACTCTCTGTCGCGTCCAACAGATACATCACCGCGTTCGACGAGCCACCCCCAAATGGTGGCTACAGCATGTTGACTCAATGATTGAGACCTCCCGGAAGCTGGGGGTGATAAGGAAACCCTTCTGCTATACACGAATGCTTGATAATGCCCACCAGTTCAGCGACTGGCATTCCTAAAGGCTGTTAGTATATATGGGAAGACTTGGAAAATTTGTGATACAGTGAAGCGCATGGAGTGTTGCGTGTTAAGCAAGAACAGGAGTGATTTTCGAACTTACCCTTTTCACCTGAACATGAGATGAGAACCAAAAGGCCCGCAATCAGCTCTTCGAGCTCCAAAGCCATGATAACGAGTGCGTCAATAGCCACATCTCACGGAAAATTGTATCAAAAAAGATGGTGTAAATCGAGCATCTGATGGATTTGAACAAGCGACCAACAAGGTAAAATATGCGTAGAACACTCCACCATGTCGCTGTGAACGGCAAGCAGGGGTGATGGGTTGCTTGGTGTGCGGTTGACCAAGCTGACTCTGAAAGGAGTTTAGAAAGTCGCGAAAATACCAACAGTTCAGTAAGGCTCCACGAGTTAAAGGGCAACCTGATACGAAGTATAAAGATTCTTCCGTCGTTTGCGTGGAGTACGAGAAGCTATCAACATGACATAAGCGGTGCGCTGACTAACAGTGGAGCTAATCCCGACGGGGCAACGAAGATTTCAGTTGGGAAGCAACATTTTCTTTAGCGCTGCAGGCTAATGCTGCCTGGGTTCCATAAAAGAGATCCAAAATGTCACATTATATACGCACGAAGTGGCAGGAAACAAAATGGAAAAAGAAAAGAAGAAAAGAAGCCAACCAATTCATCATGACTTATTCCTGGCTTAGGCAGACATTTATTAATACATTCCTACAATCTCAGTTGAGTCGGTGGTTGTGACTTGTTCAAAGCGGGCCGAGATCACTTGTCAGTTCCCAACTCATTTAATATTTTACATGCAACTATTCAGTAGTGGCTCCATGCAAATATCCAGGATATCCAGCACCATATTGGGGCATATGGTCTCTCATGATTGACCTCAAAGTAGCTTGGTACCTAATTAGTTTCATATTCCTAAATTCGAGATTTAATTCTGGCATGAATCGGACCATTAGCGAGTTCCTGACTTCTTCGTATCTAATTTGGCTTGCTCGTGCTCTTTGAACTTCCTATACGCTTCAACAACATCCTTTCTCGTCGATTGCAACTCTTCGCGACGTCGGAGACTGCCAGCAGCTTTGGGTATATTGTCGACATCGACAGCCGCTCCAGCAACCTTCAACTGACGGGATGTGCTTTTGTTGAGCTCGGGAGGTGCTTGAGCCACATCGTGAAGTTTTACCTTGGTTTCGGCTCTCCGTCGCTTCAGCTCGGCCCATGGGTCGTCGTCATCTTGACGGCGTCGTCGAGCTTTCTTGCCTTTGCCTGCTGCTGCTGCATCCACTTCGTTCATGAGCGCAGTGATACCAGCAGCATCGTTATCCAGTTCACGTTCGGCAGCAAGCTCAAGCTCCTCCTCCCTCTTCTCCTTAATCTTCTGGTCCTCCGCCCGCCACTGATCGTAGAGCTTGTGCATGTTGCGCTCTTTGCGCGTGCGGTACACCTTGAAACCCTGCTCGTCTTTGCCATCTTTAACAACCGTTTTCTTGGTGAGACCAGCTACGGGGAGAGCCGCGTCGACACGGGCTGCAAAGGACCGGAAGTCCTCGCCTGGTCGGATTCGTGGGGTCTCTGTGGCAGGCTGGGCAGTAGTAGACTTGTGTGGCTTTCCGTCATCAAGACCGGAACGAATCTTACGGCCTTGTGCGACTGCCATCAGCCGCTTGAAGGCTCGAGGTGCATCATCCTTCTTGTTCGCATGCTTGCCTGCCTTCTTTTGTCGACCGGGTGTGTTTTGCGTCTTGCCGACGGGAAGGGGACGGGCTTTCTGCGATGGAGGTAGATCGAATCTGCCGAGGAGTTAGTAAACCTGTACTAGGTCAACAGTGATTGTGTCGCTAAATCCTACTCCGAATCATCGCCGCGCTTTCTTTTGTGTTTATGAGGCATGTCGACGGTTTCGTTCGTGCTGTTTCCTTTGTTTTGCGCAAACTGACGACTTGTCCGTTAGGTCGAAGCAGACGAGGGCTCTATTAGTTGGCTGCAGGGAGAACCTTGGGCTTTCGCCATGTGCTGAAGAGACAGTACTGTACAGCACCAGGGCATGGAGAATACTTTTGAGATTCTTTTGCTCAATCTTGAAAACCTGCCCCACGCAGAAGGGTCCTTATCAAGTCTAGCTCTTATTGGATAGCGTCGGTGGGGCCATGTGTATGTGGGGTGTCCTCCCAAGTTCATGGCGCTCCGCTCATCGCCTCCTCTCAGCCGTACGCATCGCCAAAGCTTCTGACTAGTACAGCACAGTAGGCTTCAAGGAAACGATCATTTCTGCTATCATTGTTACTTTACTATGTATATATACTGTACCGGTACGGTACTGTACTGTATCTTCTACTGACTTCTGTGTATTCCAGGCCTGTCCTTAGCTTCTGCATTGTCTAATACAACCGTGCCCTGCCCTTGTGACTGCGGCGTGCAGCAAGACCGTCACTTGTCCAAAGTAGCTCGGTACTCTCAGTGGACCGGCACACAACTTTCTAACAACGCGCAGCTATCCTAACTTACCTGGTATATTTCCTGGGGCCGTAATCTCGGAGATGTAAGTCTCAGGCGTTCGTTCTGTCAAAGGTCATACCGTTTATGGCCACAGAGTTACCGAACCTCCGGCAGATCGCCGATATAGCGAGGAATCAACGTCACGACGCAAGACTGACCCCGCAGAGGGAAATGGAATCCACATTCAGTAGGCATCCTACGGCGGTATGATCTGTGAGGGACCGGAACGGGTGGGCTGTATTGTACATGCGTCGTGTGGCTGGATGACTACTGGCGAAAGGTATATAGAGCTGTGATTGTCTCCAGGTTGGGCCACGTCTTCTTTGACTAGTTGATTCATCAACGGAGAACAATCCTACGCTTGGGTCCCTCTGCGCCTTTCCTCTCAAATACTTGTGTAAACCGCTGTGTCCTCGACCATACTGGCGTTACATACAATACAGTACAGTAGGTACAGTACAGTACCTACTGCATCCAGACCTTGCTTCTGCGTAATCTGCACATCACCCCTTAAACCTCATAATCATGGCCGCTGAAGGACGCATTGCCACCTTGGATGTAAGTCGATACTTTGGTCACGGTCAGAACAAAGCTCATCTAAAGACTCTAGCCCACCGTGGCCGAAAGGCTTCCGCCCCATTGTGCGACGCTCTTTGAGGCGAAAGCTGCCAAGGCTCTTAGCTTTGAGGCCATCGCCAAGCACCTTGACAGAAGTGAGGTTGCCTGCGCGGCTCTATTCTACGGTCAGGCCACGGCCTCCGCGGAAGATATCGAACGTCTTTCCCAGCTCCTCGAGTTACCGAGGGATGCTTTGGCTTCTCAGCTAACGGGGTTCCCTGATAGAGGGCGTGCCGGCCCCATGCCTCCTGTCGAACCACTCATTTACAGATTGTATGAGATTGTACAGAACTATGGCTACGCGTACAAGGCGATCCTCAATGAGAAATTTGGGGATGGCATTATGAGCGCTATTTGCTTCTCCTCATCTGTCGACAAAGAGGTTGATGAAACTGGTGCATCATGGGTTGTCATTACGCTGAGAGGGAAATGGTGTGTCACTTCATCTCTGCTTATTACATTCATTTCTATTTGAACTTGAGGCTGACTTTCTAGGCTTCCATTTTCACGCTTCTGATTTCAACTTGTTGGATAATCGTGTTCTCCTAGTTGGCTCAAATCAACCTGGAACGGGGCAGCGACGAAGTTGCCTGGATATATCAGCTCATCTACGTGTTATATAGGACGCTCGAGAACAATCACACCAGTATTATGTAGCAATTGTGGCACTTGTCTCTTAGACTAAGCATTCATATTCCTTCGTTATGTCGTGTATATCTCCCTCTCAAGCAGTCATGTGATGCCAATTCTCCTCTGAAGTTTATAATCACGTGGCAAGTGAGAGAATAATTACGTTACAGACAATTGCTTATGATATACTGGTGTCAGCTGGGGTTGCGATCTGGCCAAATTAACTGGATCCTCACAAGAATATCCGTAGACTGGACCCTGTCCAAGATAGGAACATCTGAACCTCGAAATCCACGATGATCAATTGTTCTTGCATGCATTGTGCATACGCCTCATTCTGTATCCACACCATCTTTTACATCACCCTCTTTGTCGACAGACATTGCCATCTCTAGAGGATTTGCAAAGTCACCCTTGCATTACAGTAGTCGTCGGTGTATGTGCTTTTCAACCAAAGGGGTGGAGACAATGCTAAGAACAATATTAAGGGCGTGACTAACATGGAGAACAATACTTGTGATTTGAAGAAGAATGAAATAGAGAACGGGTCATGGAAAAGGATACCTGGGTGCCTTTTCTGTGTGCTTGTTATCTATAAGAAGGCTCGTCGTGGTCGTTGTCTGGCTCTTCTGGTCCAGATCATCACCATCGCCACGATACCACTAATCACAAACATTCTCACATCTCTACACATATCTACACATCTCTACTACCATAAGAAAACATGCCTTCTAACACTTCTAACAACAACAAGGGTGCTGAGGCCCTCAGGCCACCCCTCTCGGGTGCACGATCATGGCAAAGCCTACCTCACCCCAAGCCACGCCTCTGGGATGTGTTGTGATGGCAAAACCTTCTCGTCCTGAGGCTACACCTCTCGGATGTACTATCATGTAACTCAGCCTCGATTAGGACAGGTTCAGGTGGAGATTCAGTTGACTTGCCGAACCATACATCACGAGATGTCTTTCCCATTCATCATTATGTATCGATCACTACTATCAACCATATATTTGGGTTGCTGCGACCAATATCAAATTTTCTCTTACAGATGGCATTCGAAACCGAGCCTAGTCGTCTCTCTTCGAGTGTTCTTTATAGCTTAATTCCAGCGTCTTTGCAGCTTGTCCTGACGATGTGTGGAGGACGAATTGTTCGAACAGATTAAGCTAGGCAGGATGCATGAAACTTCGCTTCTATATTATTTATCAATATATGTCGCTATAGCCCTATTTTGCGTGCCGCTGTCGTTTGTCTTGTTGGTATCGAGATGTAAATGTCATTGTCAATTCCACTTACAACAGTCAACAGAGCGTGAAACTTGTCCTTGGGTGGGGGTTGGGGTTGGGGTTGGCCCATCATCTTCATCCAAATAAGAATCGTTAGATTACGAGGGCCCATCCAAGAATCCTGCTGATACAAAATGATTTTGCCAGTCACTCCGAAGACATGTTTTCGAACCGTGTAATGCAATTTCCAATATTTGTTTATCTTTTGTCAGGTAAATATAGAAATGGGCATGGAGTAGAGTCGTAGGGTAGGAGAAAGGTGGATGGGTACTAAGCACTCCAATATCATGTCAAGTAAAGTGGGTTGCATGCATGCATGTCCAGCTATCTGGAAATACTTCAGATTGGGTGAGCGCATGTGCCAACCCAGGGTATCTCTACTTACTGAAGTGGGTGTAGGTGGGTACAGGTGGATTTCGAGAGCGGTGTAAGCCATTGGCTGGCAGAATACTCACGTTAGTGAACTTTTTTTTCTGCGACCGCCGTTAAAGTGCCATAAGTGGTACAACCTGCAGTATACCCAGCACCGAGCGCTTCTGGCATATCTCACAATCCAACATGGTGACCAGAAGCAAACTCCGACTAGGCCTTGCCGCCGAGAAAGGCGTTGACTTTGCTAAGTTGAAGCAAAAGCGCAAGCAGAAGGATGCTTTGAAGAAGAAGGCTCCAAATGGTGGGGCAGCACAGTCGAAGATTTCAGAAGACCATGACAGCCAAGACGAGGAAGAGCACTTGAATGAGTCCGACGAGGAAAGCGACGAGGAAGTTGCACAGGTTAGTGACTTGTAGCCGCCGTGTCAATACCGCAGCCCTGCTAATTTGTCTTCTACCGTAGATGGACCTTGATGCTATCAACGATAGCGATACCTCCGAATCATCTCTGGAACTCGAAGAAAAATCGATCGCAAAGCTAAGAAATCTTTGAAACCGAATGCGGATGATGACGAAGACGACGAGGAAGAGGAAGAAGATGAGGAGGACATCCCGGTGTCCGACCTTGAAGATCTCGACGAGGACGAAAAGGAGGACCTGATCCCCACACTAAGCTCACCATATATAACACGGCCGCACTCACGACTTCCATAAATCGAATTGCCATCCCTCAGGCAAGGGCGTGCCTTTCGCCGTGCACCAAACGATCACCTCCTCAGCCGAGACTGCCAGCTCCATCCCCGACGTATCTGATGACCTTCAGCGCGAGTTAGCCTTTTACTCGCAGAGCCTTGAGGCTGTGCGTCTGGGCCGAGCCAAGCTTCGCGCTGAGGGTGTTCCATTCTCGCGACCCAAGGATTACTTTGCCGAGATGGTCAAGGAGGATGCGCACATGGAGAAGGTCAAGGCCAAGTTGGTTGAAGAAGCCTCTGCCAAGAAGGCTGCCGTTGAGGCTCGTAAACTGCGCGACCTCAAGAAGTTTGGCAAGCAAGTCCAGGTTGCCAAATTGCAGGAGCGTCAGAAGGCTAAGCGAGAGACGCTGGAAAAGATTAAGACTCTTAAGCGCAGTATGTCCAGACCCCTCCCTCCCTTCTGTCCCTTGTATTGTATAAAATATTCTGACTCCAATGGTAGAGCGTCAAGAATCCGGTGGCGATGTTGGCACCAATGAGGCTGATCTCTTTGATGTTGGCGTGGACAACGAACTCGCGAAGCACTCGCAGCGATCTGGCTCTGGACGTGGGCAGATGGGAGGCCGTGCGGGAAACAACAACAAGCGACAGAAGAAGAATGAGAAGTACGGCTTCGGCGGTAAGAAGCGTCACTCCAAGTCTGGCGATGCTGCCAGCTCTGGTGACCTCAGCGGTTTCAACGCCAAGAAGATGAAGGCGGGATCGAAGAGCAGAGTCACTAAGGCGTCTAGGCCGGGGAAGAATAGGCGGAAAGCTATGGCGTCTAAATAGATGAATATTTCAATATGTGCGGATAGTTATGGATTGACCCCTAAGGATTTTGGGGATACAACTGGAATTTGCATCATCACTCAATGTTGGCGTTGGGAACTCTGGTCTTGTATAACAAAAAATCAAGATATGTTCTTTCGATCTTCACCGTGACCACACAACTAAGCCAGCTATCTTAAGGGCACATCAGCGACGTAAGGTTGCACAACATTTGAGACAAGTGAGACCTAGATTTCGTAGCAGACGAGACTGGTTGTAAAAATCCATGGAATATTTAGAAGACTGTAGATAATGTTGACGCTGCCTTGATAACTAACAAAGACGAACCGCTAACGGCGGTGCTATAAATCTGCCCAAGTCCCATCCCCAAGTCCCTTTCCGTGATGGTCCTTCTGCGAGCTAACGCCGACGAATGTGAAGCTGACGTCTCATTCGAAATAGCCCTAAGCCTACCAAATGGAAGTTTTGCGTGTCCTACTGCCCCTTATGGGCATGCTACAAAGCCGCCAGCTATGAAGCATGCTACATAGTAACCTCTTCGTGTAATATTCCAAAGAGAAAAGGTGGCTAATGGCAGGGTTGTGTAAATGTGTTATTCGTCGCTTGCCTGTGTATGATCGTAATTACACTTGTTCTGCCAATTCTGCCACCTTTGCCGAATCAACTATAGGCCAAAGCTTGTGCCTAGCCCTACTAGTTGACGTAGCGAAGAAATCAAATGTCCAAACCCCTTAAATACTAATGACTGCCTCGTTCGCCGATATACGCCGTGAAACCTGTGGTATCGAGAGGAATGCCGAGCACTGATCAAACCATTGTCATGTAATGCAGCCGCAACCTTGCAATGAATCCTTTGAAAAACAATAAAATCATGACGCATGCATCTTTAGCATGCCAGAAACGCTCTAGGCTCCTCGTGATCAAATGATGGCCTACTGGCTGGCAGCAACACACCAATGCCTGTGGAAGGCCCAGGCGCTCTTCTGGCATTCTTTGCTGCAATACTTGGTCCGACGGCAACGGCGGCACTTGGCAAATTGGCGCGTGTACTCTTCCCACTTTCCGCATTGATAGTAGGCACACTGCCTGATGCCTCCACGTGTATCGTCCTTTCGGCAGAGATTTCTCATAACCACTCCAGCCCAGTATTGCATGTCTGTGCTGTGGTATCTGACTGTGAATTTTTCGACTAGTGGAAAGAGGTTGAAATCGTCAGCGAGAAGATACTCCTCATCCATGTCTTCCGAGTCGTCCATCTCCAACATCTCGTCCTCACTGTCCAAAGCTGCGAGCTCTTTGGTAATAGTCAACCGAGGCACGAGGTGGCTCTTCTGAAAATATGACCGGAGGCCGCAGTATTTAGACACATAGGCCAAGAGTTGGAGAGACATTAAAACATCTTCCTCCCGTGGCATAGCTGCAACCATTTGCTGGTTCGGAACGAAATGGCGGTCGAGAAGATAGCGAGGAATATTGGTGTGGGGCGCTGGGGCCTGTGGCGGGCTCACGATGGCTGGGCGGTTTGGTGAAAGGCCCATAGGAGGCACCGTGGTTGCGTTCGTAGTGGTACCGATGCTGCCATCCATGGGTCCTCGATGGGTGATGTTGAATGTTCCAGCATCTTGGTGTGTTTCGGAGACGGTGGGTGCAGTAAGATCAAGAGAAGCACCAGTTAGCATGCCCTCACCGTCGTCCATGGTGATATCCTGAATGCCAACTTCAGACTGCATTTCGGCAGTCCCGGTCATCTCAGCGTCGGGTGCTTCATCAGATGGTAAACTATCTCCGTTTAGATCATCAGCCTCCACAGTCGAGTTTTGATGGCGAATGGATGGTCGCCGGCGAGGGCGACCAGAAGGCCCTATGGATGCAGGTCTGACTGTCGGGGAGCGTAGTTGAGGCGGTGGCAGCGGTGTGGTAGGCGAAGTTGGTTGAGAGACCATATCGTTAGGACCAAATGGAGCCATAGATGCCAGGCGATCAGCATCACGTACAGGCCGGACGAAACCATCGGCAGGTTCCATGGTGGAGACGGCGGTAGCTAGCGGTTGAATAGCTTGCCTAGAAGTTGAACCCGAAGCCGACACATTGCGGCCATCGTGGCCGTGAAATCCGTAGCGGTGTCGTGTTGGGGTCGCAGCTTGGCGATCCTGGGTACTAACAGGCTGAGGCAGAATACTCTGTGCATTTTCTGCGCCCTGAGGAGTAGCAGTCGACGGACCCGCATATGTAGCGGAGACATCGATCGATGGCGGAGGGCCTTGTCGGCGGAAAGATCGTTGTTCAGGGTCAACACGTGTGGAACGATTGGTGAAAGATGTGGACGCCTTGGTAGCGTTACGGTGGTCATGGCGGTAGCGATGGTGGTGGTCGTGAAGCTGCTTCTGCTTCACTTCCTCGGCCTTTTCGCGGCACTTTTCGATGACTTTGATGTAGTTGTCGAGGATGGTAGCAATGACAGGGACCATGTCAGCCTCCACAACGCGTGTGCGCACGTTTTCCGTGCCACGAACGCCGATGTTGACGACACATTGGAACGCGAGATTCCACTTCCACATGCCCATCATATCCTTGCTCCGACCCTGTTTGAGAATGCAGACAAGGCGTTCGATGCCTCCATCGACAGTGAGGATGTCGCGAATACGAGCTGATGAGGTGGTGAGGTAGGCTAGATGGTTGAGCGAATTGATGAGGGGAGAGTCGAAGTGCAATCGAGCGCTCGACGATCATAGAGGGCGGTCGTGATGCCCACTGACGCCTTGTTGACGTTGGGAATGCTGAAGTTGACTTCCCTCATCTTGGCTGACCAACCCAGCGAAGGGGTGTGATGGCCAAGTGTTTGTGCGTTACGACCGAGACAACGACGGGAAGGGTCGAGGCTCTACGAAACCCTCGAAAGGGAGGTATCGACCGATGGGCGCTGAATAGGGCGGTGAGGCGAGAGCGAGATAGGGAGCCTGGTTTCTCGGCAGGTCGAGATGGATGAGGCGGAGGAGAGAGGTCGAGGAGGATGGTCGATCTCCTGAGCACAGCGCTAATCGTGGTCGGCTGAGAAAAGCGGGCTGAGGCAAGGGCGTATTAGAGGGAATAGGTAGATGCAGATGGCGGAGAGTCGAGTCGAGTCGCAAGCGCGATGCAAATGCTTTTGGATGGATGGTGATGATTATGATGATGATGTTGCGAAAGGGAAGAACCGGCTCGATTGATGGAGAGTAGGCGAAGGGGCCTAATGGGCGAGTGTTTCAGGCAGGGCTCGGTTTCAACCAGACGGGGACCGACAGCCGGGGGAGGCGAGAGGTGCGGTGGACTCGAGGAGGGAAACAAAAGTGGCTCGAGTTGGGATGCGACGAGAGGAAATAAAACGTAGGAGATCAAGCCGAATACTATCCGGGCAGGTGAAGAAGCTTCAGGATTAATGCATCAGCGACAAAGCCCGCGGTGGTTGTCTTGGAAATGAAGAAATGGCAGAGAATTAGCGGGATCGCGGCTGGAGCGAGAGTGGTGTGGGGTGGGTGAGAGAAGGGGGACAAAGAGGATGATGAAGGGAGAGCGAGAGCGAAAGTGCCTTCCGGTAAGGAAAGGCTGGGCCGGGCTGGGCTGGGCTGGCGGAGAGGTTGGACCACAAAAGAACTGGAGCCGTGAGAGCAGGTACCCGACCCTGGTGAGGTACCTTTCTACCGCAGGACAGCAGCGTTACAGTACCTACAGTACCTAAGTACCTACCGACCCTACCTGAACCTCCCTACACACGGCCCCCAGGTATGCTCTGGGAGGGTTGCTGGCCACTGTTTGCAGCGCGGCATTGTGTGCTTGATGCTTGGGCAGGTACAGTACAGCCTGCACCGCCCAATGTGTGGTGCTGATGCAACAAGAGCCTTGGGCACACTGTGCCTACCTTGTCTCTGCTACTGACTGGCCTACAAACCTCGTTTGGTTCGGTCCATAGGCCGGGATGTGGGAATGGCAGCATGTAGTAGCCATCATCAGTAGCTTCACCTCGTATGGGTATGCTACCTACACGTCCGTGTTGAATCGCTGGTCGGTATGCGCCATGCCGCCCAACCGGGACCACGGGCCCGAACGTAAGCAAAGGTTGCCTGCGATGCGTTGCGCTGATATCGCCCTTTGCCTGCATTGCGTGACTCCCCATCAAGGTCAGCCAGACCATGCATCGGTTCGGTCTAGACAATGCCCATTCACTCATTTTATCCTTGGCGAATAACACCCTTCAGCTCTTGTCTTGGCAAGTGACCCTCACGGCGGGTAAGGGAGGCACTGTATTGGCGGACCACCTGAACCCAGTAGGATTGTGCGTCTTCAGGGAACGTCTAGAGCTCATGCACTTAGTCTGCACTGTGCTTCTAGGCAATTCTTAGGCTGCGAATACCAGTCGCTTTCTCCGGGACTTTGCCGCACCACCACCAGCAGCCCAAGTGCCTTGACCGACCCTAGGTCATGTAGGTACATCCAGGTACGTACAGTATCCGGCCTTGCTTACAGCACCGACCTAGGTACCTTGGATTACCTGTCATCCAATTCACCCACCATGTAGTGTGTAAAACACAGCAATCTACCAACAAAAAAAAATAATAAGTAATAATAATAAAAATAAAAATAAATAAAATAGGTACGATGCATGAAGGCAAACCCGCATGATGATGATTTGTGGGTTCGGGGAGGCGAACTAGCTCTCCCCACACGGACCGACCGCCGCCCTCAACATTCACAGGCAAAGGCAATGTACATCCCTTAGTAGGTTAGAGGTAGGTAGTAGGCAGTTGGCCACCGCCAATACAGAGTAGGTAGATACATCATCTTTTCATATCATGTTGCCTTTCTATATTCCCGTCTTCCCTTCGGCTTGTCAAGGCCTTCTAATGCTACCAATTCATGACGGGAACGGACGGCATTGGCATTCCCCATCTAGCCTGGCTCGTCTTCCGCATCACAAACATTGTTTTAGTATGTCTGCTATGGTGAGGCGGGCAGCTCGCCACCCAGACAGACGGTTGGATCTTGCTCACTAAAAACGCTCGAGCTCCACGCTTTGAAGACACACCGCTTTGACAAGTAGGTAGTCCTGGCGCGTGACATGACGTTGGTCCTCGACCACAGCAGAATACATACATCGCGTGGACTGGCTGTCAGCCACGATATTTCCCAGCGTCCCCACAGACCAAGCTCATAGACCCTGCTCGTCTACCTATGGGTCAACACCAACAAAGGCCTCTTGTCCAATATTTGCACCAAACGCACTAGGCATCGAATTATGTGAGATGAGCATTTTCGTGCGAGCATTCGATATCTCCCACCACTGGGCTGAGCGAAAAGAACGGCGCCATCATCACCATCACCATCGTCATCGTCATCGTAGTCGTAGTCGTAGTCGTAGTCGTAGTAGTCCATGTACTGAAGCCGGGACTATGTTACTTCACGAAGGCATCAATGCGTGTCAGACCACCCAACTCTTCTTACAGTACGGTAGACTGCTACCACGCATTTGGCAGGTTTTGCTCGTTCGCCGGTCGTCAGGCTTACGTGACACTTTCTAACCCTCTTTGTCCATAAAATATCCCGCAGGTACAGCCCTCTCCATACAATGGATAACCTAGATCTTGCCAATACGTCTCCCCGCCACAGAAGCATCTTCTTGAGTTTGTCCGCAAGCATCATATCGCTTGCCATATAGGTAGCTTTTGACAAAAATTTTCTAACCTTTTGGCTTCTACAGCACGAGAAGACACACAGAAATGAACAAAGTGGGATGGGCTTCACACCCCACTCTACGCTGACAGCTCTGTTGCAGATTCTATACCAGGTTTATTCATTCTCGATCATCAACGCATCATGTCCTGATTCAAAGAGTAAACCCCATTTCCATGCCTCCAGACAAAGGCTACTTGACAGACTGAAGAGCCCATGGAACAGAAGTGGTCAAGCCGTCGAGATAGGCACCAGCACACCTCAAATTATCCTTCCTGAGTGGAATTGCAATTGAGTTTTTATACAGCCGCTTTAGGTTGGGTTTCCCAGTAGTGGCGTTAGCGGCACATCCGCATGCTTCGGCACGGTTCTGCAGATTCCCAGGAAACGGGTATTCCGAACAACGCAACTCCCGAGTCTAAAGGGCGCGGCGACCCGCTGGTGGCAAACCGAGCATTCGGCAGTACCATCTTGGCAGAAGCTCGTGCCATGACAACGTTGTCAAGCTCTATTAAAAAAAACATCGACAAAGAGCCTGATGGCTGAGTTGGTTGTAGACTCATCATATCAACCTCCCTGATGTTGCAGGTAGCTGCGAGGAAGTGAGGGCAAAGCTTAGCAATGTCTTCTTCTGTTCACAGGAAGAAACATTCCGTACCAAGGCCCAATACCCTGTTAGTCCAGGATGTGCCTCGCGATACAACACAAATGAAGGACTAAACACCATAGAGCATTAGCTGACAGCCCCAACTTAATCACTCAATCCCGACAGTGACCATTCGTAGTGTTGTCCATAGCGTAACAAGCACCGGTAGCAGACTTAAGTCCGGCTTCATTCGGAGTGAAGCAAAGGACTTAAAGAAGAGATCCTTTGTAATCCACTGGGTGCTGCGAACCAAGCGTCTATAACACCAGCTTCTCAAGCCACTCGAAATTTGAGAACCGAATGATAGACTATAGCATCTCAATCACCGCTGATTTTGGCATGCCGGAAGTACTTCATCCCAACCCATGCTACAACTACCCACACCCATGCCATGACACACGTGAGAATCATGAGGGCCGGATAGTATCCTACAATGGGCAAAGTAGGATCATTCTCGAGCTCGGGTGGAGCATAAGGTGTCTTGCCAACATCCCAAGCCCAGCTCCAAACGTCTAGACATGAACCCATGCCGATTACAAAGACGAACCAGGTAACAGAAAGAACCACCCAACCCCACCAGCTGGTTTCTGAATAGTCCCAGCCTGAGTCAGATGGAGGGAGAGGGTGCTTGCGAGCCCGGTGTAGGATAATGGTGACTTTTCTCGGTGGAAGGACCTTCGACGCACCGTAGGCACCCGGTCTCCAAAGAATGAATCACCGTTGGAAGGCGCCGATAGGCCTGAACGAACGTCTTGACCGGTGCCAGGTATATGTAGGACATCTTCCTCGTCAGTCGTGGAGTTATAAGAATTTAAAACATCAGCCTCTCGATCATGTGGAGGTGGTGCACCCAAGGAGGATACAGAAGAGCTCGTGAGGCTCGTACGGCTGGCATAGCCATCCATCGATGGACGTGGAGTAAGGTCGGCGACCCTTAATCCCAATGCATCATGTTGTGCTGCTGTCGCATTTGGGGACTGCCTGGCAGACTCGGATGCGACAAAAGCAGCTGCTTGTGCGGTATCTACGGTCAACGGCTTGGTGTCCCGCCTGTCGCGCTGAGCACCTCTGCCAAGTAGAGCCACCTTCCTAAGGGACCCGCGACGCCTTCTCGTTTTTGTTGCTGCATTATGTCTTCCATAGAACGTGTTGAATGTGTTGTAGTATCGGTGCCAGAATTATGATGCTTTGCTTCGCTCGAGGATCGAATGAAGGGAGTTTGGACAGGAGACCGGATCCCGCCGATGGCCTACGGAACGTAGACGAGGTGGATAGGGAACCATTTCGTGAAGTCCGAGGCGTGTCCTCGTCAAGACTCGTGTCACGAGTGGAGGCAGAATCCATCTCGGCAGTTGTATGCTCGTAATCAAATCGAGAATCCTAGCCGTTGCTCGAGTGGACTTTGATGTGACGAGTAGGGATCTCAGTGACAAGACAAAGCGATAGAAAGCATCTTTAGAGAAGCCGCTTGGATCGGAAGGGTATTTGACAGCATATTCATTTGTTGGTGCAACGAAGCTAAGTTGTCATCCTCGCCAGTGCAATGCCCTCGATTTTGCTTGTGACGTTGGTACGAAGAACGTACATGCAAGAACCTTGCAGAAAGGTGTCTTTCAAAACAGAGATCCTATTGGTGAAAGCACGTACCTGTCGGTACCCTGTCACGATACAGTGGGAAGGACAACTCTGGGTGGGGCGCAACCTCCCATTGTGATGGAGCTGATCAGACAAGGAAGGTACCACAGCGCACTTGCCTCATTGGCTACTCTTGGAACTTAGCAAATCTGCAATCTTAGCGACGACCAAGACGACCTACCTAATAAACAAACCGCCCATATCCCATTGCCTTGATACGCTTCTAGCTCGCAGGCCCGTCTACCTTACCTAAGGCACTTTACTCCTGTGAGGTACCAGGAACCCACTGGCCTTATCAAATCTGGTCAGTACTCCGACTCTTATCGATGCTTGAACGACGCCTTGTCTTCATGAACCAGGCGACCCCTCTCCATGCGCGCCATTCAACCCCAGGTTACTAGCCCAGGACCTCGTGAGCTAATTGTCCATCTCCGGTTCTAGTACAATTTGGAGACTGAGCAACACCCAAAGGTGGCCTGCATGGATTCGCGATTCCCAACCGCCCTTCCTCCCACTCTCCTCGTTGACGACCTTGACCCCGAAGAGCCTCGCCCAACACACTATTGCGAACCCGATAGTTTTACAGAATCTGGAGCTCTACTACGGCCTTCCAATATGAACTCTGGGGAGAACAGTGGGGAGGATGCTCAGGGCGCCGCACCCGCCAATCCGTTCAACTTTCAGACCCAGGTGATTTCTACCACACCTGTGAAATCGGTATATTCTCCTCGGCGCATGGGTTATCGTGTCCTTTATGGAATGCATACTTATTCGTCTTCCGCATAGAATATCGGCCAGAGACGTGGCCATCGTTACAAACACAGTAGTGTTTCGACCCAACATCAGATCTTCCAGGAACCACCACCTAGACCTCCTCTTGTCTTGCCAGCGTCCCTACCCATCCCTACGATTAAAGAGGCATGGAAGAGCATGCATAAAGATCAAAGGAGGCGACTATACTGGAGCCTGTGTCATGTGGCTGTCGCCATGTTCATTTTCTTTAAATCCGAAGGTTCTCTTGCGTCCATGGCCTTATCCCACTTGGTCTTCTTCGATGCCGGAAGCGCTGCCGTCTGCGTCGTTGTAGATGTGTTAGGGAATTTTGAGGTGTGGCGCCGGAGCAGCATTAGACATCCGTTCGGGCTGGAAAGAGCAGAAGTCCTGGCTGGCTTCGCTATGTCTATTTTCCTGCTCTTTGGCGGGTTTGATCTCGTGTCGCACAACCTCAAACATTTCCTTGAGTCCATGGGAAACCACGAGGCACACCACGAGCATGACCATGATCACAACCACGTCTCAACAGGCTCAATTGACCTCGTGTCTGCTGCTGCCATCATTTGCACTCTTATTTCCGCTTATGGTCTGAGAAACCATGCTCGAATTGCGAGGATCATGAGAGTGTCCTATCTGGCCTCTTTGCCCAGCATTTTGTCCAACCCGTTTCATTTTTTGACATTGTCTCTATCGTTTTTGATTGGACTCCTCCCGTTGCTCTCTATATCCCTCTACGCATGGTTGGACCGCTTGCTTTGTACCGTAATTTCTCTGGCCATGTTTGGGCTCGGAATGCGCGTGGCTGTAGCCCAGGGTCTCATGTTACTCATGTCCTACGGCAGCCATGACGGCAATGCTGAAGTGACACGAGTGCTGCGAGAGATTGAATCGGAATCCAGCATAACCCGTATAGATGAGGCGCAGTTTTGGCAAGTCCATTATGGTCTTTGCATGGCTAATCTCAAGGTGAGCATTGTCAAGGGCTACGATGAAATGGCTCTGGTGAAGCTTCGGAACAGGATATCCTCGGTGATACAGAACCGTCTTGGCGAGGGCTACGGAAAGGGGGTAATATCAGATGGGAGGTGACGTTACAGATATCTACTGACACGGCATCTTGATGGTCTTGTACGTAGCCATCTTGCTACTAGTGTGAATAGAGCCGTATGCTGGACGGCACTTTAAGTGATACCCTTCAGAAGTGGTATGCTTCCGTGATTTATGAGTAATGATTTATACGATATGTAGAGTTTGAGCAGGGTATCCTAATATATACTAGAGAGTCTATGGCCTGGCTTAATGAAATGCGTCCAGATAAATTCTAAACGCAAGAGAAATGTTGGCCTTCTCGCACAGCTAGCTGTGACACCAAAAGCCCATAAGAATGGATGGGAAAAAGGTTGGCCCCGCAACGATAACTCCAAATCTTCATGTCTCATAGCAACTCAGATGGCTCCAACTGAGTGCCCCTAGAACAGCCCCCAACGACCTCTCTCGGTCCCGCTGTTAGGTTTCTTGTTGGCAATGCCTCGATCCCTTCCTTCTAGCTGTTTCAGGCTGTCTATCTTCCCAAGCACAAGCTCCAACAGTTCCTTTCGTCGAATAACCTCAAGGTGCTGACGAATTTTAGGGTCTTCTTTGGCAAATTTCTCAATATCCTCTTGAGACAGGTGCCGACCCAGCCGAAGGTCTAGCTCTCGCGGAAAGTTGTAGTAGAACTCTGATAGCAGTTCTACGTTCAAGAAGAGAACCGCAGTAGAAGCCAATTTTGTGGCTGCAGCATCAAGAAAGACCTCTGGGCAATAATATTTGTTCTTGGCATTGGCACATTGCTTCGACTTGACAGCCATAAGACGCATTTTGATGATATCAGCCCGATCGCGAAGAAACACAGCCTCGCGTCCTAAATACTCCAAGTTAGACATATGTTCTCATGAAATCGAAGAAAATCAAAGAAATATTTTACCTTTACTGAGCAGTTCGGCACTGAATCCACCGGCGCCGCTTCGACCGTCGCCCTCAACGATGATTTCACCTTTCCGTGCCTTATCAACAAATGTCATAACCTCTTTCAATTTTCGTCGGCCACCGACAGCCGACTCCATTTGAGTCAAGGCAGCTTCGCAGTCGCGCAATTCATTCTTGAGCACGTTGCCGACATGCTCCCGGCCTTTGGTCCACTCCCTATCTTCAATATCGATTTCGAACTTGTAGGGCTTGATACAATTCTCCACCTGATCACTTGTGCTGTAAAATCTTTCATTAAGAATCGTTGATGCGGCATCCATGATAGCTTGGCGGGCAAAAGGATGAGTCGAAAAACTTGATTGATTCAAGAGGCGATCGATATGGGCTTGAATGGAAGATGCAACGACCGTCGTAGCGAGACGGCCAACGCCGAGTTTTGTCAAAGCCGAAGTAGATGCGTCGAGTTGACGATGCCAGTAAAGAGAGTTGGCATCTGCTTTGGGTAAATCCGCGAGGCTATCACGCTCTGGCGTGGCAACAGCAAGATCCTCAATGGGCTTGTTCCAGTATCGAGCTGCTAGAAGATCCAAGACCTTCTGATCAAGCTCGTTCTTGAGTATGTCATGCATTTGTGGTCTGCCAAACTCTTCCGCAAATTGCTTGAAAGAGTGTTTGAAGGCGTCTAGACTCTCGGCCAGGTATGACTCCGCTGACAAGGGACGGTCATTGTATTGAACCTTGAACTCGTAGCTTGCCTCTTCCAATTCTTGTCTGATCGCATCGCTCGTGCCTTGCAGGCTGGACGACATAGTCTGTTCCAATACATGCATAAGCTTCTTGCGAAGTGTTACTGTCCCTACAGCGAGACCAGCCTCAGGTCCAAACTCATGAGGGTGGGAAGAGAAGTAGGCCTTCTCATTATTGGCAATAGCGGAGAGTAGGTTGGCGGGTCCTTTTTGAATAGACTTGAAGTTTGGGGACCTTAGACACCACACCCACATATCCCAATCGCAAGGGATATTGCTTATCATTTAGAATTGCAGCGCCACGAACAGGATCAACAAGGTCCATCTTGGTAACAACCCCAATTGTCCGCTCTCCTCGAGGATCAACCCTGCGGGATGCACGGAGAGCAGTCGAGTTTGCCAAGTCCACATCAGCGGCAGAGATGGCCAGGATAACATTTGGTGGCTGGATATACTTGTCGCAAAGTTCGGATATCTTCTGCTTCAGCTGAAGAGGCTGATTTTGGCCGACCACCTGGATGTAACCTGGCAGATCGATGAGCGAGAGATCCGGAACATTCGGCGAGTACACAGTCAAATGTATTGGGTCATCCGAAACACATTCCGAATCTGGCACTGCCAGGTTTAGCTCGGTGAGGGTACGCTGGATGGAGGAAAAGTCTGTGATACGTCTCAGACCGAGGTCTGGAAATTCACCGTACTCCTCGGTCGATTCAGGCGTGTTGACAAGAGTCAGTTCGATCGGACGTCGGGTGACCATGTTGGAGCCCTTGGGCAAAAATTCGTGGCCGACAATGGCTTCCAGAACAGAGCTTTTCCCCGAGGATTGAGAACCGATGACGACGATAGATGGTAACGTCAAACTGCCGGATTGGCCGACCTTTTGCAAGATGGTTCGAATTTCAATCATTTTCTTCGTCAACATCATCATCTGGTCGTCCTTGGCTATTTCGCTATCACTGCGAGTGTCTTCTTCTGAGGACTGCTCATAACCATAAGCAGCAGCTGAGGCGCCAACAGCAGCAGCAGCGCCGACTCTGCTTTGCTTTGGATCCCCATCGCCACCAGGGCCTCCGGAACCCCAGTTCCGATTTCTTCGTGGATCCTGAGGATTTTCTGGAGCCATTCTGGCATATCAACTTGTTCCTTCGTATTTTCCCAGCCTCGTCGTGTTTGGTCTGCCACCTCCTTGGCACTATGGAACAAACTTGATGCTGTTGTAGAAACGGTGTCCTTGGTGTTATTGAACAGCTCTATCGCGAACGTCCCGGCCTCTGGCATACGTCAGTTTCTCGGTTCACTAAAATGCGGAAGGGGTCAACGAACGGGTGGCTTGGTACTGAACCCAAGCAAAGGCACCGATGGCGAGACCGCCAAACATAGCAGGAACTCGTAGAAATTTGACCATCAACTTCGGCAGAAAACGAGCAAAAGAAGCATTCCGAACAGTGACTGCATTGTGAAACGAGTTGCCACTCATCCACATACGACGGCGAGTGGCTCTAATCGATGCTTCTGCACGAAGTAGATCACCGGTCGGGAAGCGATGCAGATGCCGAGTTGTGTTCGCAGAGGCGCGTCGCGCCACCGGCCGCAAGCCGGCAGCGAGCGCTCGAGCACTCATGATAACTTAGGCGTTTTCTGGCTATGTACGTGGTCTTGACGCAGTCATGGGCAGAACTGCCGAGAATTTTGATGAGCAGAACAACCACTGGTGCAGCATCAAAGCTGACCTCGAGCAGCCTTCTCTAATGAATTATGGGTTGACGTTTGACCCAGCTTGGGATGTTCATGCATGACCCACCACATCATCCTAGCCTGGCCGGTTAACTGGTGGCGCTCTGTTATCTTCACGTGATTCTTATCTTATCGTGTGTTCGGCAACAAAATTTCTGTATCTGCAATGGCGACTGGAAAAAGTCCCATTCCCATTCCATCGGCCCCTCGCAATCTGTACCGCAGCCATGGCGATCCAGAAGAAGCACGGCAAAGGCCGTCTGGATAAGTGGTACAAACTCGCCAAGGAAAAAGGATATCGTGCCAGAGCCGCTTTCAAACTTATTCAATTGAACAAGAAGTATGGCTTCCTTGAGAAGAGCAAGGTCCTCCTGGATCTTTGCGCTGCACCTGGTGTAAGTAATTATTGAAAGCCACTCGTTTTGCGTCAATAAACTGACCTCGTCTGCAGTCATGGTGTCAAGTTGCGGCAGAAGTGATGCCGGTGAATAGTCTTATCGTCGGTGTCGATCTGGCGCCCATCAAGCCCATCCCCAGAGTCATTACGTTCCAAAGCGATATCACTACCGAGAAGTGTCGTGCCACGATCCGACAGCATTTCAAGACATGGAAGGCAGACACTGTTCTACACGACGGTGCGCCCAACGTAGGAACTGCGTGGGCGCAGGATTCGTTCAACCAGGCAGAGCTTGCCCTTCAGGCCATGAAACTTGCGACAGAATTTCTTGTAGAGGGCGGCACCTTCGTCACCAAGGTGTTCCGATCCAAGGACTACAACCCATTACTTTGGGTTTTGAACCAGTTGTTCACCAAGGTCGAAGCGACAAAGCCCCTTCATCCAGAAACGTTTCTGCCGAGATTTTCGTTGTCTGCCGGGGTTACAAGGCCCCCAAGCGAATTGACCCTCGATTCTTGGACCCCGCTCTGTTTTCGCAGAGCTTTCAGGAGCGACTCCAAACAACGAAGCCAAGGTCTTCAACCCAGAAGTCAAGAAGCGAAAGCGAGAAGGTTACGAGGAGGGCGATTATACTCTTTACAAGGAGATTGCGGCTAGTGAATTTATTCAAACTACCGACCCTATTGCGATTCTTGGAACCTACAATAAGCTCACCTTTGAGCAACCCCAAAACGGCGACGTCGCATTGGCTGCTCTCGATAAACTGCCAGAGACTACTCCTGAAATTCGCAACTGCTGTGCAGATTTGAAGGTTCTTGGGCGGAGAGACTTCAAGTTACTTCTAAAATGGCGTCTTCGAGTCAGAGAGATCTTTGGTTTCGCCACTCCTAAGGATGCGGCCGAGACAGACGCTGGAGAAGAGGTAGCCGCAGTCGAGTCGATGGATGAGGAGCTGAAAATCCAGGAGGAACTTCAGGCTTTAAAAGACAAAGAGAATGCAAAGAAGAAGCGTGCTAAGCGACACGAGAACGAACGGAAACAGAAGGAGATTATTCGAATGCAGCTCAACATGGTTGCACCAATGGATATCGGTATGGAAGAGGCTGGCCCAATCGGCGAAGGAGCCATGTTTTCACTCAAGAAGATCGACAAGACAGATGCAATGAAGAGACTGTCTCGGGGCAAAATGGCCACCGTCACCCAAACGAACCAAAAGAAGGACCAAGACAGTGGCCTGGGCTCTTCTGCGGATACTGATGAGGAAGATGATTCTGACGAAGACCGATTGGAGAGAGAGCTCGATTCTATGTACAATGATTACAGGGAGAAGAAGGCTGAGGCAGATGCCAAGTACCGTGCCAAAAAGGCCAGAGAGGAGCACAAAGATGATGAGTGGGAGGGGCTCTCAGCCAGTGAAAAGGGTGACGATGGAGAGTCGAGTGAACTTGAGGAAGACGATGACTCATCAGACGAAGACGATGAGAGCCCCACGGCGAAAGGGTTGCTGACCGACCTTGACTCGTCTACAACAGGTGACGGCTCATTGTCTAAGAGGGCGGCAGCATTCTTCAGCCAGGATATTTTCCAGGGCATAGCAGATGCAACCTCATTACTCGGGGCGAAGACCTGGGCACTGGCGTTCCAACGGCTTCCAAAAATGCCGCCTTTGAAGAAACCAAGGTTGACTCTGCCAAAACCCAAACGAAGACGTCCAAGCAGGCTCCTGAGACTTCTGAGACTTCCGAGTGGGAATCCCAGGATAATGAGGATGGATTTGAAGTTGTCAAAACCGCTGCTGAGGATGACGACTGGGAGAATGCAGAAAAACGACGCCCAGATGGAACTTATGGTAAGCTCGCTAAAACCCTTAATACGAGTACGGGCACGAAGCTAACTCTGTATAGATGTCGATATTATTACAGCCGAGGCGATGACGTTGGCTCACCAGTTAGCAACCGGACAGAAGACGAGCCACGATTTCATTGACGATGGCTTCAATAAGCATGCGTTCCGAGACCGTGATGGTCTACCGGATTGGTTCCTGGATGATGAGACGAGGCACGACAAGCCCCAGAAGCCAATCACGAAAGCCGCAGCGCAGGCGATAAAGGAAAAGCTGCGAGCATTTAACGCTCGCCCCATCAAGAAGGTGCGCGAAGCAAAGGCAAGGAAGAAGTTCAAGGCGGCGCAGAAGTTGGAGAAATTGAAGAAGAAGTCGGACATGCTCAATAACGACGAGGGAATGACGGAGAAGGAGAAGGCGGACAGCATTTCAAAGCTCCTTAGCAAGGCAGCCCGCACAAAGCGCCCACAGGCGGCGAAGCTTGTTGTTGCCAAGGGTGTGAACCGAGGTGTTAAGGGTAGGCCAATGGGTGTCAAGGGCCGATACCGCATTGTGGACGCGAGAATGAAGAAGGAATTGAGGGCGCAGAAACGGATATCTCAGAGGAAGAAGCGATAGAATCATTGCCCTAGCGTTAACTTGAACTAATTACGGCTGAGAAATAGTGTCCCTTAAGAATTGTCCATTGTAGTGAGACCGATTGATCGAACGAAGGCATTGAGGGTTGTTGCGGCCCACTAAAGTCCATATCGTACCTGAATCAAAAATATTAGACAATTTCCATGGATTGCTGGATGCCGGCGGTAGTGTGCTACTGGATATTGCAGGCAGTATGGATATACTGACCAATAGTTTACTGCAACAACAAAGCCCTCGTCGTCTTCTTCACAGGACTGAGTGACCTTGTGATACCTGGAAAAGTCAAAGGTTAGGACATGATCTAGTAGACGCGGGGACGCGCTCCTTACCATGTGGCCGGCAAATACAACATGTCTCCCGGTCGAAGGGTAACACGAATAGGTCTCGCAAGGTGGGACAAGGCTGCCGCGTTTACGTCCGGACGGTCCGGGTCCCAAGTTGCAAATGGCACAGGCTCGGTCTCCTGATCAAGCTGGAGATGCAAGCCTCCATCCTCCGTGTCCCGCATGTAAGTCGCAGGTTGCAGGAATCTTTCATTCATGCAAGGGTGGCAGAGAGCGGGCAGTAGTACAAAATGCTTACTGCCAATGATTTGAACGTATATGTTCTCGTAGTTGTCTCGATGAGTTGCGGTAACGGATTTGGAATTGCCTATCCATAAATTTACGGCATCAGGGTCTCTGCCAAGGGCTATACGTGCAAAGGGGATGTCCTTTTGAGTGTCGGGCAGTAGGGTGCTGTATTCATCTCGTAGGTTATCATTTTCTATGATGGGTAGTGGCTGTTCAGCGGCTGCAGCATGGATTTCCACTGGGACAAGGGTTGGCTAACGTGTCTGAGCATATCTCACCTCTGATGTGGTGGGAAAGGTCAGGTCAGTCTCCTGTTTAATAACATAAGATAGAAACTCGTCAAATGGTTGGTCCTCTTCATGTGGCTTTGCGAAGACGGTTGCTCCGTCTTGACGATTCAGAGTAGGTGAATCTGCGTTACTACATGGTAGGCAAGGTCAATGTTCTGAGACTGTCACGCAAAATGTAGGCAGATTTTGAACACGCACCCGTGGGGGTAACGGCAACATTGACATGCTGGCCTCGCAAAACAGATTTCAAATATGAAGAGTTCCATAGCCGCGTCGCCTTCCACCCAGAGGCTCCTCCTCTGATGACGAATGGAATATTCCTGGAAACATAACGCATGAACTCCAAAGGTCCAGGCTCCTCGTCAAGCTCCTCAATGGACGAGCTATTCAGATCGTTGAAAGTGGAAATGAGCTCTGCTAGAGCATCTTTTACAGCCTGAGCCGTCATTTTGCAGGCTCGGTTGCTGGAAGACGGCAGAGGTGAAACACCACACAGTGATTTAGGCAAGGTCTGTAAAGAATGAACCAGCTACGTCTGTTAGTGAGTCAAGTTTGACCGTGTCGTGCTTTCGTATGTTGCAAGCGCACGCGGAGGGTTCAGGTGGAGGCTAATAGTAAGGGTGTCTCTCATGGTGAGTTTTGTCAGCGTGTCTTAGATTTGAGGATGAAAACTGGTACAGATATGAGGAGACATAGAGTGGGTCGGCGCCCAACGTCGGCTGTCAACAAAAGCTGTGATAATTCCAAAGACACTAAATAACGTCGTGTCACCGCCTGCCCCAGAGTGTGCGTAGCAATTCGCATGGGGACGAGAATTTACATCCAATGCAAGGCAGTTCTCTAAATCGTGGTGGATCAGAGATGTGCGACGCAAAGGCTGAGACAGTTGCGGAGGAAATTGGCAGACAGCATACGTCCGCTCTCCACATCCAACTGTCTATTGTTTTGACTGGTCCTTGGTTCTTTGAGATGCTGCACCTCTGTTTATCGAGAATTTTGAGTGTCAGGTGATGTTAAGACATCGGACGATATGAGTGCGGGAAGGTCTCATTCTCTCCCACAATGAGACAGAAGAAGTGGGTGGAATGGCATCGCAAAGGGCAAGATGGGTGGATACCGAAGGCACATCGGCCCAAGATGGCCACGACCCCGTTTACATGTGAATAAGACGAGAATCATACTACCTATCAGGTTGCAAGCCCAGAATGAGTATCAGGCGAGTGATAGATGTGGGAGATTTCATTGCCTTGCATGACATCTGAAAGCACCACAGAGACAGATATATGGATGGACATGTAGGTGAGAAGGGCCACCGATCACGGCACGAGTAGATCCTAAGACCACGATAAACTAGAGTAGGAACTTGAATGTATTGCATTCTGAGTCCGAGCCGGAGCCAGAGCCTGGCCAACTTGCTGTCATTGGCCATGTTACGGGCCTGGCACTCGATCCAGCGATGATGCCTCGGAAGCCAGCCATGATATGGGTATGGTGGATGCCAGCCAAGTACCCGAGCTGAAAAGATCTTGGGCATGCATTTCAAAAGTTAAAAAACAACAACCAGTGGGTAAGAACCTACTACAGGTACCTAAGCAAGCAAGAAAGGTACCTGGAGGTAGGGACCAAGCCACTGTGCGACCAATGAGGTCGATACAGGTACTGGTTCAGTACTCGAGCTGGTACCTGTTCGTCAGCTCAACTCAGTGCGGTAAGTGCCCTACCGAAATGAGAAGCCGTACTGCTTTGCAAAGACCGAATCGAGCGCAATGCAGAGGCAGGGTGGAGCAGCGTCCAGCGGGTACCCCTTGTACCTCAGGTACCTTACAGAACAGCAGAGGTACAGCAGCCCGCAGACCCATCCCCACGGTACCAAAGTTGAGTCTAACTGGTCTCCTCTGCCAATCACGTCCGCCATCCTCCCGCTTCCAGCGCCGATCATTCCTAGCCCTCGACAAGCTGCATTTAAACACCTTATTCTTCCCTGATGATCTCCTCACTTACCTCACACCTCACCTCACTCACCTCGTGGCTCACTCTTGCGCGCTCACCGGCGCTGTACCTCCACCACCGTCCCCCTTCCGTGCCATCGAATGTTCTGGATTTGCCTCCGCCTAACAAACCGGCCACCGAATGGCCGTTAAGTCTGATGCCGCCCAGGCCTCTGGCTCTCTGTTTTAAGCCGGCTCCTGGTCCCGCGTGTCGCCTTCTATATAAAAGCCACAGATAAGGCCTTTCATCATAAACCTGGTTATATTCTCCTGCCACGGTGACATATTAAACGACGGATGTCACGCCGACCCGTCCGCGCTGCTCATCATCACGGCTTGTCGCCTCTTCCAGAGCACAGCTTTGTGGCGTAGCACTTGACAATTCAATGATCTGGTATCTCCTATATCCGCTGCGTGGGTAGGTTTATAAGTCCCCGTCGCTCCATATATGCGGCTTCGCACTCAAAGCTGACTCTGCGCTTTGCGTCAGGACGACCGAAGCGCCAGTCCTTGATCCTCACATCCCGTTCGCGCTGCCTTCACCCGCTACGGACGTTATGCTGCCCGTCATGCTGTTACAACGCTCCTGGTCTCGGCTGCTGTCGCCACCAGCCTCATATATCCCGTCCCTTCCTCTTCACAACAGACTTCACCAATGGAGCGTCCAGCCTCCCCACCATGTATGGACTGACGCGAAGCCTTTGGCCTACGATTCTCTCGTTGAACCTGATGTCATTATGCGTTCTATCTGGGTTCATGGGAGTTACATGAAAGCTCTTGATAAAAATCTTTTATCATCCGCCCTTGAGCTTCAGAACGAGCTGCTAGGCCCTACTGAGGACTTTAGCCCCCGCCAGACCACATCTCTGGACAGTTCTT
Source organism: Albifimbria verrucaria (assembly GCA_020081605.1). Taxonomy (NCBI): domain Eukaryota; kingdom Fungi; phylum Ascomycota; class Sordariomycetes; order Hypocreales; family Stachybotryaceae; genus Albifimbria; species Albifimbria verrucaria. The sequence goes on from JAHREC010000062.1 coordinate 1,728,205, forward strand.
CAAGTCACGATACGGCTTCCTATCTTCAGCTCAACGTGATGCTATTCACGTCATCAATGGGTTGACTAATGCGTCCTGGTTTTTCATTCGCCCTTGCTTTACTGGAGCTGCTCCCGCGACCGTATTTTGATGGATGAAGACATCATATCGACGGTCAACAACAGGAAAAACCAATCCACCTCTGTCAACGTAACATTACGACATTCTATCGTATTCAGTGGAAAGCGGTTCGAAGACCGTCGCCTGCTTGCAGCAGACGCGCTTGTCATCACTCTGCTACACCTGCGTGATTCTCCGGTTGGACGCCAGTGGGAAACAAAGGCTGCCGAGCTTGCCAAAAAGTTCAGAATAAATGGGATGTCTATCCATCCGATGGTCGTATCTCTACTAGCCAACTATTTGAGTTCCAGTTCCGACCCATGTCATTGCAGGACTCTGTGCTCCTAACCATGGCTTACGGCCTCACGTTTCTCTACTTCCTCATCAGCTTGTCTAAATTAAGGGCCTTCAAATCAAAGATTGGACTCATGGTCACGGTAATGTGCCAGAGCGCCCTATCCGTCATGTCTAGTTTTACCATATGCGCCATTTTCAACATCGATCTATCACGGATACCCCAAGCAGCTTACCCTCTAGCCATACTGTCCATGAGTCTTGAGAACATCTTTAGACTCATCAACGCTGTGATTCTCAATTCATCTGAGGAACATACGAGCAATAGGATAGGCATTGCCTTTGGCGACACTGCGCATATCGCATTGGCCAGTACCGTGCAGAATGTGTTGATACTGAGTGGCCTATCACGCATCGTCTCACCCGGAGTTGCTGCTTTCTGCATTTTTGCCACAGTCGCTATCGTGCTGGACTTCTTCTTTCTCTCGACCTTCTTCCTTTCGGTATTGAGCGTCGACGTGCGAAGAACAGAACTCAGTGATGCGTTGGCCAAAGCATCCAGTAAGTCAATTAGTCGTAAAGTTTCCGACACTCGAAATCGTACTACATGGCTTGAGCAACTACTGCATGGCAAAATTGCCTTGTCAACTCGGATTGCTGGAACAATAGTGATGGTTGGTTTTGTGTTGATTGCGCAATGGCACTTCTTCGATGAGGAGAACGTCCTTGGGATGCTTCTCCGACAGCATCGAACACCCCAGACAGCACCTGGTCCTGGTTCAACAAAAGGGGCTCTCTTAGGGAGGTACACCAAGCTAGAAGTCCCACATCATGGCTACGGCTACAGGACCACGAAACTGCTCGGGAGGTCATCAACATAATCAAGCCATCGGCACATAGTTATGTGGCCAGAGTCTTTGAGCCTGTGGTTTTCGTCATGAAGGATTCTGATCGCATGCCACATGCTAGAGAACCGTCTCTCTTACCAGCTGCCTACGACTTCATACACCATCAACTTATACGATTTGTTGTTATAATAATTGTCCTTGTTGCAGCCCTTCGTCTTCTGACGAGTTACCTTCTTTGGGAGGATGAGGCTCGTTCGGAAGAACAACATGATCCGAATGACACCCCTATCTTATCGGTCAAAGCCTTGAGTAGCGGACATGCTCTAGATATTGCAATGCTGACTGCTTCAACAGAAGGCTGTGTCGTATCTGTAGGATTGGACCGCCTGATTCGTGTATGGGATGTGCGGTCACAAGGGCCAAGCTACGTGATAGCGGACGGAAACAACGTGGCAGGCGCTCTCTTCCCCGTCATGGCAATGGCTATAGACGAAACATCAACGTGGCTGGCGATATTATCTCCATTCCATGTGACTTTTTGGAACCTTACGGGGCGGATCGCGGGCCCTACTGTGCCAGTTGACAACTGCGGCCAGAGACCCGAGGCGTTCTTTTTCATACCTGAGACTCCCATCAAACCCATCACCTTGGTGCTAGTGCGCCGCAATGGTACTTTGACAGAATTAAGCGTGTCCCCAGAAGACCAAAGTGAGGATTTCCTTATCTGTAGTGGCCCGCTTATTAACGCACAGCCGCTTGTTATTAAAGGTACGTTAAGAATCTCGGCCATGCCACATATATGTGTGAACTTTAAGCTTACATTGAAAATGTAGGAAGAGGATCTTCGCCATTCCGAGTTATGGTGGTGGCGGCGTCTCGGAAGGGCTATATCCATTTCGGAACCCGTGGAGATTCAACATGGGGTTCGAGAAGCCTGCTGCTGGAGGAGCTGGAAGGCCGAGATATTCAGCAGATTGTGGCCCTACCATCACTGCGCCTATTCTTGGTCGCGTCTAGTGACCGAATTTTCCTTGTCAGCGTGGACGAGCCGGCAATTATGCACGTCTTCCACACCGAAGTAATGCTGCCTCGCTCAGTGGAATGTGTTTACATCTGTCACAGATCATCGCGACCTGATGTAATCGGCTTAACGACGTTTACATTGTGTTACACAGTAGCGGAGACGGGGACTGTCTATCCCAGACATACACCCCTCCTGATGATAAAGATGCGATCATTTTAAAGCGTGACATTGGCTTGAGGATTAACGACGAAGCATGGTGTTCTTGGAGCATGGCGGAGGAGGTGAAAAAGCGCATAGAGAACCCTGGCACATGGGAATTGTTATCAGACGGCAGCATCATCGGAGTACGTCGGAGGGTGCCGATCGATGATTCAACACGATCGGCGAGGAGTGACCTCGGAATTAAGATGCGACGTCGCTTACCGCGACCAGACAAATGCCGTGACCGATTAGGATGTTGGGAAGTATGGACGGTCTCAACAGGGCGGCGATGGGGAATGGAAGAGTGTCGGCCGTTGTTACGAGAGCAGGAGCAAGCTGGTCACCTCATCATCAATAATCTCGGCCCTCGCGCGAAAGTAGGATGCACGTCTGTGGTTGTTGGATTCGGCAATGCCATAAAGCTCATTACGTTGGGGTATGAGCGTTTCGAACGCATTGCCGACGAGACTCGGGGAGAATCGCTCTTGAACGGGAGTACTAGACGTAAGAAACCCGGCACTTTGGCGCGAGCTCGAGCATCAAACGCCTGGTCTACTTGATGAGAAGCATGTAGTGGCATGCTCGTCCACAACATGAGGACGATATGTTAGTCCCTTTATTGGGGGTTTTCACAACACAACACAAAATTGAAATGGGAGAAACTGGTCGGCTTGAAGAGGGCAAAATGGAAAGACAATTGCAACACAGACGGCGTACTTTGCTTGGAAGATTGGCCATAGACGATGACTAAATTGGGAAGCTCAGGTGGTCCCATTTCAGCGGCAACGCATGTGCCTGGTTGGTTCATAGGATAAGATCATATATACCCCGTTATCCAGGAAGGCATATCAATATTGTTTGTACCGACAGCAGGAGGGAGCCAGTTCAGACACTACGTGCTTTCAGAAAAGTGTGCAGAGAGCTACAAGCGTTACCAGCCGCAAAAGAGGAAGCTGGGCGGTGCCTCGGATGGAGCTAAAGGAACGTCGTAGAATAGGACCGTTGTCATACAGCATGAATAAGCTGGGTAAGTGGCTACCACATTGACTGTTGCGTGCGTCGTATGCAGGAGGGGCTTGGTTCCTCAAGGCGCGTCAAACGATGTCTAAGACAAGAGAAACGGCAGGACAGCTAAGGCTACAAAGGTGGCAGGTGCGAGCCCAAAGTTGGCAACGGGTTTGAGCGGACCGAGGCGGGCAGGTGTATCTGAACAGTCGTTCGGAGTGTTTGTTTTAACACGTAGTTCCGCGCAGACACGCGTTGGGGACCAACCATGATGGTCTTTGCGGAAGCAAACAAGCCATCGAGTTCGAAGCCCAAGTAGCAACACGGCGCGTTGCTGGAGGTCGCATCAGATGCGGCCATGGCCTCACAAAGACACGCTGTGACGGTGTTCTCTGACTGGCTAAGCTCGCCTACAGTACGTGGTCGCGTCGAACGAGCTGATCGGATGGCACTAAAATTACGTCAGGAGAGGACACAGATGGGGAGGGGTGCATGGATGCACCATACTGAAGCGGATGTGGGTTGCTGCATAAATGGGGAGGCTGGGGAATCCTCCTTGCCTCGCGTTCGGGCGCTTGGGCGGTGGTAAGGAAACCCTGGGAGGTGGCCGGAGGAGGTTTGCATGGTCAGGGTCGTCTTGGGGATTGCCCGCTAATGGAGACGGCACTTGAAGCTAGACCTCACGTCAGTTTTGTGTCAGTTCCCAGTTGCTGGATTCACCACAGCACTGACCGCTTTTGCAACGTGATGGGACGAAGACAACGTCAACAGCGGGTACGGTACTTGGCCGTTGATGATGAATAGTCCTTGCTCTGGTGACGGGCGGTGCGCTACATGCGGTGTTGCGCGAGGTACCTCTCTCGCGCTCATTGCTAGTCCAGCATGTCATTCGAGTCAGGTCAGACCTGCCTGAACGCAAATGGTGGCTAAGGCAAAGCATTAATCTAGATGATCGGCCAGGGCTCGAGTTCTTACACGATGGGTGTTTCCTAAGCCATCAGTAAAAAAGATCAGATGAATGGATGAGCATAGAAAACGTCCACATGTTTGCTCTATTATTTTCGTTTGAATGGAACTTGGACATTTGTCGATTCCTAATCGGGCTTATTGCTGTTCCTGGTCCCTCTCTTTCTTTCTTTCTTTTTTTCTTTTCAAGTAGGGTAACGTAAGGAAGGTGCTGCATGGAGGGTCAGGCAAGGAAGGACGCACCCACCTTGGCCTCGGTGCAAGGATGTTATCACCAAACCGCGTCCGTTTTTCTTGTCTCTATCGTTTCATTTCCGCGCTCACCTCGCTCTCACTCGTCTTTGTTTATCAGCCTGCAGTAATCCATATCCATATCTGTTTTCTATTGTCCCTTTTCGTCCCCACACACGCCCCTCCCGTACGGCAATTGTCGCCCTCCAATTGACTTGGAACACCACGCGACTGGTTTTTGGGAAGGGACCCTTTCGAACCTCGTCCATCTCTCTCGCCCGCCCTCTCTCTTTGTCTGCCATCTGTGCCTCCCACCAGGCCCAATTCCGTGCCCAGGGGTCCATCGTCATCGGCTCGGTCCAGTCAATTCTTTTTCCGGGCCCCGGTCGCCCTGACCCGACCCCAAGCCATCAGAGGACCGCTACAGCACCCATCTCCACAGGTCAAACGTCGATTCTCCACACGCCCACGCGCCGCCCAGCTCAGCTCACCGCTCTCCCGGGTCTTTGCCCTCACTCGTTGTCAAGTAACCACCGGCATTGCCGTCCGTCCGTCCCTCGCTCGTCTGCTGCCAGGCACTCGGCTGGCCTCCGCTCGCTTCCCTCTCTTCCTCTGCTGCTTGCTTTCGCGCGCCCTCGACCATCTCCAGTCCATGCAACTCCACAACACGCCCGAACTGACTATTGGCGCATACGCCCTCACACCCTCCCGGCATCTCTGCGTGCCCATCCACTCGTTTCTTGCTTGGCCAATCTCGCCGTCAACCTTCACCTCACTGGCCGCTGCGCCGCACGCCTCGCAGCCCTCCCTCTACTTCGCCTGCCCTACGTTGATATCCAGCTCGAGCGCTGAATCGACCTCTCAAAGCAATTTTGTGCTCTTCGCCATGCCACGAGCTCCAAGACCACTGCATCCTATCTAGTTCTCGCGTCCTCTTCTCTTTCTCTCCCTTCGGTTTCCTGGTCTTGAGCTCTAGATCGACTCATTGCTTTGAATCCGTTGGCGCCATTCGCGAGCTTCCGGTTCGTCCATTCTTTTCTTGTGGTTTCATGAGCATTCATTCAATTGACCCTTTGCTGGCCTTCTGTTTTCCTCTCACCTCACATTTCCTCCCCACCTATTCTCCTCGCATCTCACACTCCTTCCCTTCATTCAACTTGCACACCTCGAGCACCACTACTGCCCCATGCCTGAGTATAGGGGCTGCACCCAATCATGGCATGCCAACTGTCGCCCCATCCTGCTGGGCTGCGTCTCACGCATCCACCAACGCCCCGTTGAATCTGCAACTGCCCAAAGCCTTGCTTGCCATGGCCCCTCCCTACGGATCTCTTCATATGCGAGGCTAGCCTCTGATCAGCTCCATGCCTGTCATCGATTCTCCTTTGATGCGTCAAGAGCACTGGTTCCCTGCTTGCCCATCAGGCTCTATTAACCACCGGAACCCTGTTCTAACCATGCTTACTAGGCACCCGTCTCAACCTTGTATATCTTTGCGTTGAGCACGAGTCCGTTATCATTCTTCTCGACTCAACCTGCATGGCTTCATCCGAGGTAGACCAGAAATTTCTGGGCAGGCTCGCCAAGGCCGTAGAAAATGACAACCCTCTACTCTCCTCCATGTTGTTCAAGATTCTCGGCCTGTCTCTCAACCTCGCCCAGCTGCTTGTCACCGCCAAGAAACAACGACAACCCGAGCTCAAATCAACACCAATGTATGTAAAACGGATTCTGCATATTCTTTGGCTATCCCGCGAGGGGCTCGTCATGCTCCAGCAATATGTTATCCCCATGGTCGGCAACCACGTCGAGCTCAAGGTTCTCGCCCATAAACTTCGTGCTAGTTTCCATCACATCTTTGTTCTTTTCCACAATCAGCCTCCTGTTTCGGCAATGGGCAACTGGACTCCTGAGGCGGTAGCTGCCGCAGCTGGGACGCCACCTAGGACCGACAAGGGCAAAGCTATCGTTGGTGAGGACGATGCAGAATCAAGGCCATCTTCTGTGCAGCCGACACATGCTATGGAAGGTGGTCCGGTTGGTCCACCCCTGGGTTTGAGGCCCAGGTTGCGTTGCTGCCGCCGACTTTTCTCTTGCCAGCAGAAGACTACCTACCCACGGCACACCAGTATTTCAAGGAAGCTGTTGAACTGGCTGACAGCTTATTATGGGGCTCACACTCACTGAGATTATCAGTCAAAACAGAATATGCTGCCTTTCTTTACGAATGCGCACATGACCCAGAAGCGAGTCGCAAACTCGCCAAAGAGACCATCGCTGAAGTATACGACGCTACCGAGGGAATGGATGACGACATGTTCAATGATGCCTGCGAGCTTGTCACAGTCCTCGGCAAGATGATGAAGCGTGGTCTTGGTTCCAGCAGCGCATCACGAAGCAAGGGTCAAGGTTCTAACCCGACCTTGGCAACGAACGCAACCCCGCCTCCCGGTATGGAGAACCCGATATGATGTACGGGCCGCGGCGATACTCAACCAGCTTATTGCCTGTTGGCGATGGTGTGACCCACTTTTCAGTTTAACTCACGAAACAATGCATCCGGGCTAGCTCAAGTTCGGCAACCTTTCAAAGCATTGGTGGACTTGTGGACCTTGAACTCTGTTTGGGTTAACATAAAGCTCTCTCTCTGCTAGAAAACCCTCCCGTGAACGGATCGGATATTGCAGGAGCACCCCAGATCGAATTTTGACGTCAGATTTTGGTTTGTCTTTATAGCACTGCGTTTGTCTCGTTTCTCTTCTGGTTTCATCATTGATCAAGCGATTAGAAGGCATATATCATAGGTGTTGTGGTGTTGAGGAAGGAAAATCTGACTAGCGAGCACCTGGACTCTGAACGATCGCATGACAGCGGGAGTTTGTCATAGTGATAAGCTGCAAGGCGATTTCATGTCGCTGTATGATTATTGTAACGAGTTCCTTTTCTTGTTTTTCTTGAAAATGGTTGTAAGAAGGGCCTGTAGCCTGTGTATTTTTTTATTTTATCTTTTCTATCTTACTGAGATCATTACTGCGAATATTATTTCATCTCTTTTGATATGAGGGAACCCTTTCTTGATGCTGTTACTAGGACCCGTTATGTTAGTAGCAGCCATAAACAATTTAAACGGACGACATGGGGAAAGAATGAGACTAGATACGAGGCCAAACGCCGTTCTACCAGTGCTAATGATGAGAGATGAAGGGTGTGATATCCCGAAAGCAGAAATCCTCATTTCGGCCCCAATGATAAACGTGTTCTAGGTAATCCACTTCTGTGTGTGAGCACTATACCGTTGCCAAAGCGGCCAATCTATGCGTCCTCTGAATGGCGTTGAAAGACTTAGTGACTGAACAAGCCGCTATCAAACGAACTGTATATTAATCCTCCTGAGACAGACTGTCGATCCATCGCTGAACGGCCCCATCCCTCGCCAGCGCCTTTTCTACATCTCTCTCCGCGGCTTGCTCGCATTTTCTGCGAATTACATCGAGGGCACCATCCTGCCAGTGACGTTGTAAAAGTTGGCCTGCATCTCGAGCCAGCGCGAATGCTTGTGCTTACTGTCTGCGGCGGCCAGGATCGCACAGTCGTCCGCGCTGAAGTGATCGTCAGGCACGGGCTGAAGGGAGCTTGGATAGAGCTCGGACCAGATGTGGGTTTGCAGGTATCGGTCTTGGAGACATTTTTCTTCAGTTCTGTGAAGGCAGTGGGCTTCTGAGGATGCTTCTTCACCAGAAAGGGATTCGGCGTCACAGGCTTTAACGGCTTTAGCAGGCATAATGCTGATAGCATTGGCTGTCTGTTTCTGCCCCTTGTTCGTGCTTTTCTTCCCTTCCTCTCTTGGTGCTTCTGGTGAACTTTCTTCTTGAGTTTTACTGTTCCCATCATCGTCGTCAGAACTAGCATTGTAAGGAAGGTCCTTGATGACTTTCCAGCGAGCCTTAACCTCGGCTTTGTTTTTCTTGAGGGCACTCCCGATGTCGGCCCATGGCAGACATTCCTTTCCTGTTTTCATCGATCTTAGAAGCATATCTTCTGAGAGAGTCCACCCAGAAGCATCGGGTTTAACGTGACTGGTTGAACTAGCAGGTGGCTCGGTATCCGTTGGCATATCGTTAGAAGTAGTGTTAGAGGTACATCCCTCTCTTGGGATTTCTACCGACACGTTGGATGACTCCGTTTGCGATGATACTTTGGAACTGGGACTGGATGCTTCCCAGTGTCACCACAGGCGTGATCATTGGATTCTTCGGACTGTTCTTCGCTCGTAGATGTAACATCTTTCTTTATCTTCGACAACTTCGCCTGTGCCGCCATCTTTTTCGAGCTTTCCTCGGATGTAGAAGCGTAGGAGGTGCTTATATCGTCACTCTCTGCACGCGAAGTCGTACTGTCTGCAGTTGATTCGACCGTCTTTTTGCATGATGTTTTATTGAGACATGGATCCTTTGAGCTCTTCTTTGGTTTTTGCATACCTCTGTTTTCTTTTTGCACTTTAGGAGCAGCGAATCATCGGAGACTTCTTCGGAAGAAATCACGGCAGAGGACTGGGTGTCCCCAGATTGAGTGGACATAGTTTCGACAACCGCAGTTACGAAAAGCAACCGTCTCGCTTGCGGCAGATTCTAGGGGCCGAAAGAGAGTTAAGAAGTCGATCTCAAACAAACAGTAGACTATATGAGGACTCCATGACGGGTGATATGAAGATGCTTACAAGTTGGTGCTGTTAGGTTTTAAGATATATGAAGTAATAACGCAGAAGTTCAGACGCCGAATATATCACCGAAAGAGAAGGAAGAGATTGCCGATGATCGAGGCAGAGCCTGTGAAGAACATCAAGAAATAGCATATGTCACACAGAATAGCTTTTGATGAACTGAATGAAATGAGATGCAGAATAGTACGCAGTGATCGGTGTTTGTGGAGCCGACTCCTACACGGAAAGACGAGATGTGACAAGACAGCATAGGGCAGGGAGTTTGTAAAGGAGAAAGGAAAAGCAGAAGTTGCTATCAGCTAAATGGTTCATGTATGGAGCTGAAAATGGGAATTGTTGATGAATAACAGAAGTGCCCTAAGGTTGGCAGCTGGCGGACACTGCACCATCTGGAGCCATGGCATTTAGTAGAAAGCCGTGTTACCACACCAAGGCATGTGGGCCTGCACAGGGTGTTGTTTGTAGCTAATATGTGAGCCCTGTGGCCGCATGAAAGAATGCTGAACCGCCATTTGAGTGGACACAATGGATTATTATCGCAGGTTGCACAGTGGAAGAAGTTGGATGCGCCTGTGCTGATTTATATGGCTGGGCTGAATTGACGTTGGATGCTGAGTCATCCTTCTGGTCCAAACCGAGACACTCGTCTACCAAATGAGACACGCACTGAGACATATTTGCTCATTCTCATTTAACGTTACTATGCAGAAGTGAAGGAGGCGAGTATAGGATTGCATTATCTCCCTGCTTGGATAGGCGTAGCACTCACACCGGCTTGCTACCATCTAAAGCTACCTAGGTATTTGTCTTATCGCCCCATTGCAGTAACTCACGAGTTAAGGCGAGTAAGAGTAAGTAAGGGTAGCAGGCACTAAGCTAGTACAGTAAGATAAGGTGCCCACCATATAGTCCGTAGTCCACACAGGTCTGGTCAGGCGTCTGTCTGTCTGTGGATGGACTGGGCCAGCTTCAGTCTCTTCCCCACGAGCCAATTGCGCTTCACCTCTTAACAAGCATGTCGTCCCAGGAACTGCCCCGCTGCCTCCTCCCTACGCGAAGGCCCTCGAGCTCATCGACGAGGCCCACGCTCAGGACCCCAAGAAGATTGACGGCCCCGATGGGCCTCTGTCGCTACCCTATGAGCTGCACTACGCTCGCAAGATGACTCGGTGGTTGCAGCGCAGGTGCCCGCAAGCCGATCCGGTGCTGCAGCTGGCGTGTAGGGCGCAGCACTTCAGACGGTACGTAGATATCAAGCCTCCCTCTTCGTGCTGTGTAAGGATGCTGGCCATCTAGCGTCCTCGCCCACAAAGCCGCGCGAGGGAGCTAGGCCCCAGCGCAACCAAGACCACGGCTAAGTGAGCTCACCATTCGCAGCTGGGAGATCCCAAGAAGCAGCTTCCCCATGACCCGCCCAGGCTACTTGACCTGGCGAGCCAAGCTCAAGGCTCAAGCGGCCCAGCAGGTCGCCGCGCTGCTTGAGTCCTCGCCCGCGCCTATCCCTGCCGCAGACCGCGACAGAGCGGCGGCGCTCATCCGCAAAGAGAACCTGGCAGCCGACCCGGACACCCAGGTCGCTTGAGGACGTCGCCTGTCTGGTCTTCCTCGACGACCAGTTGGATGACTTTGACCAGAAGTCGGACCTGGATGAGGCCAAGATGGTTGGCATCCTTAGGAAGTCGCTGGCTAAGATGAGCCAGCCGGGGAGGGACCTGGCCATGAAGCTGGAACTGAGCGACAGGGCTAGGCAGTTGGTAGGAAAGGCTCTTGAGCCTGAAGAATAGAGCGTTCAAGTATTCTCTGAATATGCTTGACCTGTGAACTTCATTGTGGACTCGCGGCGTTCCGTAACCGGGATTTCTCACCCAACGGCTCCGACGATGCGTGTTGATGCAGCCGTGCGACAACTACCGAGCGTCCCACCGTGACACAGAGCAACCAGCTTGATTCCTTGCCTTGCAAGCAAACTAGATATTAACCCAAGCCGAGGATATATACACAGGCTCAAATAAAGCCTACGGAGTAAAGGGTCCACTCGGCATAATTGACACCGAGGCACGCCGCCCCAGTGTCCATCTCTCTCTTATATCAAGCAAGGAGGAAACCCAATTACTCCCTCGCAACTCCTCTCCATTGCTGCGCTTAGCATACTTGAACGGCTTCAGATACCTGGTGGCAACTTCGACTGGGAAATCTTGCTAATCTACATGTCGCCAACCACGCACAAGAAATCCCGGCCGGCGTCGGCCGATGACGCCAAGGACCAGAGAAGTGAGCTCACGTCCAAGGACAAGCCCAAGCTTGAGTCCCTCATCTCGACGCACGACTTTGAATCAGTCGCCTCGCGCACTTTCTCACCAAAGGCTTGGGCATTCGTCTCCTCTGCGGCGACGGACTTGCATACCAAGACCCGCAACGCCTCTGCTTACGCTTCCATCGGTCTGCGGCCCCGCGCGCTTCGCAATGTCGCCCGCGTCGACATCAGAGCCGCGATGCTCGGCAACCTCATGAGCGCGCCCATCTTCTGCAGCCCAACGGCCATGGCCAATCTCGTCCACGGCGAGGGCGAGAAGGACATTGGCCGCGCTTGCAAGGCCTCGGGCATAGCGCAGTGCATCTCCACAAGCGCATCCTGTCCGCTGCAGGACATCGTCAAAGCGATTGGCGAGTATTCCGTCTCTTCGTCTTCCTCAGCGGCCCCGTACCAGGTCCCCCTCTTCTTCCAGCTGTACGTGGACAAGGTACGGGACAATTCGAAAAAGTTGCTGCAGCAGGCCCAGCGATCAGGCGTCAAGGGCATTATCCTTACCATAGATGCTCCCGTCCCCGGCAAACGTGAGGCTGATGAGCGGATCCCTCTGATGAGACCATTGGATCGCCTTTGTCTGGCGCCACAGCTCGCAACGATTCGAAAGGAGGCGCCATTGGCCGCGTCATGGGCGGCTACATAGATGCCTCTGTGTCCTGGTCCGATATTGCCTGGTTGAGGGACTGCGTACCAGGCTTACCCATCGTGCTCAAGGGAGTCCAGACCTACGAAGATGCACTTCTCGCCCGGGACGCCGGAGTTGATGCCATTATTGTCTCCAACCACGGCGGGCGCAGCCTCGACACCTCTCCTGCCACCATCCTTGTACTACTCGAGATCCGACGAAACTGCCCCGAGGTGTTTGAATCCATGGAGGTCTATGTAGATGGGGGTGTTACCCGCGGAACGGATATTTTCAAAGCTCTCTGCCTCGGCGCAAAGGCGGTGGGCATCGGCCGCGGCTGCCTCTATTCGCTGAACTACGGCCACGAGGAGTGATTCGTTACATTGACAGTAAGTGAATAAGCTGCTTGCATATCGTACCGCACTATTTAACACTAACACTTGCTAGTCCTGCGAGACGAACTTGAGACGACGATGAAGATGTGCGGAGTGACTAGCTTGGACCAGCTTCATCCCGGCTACTTAAACACCCTTGCTGTGGATCACCTAATTCCACGAGGACCCAAGTACCCTGATCTGCTTAAGAGCCATTTGTGATTCTAGCTGTCAAAGCGGTGTTCTCTCAACCCTGGCTTAGCAGGGTACGGATAGTTGTTTCCTAACGCATTTCTCGGTGTGGCTTAGCAACGATTGATGGCATTGCTAACCTGTTCTCATGGTGACATAAAGAATCTTAACATGACCCATGTATATATTGGGATGCATCTTTTGCGAGAAGATCATTGGATGTGATCCTCCATACGAAGTTGTGCAACCAGCGCGACATCGTGGGTTTTCACCAACGTCCCAGAGCTGTTAAGAGAGGCAGATTCCTGAATTGTAACATACTAATGGCGTACTCTTTGCTTCGCATTTTATTAAATTATGACCTAGGGATTTTGGTATCGACCGGTATGCTTGCTCATACAGAAAGTTTGCCGGTGTTCTCGTGAGCCAAGTTGGGAACTCCAATACGACCTGATGATTTGACATGCTGGTCTATGGAATTTCTCAGCTACTAGTCGTTGGACCTGATTTATATCTCTTGACTCTGCATCGAATTAAATTAACAAGCTGGCTGCTTATTATAGTTTGAGCTTGATTCTATGCTGGGGAAATGGATATTGGCAACGAATGGCACCTTCTAGCATGGATATTTTACCACGAGGAAACCTTGCGCAGCCTAGCATACACGACTACAGAGACCACATAATTTAGGTACTTTAGTGGTTGTATCTTGGGAATGAAAATTCTCTACGAAGAGCCCATCACTACCAAATGTGGTGACGACATTGACGGTCGAGCAAATCGGCAGAACAGAACACGATCACGACAAAGTGGCTTCCTCTCCTGATACAGAGAGACACTAGAGCCCTGGTGCAGCGAGGGTTGCATTAGCCAGCCGCGTTAGATCACCATCGGTAGGAATACCAAGTGTATGGATAACATGGTTACAAATTTAAGGGGAAAAACCCAAGGCAAAGGTCGAAGAAGAGAAATATTACAATTTGTATTATATGCACAAATAAATGATCATGCAAGAAGGCAAACAAATATTAAGCTACAAGGCTGATCAATCCCTGTAGGCTTCTAAATCTTGGCTAACACTCGAGCTGGAGGGCCATCAGGCTTACGACGAATAACGGGCATTTTATTTACTTTTTTCACCTGAGCAAGCATGCTACTCCAAGTGAACACGTCTGCATGCCGAGCCATTCGCTACCTCAGAACCTGCTTCTCCTTGCATGCATAACAATGGCTTGTTTGGATGAGATCGAAATTGGCGGAAACGGATCCCAATTTGATATTCACAAGTCTTGTTGGCAGGCAGCAATCGCCAAACCATCTCTGGCATGTTCAAGCGGGCTTTAGGTCAGCGTGAAGACTTGGACTTGCTAATCCAATGGGGATGTACGCGATTACGCACGCAGTGTTTATCATATGATATCTGACCAAGGAAGCCTGCTGAACCACCCATGCAGTCCAATAAAGGGATCGAATCTGCATCGTGGACCAATACCGGGACCCCCACAGCTGTGCGGGTAGACCGCTTGAGTCAAGGCTGGGAAGAGACATATCTCAGACACCACACCGATTCGTGGATGGGCGATGAGACATGCGCGTAGGGCCAGGAAACAGAGCGTCGTGTGGCGCAGCATTGTAGAGATCATCATTCATCCATGTTATCCTCCATCCCTAGCTTGACCGCTTGCGTTTCGACATGATAAGTCGAATCACGTGGCGTAAGTCAAGAGCAGGACAGGGCAAAAGAGCCCATCATTACAGGCTCTCCCTTGCGGCGAGATTGCTCCGCTCCAAACGAAGGGGTTGTTGGTTGGCTCTCGTCAATGAAAAACAAGGCCGAGCTGATCGAAATAGGGTTGATGAAAAGGAAGGCGGCATGTTAGTGCGAGAAATGACTGGGTTGCTGTTCTTATGTGGCGACAGCATGGATGCAGCGGACCCGATGGCATGCACGCCATGCTAGCTCACCGGTTAAAGTACGCAACGAGATCCCGGAACATCTGAGCCCATGGTAGCACCGGGTTGCGAAAAAGATTGTGTGAGGACGTTGTGATAACCTTGCCACGGTTTAAGGGCGATATCGCTGGTGTTGTAATGGGAGTATTTTGAGACCCACAGCGGCCGGTACCGATCGCCCGTTGCGGCGTGCAGCTTGGTCGCTTATGACAAATAGCCCCAGTGTCTTTAGACGGCGGCAACAAGAGGGAATGGGTGACAAATAGTACATATGTCGGCCCGATGAGCTTCTCACCGAAGGGCCCATGATGGATTGTGGCACTCATTGCTGTGGCTCGTCGGGGTTAAACGGAGACCGGATGGTGGCGAGTGCCCCTTTGAGGGTGTGCGCTGCCTAGTCAGGTCATGAATTGAAGGTGAATTACAGAGTTGTGGCCCGTGCAATAGTTTGCTAGACGCCATGTTGCAGTGCAGTACAGTGAACGCTACGTGCCCCACATTCCGTGGCCGTGGTTCTTCCAATTGAAACTCCGTACTTGGAGCCGAGAAGAGAAACAAGGCCAGGCAGGAGTTAAGCGAACAGGATGGGGATGGGAGCTGAATGCAAAGGTGCATATCGATCGACGATTTGGCGGGAGTAGGAATTGCTTGCTGGACCGTGTCTTGATAATCAGCCTATAAATGAGCCGAACCAGGATATTGCCTTGCGCGCGTGCATAATGGCGGGACGTTCCATGCCTCTGGGGCTGAAATACCGGAAACACTGCTGAACACCAATTTGGAGTGCATTGAGATCTTCCTAGCCCAGCCAATAATGTCAACCAAAGTCTTCAATTTGAGCAGCCCGCGCGATCGGCACAGCATAGGTACGTGCAGTAGCAGCACCTACGCAACTGATCAACAGCTGAAAGCAACTCTGGAAGCACGCCACGGAGAACGTGGCGTCTTTAGGATCCCAGAAAGCCGGAGCCAACCACCCCTCCTGACATTTCCGGACTCAGCTGGGCTTGTCAAAAGGAACCTGCAGTAGAACTACTCCAATGTTGACGTAAACAATCAAGGAGATTGGGCGGGCAAAGGTTGATTGGATCGACGCCATTTCTGCCCCTCAGCCGCATCAGGAATTTCCGAGGACAGAATGGCAGTGACGCTGACCCATCCATGCAAGCCTTGTTACGCACGCCAAAGAGACGAACTAACCAGGGTAGCCAAGGATAGATTAGCAACACTAAAGACGGCGGCCGGATCACTGATCCGGCCGCACCATTAGCCAACCAAACCTACCAGGTCCCGGAAAAGATGGCAACAGGGAGTTGAACCCCGGTTCGTAAGAATCTCAGATTCAGCGAGTGTGTGGAAGAACCTTGGCGAGGAGGACCCTTTACGATCTAACCCTCCTTTGGGTTGGTTGCTTTCTTTTCGGTTTGTTCGTAGAGGGCATCCAGGTACAAGAGAGGGTAATGGCTAGCAAGCAGTGAGAAGTGGAATCGCCGTATCGTCATGCCACGGTGAGAGATTATTTTGGACCAGCCTTATAAAGCGGCATGGCGTCATGCTGTGGTTGAAAAATCAAAGGAATGTTAGACGGAGGAGAAGGTGAGCCAGGAGCGCTAAAGCAAGCGTTTGGGCGCGTGTAAGGGCGGACTTCGTCCCGGACCCTGTCGCCCGGACCCCTGCGCAGCTCAAGGCCAGGGTAGCCCGACCCTGCTATCTGCTCGTCTATCTCGAGGTAATCTGAGACAACCAACCAGAATCTGCGCCACACCGACGCCAAAATCCAGACCATGCGTCCAGGCCACTCCAGGCTCTGTGCTGTTGAGCACAGTCCACTGCATGCAGTCATTTCGTCCGAACCGGTCCAAGGCTGCCAAACCGGCGTCTGATGAGGGGTGCAGCAAGGGCGGGCTCTCATTGACGTGCAGAGGTGTATGCCGGGCGATAATTGGCTGGTGTTCCGATTCGATCAGCGAAGGGCTTTGTCGTGCGCACGTGTGGAGAAGGGGTCGGAACCAAGTGGGAACTGATCTGTAGTTGACAAGAAAAAGAAATTCGTGCAGCAACCTGCGATGGGGAAATACATGGAAGGGGTATAGGCGAAGAAGAAGAAGTAGAAGATGTTGGTGATGACGGAACAATTTTAGAGAGGGGAAAAAGAAAAAGAAAGGGAGAATGGGAAAGGAAAACTGCATTCTATAGCCCACAAAACCCGCAAGGCACGGCTAGATGTCCTATCCTATCCTACTCTACTCTGTATCGACTCATGAGATGCGACAGCCAAGTGTTACCAGGGTGAGAACGAACCGACAACCCCAACATTTGAAGCAGGTAGGTATGGCAGGAAGGGACGAGACCTGAAGATAGGTAGCTGCCCAGGTGGTCCAGTGTCATACCACCCTGATGGTTGGTCAAGCCCAGCGACAGGACAGGGGTTCCCGAACTAGTACATATGGTACTCCGTAAGGCACCTAACTATAGATACCGAGGTTCCATTGGCCAGGCAGGCAGGGCATGAGTACCTTGTGTGCAGCAGGTATCTGCAATAAAGCTAGGCGGGTGGGGATGGTTCGTTTCGTTTGCTCGCAATTAACACCATGGATAAACGTTTTATATCAAGCTATTGCATGCAATGGCCTCAAGGAACTATGACATGGGGCCTTTAGGAATTCTTGCGCAGCAGCTTGTCATGATCGCGTAGCGTCCGAGGGTCTAGACCCAAGAGACTCTCCGAAGTGCTGAACAAACACAAGGTAGCCAATTATCAGCCTTGATGTAGAGAGGTACCTCCATGCGCTCCCCAACCGAACCCTGCTCGTCAGTGCCTACGTGCAGGCATGCTGGACAGGGAGGTTAAGGCAGGCACATGCAACGCAGTGACATGCCATGCTATGTCATGCTATGCTATGCCATGCTGTGCACACGCAGTATGACAGCGCATGAGCGACGCATGGCATGGCAAAGCACGGCACGGCGCGGCATGGAGTTGGGCCAATTTTTTAATTTTTTTTTAACGGACGTGTCATGGCAATAATAATAGCATGGGCAATAATAGTAGGCTTGCTTCGTGCCACTTCCCGCTTGCAGTCCGAAGACAAGACCACGGCTTCGGAGTGGCCGCTGTGCCCCGTTTGTCTTGGACGCCTCTGTCCGGGCTTCCAGCTCTCCAGTGCCTCTCGAATCCCCCTGCATTGGCAATTTGTCCGGTCACGGGTTCTCTTTTCTTTTTCTTCCCTGTTTTTCTTTTGCTTGGTTGGTTTTTCCACTCTCTCCGTGTGTGTCTCTCTCTTGTCGGAGTGAGAGTCAAGGCTAGCGCGATAGCGAGGATGTACATCTCAAAGAAGCAAGCAGCCGACCATGGCAAATTGCAACCACATATCCATCAAGTGATACAGTACAGTCCCGTAAGCCATAGGCCTGCCCGGTGGCGTCTCGGCGGTACGTATGACGTCGCAGGGAAGCCGGAACGTCGACTTTTGCTTTCTCCTCTTATCCTCTCCACAGTGGCATGCCTGTCACCAGCCAGCTCATCCCTTCCCTTGACTTCCAGTGGAGTGGGGGCAGGCTAGGTGGCTATCAGGTGTGGGAGACGGAGCAGACCAGCGGGCAGGGTCAGTGTGTAGAATGTAAGCTTTTTTTTCTTTCTTCCCTAAGCAGTCTTCACGTGGGTTGTTTTTGAATAGTGCCAGGGCTAGACCATCCAAAGTGCTGGGTAGCCCCAAGGAGGGATGGCTGGATTGATGCTTGGTTGGGTGTGGATGGGCGTGAGGTGTGAGGGGAGGGAGGGAGGGCCGGAGAGGGAGGAGGGGCCAAAGAATTGCAAATACAGGTTTACGCCAACAGAATCCACTTGCGAAGAGTACCTGCCTAAGATACCATGGTGGTCTGCACGTCGAAATGTTTTCGGTAGGGAGGTGAAGGGCACCCGGGAGCTGCAGTTCGCTGCGGGCTTTTGCTGGTGTCTTGCCTCCGTTGTAGTAGCTTACCTACCTTAGTAAGGTAGGTACCTAACGTAGGCAAGGAACTGTACGGTACGGTACGGTACGGCATGGTATGGTATGGTATGGCATGGTACGAGTCGAGTAGCCCTTTGCAGAATGCCAGGGTGAGGGTAGGGCGTGCTGCGTTGCGCTGCTGTGGTGTGTACGTTGTGTGGCTGAGTGATACAATATAGCGAGCACTGTACCGTACTGCAGCGTACTGGAGCACGCTGGGCTGGGCTGGGCTGGGCTGCATGCATGTACATGTACAGAAGCCGGTCTCTCTGGTTCACGCAAAAGTGATAGAGACATGGCTTTGGTACGGTACGGTGCGGTAGACCCTGCGTTTGACTGTCTACCTACCTACCTACTACACCTACCACCTGGACCTGGTCGTCCCAAGGTGCTAGCTTCGGTCGCAGCTTTTCTTCGAATCACGTCTCGCCTGGCCTCCCCTTTGGTCCTTTGGTCCCTTGAGATACCGCATCTGGAGGGTCCGGCACGGAGGTACCGACTGGACCGGGGGACGACGGGCGACTGCACCGACGTACCCACCACCCACAGCACTGGGAGTCGACTCAAGTCAAGTCTCTGTCTGTCCGTCTCGTCTCGTCTGTCTTGCCATCATCTCCTGTCCTGGCCTGGCCTGGCCTGGTCTTCCTGGCCTTCCTGGCCTCGCTCGCTCGCTCACTTCCGCGTTTCGCTGGCCGCCTGACTGGCCACCTTTCTCTCACCTGAGTTACCCAGTTCAGTATTTCCCACGAGCTCCTGTCCTCTCTCGTCCTGTCCTGTCTGTCCTGCTTTGTCACCTCCCCGTCCTCCTCCTCCTCCTCTTCACCCCCTGCTCCTCCTCCCTCTCCTCTCCGCCCATATCCTATCCTATCCTATCCTATCCTTTGCCTTCCCCTCGACTCGTCGTGTCTTTGTCCTTTTGCCTTTATTGACAACTCGATCCCGGACAAGAAGCCCCTTCATTGAGGCCTTTTCCCTATCTCATCCTCCCCATTCATCCGAGAGCACATCCTCTGTGTCCATTGTCTAAAATAGACAAAGGCCCGGTGGGCCTCGTGCCGTTCAAGCTAACCCACTGCACTTAACTTACAACTGCATCTATCCCCGTGAGGCGGTACGAGGTACCTCCCTGTCTTACCTCACCTTCCACTCGCTCGCTCGCTGCCTCTCACCTTCCTCTGCTTGGTACCTCTCTTGCCTTTCCCTAAAGGTACATACCACATCATTCACCAGGTAGGCCAAATCTCCATCATGGTTTTTTCTTTTCTCTTTTCTCTTTTCTTTTTCTCTTTCCTTTTTCTTCTTCCTTCCTCTCCGTTAATTGAAAGCAACCCGAGATACAAGAATCCCCAGGCAGGGCAGGTGCTTGAACTACCTACTTCACTTCTTCGTCTCTCCTGTCCTCTTCCTTCTCCCTCTCTCCAGATTACCTTCTGCCTTACTTGCCCTATTGAAGTTGGGTTGCCCTACCTTTGGACTCGTCACGGCCTTCTCCCCCTACTTCCATCTACCGTTCTTTCATTTCCGTAATAACCTACCTTTTCACATTTTCTTTCCTCGTCTCCTTCTCTTTTCCTCACCCGCCGACTTTTCATTTGGCACGTCTCTTCAGGCTCGTTCGTCTCAGCTGTGGGACACGAACTTGTAGCCAAGCCCCAGGCTCAGCCATTGTGCCTTCATTGGTTGCCCCGTGCCCTCGACAACCCATTTGCATGATACGCCTCTAGACGGCCATCCTAATTGCCTTGCCTCGCCTTGCCTTACCTTGGTCTGTGAGTTGCTTGCTAGTTTGCCTGCATGTTTTCTCTTGCATTGCTTCGCCATCTTTGGCTCACTTGTTTCGCGGGTCTGCCTTATCATCATCTTCACCTTGATCGGTGCATGCGCTCCAACACAAACTGACTCTTTTGTCCGAATTGTTCCAGCTCTGCTATGCCATTGCTCTGCTGCTTGCATCTAATCTGAATTGGATTGATCCTGCGCTGTCGGGCCTGACACAGAGATATCAGCCAAACCTCCAAGTCGGCCGAGAACGCCCCCTCGACGCCCTCTCCCCACCGAACCACCACAAGCAACCTGCACAGGACCAGGCAAATGCCGACATCTCCAGCCTAACTCCGCACCACCTCGCCAACGCTTTCCACCACCTTCGTGACGATACCGACGCTGCACTGTCCCTTTGGATTGTCGCCCTCTTCTTCTCTTCTCCTTTCCCTTGGCTGTGCAACCTTGGTCATGCATAGTCCTAAGACTTCTATACTGCTTTGATCCTCGACTCTTCGCGTCAATCCATCGACTACATTAACTCCCGCGACGGTTTGTTCGAATTCCTTCAAACCGGCGCCGTCTTGGTAACGTTGGCCGCTTTTCAAACGCGTTGAGGTCTTTTGGCTGGCGTGCTGTGCGCGGATTTGACGCAACGGTCACGACATCTGTTGCTTTCCCTTCCTGTCTCCAGGGATATGATATGATTCACACCGATTCTGTCACCGACTAGAGGCCTCATAAACACGCCGAGGCAATTTGTCAGACATGCCTATGCCCTTTCAACATGTAAGAACCAAACCCCATGGCCTCGATTGCAACCTTGTTCTTTCTGGGCATAAATCAATCAAAAATATTGACTCTGATCCCTTTTATAGCCTTTTCAGGAGGCCCAGTTCGACATCTTCGACTGGTGTCCTAAGTTCCAATCCTGCTTACAATACTTCCTCGACCACGGCCAGTATAGCAGTCCGGTTCAGGCAGTCGCTGCCTTCATCAATATCCATTTACCAGCCCAGAAGCAGCTGGGCCAGCCAGAAGCCCCATGGCCTTGGTAATCCTGGCATCAATACCCCTTCACGAATGTCCGCATCTTCGAATAATGTACATCGCGGAATCATGTCTCCAGCTGTCACTGTTGTTCCTTACATACGACGCCTAGTTGCCACCGGCTTTGACTCTCCTGCAGTACTTCATGGCTTCTTTGGCGATGATTGGGCCGAAGGCATCGGACCTTTCCACGAAACCGAGCGAAGAAATTACCTGTTTGCCGCTAAAAGCGATAACTGGTTGAGGGTTAAGACAAACTACGACATGGATAATGGCCAAACTATTCCGTTTCTGCGGCCGTTGCAAAACGTGACAGAGAAGGAGATTCAAGACGCTGAAACCTACTGGAGTGAATGGTTGGCTATGCAGGACTGGATGCTTGGGCCCCGGGCACCTGCAGGTGTGCGTCGTGGGCCTACAAACCCTAATGTTTGGAAGAGGAGCTCCCACAGGCGTTGGCTTTCTTCAAATCAAGCATGGAGTTTGCTGAGAAATCAGTCGACTCAGGATGGACGGAGTAAGTGGGCGTTGTTAAGGTCATTTTGGGCTGGGCATAAACTGGATAGTGGCGTTGAGGTTCGAGCCTGTCAATGACATTTAATCCCACGACACATACATGTAGCGATACCGTATAATCAGAGCTTATTGTAGCACTCTTAGGACTAGACTAATGACGCTGTCTCTTCGGCCGTCATTGAAGTTGTGTATTGCACTTCCCCGACTCCGACTGCCCGACGCTCGTTCTGCTCCAGGCTCACTACCTTGGTGAGATCGTACAAATATATACATATGGGATTATTGCAACCCTGTGTCACAGTCATTAAGTGACATTGCCTAGTCTGATGTCATGCCAACTTTTGTTCTCCCGAGACCTGGGCACGTCACCCGGCAATTTTTCCACTCCACGTCTTTCCTTGACAAACGAAACATAAAAACCGAAATGTGCCGTGGCTAACGGATGCCTATGACCCAACGCGCAGTTGAATGCAACCCTGCATGCACCGGGATAGTGTGAAGTCACCAACGCCAACCCTCTGTCCACTAAAATCCTTCCCCCTCCCAACGCCTGCGATGATGAATCAAAGGAAATACCGCCCCGTCTCTGTCGAGCCAAGACGTGCCCCAGCAGCGAACCGGTGGCTTGCTTCTCGGATCTCGACAGGGTACTGGGACGGTCACGCCACTTTAATTAAGGAATCCCTTACACGCCGCTGTGCCGCAAAGACAGGGGATACGGTCTAAGCTGCCAATCTCACGTTCGAATTTGTAATCGTACGTCAGCTCCTCATCTATCAAAACCAGTTAGCATTTCATTCCCTAGGATATCAGGTCGGATGGATGGTCTGAGCCAGGAGTCGAAAGGTGTATCGGGGAACTTACTCATGGCAATGTCGCGAAGCGCGTAGATGACGATTCGCTTGCTGCCCTCTACCTTGATGATTTTGGCTGTGCAGTTGGGCATGCAACTGTGGTTGATGAAACGAGCAATGCCACCCTTTTTGGTCGCGTCGATGACGGTGTTGTCATCAATTCGGAACAAGTAGCTGCTGCCGATGCCGCTCTTGAGATAGCGCTTCTCACGGATTTCAGCAATTTGCTGCCTGACCTCTTCACCCACATACTCGATAATCATGTCGTCCTTGGCGATGTTTTCCATGGCATAGAGACCCCAATTGTGGATGGCTGAGCGGGCAAACTTGACAGGCTTCTTGCGCTTCTTAAGCTGGTTGAATTTGAAGACGTCAGAGTCCTGGCCAAGAGTCTTCTTCTGATCATTGAGGTCGGCAACATAACGTCGATTGGTTGCACGGTTCGCTCTCGAGCTACCCTTTGCCGCCAACTTCTCTGCAGCAAGCTTAGCGGCCTCGGAGATTGCTGTAGTAGAGTCCTTCCCGTTCTTCTTGAAGCTGGCTTCTCTCTCTTCTCTGGCTTTCTGTACCTTGATATGATGAGGCAGATATTTCGACTTCTCAGAATTGAGTATCTTCTTGACACCTTCGGTCCTGGCACATCCCGTTGGATTCGAGACATAATAGCCTTCAATCTTGACTGGCTCGCCCGCACTCTTGTCCTTGGTATTGAGCTCCCGAACACGATTGCGTTTCCAAAGCCACAATTCCGGGTCTCCAATTTCACCAATGCTGAATCTTTTCAGAAGCTTGGGCATATCGGGTCCATCCTTCGGGCCAAGGGCAAACGCCTGTAGAGTGGTAATATCAGGCTTGAAACCATCAGGAGTGCTAGCGCGGCAATCAAAGGTTCTGAAGCAAAGAGCTTTTCATCAAACTTGTCCACGGTAGGCTCCGCCTGGATTGGCTCCTTCAACTCGGGTTCAGCTTCAGCTTCAGCTTCAGCTTCAGGCACCTCGGCTGTTTCCTCATCCTCGTCATCTCCTCGTTGCGAGTCTATCTCTTGCTGCTCTTGCTGCTTCAAGGCTTCCCTCTCTTCGAAGACCTGCTTTTTAGACTTCTTCTTTAGCTTGCCTAATTTTTTCTTCTCGGCCTTGGCAGCTTGCAATACTGGGGTTTGGGATCGAGAGAACGAGCTGTCATCATCTTGCTCTTCTGCAGCTGCAGGAACTGGGGTAGTATCCTCGGAGCCTTCTTGGTCTCTCAGCTCGGCAGGAATGCGTGCAAGCTTGACTCCGAATAGCTCTTCGTCGGACTTCTTTCTGCGCTTCATTGCGGTCTCAATAGACGCTTCGATCTTACGCTTCTTAGACAAAGCGACGTCAGTGACTGCGAGGCTAGCCTCGGTCATAGAGTCATCTTCAGGCGGACCCCAAGCCCCAAACTCATCTTTCGATGCTTCATCATCCGTGCTCATTCGACTTCGTGATCGTGACTCAGGCTCTTCGGTATCGTGGACCGCGAGCAGTCGGTCATCGGTATCATCATCCGATTCCACGTCACTATCCAAGCTTTTAAGCCGATGATGTAGTGAACGAATTGCAGTTCGGGCCATTGCCCCACGCCTGCGATCGAGCACACTGGGTCCATGCCGTTGGGCCTGACCCTTGGCCTTGCTTTTACGTATCCTGGGCAGTGCGGTCAGGTTGAAACGATTGCTCCTGCGGTCGATAGGATCGGCTCGTGAGTTAGGAGTGCCGACCCGAGAACTGTCATTGCCATCGTCGAATGCCGAGTCATCTTCCAGATCATCAGGATGTTCGATGTTGAGTTTGCGTCTTTTCGCGACATGCTTGGCAGGATCCAAGAAATCAGCCAGCGACGGTGCAGCAACTTGCGTGCGGATGTGTCTGATAAGATGTTCTGTCATCTCCCGTCGCACCACTTCGACTGCTTCGATGACTGGGTCGAAATTCTTCGCCCTCTGCTTCTTCTCTTCCTCGAAGTCCGCCTCTTCTTCCCGTCGACGACGATCCAAATCACCATCATTTCGGCGGCTTTCATTAGGGCGAGACCTTTCTGGACTTTCACTTCTGCGATGTCCACTATCTGCAGCTCGCGTCGTTCTAGGAAGGCAAAGCTGCATGCCCATATCGTAAGTGAAGAATTCCGTATGGTTGACCGCCCGAAAGCATCGCTCTGCCTCATTTCGTCCAGTGAAGGAGTTTCTAAAAATGATATAATACCCAGTTTTGTCAAAACGAATGTCTTCGAAGCCGTAATTCTTAAGACGCTTCTTCATATGCGGGATGATGCTAACCAAAACGGGGACCTTATCTCCCGCTACGAAAATGTAAGGCTCATTGGCCAGTTGCGCTGTGATGTTGGGTACGTCGACTTGAGTCTGTGTTCGGGGTTGGGCGGGAGTAGGGAGCTGTTGAGTTGCAGGGGTTGCAGGCTGTCGTTGAGTAGCCGGGCCTTTGGGCCCTGTTGGAGGGGCCTGGCAAAACCAGGTACGGTGGATGATTTGGGCCCTGTAGGCGGTGCCTTGAGCGCAGGAGAGGCTGCAGCAGCTCTCTCTTTGTTTATCCTCTCTCGCTCTTTCTTTAGATGCTCCTCCAGCATCCTCGCACTCTTGCGACCCTCAGGATCATATTCCACCTTGACCACGTCTGCATCAACCTTTATGCCTCGAGTTCGAACAGCCCGTCGTGCGGCGTCTATGGCAGCCACGGCTGGGCGACCCGTTCGGTTAGAGTTCCCATATCTAATGGTCGCAAAGCCTAAGTAGCTTCCAGTATCTGGGTGCATCTTGTTGCTGGCTTCAGCTATTTCGCCAAAAGTCGAAAAGATGGCCGTCACTTTGCTGAAAGGAACCAAGGGTTGAACCGCGTCACGACGATTTGGGTTGGCGGGCCAGGCCCGATCGACGTCTTTGGATCATAAGGATACGGCTTAAGGTTTTGCGGCGCGGGTAACCAGCGGGCTTTTGGCAGATAGAAGTCGGTATTGATATAGTTCAAGCGGCTGCCCTTCGCAAGGCGAGGGTCCGCAGGGGGCGTCATCGTTCTATCCAAGCATTAGCCATGAGTTCAGTCCTAGATGACGCCCCCTTAGGGGTGGAGATGTATAGTATACGTACCAAACCAAATTCTTCATAGATTGGTTTCGCACTCTTGCTCACACTTTTATTGTGTTTTCGGTCGAGGAGCGGGTCATAGGTACACTTGGTACCTTTGACTGATCGCAGAGGGTCTCGAGCTGGGGGCGTCCAGCTGGGGACCGTCTGATATCGAGCCATTATAACCGTTGGCGAAGGAATCATGAGATGGCTGTCTTGCGGCTCGGTCGGTGGCTAAAGATGCAGGCATATCTAGCTTCGCGTACGAGGGCGTAGATGACGCTGAGAGTGAGTCTTTCGAGGTTAGAGGGGCGACCACCGATGACAGTCGGGAGGATATAGTGCTCGCAGTTGGTCGCGTAGAATTACTAAGAACCGAGGAGGCGGAACTTGTATGAGAACTTGCAGAGCCGACAGTACTAGGAATGTCTGCTGGGGGATTCGTTTGCATCGGGGTGATGAGGGGTATCTGAGAGGGTGGTGGATTGAGGACGACGGTTGCTGCCGTTCGTGTCGGCTTCCTGTGTTGCCGAGCCCTCTCGCGACGACGACTCAAGGCCATTCGCCTTTAGTTTGGGCCGGTCCTGGTCAGTCCGAGCCTGTATATCCGCCTTGAGCTTGGGAGCCTGAGGGAAGAACTGCGCGAAGCTCGGGCCGGGAGGAGGGCGAGTCATCGTGTCGATGCGCTCTGGTTATCTGTTCCCCTGATCCCTGATCATGATATCTCGTGTCTCTGTCTCGAGAAACCACCATTCAGGGTCGATTTGAGTCCTCTAGGGGATGTTGACGCAGTGGCACGCGAGGGAGTTGGGTCCACGCGACCGAGAAGCCGGCAAAAATCCAGCGCGATGGCGCCAGCGCTGCCGCATCCACGACCGACGCGTGCCAGGCGTGAAAAAGTCTGCTCGATGAGAAGAGCTAAATGAGGCGACCAAAATATAGTGGGTGATGAGAGAGGTGTCGAAGGGACCGAGACGCGAGGGACAGCGTCGACCGGAGCAGCGTGGTGAGAAGTTGAAGGTTCGAAGCACTTTATTCAGGGATGCCAAAAGTCACTAATTCTTGGCCCTTGTCACCCAGCCATTGTTTAGGAGCAGCCACGGCAGTCCGGAATTGTGCCACACTCCGGCCATGCTGTCGTCGGCCAGCGGTGAAATATTTTTCCGGCTGTGCATTTGCACTGCCATTCACCTGCACTCTTGCATCAGCAAACGCCGGAATGGGTAAGCTGCAATCTATTTATGTCTTGCAGACGACAAAGATGAAAGCAGGCAGATGCTTTGTTGTATAGTAGATAACGGGAAGACGCATGCTACAGTACAAGTTCCATGCCAAGCACGGACAAGTCACTCGTGTCAAATCATGATCATGCTCCTGAGCACGGTTTCTTTTGGACTGTAAAGTACAGCACTGTGATCGTACAGTACATACCTTATTGGAACAGACATAGAATACCGCAATTATACATTTAACCCACACTACATACATGTACCGGTACCTCACATAGTGAGATCCCCGTAACTGCACGTTTGTTCGTGAAGTGCTTTATCAAGTCATTAAAGAGGCACTTTGATCCAGCTGTGCGAGGCACTTATTGACATAAGAGTCTCGCATCAGTGATCATGATTACTACTTACAGTACAGTATTGCAGATCCCGTATCTTCAAGAATTTATTTATATACACGTACGTTTACTGTACAGTACAAGAGCTTACTATATACTCATGGCTCTTATACAAGACGTTGCTTGCTCCTTATCATAGTAACCCGACGCCATCTTGCTCCAAATCGCACATTCACTCCCAGACACTGGATAAGTTCGACAACTAAACTCCAGGCTGCCATAGTGGCAGAAATGACCATGTCATCATTTGAATTCAAACTCTTCTTCATCATCTGCAAGAAGCGCCTGAGGTATCTTGATGCCTGGAAGATCCTCGTCGTCACTGTCATGGTCGAACATGGAAACAAAAGAGGGACTGCCCGGTCATCATGAATAGGTTGTGCGATAGGTGTGCCTCTTTGCAAGCGTGCAGGTGTGATTGTCAATTCTGACCAGTCTTCCGTAGGGTTGATAGCACGTAGTGTCTGACTTGGTCCAGGTGCATCCCGTGGCTTTGTGGGGTGAACAATGGATGAGGCCGTCCTTCCTTTGTTGTAACCCAGTGTTGTCCGCGAGGCAACATTTCCTGCGGCACCACTGGAACTTGGATTGGTTAGAGAGGTTTCAGCCTTCGTCTTTGAAGTGTGTATCAATGAGCTGAGCGGCTTCCTCACTGGGCCTGCTGACGATGCACTCCGAGCTGTAATACTCTTCTCGCGGTCTGTGGGCATTGCAAGTGCTGATGCTGCCCTTCTTGATGCGATCGTGGGGGTTGCGCTGAAGTGTTCTTACAGTTGCTAACTTAGAGGCTGTCTTCGTCGGCTGGGAGATAATGGTTTTCTTGACTGCCGGCTTGATGACTTTGTTCTCCTCTCCAACACCCCAATCAAGGGCATCAAGTTCCTGCTGATTCCTTTTATCGGCTTCTTCGACAACCTTCTTCATTTCCTCGGCAAATTGCTTATCCCTGCGAGAGACTCCATTTTCATCGATTGGGTTATGGAAATGCTCGTAATAGCCTTTGAGTAGGTTCTCTTTTTGAAGTCCACGTACGGTCAATCCTCCCTTGGGGAGGACATCAGACTCGTAAGGGAGCGGCTTTGGGTTTGGAGGAGCAAATTCAGGTTCGTCGTCAGAGGCGTTATTCTCGTCAGACTTGACAGTGAGTTTTAAGGGCACAATCTGTTTCTGTAGCGGCTTGTGTGTGGTTGTTGGTTTTGCTTGGGATTTTCCAATTTGCTTCACTGTGTCTTTTCCTCCAAGGACATGGTCTGTTCTCGCTTTGGCGTTGGTGGTTTTGTTTCCAAGCGGAGCTCGGGCTCGGGTCTCTGTAAGAGAAGCTTGTTAGTGGTGGTCAATGTTTGCACTTGGACATTGGCAAGTGTACCTGACGGAGTCACCAAGACCTGTCTCGTTGTTTTAACATCTTTGAGCACCGATTTTCCGGGAAAAATTGTTGTTGCATTCTCGTCGTTGTGCCCAAACTTTGACGGCGTTTTCGGAAAACGGGCGCCAGGTGTTTTTGGCTGTTGTTTGGCATTTCCTGGTGCGTGGGCACCAGGTTCTCTTGATTTCTATGCGTCGTGAGCATGATCGATATCAAATCGTCTGTAAATCTGTTGCTTCGTCGTTGGTGTCTGGGGAAAAGACAATGGAAATTGGTTGCGACGATCTTGTTTTGATCATTCGATGGCATGGGGTTGACGGGACAACAGCAAGCCACGCTTTCCATGAAAGCATGTGCCAGTCCGGCAGCCACTCACAAGCCACACGGCCTAGGCAGGTACCTCCAACCAACCTGGTGGAGGGGTTATGGCTTCTCCTGACCCCATCCCCTTTCCCGGTCACCGTACGCCCATCACTCCAAGCTTGACTGATTAACTACGCAGTCCGTTCATCTCAAACAACCCCCTCGAAATCCAATACCCTTCATTCTTCTATAAATCAACATGGATCGCATCAAGGAGGTTCGTTATTACTCTGCCCTATTCCTATACCCCACCACCGACGCTTGGAGGGGTAGCCGATGTTTTCTTGGTCATTTATCTAACGCTTGGGTCAACAGAAGCTGGCCTCCCTCCGGTTGGAGGCCGACGAGGCGAGCGCTAAGGCTGAGGAGCTCGCTGCCAAGGTCAAGACCTTGGAACAGGAAAACCTGTCGAAGGAGCAGGAGATTACCTCTCTCCAGCACAAGAACAACCTCCTTGAGACCGAGGTCGAGAAGCTAGAGACTGCCATCAAGGACTTCAAGAAGGCAGCTGATGAGGGTCAACAACACGGCACCCAGAACGAGACCCTGCAGCGACGCCTGCAGCTCCTCGAGGAGGAGGCTGAGGCTGCTGACAAGACCCTCCGCGAGGCCAATGACAAGTAAGTTGTTGCCGTACCAGTCAACCGCTGTAGCCTCCGTCTACCCCGGGTGTCTACTCTCAACGGATTGGAGAGCTTGTGGAGCTGATCACATTTGTTTAGGCTTCGACAGACCGATGTCAAGGCTGGCCATTTCGAGCGCAAGGTGCAGGCCCTCGAGAACGAGCGCGACCAGTGGGAACAGAAGTACGAGGAGATGGCCGCCAAGCACACGACTCTGCAGAAGCAGCTGGACGACCTTCAGCAGGAAATCAACGGCTTTTAAATGGGTCATCAACAGGATCACAAGCAACCAGGCGTCAAATAGCATCCGCAGTTTGTTAGGCAGCAGATGGAGGAACCAATATCTGGCAGCGATCTTGCACGCAGGGGTTTCCAAGCCATGCCCAAACAGCGAACGGTGTAGCAGCAGAAACATGTTTTGGCTCTTCCTCACGTAGGGAAAGCCGGGATTTTGTAGGGTATCTATAATTGAATGCGGCTGGTGCCGCTCATCAAACAATCTCCTTCGTTGCCTACCAAGCACTAGCCTGGCCTTCGTGATCTACTCTTCAAACTTTGCCTCTTGTTGGTTAAGTTGCGCTCAAACTTGTTTTCATAGCGGAACTTCTTCTTCCGTTTCTTTGGTTTCGGCGGACCATCAGTTTTGCTTGCGTTGCTCTCGGCTTCCTTGTCCTTCCCATCCTCACTCCCTTCATCGTCTTCACCAGGCTGCTCAGGCCGGTTAAGGCCATCTCTAGTAACTGATACGGATTCCACGGTGACTGTTGTGTAGCGATCCTCGTCAATATACTCCTCCTCATGGTCTATAATTTCCAGATCAGGCTTATCCGGAAAACCATCCCACTCTTCATCCGTTGAGTTCTGCTCGATCTCGGGTACGACAGCGCCGGACTCTCGCAGCATTCTGTTGACATTCTGGACATGTTCCTCAACTTCTCGGCGACGCTCCTCTCGTATCTAGAATCTCAAGTCAGTCTCGTGCGCACATGTAGAACATGTTGGGGTGCAATAATTACCTGTTTGCGGGTCTCGAGCTTTTCTTGACGAGCTCTCTTTGCGGCCTCCTCTTGCGCATGCTTTATTCTCTGGAGCTTGCGTTTGTGAAAGCCTGTGAGGTACTCTTGCCGGGCATCGTTGTCGAATGAAATCTCCTCGATGGCAGATGTGGACTTCCGCTTTTTGCTTGGAGGGGAAGAATGCTCTTCTTTACCCTCGGCTTGGCGAACATTGCTTGGTGATATGCCTGCGGCTTTCGCAGCAGTTACCGGGCCAAGTAAAGTGTTGAAGGGCTTGAAGATTTGGACGTGATTTCTGCGTTTAACTACAAGCCGAAATGTACATGCAGGACCCGCTTCGATTGGCCGTTGCTCCAAAGTCTGTGGCAGGGTGAGAGGTAGCGCCAAAAACGGAATTACATAAGCGTCATGCGTCTCAGGTGCTCGATCCAACAACGAGCGCGGCGAACTAGCATACCAGAAGCCTTGCTTGGAGCTTCATATTGACGGATAAGACCTCTACCAGTCGAATCCGTATCAACCAGACACACCATGCGTTTCGATTCTCTTGGTGCCGCTCTGGCTTTGGCTGGTTCTGCCGTCGCATTCTCTGATTCCACTCCTTTGCGCTCCTGTCGACATCTACGTAAGCACCGTGACGCTCCGTCATACTGACCATGGTTTGAAGCTGACCGCGGCCTATCCAGCTTTGACAATGCGCCCGATGCGAGCCTGATCCAGACAGCTGCTACTGTGCAGAAGTTCACCAAGGATGTCCTGGCGACTTGCCCTACCTCCAGCTACCTTTTCATCACCCAGCCTGGTGTGAACGCCGCCGACCTCCGCCGCCAAGGTCGCTGCACGATGCCGCACCTGTGCAAGGTAGCTGAGGATTCCCGAATTAAGGGCAAGCTATCTATATCTGAAGTGGTTGGAAATGTCGACAGCAGGGACATTGCCGACTTCGTGAATAAGGCATGCGAAGGAAAGGGCAAGGATGCGATTATCTCAAAGGTCGACCTTGCGTCGCTATCCCCGAGAACAAGGCGGACGGGTTGGCAGAAAATGGTAAACGTCAAGAAGTCAAGGATCCTACCAAGGCTTTAACTAATCTTATTCACAGACGCCGTCCTCCTCCTTGACTTGGAAGCTGCCGCTACTTCTGATAGTTACACCATCCTCTTTGTCTCAACACCCGCCGAGCCTGTCTACGAAGCAGACTTCTCCGAACCCCTCCGCATGGACCTCAAAAGACATGTTCAGGGCTCACTGGTCCGAAGGGAAGGAAACGAGACGGAATGGAAAAAGCTTCCCTTGTTCGAGAAGTACCAGTTCTTCACACCAGGTACGCAAAGGCCCTGCAACAGAAAACAGTCGACGTGATCTTAAGCTAACGGTTTCTTTTAGGTATTTTCATGGCTATCGTCACCGCTGTTGTCCTCCTCTCCATCCTGTACGGTGGCCTGAGCGCGCTGTCTACCCTTGAGGTCTCATACGGTGCTTTCGAGAAGGATATGGGACCTGCTGCGCACAAGAAGCAGCAATAAATGCATAGCTTTGCGGTGGAATCCAAGATGTTGAGGAGATGCCTCTTTATCCTGTATGATATCTGTGTTGAATTCGGAGTCAACGGGTTGTAGATTAAATATGCTTCGAGTCCTTGTTGCCCGATTTTGCATTGCAGTGCCTGTGATTCATGCCCTCATCTCTCATACGTCATTGCCCCTGGCTTATACAAGGTGACTGGGCAGAAGAAAATTGGCGATGCCTTCCTTCACAGCGTACTCGTGACCACAGTTGGCGCACACCAGCTTGCCCTCGGAGATCTGGGTTTCCAGTAATAGATGATGGAGGTCCTTCATCATCTTCTCATCTGCCTGCAACTCCTCCACGGTAGGCGGCTGGGACGGCAATTCAGGGAATCCTAGCTGTTGAAGAGAAATCAAGTCAGCCAAGTCCAATGTTGAGAACATGAGCATATAGAAAATGGACTGGACCATAGGCGGGCATGAGCCTTTTCGTTCTCATGGGCCATACGCTATACGTGATGGATCCAAACAAAACACTCCAAGCGTGGCTTGACGGAAAACTAGAGAAAAAACAGGGCATTCATACCTCAGAAGACGTCGTTCGCAGTGCCACCCAATCCAGACGGGGCAGAACGTTGATGATCATGGCAGGATTGACTTCAATGTCATCTTGCACCAACTCGGCGTCCTTGGGATGGAGGGGGTAGGAGTTGGACGAGCTCTTGCACGCCTTGACCGCGCAGGTCAAAAAGTTGAGGCTAAGCACTTTCATTTTGATGCTGGTGTTTCTGCAAGATTTCCTTTCTTTTCTTTTCTCTCTGAGACATATATTTGATGTTTGGCTGGGGATACAGTAGACTTACAACTTTTTTTTCTCTAGGAGGGTCACTGGTGTCGAAGAAAAAACTCTCCACGTGATAGGACACCACCACCACACAGTACATGACCTGGTTCGCTCTCCTCTGTTCCTATGCCTCACCCTGCGCTAAGACAACAATACCGGAATAAAACGTATGTTGAATTGAATACGATGGAAATAGTCGTCGTCTTTATGTTCAAGGCACTCATTATTGGTTCTTGAAATATTGATATAAGGCGGCCCTACCGCTGAGAACCTTGCATTGAGGCTTACTCGTACACACCAACACTATAGATCACGACTGGGCAGACTACGTGCACTTCAAGTAAAATTGCTCAGTAGCCAATAAATAATATTTGTCGTTTTCACATAAATACGTCCTATTTAAGCCAGCGACTTGTAGGGAACCGTCTCCTTGCTTCGGCTGCGGTAGCGGGTGTAGGCGAAGACAGCAGCCGCCAGCACACCGATCACCATGGCGCACTGGATCCACGACCATTCCGAAGACTCCGAAGACTCCGATGCTGCAGCATCCGGTTAGCATTCCTATCGAATATCCGGCGCAAAATCCACGTGAGGGCCTGGAAGTCGGAATTGTTTTTTTTTTCTCTCCTCGCGTCGCAACCATTGATGCCCCAGCGATCGAGGCCGTGGAAGCAGGATAGTGAGCGAACAGGTGGAGCAGGTGGAGCGGGATGGACGAAGGGTGAAGCGCGGTGCAAGTGTTTAGAGCTCGACGTGAATACCTTCAGGAGGGACCTCCAGCTCTCCGCTCTTGGCGATCTTGACCTCCTCAACGGGGCGGTCGCCAGGCTGGGTCTTGGAGTTCTCGATCTTCTCAACGACTTCGTAGCCCTCGAGGACCTCGCCGAAGACGACGTGGCGGCCATCGAGCCAACTAGTGCCATGTTAGCAAACTTGTCCTGCGATCGAGCGGAGGGGCGCGGGAGAGGTAACTAACGAGGTAATGACGGTGGTGATGAAGAACTGGGAGCCGTTGGTGTCGGGACCAGCGTTGGCCATGGAGAGGATACCCTTCTTGGTGTGCTTGAGCTTGAAGTTCTCATCCTTGAACTTGGCGCCGTAGACTGGAGGTAAGCAGAGTTAGTTGGGAAGCTCTAATCGACAACGTAGGTAATTGGGTCGGCCTTACTGGACTTGCCGCCGGTGCCGTCGCCCTTGGTGAAGTCACCACCCTGAATCATGAAGTCCTTGATGACACGGTGGAAGGTCGAGCCCTCGTAACCGAAGCCCTTCTCGCCGGTAGCGAGAGCGCGGAAGTTCTCAGCCGTCTCGGGGACGGTCTTGCCGTAGAGACCCATGACGACGCGGCCGAGGGGCTTGCCACCCTGCTCAATGTCGAAGTAGACCTTGTGGGTGATCTTAGGGCCCTTGGTAGCCTCGGCGCCCTGAGCGAACATGACCGCAACTCCAATGAGGAGTGCGGCGGAAAGGAAGAGCCGTCTGAAGTTGAACATGGTGACTTGTTTGTCCAGGCAAACGAATTGATGGACAAGCAAGGGGAAGGGAGGGAGGAGGAATTGGGGGTCTAGGACTTAAATAGAATTCGGAAGGGGCTCGGACGGGGAGGGAGACGTCTGAAGGACACTTATACCGTTACCAATTCAGTCAGCGTTTCAAGCTTCCCCGCTGATTGACTGGTTACAGCACCTTACCCGGACGACCAGCAAGCCCAAGCAGAGTCCCTGGGCCAGGGGTGGCTTGGGTGGGAGGGATGCTACACACTCAAAGCGGGTGCATCCACGCTCAGGGAGTGGCCGAAACAGCTAGTGAAGGGAAGAAGGGCCCATGCTGGCGAGCCAATCCAATGCATCATTCCCAAATGGATGCCAACCAGTGCCTCCGTGGAACGCGCGCGGTCGGTGGGTGGGTGAGTGGAGATGCTGTAGCTTGCTGAGAGGCAAAGGATACCTGGATACCTGGGTACATAGGTACCTGCACGTCGCTCCCTAAGGCGGCTCCTTCAGTAGGCAGTAGGTACAGTACCTTACCTGTGAGACCCGATAAGGTACGTACCGATTACGGATTGGCCTAGGCGTAGTTTGTCCGAACAGCTTCAATTTTCTGGCCGCAAATTCCAATAGCGAGACTCGCACCGCCATCTTGGGATCTCTGATGTGATTGTGAGTAGAACAAGTCTGCCACAATGGTAAGTCGCCCCATCCTTCCCTGGAGGTATTGTGCACGCTACAGGTTCAGCCGAACTGACATGTGCTGTACAGGTTTTCATTCTGGGAGTCAACTTCAACGAGGGGATGCTGGTGCAGGTAAGCCACGTCCACGCCGACTCGAGGCCGCCTCGCTCCCGCCATGCCGTTTGCCTCCTTTCTAACACGTATTTCTCATGGTAGAAAGCACTGCAGACCTTCTACGCGCTCGGCCCAAACACCTGCGGCCGCATCGTGGCCAAGTACTCGATCCACAAACTGGCCAAAGTCGGCACTCTTGCCCCTAGGACCGTCACCTCCTTGACTGCGGAACTCTCCCAGATGAAACTCGAAACGGAAGCGAGAAAGGTCGTGCAGGAGAACATTAGGCGAATGAAGGATATGGGATCTTACCGTGGTCGACGTCACGCCATGGGTCTACCAGTACGCGGACAACGGACGAGAACACAGACGGCGACGGCGAACAAGCTCAACAAGATTGGAAGACGGGGTTAAACGCGTAACAGTGCTTCTACAAAGGCATAGTGTCACGGCGTTTTCAAGCACCTACGGCAGCCAGCTTATGCTAGAGGTGATGAAGGGTGAATTGTGGGAGCTATATTGATCTGTACATGATATGTGTATCTTGTTCTTGTATTGTACGATAGAATCAACGAAAGGATATCCAATTTTCGTTACTACACGCACATCCGGGTAGGCAAAAAGCCGACATCATGTCAGTGCTATGCTTCTTAAAGCAGCTTCTCTCGCTCATCTTCCATGACAGGTGCTTTATCGGCCTGCATTTTGGCTGCTACCACCTCAACATCATGCCAGACACGTAGGACATTGCCACCAACAATTTTGGCAACGTCACTATCCTTGACGCCCTTTTTAGGAGTTCCGCAACTAAGTCAGGATACTTGGAAACGTCCTCAAACCCAACTGGCGCCGTGAGCATGCCGTCAAAGTCGCTGCCGATACCAACATGGTCAAATCCAATAAGGTTGCCGATGTGCATGATATGCTTGACAACTTGATCCAATGTCGAGTGCTCGGGATCAGGATCAGGAATACCGTTCTTGTTGCCATTATCGATGCAGGAGATGTACTGGGGCACGGCGTTGACCATGACAACTGAGTTGCGATCTTTGACGAGCTGCAGGACGTGATCTTTAACATTGCGTGGATGGGGGCACACGCTCCATGCTGAGCTATGAGAAAAGATGACGGGAGCTCTGGATCCGGACCAGCCGTCCTTACCACCTAGAACGTCAATCATGGTATCCTCGCTATTTCGGAGACACATTAGCATACAACAGGCTACAGGGGTCGGGATGCAGCAGCTTACCTTACATGAGCCAAGTCCACGATCATGCCGATACGGTTCATTTCGTGCACAACTTGGCGGCCAAGAGGGCTCACACCTCCCCATACAGGCTCCGCCTTCCTATCGGGTTCGCCCAGGATTGCAGCATCGGCAAATTTATTGTTGCAGTTGTGAGTAAGAGTGGCGTACCGGACGCCGAGGTCGTAGAATCGGCGCAAGTTGGCTGCCGAGTTGGCAATTTGATGAAGGCCCTCTACACCAAGTGGTGAGATGAACTTGCCCTTGTGGAAAGCCGAAAGTGCATCAGAGCTCTCGGCACTAAGCGAAAAATCCTTAGGGTACGCGAGTTGTAGCCTCTTCATAACATCAATCTGGTCCAATGTGAACTGAACGCCTGCATCTCTTTGTTAGCGGTGACAGGTCCACCAAGGCATTCGACAGCTGCGACTTACTGGCCGCGTAGTTCTCGTCAGAGAAATCAGTGGTGTTCTGGGGGCAAGGAGCCCACACACTCCAGAAAGCACCCCTGAGAGGCCTTTTCTTAGGCGATACAAGTCAACATGCCCAATGAGGTCGCCGTCTTCAAAGGACTTGGTGAAGTTGTCGTTGTCAATACGGTTGCCATAGGCGAAGCGCATGAACATGGGGAGATCAACATGACCGTCTACATCAAAATACGTCAGAGCCCGGACGGTAGCAAAGGTGATGATTGGGGTCAATTACCGATCAACGGGTTGTTGGAGAGGATGTGGCGGGCTCGCTCGTCAACCGATTTGGGTTTGTGGCAGACGTGCTCTGACAGTCGGTGATAGCAACTAAGCAACGGCACGTGGAACATGCCAAGAGTAAGAATGGTAACAATTGCAGCGAAAGCGAACTTTCGGGGCCTGGTGTCGGACTTCCGGGGAGCCTCCTGGGCTGGCTCCGGGAAAGCCGTCTCAGAATCCAAAGGCAATTTCATGCTTGGGATGGGGGCCATGTTGACGGCGAGCGACAGGGCGACTAATGGGATTTATGCATCAAAGTTTTCAACAATAAAACACCGATCGAAGCACAGAACTAGAAAGAATATGAATGCTCGCGGAGTGGGTTTTGGTCCTGGCGCGGAGCGGACGGAGATATTGGTTGGAGCAGAGTCCAGTGATGCCGGAGTTTGGTGTTGAGCCTACCAGTAATGGAGAGGGTGCAGCCAGGTACGGAGTAGGGGTAGTGACATAATATCCGGCAAGGCAAGGTCAGTGGGAGGTACAGAGTACAGCAGCCATCTTTGTGCGACCCTGATGATTGACCGTGCCCCCAGTACCTTGTCTACGCAGTACCTTTCTCATTCACGATGCACTCCAAGCCCAGCACGAACACGATGCTTGGAACCTTTTATACGCGTGCGTGCTCCCAGAACACAATTATATCCAGCGGACCAATAGCCCTCCCCAGTGCAAACGGCTGTGACGGTTGAACCATCTCCACACAGAACACAGAGTGACGTACGCAGAGACATACCCACCAGGTACCTCGTTGGACCATTTCACACGCAAAAGAAAGCCTACCGGGCCATTTGAAACAGAGCAGGCCATGTCCAAGCCCAGTCAGACCTAAGCCGTTTGTTGACAAGGGCAATTAGTGACGGTTCCCGGGTTGCACGTCCTACCCGGCTAGCTTCAAAGGTTCACGAAATGGGTTCCATTGGCTTCATGCACCTCGTAATTGGACTTTGATGAGAGGCCAATGCAATGACGAAGGAGAGGTAAGCCGTTCACGAGCGGCCCCACGAGGAAGATGCAGCAACAAAGCCACGGCACCTTGAACAGCGGCCCAGATCCAGTGAGGCTGCATACCTAGTAAAGGTGCGGTGCCTGCCAGGAACCTTTTTAAGGTAAGGCTCAGTGCGTGTTTCGAGTGGAAGCTGGATGCTGCTAAAAAGGGGATGTCGGGGTTGTTTTAATGTGTACAGTGTTGTTTTAGCAGCTGCACTGACATCGACACTGACACCAACACCAACACCAACACCAAAGTTCAGCCAAAAATTCCAAGAGGACCCTCCCTCCAGGCTCTGTGACCCTGCGCTTAGAAAAGGTACCAAGGCAAGAAAAAAATCAGGGTCTCCACCCTGTCAGGGGCGCCTCTGGGGGCGGCGGCGGCGGCTCTCGTCACTGATGCCAATGCACACGCACCACGCACCACGCACCACGCACGCACAGTGCAAGCCAAAGCTGGGCTGGGCTGGGCCGGGCTGGGCTAGGATGGCTGGTCTGGTGGAACAGCAAAGCACTGCAAAACCCGGTGACGCCAGCTGCTTCCCTCGCGCGAGGTACCTCCCACCTGCCTGCAGTTCCTCGCATTTCCATGGCCTGTTGTTCTGTTAGCTCTATTTGGAGAACAACCAGGTTAGCGACTGGCTGGCGTCAACACAAATTCTCTCCAACTCTTGCATCTCCTTTCATCACTTTGGCATCTATCTGTACCTGACATTGCCTCCCCTTCCCAACACGCCTGTCCAGGCGCCATCCTGCTAATTTCCTTAACCTGCTCTCTCTCTTTTCTTCTTTTTATAATCTCGCTGTCGTAGTCGCTGTCGTCACCGTCCGTCGCTCGTCTATCCGTCTTCCAACCAGCCAGCGAGCGAGACCCATCTGACCCTGTCCACTCTTTCGAACCAACCTCCTACACAGCTCGCCGGGCCGCACCTGTCTTGTCGCCGAATTGAGCATCTGCCTTGCCAGCGAATCCTCTATCGTAGCTCGAACCTTGGCGCATTCTCTCCTCGATCCAAATCCCACAGGGCCCCGCTGGTTGGAATAGGTCACGATGCCTGGCTTCGCCGACTCTTTCTGGTCCAGCGACTATGCTGCAGGTGAGCTCCGCCCTTTGGCGCACCCGGTTGAGACCGCGGAATTGACGCGATGCAGGCCTCGGAGTCTTGTTCAAGAAGCTCCAACAGGGCGTTGTCGAGAACCGTCAAGTCCTTACAATCGCACGCATGCGCGCCGAGGCCGAAGAAACATACAGCCTGCGCCTCGGAGACATAGCACCTACCACCGACAAAATCACCAATGGCTTCACTCAAGATGACGGTGCCACCCTGCGCAAGGTAAACCCATACCAAGTTACATACTCATGGACCCGTGACTAATCTGGTTCCTCTCGCTTCCCCTCAGGCCTTTGATGGTATGCGTGTCGAGATGCAAGAAGCCGCCCGCAGTCACCACCGTATCGCGCAAGGCATTCGTGACTTGGTCGTGAATCCATTCTCCCGCTGGTGCGATGCTCACGAGGCTAGGATACAGGACTCTCAGGATGATCTGCAACTTCGCGTCAAAGCCCACGATCGACAAGCCGAGCTTGTCAAGAAGCTGAGATCCGTCTACTTCAACAAGTGCAGGCTTGTGGAAGATCTTGAGGAAGAGAACAAGCTAGGCTTCCAGAGTCCCGAAATCAGCAGCCCAAAGCCGAAGACAGACATCCCGGAGATCAAGGTGCAGCCTCACAAGGAGGAGCACGCCGCGGAGGACGAGGAAGAGTTCTACGAGATTGGCGACGAAGTTTACCGACCTGAACAACTGAAGAAGATTCTTTCCAGCTTGCTTTCCGTCATTAAAATGGGAGAGACCAAGGTCCCAATTCTGGGTACCTACACGAATACTACGGCCGGATCCGACATTGTTGAGTACCTCCAGCGAAACATGAACATCTCCAGTGTCAGCTACGCGGAAAGAATTGGACAAGATCTTATCACGAACGGTTTCCTACGTCTCATTGGCAATGTCGGCAATACTTTCGCCAATAGCTCTCGAATGTTTTACCAATGGCGCCCCAAAGCTTTCCAGATGGCCGGAGTTCCTGATAAGAAGCTAACCCTTGCACGTACCTTTTCTATTGCCTCGACTGGCTCTGATTCGGCAGATTCCCTGTTGTCGGCACCGTCAGCGAGTATCTCGCCAACTGGAACGTCTTGAGCAACAGCCACCCCAACGAAACCCCTGCTCAGCGACTGCAACGCGAGGCTAAGGAAGCAGATGAGAAATACAAGGCCGGCGTTCGCAAGCTGGATGAGATCCGTTGCGATCTCGAAGAGGCTATTTACCTGCACCTCAAGTTCCTCGAACGTTGTGAGCTTGATAGGCTCAAGGCAGTCAAGACTGTTATACTCGACTTCTCCGGTACCATTGGCAATGTGATCCCTAGCCTGCAGTCAACTGTGGACAAGATGATGCTCTTCCAGGAGACTATCCAACCTCTGGGCGATCTGCGATATCTTCTGGAGAACTACCGCACTGGAAGTTTCATTCCTAAAGTTGTCGTTTATGAGAATTATTACAACAAGGTTGATGAGCAGACATTTGGTGTTGATCTGGAAGCTCGTGCTCGTGCCGACAAGAAGCGAGTACCAATCTTGGTTACCAGCATCTTGACCTACCTGGACCATCACTATCCTGACCTCGAAGGTGATGAGGCCAGGCAGGGCGTCTGGTTGGTAGATGTTCCCCTTACCCAGGTTCATCAGCTGCGCAACAAAATCAATGATGGCAAGCCCTTCTCTCCCGAAGTGTTCAGCGAGTTCGATATTCCTACGGTTGCCAGCTTGCTCAAGCTCTATCTATTGGAACTACCAGGTCAGTTGTGAAATTCCAGCTATCTTAGCTATCACTTAGGATGCACTAACATGAGTTGCAGACTCTCTTGTATCGTCTCATGTGTATGAAATCGTTAGGACTATCTACACGTCCACGGCAGACGGCAATGATGCTTCCCGTGTTGCAGTGTTGCAACAAACTTTGTCACAGCTGAGGCTCACCAATATTGCCACTCTGGATGCTTGCATGAACCATTTCACCCGTTTGATCGATCTCACTTCTGCGGATGAGGAGTACGTCTCCGCACTTGCTACGTCGCTCGCCCCTGTATCCTTCGTCCACGAACCGAGACCTCTCTCACAATGGAGGAGAAGCATGCCTACAAGCTGGTCCGAGACCTGTTTGCTCACAAGGATGCTGTCTTTAATGAGCTCAAGCGCATGTCAAGCGTGAATCATTCATCAGCGGCCTCCTCGAACCGTCCCAGAGCGATCAGCACCGATGAAAGCAATAGGAAGGCTCTCATGGAAGAGCGTAACAGGGCGCTGCTCGAGAAAGCTAACGCCACCCGGGGCCGAGCCACAAGCCCAGCCCCAGCCCTAGGGGTCACCGTCGTGATCGTAGCGCGGCCGGCGCCGAGACTCGTTTCCCAATACAAACCAGCCCGACCTCGGCAGCGGACCGACAGCGAAGCAGTTTGGGAGGTGTAAAGCGCTCGAGTCTGGAGGTTCCTGGTAACGACGGTACTGTTTCGGTTGAAGCCCCCAATGGTGTAGACACCATCAAGACAACCGAAATCGACGCTGTTGCCGATAAACGGGATAGCACCGGCAGCAGGGCCGGAGCCAAATTCGTTGGCGGACGTCGGGTACCGCAGTCTCCTCCTCGAGAGTCGAACCTGCGTGGCGTGACACTCGAGGACAAGGCCATGGATGACTAGACTGTCTCGTTACCTCAGTAATGGCCATTGTCACACATTCCCAGCACTACCGACACCACCCACTATCATCATCTGTCATGATGTTTACGCGTAATGGAGCATGAGCTAACGGTGTATATCTGTATGTTATGCTTTGCCCCGACCGAGGACGGCGGCGACCTGATTCTCGTGCCGGGGAAGGAAATGGAGGGGTGGGTGAACCTGTTTCATTAATCTTGTCCCTACCGTTGCCACTGTTCTATGAATACCGAATCCTGCACACTTCACCTTTCTGTTCCCGTCTGGCACTCCCTATTTGGGAGAGGCAGCGTTGTGTGCGGGATATTTGGTGTTCGTAGACTGGTTAGCTCGGCTTGCCACATTCAGTGTATATAGAAAAGAAGCAAGGATTGATGGCATCTACGCGGATGCAAGTTACAAGCGATATACGACTTCCATTATGGAGATAGTTTTATTTATTCGAGAGATGACCTTTTGAACATTCTTTTACGCGGATCACCTTTGTTACAACTTATTCAATGGCCCAAGAGCTTCGGAATGCGAGATATTAACTGAAGTGGTTATTGTTGTTTTTCTATTTGCTACTCTAGAAGTCCTCGCCTAACCTGTGTCCTGGATTTCGGCGACCTTCTTCTTCTTCTTCTTTTGGGGACGACAACCTCGGCTGACGATGCCACAGGCGCATCTGCACCTTCAGGCCCCTGAGCAGCCGCCGCACTTTCAGCCTTCTTCTTCTTCTTCTTTGGCTTAACCTCGGTGGCGTCGCCTTCTGATTGCTTAGCTACCTTCTTCTTTTTCTTCTTGACGACGATTCCCTCGGTGTCAACGCCCTGAGCCACCTGGATCCTCTCGTTTGCGCGTTGCATTTCCAGCCGTAGTCTTTCCACCTCTTTCATTGCCTGCTGCATTTCTTGATCTTCCCGCTGCTGCTGTTCGTAATCGAACTGGTCGGATGGCTCGCCCTCGAGGCTGAAGGATCCGATATGGCTTGAGTCAACCTGTAGCAGTGACTGCTTCAACTTTCTAGCCTTCGTTTTGGTGAAACTATCAGAATTGTTCTCGGAGTCGTAATGCTTTACAGATCCACTTTCGCTTCCGGCGAGGGTCTCGTCCGCTGTAACCACAATCCTTTGCCTCGGTCGCGGCTGTGGTCGTTGTGCCGGTGCTGAGGTGCTACTAACGTTC
Organism: Albifimbria verrucaria; assembly: GCA_020081605.1. NCBI lineage: Eukaryota > Fungi > Ascomycota > Sordariomycetes > Hypocreales > Stachybotryaceae > Albifimbria > Albifimbria verrucaria. The sequence continues at coordinate 1,771,868 of JAHREC010000062.1, forward strand.
TCAAGGTCAAGTTGCATAATCGGTATTGAATCGATATCGAGATCGGGGCCGTTGCTGTTTTGCAAGATGTTGTGTATCGGCGTCGAGGTCCGTGGGACCTTGTCACTGGGTATATAGAAAGGATCGTCCTTGTTTCGCTCCAAACGTTCAGCCTTTCGCCTAGCAACAATATCCGCGTCAAGATAGCTGTCTTCTGTGGGTTGCTGATAAGATCCCACAATCTCCTCATCTGGAGCGGCCAGCCTGGTGATGGCTGGTGCAGAGGATGAAACACTGGTGGCTGGCTGACGCTGGTGGTAGTAAACTTCAAATTCATCAGACTCATCCGGTTCAAGAGTGATGATATCAGCCTGAGATAACAATCTGTTCAGGTCAGGATGAATTGGTTCGTCGAGATCTAAGCCTTCAGGAATTGGTACGTTGAGCTGCGCATTTGGCGCAACAGAGTTGAGTTCCCATCCAGTAAACAACGAGGGTATAGCCTGCGTTAAGAGCAAGGGAGGATCGTTGTGAACATCATCCGTGGATGCAGCCTGGCCTGAAGCCGCTTCGGCAGTAAGCTTAAGCAACTCCACGAATTCGACTGCCCGCTCTTGGATTTCAAGGTTCGGGTGTAACGCAAGGGGTTCGAAAACATGCAAAATGCGAGCCATGAGCAAGGACACCATGGACTTGCGCTCTGAAGTCCAAGGCTGGAGCTCATCTCCGGCAATTGAGGCAAACACTTTGGCAATGGCATGCATCGCGGTGGTGGCGACCTCGGGTCTTCCGGTACGGGGTACAAGCTGCAGAAGTCCATTGAGGCTATTGTCTGGAGTCGATAATTGGGCCGGATACTCGCCTAGGATCCAAGTCACTGACTTAAGAGCTCCTGATGAAATTTGGTGGCCATTTGGTGTATCGGCGATGAGTTGAGCCAAAATCTCCTCCGCAGCTCTAACAACAGCGCTTCGCATGGCTTTAACTTTAACAGCAACTGTTCGTAGTTCATCGCCGATTTTCTCTGAGATATCTGCTGCAGATCTTGACATCATAGCTGAAGTCGAGTCGGCTTCGAAGCTTCGAGGAATGGGTGTGACTCGAACGAGTTGAATCAGCACATCGATATACCAATCAAAGTCCAGTATGTTGGTGTAGTTGTCCTTAGAGCACATGTATAGTACTCTACCAATGACATCCACCCGGTAGTCCTCAGGAAGTGGCGGGGGCTGGTTCTTCTTGTTGTTCTGTCCTGTGATGGCAGTCTGCGCTTCATCATCTGAATCTGTGCTTACGTCCGCGACAGGAGTTCCCGTTTGTGATCGATCCTTAGCAGGTACCGATGATTTGAGCTGCTTCATGAGCCGACTAACAATTGACACCAAATTGTCGCTAGTTACCATGCCCTGAACAAGATCTAGGGCTTGGATACGAATAGTAATGTCAGGGCTATCAATGCATTCAAGAATGACATCCTCTTGTTGAGAAACGAGGAAGGGGTGAGTGGCAACAATCTTATTGAATGCCAGCAACGCAACGTATTTTACTGCCGAATGTGAGCCAGACTAAACAGAAAGAGTGATTGAATTTAACTCACGGTTGGGATCACCATCGATCATTACCATGCCGCGTAGCTTGTTGACACATAACGTTGCAATTTCTTCGGTGCCGTATGCCTCGTCAGCGTTTCCTAGAATACCGCCTTGAATGATTCCGTTGATACATTCATATAGCAAGGACATCGCCGGAGTTGTGCGTATAATATTAGTCAAAGGCGGCAGCAGTTTTCGCACTAAACGTGGTTCCAGAGGTGTCAGGGTGGCAAACTACTTTGATTAGCAGAGTTGCCGATATAGTGTGGAGTTAGGTTCAGCATACCAACTTGATCAATTTGATGGCCATCCAGTTGTTGCCGCCATCAACCAGCAACTCGAAGAACCGAGGGGCCAACGGCAGGAAGTCGTGAGGTCTACGCCACCCAAGTTCGCAAACCACGTTGATAATTGCAGCAGTAACACTGGGGTCTTCATTGGGGTCCATCAAGCGCTCCTTGATCTTGGGCCAGGCAGCTCGGAGCGCCTCCGGGTAGACGAGGGCCAGCCGGTAAAGAGTGACCAGCGTCTTCTTTCGAATGTTGGCGTGACTATGGCTCATTCGGGGTAAGAGATCTGCGAGGGTCGACAGGGCCAGAGACGGCGTGATGACGTGTGGAAGCGTCGCTATGGGAAGGGAAATGACAGTGGGCGTGGTTGAGGCCAGATCCTAGAGTTAGGTAGTCAGTATATTGCTGCTAAGAGACTTTGGAGGGTCTCACCTTTTTCAACAGGTTGGTTGCCAACATGAGAACTTCGGTATCCGGCCGGAAGCTTTGGACCGCCGCCAGATAGCCCACACGCTTCTGGTGGTATTTGGGCGAGGACATGACCTCGAGGACGTGGAAGGAAGCCCATGACATGTCATGGCCAACCATCTCTAGGTACACGAGCTTCAGCAAAGCCGTAGCCTTGAGGTCTAGCAGGCATCGTCAGCATTGATCGTGTGCACTCGCCCTAGTTGTGGTGCTAACCAACCCATATCCTGACTGCGAATCTCGGCGCGACATTCCTTCAAGCTCTTCTGGATGTACTCCTTCTCGTTTCCCTTGTGGTTTCGAAGGCCTCGGATGAGGTCGTAAAGCGACTTCTCGAACCTGTCCGCTCGTGGTCAGCGCAAAGGCCTGTTGCCCATTCCACCCTCCACGTACATGATGCCGGGCGAAGAGCCCCGCGTGGGCTGACGCTGTTACGTCTGCGGCTTCAGAGGGCGCGTGGTTAGGAGTTTGGAGGAGGTGGACGTGAGTGGATCGGTAGGATCATGCTGAGGCCTGGGCTATCGAGGTTGTGTTGCCGGCCTCGAGCAGTGACGGAGCCGATGTTGTCGGTGAGGTTGGGTAGCTGGTAATGGATGAGCAAGTAATCTACTGTACTAAGGTAAGGTAGGTCAGTAGGCGGATGCGGATTACTTAGGTACTTCCCTCTAGTAGGTACCTAAGTACTCTGCACTGGGTGGTGTGACAGCAGGTATCGACCACTAGCTAAAGTGGTGTGTAGGTACTCGACCAAACGCTGCATGTGCAAGGTACCTAACGAATGACGGAATGAAATGCTCGTCGCAACAGCCACAGGGGCTAAACGGCCCGAGATGCTCGGTCCATGGCATGGCCCATTCATTGACTTATCTTATCGGCGCATCGCAAAACGACGATGCCATCAACATCGTCATTTTGCTGCGCGAACCCAACTGTGCTTGGTCCGCAAACAGAATTCGTGAGGCCAAGCGCAGGGTTATGGCATGAATTTCTGTACATTTGATTCAATTCTTTCAACTTCCTAATTCTGTCTCACCTCAAATTCTCCCATAATGGCACTCCGCACCTCGCTCCGGCTCCCGCTACGTGCGCATCTTCCTCCGCCCGTTCGCAAGCCCTTCGCAAACCGGTCCTTCATTTCCTTCCCTACCAGCTCCGTTCAGAATCTCAACGCGACCCGAGTTTTACCTTACGCATGCGAACCGCTGTACGAGCTCATCGCCGACGTCGACTCGTACTCGCAGTTCGTCCCCTACTGCGCCATCTCGCGTGTCACACAGTGGTCGGAGCCGGATGCTCGAGGTCGGCGGTGGCCCACGCTCGCCGATCTGCACGTTGGGTGGGGTGGCTTCAATGAGACCTTTACGAGTCGTTTGCATTGCGAGCCCGGCGTCTTTGTCGAAGCAGTCAGCGGTGATGCTGTGGCAGGGGCCCTCTGGCGCCGCAGCCATATTCAAGAGTCTAGTAACAAGATGGTCTCTGCATCCCGTTGCGCAGCAGCCTTCGACATCGACCGAGGTGCGCCTTAGCATCAAGTACGAATTCGTCAATCCTCTCTATGCCGCCGTGAGCGCAGCCGTGTCTGATAAGGTTGCTGGCATGATGGTGGAGGCATTCGAGAAACGGGCACAAGAGAAGCTGGGTGGTGGGCGACTGTCGCGAAACCGAACTTTGTAAACCCATTTCCTTTCTTACGATTTTGCATGTCAAGACGGCGTAAGGGATTCATCAAGCATAGCACACATGAGCATCGTATTATAGAATTCTTTTTTTTAGGCTAACTGACAAAATCATTCTATAGCACATTGCTCATCCACGGCATCATATGAGGCAGCCGCATCGTACGCCAATTTGCCAGCGAGTTATCCAAGGAGCCGTATATACGCCCAAGCCCCGTTCGCTCGAGCTCCTCCATTCCCAAATATACCCCAGCGTGGATCAACTTATAAGAAGCCACTTCTCCCGTTGACCAATGCCACGATACTCCAATAATCAGATGAATGCTATAACAACGTAGTATAAACGCAATGTAAATGAAAATGATGAACAAAATGAGCTAGCATAGGAACTGAAGGGCTGAGATGTGTTTTGTTTGCGAAACAGTTTGAGCAATTCGCCAAGCTTGCCCAGGTATCAATCGAGAATCTTCGTGACAAGGGTATAGATTCGTTACATAAAAACATCCGAAATGTGAAAGCGAAATCACTTCCTGCTTGACCTAACAAAACCAGTCAGTATGGACACAAAGCGGGGTCGAAGAAGCCTCCGAAGCGCTATGGAGCAACTTACTTCTTCTTGACCGGCTTGCCAGTGAGGAAGGTCAACACAGCTGAGTTTGAATTTTTCTTGCTGCTCTTGCTGCTGGGCTTAGGACCAACATTGATCACATTGGCCGCCGCCGGTGGCCTGTTCCATTCTGGAGGCGGCGGTATGCCAGCCCCATGGGCATGCCGCTAGGAGGACGACCTCCAAAGCGGGAGCCCATGGGAGGTACAGGAATGTTGTGACCGCGACCGGGGGCATGGCTGTGACGGCCACCGGGGGCGGTGGTCGAGGCCCGACAGGAGGAGCCTTGTCCATCGGCCACATGGTCATTGTGATTTGCCAGTCGGGCTCGACGACCTTCTCCCAGACGGAAGGGAGAATGATCTCACCATTCGGCCCAGTGAGATCGTAGTGACCCTCTTGCACGTGCGGGCCAAGGACGTCGACCTGGAGAAACGCTTGCTTGATAAGCTCTTCCATGCCCTGTCATTGTGGTTAGCCACTCAACATCACCAACAGCATCATCCTAGATAGAGTTCCGGCTATGACATACCTGCCACGTGGCGCACAAGTGGTATGGAAAGCTAAACTTCCGACCAACAGCATCCTTAAACTTGATGGGCGGTTTCTCAGCTTTCTTCTTGGCTTCCTCGTACTTCTCTCGTGCCTCATCTTCGATCTTCTTCTTGAGCTCCTCGGCCTCTGCCTTGGCCTTGGCCTCTGCTTCAGCCGCCTCCTTCGCCTTCTGTTTATCTGCTTCAACCTTCGCCAAGGCTTCCGCTTCGGCTTTGCGCTTGGCGTCTTCTTCGATCTGCTTGAGCCGCTCGGCCTCCTCCGCTATCTTCTTCTCGGCTGCGGCCTTTGCTTCTGCCTCCTTACGTAGGGCTTGCTCGAGGCGAATGCGTGCTGCTTCCTCAGCTCGGGCACGCGCTTCCTCTTCTCGCTGCCTGCGTTCCTCGGCCTCTTTCAACTCAGCCTCAAACCTCATCCTTGCCTTCTCCTCAGCTCGCTGCATGGCCTCCGCGTGCTGTCTGGCCCGCTCTTCTTCCGCCTTGCGTTCGGCTTCTATCCTTTCTCGAGCAGCACGCTCAGCCTCGACTTTGGCTCTTTCGATCTCCTTCTTGGCTTCTTCCTGGGCTCGCCTCATATCTTCCATCCTCCTCTGGAATGCCTCCTCGGCGTCTTTCCTAATCTGGGCTTCGATCTCCTTCTGTTTCTCGGCCTGCTTGGCCTCTTCCTGTCTGGCCTTGAAAGCAGCGAGCTCGGCTTCCAGTCGCAGCTTCTCTGGATCAGGTGGGGGTTCCTTGGGAGCAGGGGTTGCTGGCTTCGCAGGAGGCTCCGTGGGAGGTGGTGGCGGAGGGGTGATGCCGTAGCGCTGCAGATGGGTTGGAAGTTGATAAGGCCCCGGAGCGCCTCCATAATAGCCTTGCTGGTACGGCATCATGTCGTACATACCGCGGCCCTCACCACCGAAGTAGCTGTTGCCGTTGGAGCCATTGCTCATGGGGCTGAAGGGATTGGCGCCATATCCACCATAGGGGACCATCTGATTGCTTCCTGGGTACCCGCCCATGTACGGATTGCCATGGTTCTGGGGGTAGCCGGGGCGTGTCCCCGCCCTTGATAATAACCCGCATGCGTGCCAGCCGGCGTGGGATAGCCGCGGCCATAATGGCCGTAATCCTCAACGTGCTCCACGTTGGAAGGTGGTATCGGTGCGTGATTCTGCACCGATTGAAAATGGGGCGGTTGTCGTGGTAGCTGTTGCCGTGGCGGTTGTTGGCGCGGCGGCTGATGAAAGCGTGCGTTGGCGTGCGGGATAGCGTGGGTGGTCCGTACGGCAGGCCTCTCGTGGATTGCGGATGCCGAATCTGAGGGGTCGACGTCGTCGTCGTCCTCGTCGTCGTCGAGTTGATCGTAGTCGTCGTCGTCGGTATAGCTGTCAAGTTGAGAAGATTCCTCCTCGCTCTGATATGATGTAGTTTGTGAGGATGCTTCTCCGTGCTGGATGATAATTTGTTGGGCTGGTCGTTGTCTGATGTTGAGTCTGCGTGGGCGGTGAGTCAATCTGCGGGCATAGGGGCCTCGAGCATGGAAAGCGCAGCGACTTACGGCATAGCAGAAGGTTGAAGAGGGCAGTCCTTTACTCACGACGATCTGCAAAAGAAGGCCGGAGCAAAGGGTTATCGGAGGATTGGGGGCGGGCGGAATGCGAAAGGGAAGGGTTCGGGGTGGAAAGCGGAGGTGTTGACTACTCGAGCAGGTATGTCCGGTGATCACGAGCGCTTTCGAAATGCGACGGGCTAGTAGGGGGTTGTTGCTTCGACAGGGTTTGCTTGGCTGACTGTTTACGCAATAGAAGCGATGCGATGCGACGACCGTGCTACGACGGGTTAGAGAGGAGTAGATGCGCCAGGTCGTCGGAATGCGGTCGGGGTGGGATTGTTGGCAAACCGCATGACAGGAGGAAAGGAATGAGATGAATGAAGGGAGAGAGTGTGGGAGGAAGGAAGGGAGGGAGAGGGAAGAAGGCGAGAAGCAAGGGACAAGAAATGATGTCGCATGCAAGTCGCACTCTGAGGATTCGCAGCCGCAGCAGGGCTGAGGGGTTCACCGGGGACTCTTACCTGGGTTATAAGAATTTGGAGCGAAGCAATGCTGGGACTGCAGTATCGGAGGGCGACAGCGGGGCAAGTGAATGAGCCTCTCTGGGAGTTGGGTGCGTGGGTGGGCGGCGGGCGAATGCGGATAGGCGAGAGAGGTGACAGGTGAGAGAGAGGAGAGGTAGGGCGAGCGACTTGAGTGGGAGAGCAGAGGAGCAGGCAGGGAAGATGCGGCGACGACGCTTGATCGGCGGTGAAGAGTGGCCAATCTGGACCCGCGTCCTGAGTTGGAAAAGTCCCGTTTCGGGGGTGTTTGCTTTGCTAGGCAGGGACAGAACGACCTGGAGAGAGTCGAAGAGGAAGAGGCACGCAGGGATGGATGGGTGTGCGTGCGGGTGAGCGGGTGAGCGCGGACTGAGAGTGCGTCTGTTTGTCGGTTGGTTGTGTGGTGTGTGCGTTGTGTGTGTGTGTGTGCGAGTGTGTGTGTGTTTTGTGTCTTGTGTTTGGAGGAGGGAGGGGGCCGAGAAGGGAAGAGGGGGTTCCTTGTCGATTGTCGACCTGAAAGATAATCGATGACTAGGATCGGACACGGAGGGACCTAAGCAGTCGGTGCGTTGCGTTGCGTTGCGTTTCTAGTCGTGACCTTGTTATGCACGGTGAGGTAAGTACGTGTAGGTCAAGGGAGATTCGACGATGATTGACTGCACGACGGTCCGCCACGACGGTCCACCGGAGACTTATGTGACTGTATGCCTCAAAGGTCAGCAACAGAGCGGCTCTGTGGTTGGATAGAGAGTTGCTGGTGAGTCGTCTTTGGTCCTAGCATGTGGCATGGAGAAGAGCCCATGAATGCCGGGTGCTGCAGAGCCCCTCCCCTCCTCCCAGGGACGACCCATGACTGGTGCGTGTCCATGCTTAGCCACTAGCCCTGGACATTGGTCGATAGTTCTCGTTGCTTCCCATGACAACCCGGATCAGTAGGTTCCAGGGATGTCCTGGTCGGTGCACCACCGAGCTGGAGAGAGGGAGGGAGGGGGCCCATGGCATCTTGGGGAGCTGTATCCAATTCATAGAATTGATAGGTGCCCCATGCCATGGTTCAACTAACGCACAAGCCTTACCCTAATGCTGGGACCAACACAGCTGAAGAATGAATAAAGAAAAGAAAAAATAAAAAAGAAAGAAAAATTCCCAAAGCTATGGGGATGACTTGGAAACTGGAAATGCAGTTGCGTACCTTTATCTGCCCAGACCTAGAAGTGAGCGGGCTTGGTCTGTCTGTTCTGCCGATTTGGCGTATGCACCTAGGAGGTAGGTAGGTATGTATGTACTGTGCTATACTTGTAGGTAGAGGTACAGGTAGGTGTATGTGGATGTGGATGTGGATATGTAAGAGCCGCGATTCAAGTCCAGGTTCGATTTGTTTATTTCCAAGTGTGCGGGGCAACCTGCAATCCCACCAGGACAAGACCGTCAAGGAAGAACAACAACCCCTTGTCCTTTTGGTGAGACCTAGGAACCAAAAAGGATTGCCCTAGTCGTGGGGCCTGCTTTAAAAAAAAAGAAGAAGAAGAAGAAAGGGCGAGAGAAAAAAATGAGGAGGGAAAAAACAGCCTCAAAATAAGTAAGAAGGCGTATGTGAAGAGCGAGATGGGCAGTGCAATGACAACAACCGTAGCGTGTTTTTTCACTGCCGGCCGCTAAGCCAATGAATAAGGATAGGTATGACTGGCTGACTGCACCAGAAGACAAGATGGCTGTGTGCTTTTTTTTCGCTCTCACCCTGCTTGGAGCAGCTGGTTGGTGTGTTCCGTGCGTTGCCGTGACAAGTTTGTTGGCAGCAAAGACGTACGACGTAAACGGTACGAGCAAATCACTCAGTCCGTGAACCACTTGTTTTGTCCCTCTTTGATCAGAACATCTATGTGTTCTCGTGATTGGGAGATTCGATGCAACAGTCGCACTTGCACAAGGCAGCCGTCAGGGTAAAATACCCACAGTCGGACAACGCCTCGGAATAAAGACCAGGAGTCTCTCTACTGAGGCTGCTGCTGCAAGGCGGCACTGCTAAGAGCGAAGAGGGATGTGGATACTGATCAGGTATGAACGTGAATGGGTCCGTCTCTCCCCTCGTCAGATACGGCTCCTGATCCGTGATGGGCAAAGGCAAGGCAAGGCAAGGTAAGGCACCCAATACAGTGTAAGTAGAGAGTAAGTAAGGTCAAAGATGAATCCTGCTGATGAATCGGGCCTGTCAGGTGTCTTGTCGTCTGGATCTATGTCGCCGGGCTCTGGTAAGATAAGTCGAACGTGCTGTCTCTCTGATCTCGGGGTCCTGGTTCCTTGGGCAAAGCAACATGATCAACGCGAATCTCAGCAAAAATATCCAGGCAATGGTCCTTGGGGACGGAGTGTGAGTGTGTGCTCGGACGCTTGGGGAGCACGGTAAGTTCCAGGCAATCCTTTCCTGGTGGCAGAGTCCTCGAAGCGGTATGTGTATCCCGGCGCTGGCGATGCAATTTGCAAGAGACACGAAGTGTGACTTGTTTGTCTCCTTCGTTCCTACCTTTTGTCACTACCGTAGGAGCACCTCTATTTGAAGCAGGAACAGCCAAGTGTGCTTTGTGCCTCTTCCGCTCACCGGTTCCTTGGAGACGTGTTATACGAAGAAATCATCACCCACCGCCTTCATCGGTGCGACAGTGAACTCGGCTGCTGTCCAATCCTCGACTGACAAGGTTGTTGCCACTATTGCGGCCCGACCAGAAAAACTGGCCGACATTGACTCAGAGTGGATCTTGGACAGCACAGAGCTTACACCGAACCCTGCTATGGACATCGTGAGAGGACTTCTAGACGCCCACTGCTGTATGAAGACAATTTATTGGCCATCCGTGCCGCTCCATGTGCTGGAGCATTCCGGGGCCGTTTGAGACGTGGGCTTGGTGCTACGACTATTGGATCTAGACGCAGAGCTGGCCACGCAAGCCTCCATGGCGATTTCATCTACCTATCTACGTACAGCAGGCGTCTACGCATGTCAAGCAGCGCTATGGTTTCGGGGTAATGGATATCAATAAGGCGCCTCCATCCTAGACTCATTATGCTTACATTGTCCACTTTAGTCTAAACAAGTAAAATGCGCCCCAAGCTTGGGCGCGGTGAAACCAAACGGACGTCATCTCTTTGTGCCTGACTCAAGCCCATCGTTGAATTTATGCCCAATGAAGAAAAAAAGAACATCAGGCCCGCCATGCATACCATGGTAAGAGCTGGCTTCCAGCCTTATTTCCATGTAGAACAGTCGGCGCTTTGGAGGGATATGTCAAGTATGTTCGAATAACGCCGCGACTCGGTGCCCAATTCTCGGTACTGCCATAGGGCACCAATAAAATGCACCCAAACCCAAAGTAGTGCATCTCTCACGATCCCAATGCCCTCTAGTCAGGGGATCTTCCATCGTTGCCGGCAGAATCTAGCGCCTGCTTGAATGCATGTAGCCCTACAATGATTGCCGCAGGAGTGACATGAGGATCTGGTCACTTGATCTCCAGCCGAGATACGACACGTCCTCACCTCACGACTTGCGATGCTGACTTATCCAAAAGTTCTCGTGCGGCAGCAATTTCACTGGCATCGTAGCCTTGCCACAGGCGCTCTTGCGCCGTAAATCGACGGACGATTTCACTAAGCTTCTTGGTTGCCGCCTCGTTAAGCTTCTCGAGGGTAGCCTGCGAGGGAGGGTAAACTCGTTGGCGTCGGTCTGCTGCTTCTTCAACTTTGACGGGTCGCTTAGCAGCCTATCCGTAGCCTATTCATCTCGGTCAGTCTCCCAGCTGTACACAGATAGGTCACACCTCCTCTCACCAATTTGAGGCCATAGTAACCACGAAGATAATCTTCGCAAAGCTCAATGCTTCGGCTGAAGCGCTTGACAGCCTCGGCGAGGTGCTTTTGGGGAGGCTTCGCTGTTCTGGGCTGCCATCAACAAGATCTCACCCAAACGAGCATGGATCTAAGACTGTCAGTTCAATATCTGTGCACGCACACATATAAGACATACGTTCCAGGCGTTGGGGATAGCACTAGCACTTCCTCCAGCGCATATATAGCCTGGGTGTAAACACCCTGAGACAGGTACAGATCTGACAGCTCTGCCCAGGCCTCTGCATCTGTTGGGGAGTAATCGAGAAGAGAGGTGAGGGCGGAGGCAGCATCTGAAGAACGGCCCATGGATCGTAGCAGGGCTACCTTTCGCTTTGCAATAGGCTAGCACTGGTTAGCTCATCAGTCAACTCCAGTTCACGATATCTCCTCACAATATTGGTCGCATCCTCCTTCAAGATCGAATCGTATTCCTTAAGCACTTTCTCTAGCTCGCCATTACCCGATGCTTGTGCTTCCTTGACCAATCCCTTCAGAGCCATGATGCGCTCGTTGTTGTCTCCAAAACGGATCACCAATCTCTCCAGACACTGATGCGCCGCATCGTCGTTGCCTGTGCGGAGACAAGACAGTAGAAGGTTCTCGTATATCACCCAAAGTTCAGGGTTCTCGGTGGCTGAGAAAAGAAACGAGAGCGGCGATGACGAGATAGCTTTCGGGTTGCTGCGCAAGATGGTCGGAGCTTGCTGAGCAAGTTGGAGCGCCTCTGCCTGCGACAGGTTGGCTGCGGGTTGAGTTAACGATGCCGACATTGTAGCTCGGATATCAGGAGTATGCGTGGCGTCGTGGTTATTCGCAAGCCGTCGGCAGCAATGGTAGCGTCTGTCTATTGAGCTTCGGTTTAATGTCCAGATCACCACACCTCTAGACGGCTTGGGAGCTACAAGCACAGTGGTCCAAGTGGGTTCGCATGTGGTGGGCTGGTTGGTGGAACCTGGCCAAGCGGAGGCTTTGTAGTTCCGACCCGTTTGCTAATCAACCAATCAACTGAGTGCACACGTCTCCACCTTTGGGGTCTCCCTCATCTATAACCTCGCGTCTAGAAATTTTTCGCTGCATGATTTCTACTTTTTCCCATTCTTCACCTCCGGCTTGATCCTTCAAGCAAGATTCAGCTGCAGGCTTCACAAATGGCCTCAGCGGTCTCAAACACAGAGGGCTCAGCCGCGCCTCCGGCTGAGGAGGTTGCTCCTCCTACACAGGGAAATGCCGGGTCCGAGGCGAGCACTGAGGTGCCTCCGCATCGCTCGCACAATCCTGCCACAAACTTGAAGAGGAGTGATCCATTTCAGTTTGGCAGCCGGTATCTCTCAGAGGCGGACGACGTGTTCGAATTCAATGCCTGGGACCATGTTGAGACTGACGATGCGTACAAGGAGTACGCCGAGCAGCAGCTCGAGCGACAGCGTCAGTCTCCCGTGTCTGATTTTGACAAGAGTAAGTCACTTTTTTTCTCTCTTCCCCTAACCTGGCATTGTGATGATTACACACCAAATGCATAGTTCATCTGAATCTAATGAAGACAAACCTTACCTTCAATTCTTTCGCTCCCATCTGATTGCCATTCACACATACAATTTTCTGTTTCTTCAAATATGGCATACATAGTTGCTAACTCGGAAACTCAGACAGGTTCAACTCCAACCCGGCGAAGTGGTGGAATCAGTTCTACAAGAACAACACCGCCAACTTCTTCAAGGACCGCAAATGGCTTCAACAAGAATTTCCTATTCTATCCCAGGTGACTCAAGAGGATGCAGGCCCCATAGTGCTTCTAGAAATTGGAGCAGGTGCCGGTAACACGGCCTTCCCAGTGCTGGCCAACAATAAGAACCCACAACTGAAGATCCACGCTTGCGACTTTTCCAAGACAGCCGTAGAGGTCATGCGCAGCCATGAATCTTACAACACGGCCAGTATGCAGGCTGATGTCTGGGATGTCTCAGGGGATGAACTTCCCTAACCTCGAAGAAGGAACCGTAGATGTTGCCATCATGATTTTCATCTTTTCGGCCCTGTCACCCACCGAATGGACTAAAGCTATACGCAATGTCCACAGACTCCTGAAGCCAGGAGGACTGGTCTGCTTCCGAGATTATGGAAGAGGAGATCTGGCCCAGGTCCGCTTCAGAAAAGGACGGTACCTCGAAGAGAACTTCTATATCCGAGGTGACGGCACCCGTGTCTACTTCTTTGACAGAGATGAGCTTGCTCGTCTGTGGTCCGGCGAGGACGCCCCTGAGAGTGACGCTGATACACCCCGGTTCGAGATTGAGAACCTGGGTGTTGATAGACGTTTATTGGTTAATCGTGCGGAGAAGCTCAAGATGTATCGATGCTGGCTGCAAGGTCGCTTTAGAAAGAAATAGACACCGAAGTCCTAGCACGTCCCCTGTCGATAGTATGCATGTCCCAGTGAGCTCTTCAATAGAGCAGCGCACTGCGGATCCTTGATCGGCCAGTCATGTCAAGACCGATATGGTCCAGGTAGGCATCTAGGCCTCCATATCTGCTTTCGAGATGATTTTGTATTGCAGAAATCATGTCTCTGTGCGTGTCTGCCCAGTCATCTGTCAAGCCAAGTTCTCGGATTTCACGAAGCCTTTCAGCTCTGTCCGAACGAAGCGCAGCATCGGTGAGAGAGTAATCTCGCTCGATTGCTGGGGTAGGCACACCAAGGATCATCAGAACAAGTGCTGTAATGAGGCCTAAGACATATTTGTGTCAGTAACAAGCGAGCTAATGAGGGCTTATGAACCGGCCCTACCTGTGCGATCCTTCCCTTGCGTGCAGTGGACCAAAATTGGCAGGGATTGGGGATTCGCGTAGAGAGAGAGGGCTTCACGAATCTCAGGACCAGATTGATCCAGCGTGTCTAAGCCTAGTCCAATCAAGCCACGTTGAAGCATGACTTCACGCCCGATGATGTTTATGGCTTTCATGCGGTACCCAAGAACAAAAAGAACGATCAATTTTCTGGTATGAAAGGGATTGTCAATACCGGGCAGGTGAGGTGGTGGTGGTGTGGTTCGCGGTGTGTCTAACTCACAGGAAGCTCCACCATGAGAGCTGGCGAACGAGATGTATCTCAAAAGCACGGCCTGTAAGCTTAATGTTCTGGTACTGTATTCCGTCGATATGCATGGGTTCCGTGGCAATGCCAGCTTGTATTCGTGCTTGGTGTCTTTCGGCTTGTCGTAGATGCTCTGTCCTGCTCGAGTTAGCATCATGAACTGATCAATTGAGACGGCACTGGCCTGGCTGAGGAAATTTGTTACTTTGTCCTCAGGTCTATGATGGTTTTAATGCCCAAGTCATTCTGGAGGATAAGCCTGTCTTGTGGCGTGGCATCGTCTACACAGGAGGACTGTTAGCAGCCTGCAAGTAGTGCAAAGACGGACCAGGTAGGATGCGTACCAGGTCTGGCAGAGCGATATAGAGCACCCTCGCGAACACGCCTGCAGGTTTTGCTCAGTTCGTCACAATTGCTTGGTGGGTTGTAGATGTATTATACCTTTCACCGAGGAACTCATTGACAGTCTTGCCCGTGTCTCGAAAGTTGAGCACCCCTTCGAGCCGGGACGACTCGATTGCATCCATGGTGACAAGTGACGCGGAGTTGTAATTCGTGTGCTAAGAGTTCAGAATGTTCAGGGTAAGACACGAAGGTTAATGACGAGGGTATACCTGCGCGTTGCCGGGCTAGACAATGCCTGGCATTTACCGAGTATAGTCCGAACATGGCGGTGAATAAGGCAACTATGCTATGAGATGCTACCAGCATCAGATGTGGACCCAGAATATCCCAGGAAGCAGATCGTCATGGTTTCTTGATCTAGTGAGTGACGATGCTATATGATATCTACAAGGCTAGGAGCCATTTGATAAGCCTCGATGGCAAAAAGCCACAGGGAAACAAAAGTCCAAGCCAGTCAATATAAATGGAATTGAAGAAAGAAAAAAATAACGACCCCCTTTTCTATAAATAAAGAGGATAAGGAGATGGGTTTTAGTGTTCTTGTTATGCTATATCTCCTTCCTTCTCCTCTTCTTCTTTCTTTCTTTTCCTTCTCATCAATGGCCGCTTTACGTTGAATCTGCTTACAACAAGTCCATGCATATCATCAATGCAAGGGAAAGGAAATTGACGATGCGTGGAGCATTGCTCATCGTGTGGCTTGGTTCAGGGACATCGGCAAGAATGAACGGGTTCCTTGTTTGAGATGAGTGCGATATAAGGTGCTAAACAGCATTTGCCGATCTTAGCTTGGTCCATGTGCGGTCATGGCGAGCCCGTGCATCTTGGGGCGGGCTTGTGATCTGCATTTTGCCAGCCAAGGGAGATCGGGGAGAACATCAATGGGGCTGGAGACCCTGATTTTCTAACAAAATCAATACAGCAGCTGACTACCTAGGTATCTAGTTAGCTGGCTGGAGGATGGATGGATGGGGCTGGGGAGCTCGGCTTAGGCGTTGGGTATTGACTCCCGTCGGGCAGTCAATTTCATGGAACAGTACCGGCTTGCAAAGGCAGACAGATGTAAGACTGATGGCGACGTCAGGTCACGGTAGTGGTTCAGTAGTAGGAATGCGTAGCTACGTCACCCCAGTTCAGGTGTCCCCGCCAAGTCACGATGGCAACTGGCCTAGACATGCATGCAGGTGTACATGAACCATAAGAAGCGTGCAGAGCCGGAGTGTAATTCCGCATATTTAGAATGATGGGCATTGCTTTTGTTGTGTCGCCCTACCTTTTCTTCTTCCTCTTTTTTGTTCCTTCTCCTTCTTCTTCCTATTGCATTGTCGATAAAGTGTAGGTTTGTGTAGTAGGTAGGAAACTACCAAGGCGGTGCGTACAGCACGTCTTTAATGACCTGTGCCCAGACATGTGCTCAACTCGAGACACCAGTAGCAGCAAGTGACGAGGCTTGGACTGTACTGGACTGTACTGTACCTCTTGGACTTCGCCTTAACTGCCCAAGGTACCTAGGTACCTACCCAGCACTAAACACAAATACCTTACATATCGGCCGGGCCTCACGGCACGGTACGAGTGAGGCATAGATCTGAGACAGTAGCGCATGTATTGTCTTGGTAGGTAGCAGAACAGCTCGTCCGCAATGGGCCAAGCTTGATACTTGATTGGGGGTTCTCCCGACGAAGCGGTGTTACTCGACGTCTCCAAGGTCTCCATATACAGATGCAGTTGGTGCACTTGTTTTGTTAGCGTCATGCAACTCTCAACTAGAGGCCACCATGACGTCAGCCCCAATGTGCGTCTCGTCTGGGGTAGCGCAGCTCGCTCGAGGAAGCTTCAACGCAAGGCGCCATGCCATGACTTTCCCAATCGCCAAATCCACTTGCCCTCTTCCTCCCCGTGCGCTTGCCTGCCTTGCCTTGCCTCCCGTTTCCTCCTTTTCTTTAGGCCTGGGACACGGGCCATCCATTCGTCTTGCTGTCTCCTAGCCCTCACACTAAGCTCCCACGCCATCCGCCCTCAGCCTCTTAGTCTTGCCCCTCCCTCTTACGAGTCCCTTGTCATGATGCTGCCATGACCCTACATAACATTCATGCTTCCCTGCTCCGCTGCAGCTCAGCCCTATCTCTTGATACCCTCGTACCTCTCTCCGTCCTCGCCCTCCCCTTGCACCCGACTGTACGCCTCCAGGAGATCCTGAGCATCACCCTATAGGACCCTGTCCGTTGCTCTTACACAGCATTTCTTTACACGCCCATTTAGGTGAGCCACATCTAATCAACCTCATGTTGCTTCTGGGTGAGTGTGCTGCTTTTGGATGAGGCCCTGACGGTTCCATAGTATATTACTGACCCTCCCTCCTGCCTGGGCGGAGTTGAGGACGAATTCCAATCTACCCGCCCTCCCACTTCCACTTCTTGGTCGTCCCTCATACTTGGATCTAAACATGGTGGAGAATCCACCCCAGGCGCCTACAGGTATGGCCAACTCCATCTTTGCCATGTCAACGCCGTGAGCTCTCGTCAATATAATCCATCCACGGCCTATGCATTTCTTACTGTGAAGCCTCCCGCTGACCTCGCAACAGTTTCCAATGCTGGCAGGCTAAAATACGCTGACCCTCGCAGCCTTCCCAGCTACCCATCACATGGTCTTCGCCCTGATGGAGCTGCCGCCAGTGCCGCTGCATCGCTCGGCTGGGCTAACCAGAAGCCTGTTGAGCTTTGGAAGCCAGATGAGACCTCCTCCGCCTCCGCCGCTGCCGTCTTAGCCAAAGATTACCGCGCATCACCCATCTGGGAACCTACCGCCAATTCTGCTGGAGCAAAGGCTGCTCTGCTAGCCGTTGGCTCGGCTGACGCCGCCCTCAAGCAGGCAAGCAATAAAAGCCCAAAGGGACCACAGGATGGTTGGGGCAATTCTGCTGCGACCCAGGCCTTCCATGCAACCCGCTCATCCTCAGTCCGTGAGGCAAACCTGTCTCATGGTAGTTCTGCTGCAACTCAAGCCTATAATCTTAGTCGCACCCTTTCGTTGAAACAGCAAAGCAATGTCTCGGATGCCACGCAAGGCCACAAGTCCCTTGCCGCCGCCAAGGGTGCTATGTCGTCGTCTAGGCCCTGCGCCATCTCATCGCCGTCTTCTCCTCAATCCGCCAATTTATCTTCTGCTGCTGCCACCTCAAGCGCATTGAACGGGGCCGCTCTGGCTCACCGAGCTTCGATGAAGGCAAAGCCGGCCTCAGCAAATGCTGGCGCTGTGCCAGTGACCACTATGACCAGGAACATGTTCACTTCAAACCCTCCTGTGAAGCCCGAAGTTGATGAACAGCAGAATAACGAGAAGTTACACCAGTCGGCTGTTGCTATGGCACGAAAGATGTACTTACAGCAGCAAAAGTCGATTGAGCAGGCGAAAGAGTCGCAAGGGAAGGGTCTGCCGCAGGACAGCCCACTCAATACCTTAACCTACAAGATGCTGCATACAAGCAGGCCCAGGAGAGACTGGCCAAACTTCAGAACGAGCACCAAAACAACCGAGATCTTCAAGAATATTACGGCAATTCGCAACCTGCCCGGCGACGTTTCTCCGTGGCCAACAAACTGCGACGCCGTTCCTCTAGCGATGGCGACCTGAATGACCACCAACAATCGGAGCGCATTCGACAGCAGATGTCTATGTTCTCCAACAAACTATCTGAGGTTGACAAATCAAAGCGCGAAAAGGACCGTGAGGCACTCCTGGCGGCTGCGCAACGCAATGTCAAAGCGCGCTTGCAAGGAATGGACGAGAAAGTCTACCAAGACACGGGCATGATCAACCCGTCCATGTTGGACACCTGGGAACTCAAGGCTCAGCAGGCTGCTCAAACTCGTCACGAAACACGGACCGCGAATAAAGGAAAAGTTGACATTGGGGGTGGCAAGTTCATGAGCCCCGAGGAGGTTGATGCCATTGCTGCGAAAAGAGTTCAACCTGTACTTGACGACATCAACGAAAAGGCTGAAGTTGAGCGGGAACGATTGGCAGTTATCAAACTGGAAGAAGAGGCCAAGAAGGCAGAACAAGAGAAGCAGAAGACCCGTGATCGCGAGATTAAGGAGATTAACAAGCAAGTAAAGGGTAAGCTACCACAGCACCAGACTGCGTCAGGCAGAAGACACGTATACTAATTGTAACACCTAGAGCAAGAAAAACAAGAGGAACGAGCAAAGAAGCAACATGAAAAGCAGGAAGAGAAGGCGAGGAAAGAGGAGGAGCGGGCTATCAAAGCCGAACAGAAGCGCCAGGCTAAAGACGAAAAACGCAGATCAAAGCACGACCCGACAAAACCCGTGCTCGACACAGAACATCTTGGTGACGGCGATGCAAATGCAGAAGTTGAGCAAAGTCACGATGTACCAGATGCTGCTGACGACCATGTCCAACCTGCAACTCAGGTAGATACGGACGACAACGAACATGGGCAACGGAAGTCAGGCGACTCACCCACCTCACCCACCTCACCCACCTCCAAAGTGAAGGGATGGATCAAAAACCGTTTTTCCAGGGGCAAATCTGTCTCAGAACACAACGACAAAAAGAAAGGTTTCCTAGGAGGCGCAGCCCTCCGGGACTCGAGGGCCAATGCAAGTACGACGAGCTTAGACAATCGGCCAACGAGCATGCGTGACGTGGCCATGGCAGGGAAAAGCGAGCCCAACCGTTTATCCACGCCACATGACTCTCGGGGTGTGAGTCCCGTCAGCAGCGACAACGAGGAGGAAGTGGGAGAATCATCTCAGAGACAGGGTGGCCTTTCTATGATGCCACCGAGGCCCATTGAGGATCCAGTGGCTCGTACAAGCAGCAGCCCGACACGTGATTCTCGATTTCGAGAAGAAATGGACCGTTAAGTCAACCAACTGATGCGGTAGCATGATGGCTGTCAGGCCTCAGTGCTCACCAGGCTGTTGTGGGGTTTCTTTCTCTCAGACATGTCTTGGTGTTTCGGGCCAATCGCAATAATGAGATACGAAGGTGGCTCCAGTTTGCAACTTTCCAGCTTTGACGGTGTATTATTTGGTTATTCCTTCGCTAGCAGTGTTGTAACAATTAAGAATATGTGTATCAGTGAGGGCTTCTGTCTGGAAGAGGATACGATAATATTTTAGTGTTTATTACAACCACCTGGTATTTGCTTAGAACCACTGATAGAAGTTTCTATTAATGTGATTGATGGAGGACTCCAATTGAACTGCTGTTTCAAATAGAGAAGGCTACAATATAAAGAGAGAAGGGGTAATCTATTATTCACAAGGTGAGATCAATAAATACGTATTCGAGATTGAAAACATGACACAAGGCGAACCCTAATATGAAGCAGAATATATTTGGTTTAAACCGCTAGCGAGACAAATGTAGCGTCATTGACATGTAACAGAAAAAAGATAGATGTAAGCTCTTAAATATCATTATCGTCAATCATATGTACAGGCTCTTAGAAGTTGCTGGCATGGTGCGGTGTGTGAGCTTGTCTGTAGTGTTCAGAACCGTTACCATAGCCCTGGTAGCCACCATTCGCCTCCTCCATGTCGCCAGGTACGGGCTTGGGAATCTAGCATCGGGGACTTTGTACGGACAGCCGGGTATAGGTCAATCATGAAGGAGATGATGTATAGGGTGAAGACGAAGGAGACAACCCATTCGAAAACGGCGGCGACATTGTAGTTGTGAGTGAAGCTGGTAGCGGCGAAGGTGACGGCGAGGCAGAACTCGACCAGGATGAAGGTGAGTTTGACCCAGAATGAGATGCGGAGAATGCGGTGTTCCCGGTGAGCTAGAGAGAAGCAAAGAGTTAGCAAATTGATGACATGAGGAAGACGACAGAATTGTTGAAGCACAGTGGGACGGGAAATACCACGTACCGATACCAAGACGCTGGTACTCCCAGCAGATGAAAATAGCAGACAGCAGATATCCAGCAATGAAGAGGAGCAGGAAGATGTCATGCAGTCGGTTGTGACGTAGAGTGTCAAAAATGGAGAGGAGGATCAAGCCAGCGGTTCCAACGATGGCAAACACGATGGTGAGGAAGGCCAGGATCTTCTGACCAAGAGAGCCGTTGGGGACTAGACGACCATTGTGACGCAGCCAACGCTCCGCGACAAAAGAGAGGTCGAGAAAGACGGTTGTGACGCAGGCGCCGGCGATGAAGAGAGGCTTGAGGCGGTCAGCACCAATGTCGCTGATGTAGGCGATGCTCTGGCCCTCGCTCATGGACGGGTAGCGGCGTCTGTTTTCCTGTACGATCCAGTCGAGGAGCATCCCGAGAAGCATTCCGAGCCAGACGAGGCCGGAAATTACTGGCAGCCACTAAAGGATCAAGCAGGTCAGCCATGGCGAACTGTGAGCGGCTTCTGGTTGCTGTGTACTCACCCAGTACGATATGAATCCTCGAATAGCCATGGCTAAGAAAGTTGTGCCCAAGCAAGCCACCGACGGGAGAGGAGGGCTGGTTGGTTTGTCTATTCCCCAATAGATCTAATCAACAGCGAACAAGCAACGCCGGCTACCTGCTCTTGGCGAGAAGGCAGGCAATTAGTATGCAAGGAAATACGTCTATTATGCAAACGGAAGTTGGGACCGGGAAGATGAAGAAAGAGACAAGGTGGGCTTTGTATGATATATCATGATACATCATTATCCTAAGACCAGGAAAAATGGGGGCGGTAACGTCAGGTCCCTACAGTACAGCAGCAGGGGGAGCATGAGCGGTGCGTTCGGGCTGGCGGGGCCTCGGAAGACCCCGGTCAAGCAAAAGGAGCGGGAGGAGTGGAGATGTCGATGTCTTGGGCAATTTTTAGGCTGCTTACAGTGCTGTAGTGACGTGACGTGGATCATTGAGGGTGAAGAGTCGTGATGGAGTTGAGTTGGGTGCTGTGCAGTCAGTGGTACAGTAGTGGTACATGACGTAATACAGGGGTGTTCTGGCAGCCATGTCGTCATAGCTTGGGGCTCAGACATTGGCCAATCCCCTGTTCTACTGCGCTAACAAGAAAATACTTCCGAGGCCCCGGACACTTTGTCGGTCCTCCTAACTCCGAGAGACGATTCTTTTGGTTCTTGTCTCTCTTGGCAGATCAAGCTCGTCGCGGTATCCGATCTACAACTGGCCACGCAGGTGAGTCCATCAATTGGGGCGCATTTAACCTTATTCTGGGTGGGTGCTGTTTCACGCAAAGTTGCCCACCCTCGTCCCGGCATGACAGGGATCACCAAAGCCAAGCTCATACTATAAGCTTTTATCGAGACAGATGCCCTTTGTATAAGTTTACCAGGTTGTGGTCTCCACTAGGTGGCATTCTCTACTTGACGAGCAGGGACCATTAGGAAACCAGCTTCCGTTCCACCGCCATCCATCACCGTCGTAGAATGTGCCAGGAGACACTCTCTACCAGCCCAAGCTTTACTGCTGCTTGCCCTTGAAGTTGTCGCCGGTGATGTAAGGGGTCGACACGAAAAGGGCAAAGGCCTCGCGGATGCTGCCAGGGTGCTGCCGTCAACCGCGCCCTGCTTCTTCATGATCTCCTTCTGGTACTCCTCGGATTGCAGGCGGCGAACTAGCTCGTACACGAACGTCTGTACCAACGTCAGTCTACAGCACGGGGACAAGGGAATCGCACCAAGAAAGACTTACGTAGTCAGCCGCCTTGATGCTGTTGATGGCAGTGATGATGAACTTGTCGGCCTCGCCGTCGAGGTACTTGCTCTTCTCGTGGATGATGTTCAGGAGTCGGATCAGAGCAGCAGCGTACTGTCGTAATCATGATTAGCAGGTGCTCTTTCGGTCGAGTCACTCTAACAATCAACACATACAGTCTTGTAGCAGCAGGCAATCTTGCCCTCCTGGCGGTTAGACCAGCACTTGTTGATGCCGGACTTATCAATGGCAATGTCAAAGAAGTCAAGCTGGAACTCGAGCTCGTAAATCTCCTTCTTGACGGGCTATATCCAACCATTCGTCAGCTTTCCAAAATCACCAAGACACTTTATTTATAGAATCTGTCTCGGGAACGTACCAGCCAGCAGTGGTTTGCGTCATGGCCGCAGTGAAGTCCCTTGACCCTGTCGTAGATTTTGTCGGCCTGGTGAGCGAAGGAACGCAGCTTTTCGCACACCTCCTGCTCGGTCAACTTGTATTGGCCCTCCTTCTTGTGGGACTCAGGCTTCTCGTGATGGTGCTCAGGCTTCTCGTAGTGGTGTTCAGGTTTCTTGTGAGGGCACTCGGGCTTCTTGTGAGGGCACTCAGGCTTCTTGTGAGGGTAGTGATGCTCCTCAGGTTTATGAGGAACAGGGTGAGGCCTGTGGGGCTCAGGGCCATGGGGGTGGTGAGGACGGTAGTTGGGAGAGTTCTCCTCGACGTAGATGGTCTCGGAGAACTCTTTACGCTCGGCATCGCCAGAGTAGTCCAGCGATGCGAGAGCTGGGAGAGCGCAGAGCGCAGCAAAAGCGAGCGACAGCTTCATGGCGGATTGTTTAAACGAGAGGACTAGAGGAGTTGCCTGAGAAGGAGACAAGGCTTCAAAGAGGATGAGAAGCGGACGGGGGTGAGGAACAGAGGAGCTCCCTGACAACCAAGACAACCTTGCCCATTATATACAAGAGCTCTAGGACATCTTTGTTGCAGTGTCCTTGCCGGAGCGTCACATACTCTGATGAACAAACAGTCTCAAGCTTTGCTCCACCTCGGGGATGCTGTTGAGAACAGTAATCAAGAGAGGAGTTATGGCTGATCTACGATGCGACGCAGATGCCAAGCTGAGGTGTTCGCATCACCTTTGGCGATCTAGAAGGTACCATACTACAGCTTTGGTAGCTAGAAGTCCCCTGTCATTGCTGGTAGCTAAGCTCGCTGGCGGCATCCATTCCACGGCTGTGGCATGAAAGAGGCTTATGGCTTTGACTTTTGCTGGACCACTTGTCGATTAATCAAAATCCCGACGCAAGATTCAAGTTCGAAATGAGCTAGATCTGCAATACCCAAGCTGTCTGGGAGAGAGACGACCGCTTCACAAGGCTTCGTTCGACATGTAAGCTTTATTTCTTGCCGGAAGGCTATGTGTAATGTATAAGATGCTATTGAGGTTCCTGCATATTTCCGTATTTCTCGGGGTTTGTTGTACGAAACAACCTCGCGTATGTGGCGGTATGAAATCTTTCAAGGCTTTGATAACATGATCAAAAATGGTATTTGTTGTAGAATCCAATGTGTTAGTCAAGTGAAGAGGTAAGGAGAGGTGAGGTTGGAGTTGAGTTGAGGTGCCGATAAGATAAGCCCGCCTGAGGCTGGAAGCTGCTTTCAATGCATTGCATTGGTGAATGAATGCCTTTCCTCCCACCTTCAACAACCTCTCCTCTGCACACCAAAACTCTCCACAGCAAGCTCCCTCTCCCGAGCTTGACCTGCAGAACGAAGCCTCGGCTCGCACTCCCATCTGCAAGGCACGACAGACTTCGCGCTTTGCTGGCAAGGCCCGTCTGGCCACACCAATTCTTTGCCTTCACACCTCAACCCACCACGCAACCAACGAGCGTCCCTCCTGCGCAGATCGCTGCGCTCACCGACCAACATGGCGCTCTCGCCAGTCGTCACCCACACGGTCGAGTCACTTCAGAACCCGCGGTCTATATCTTCGCCCTTGAAGACTTTGGTCTCCTCAGGCCAGGCATCGTCCAATGGCACGCCTAAGCCCGCCCCGAGTGCTCAGGCTCTGGCCGCGCTGCCCGCCACTGCAGATCTTGCAGAGCAGATGAACGACGAAGAGAAGCGTAAATACGTAAAGGGTAATTCCGTCGTCTACTTGGTTCATGCGGAGGAAGAGTCTGAAGGCCACTTGCTAACCTACTCTTGCTGCAGGCAAGAAGCTCGGTGAGGGTACCTACGCTATTGTCTTCCTTGGCCACCTGCGCTCCAAGCCGTCCACTCTCGTCGCCATCAAGAAGATCAAGGTCCAGAAGGAATACACCGAGGGCATGGCTCCCGACGCTGTTCGAGAGTTGAAGCACCTGCAGGAGTTGAGGCATCCTAACATCATCTCCCTGCTGTCCGTCTTCTCTTCCAAGGACCAAAACCTCAACCTTGTCCTTGAGTACTTGCCCTTGGCGATCTCGAGATGCTCATTCGCGATACCGACAATGTGCGCTACGGTGCCGCTGACATCAAGGCTTGGATGGGCATGCTTACGCGGGCCGTCTGGTTCTGCCACGAAAGCTTTGTCCTGCATCGTGATATCAAACCTAACAACTTGCTCATCTCCGCTGACGGCGAAGTAAAGCTTGCCGATTTCGGTCTCGCTCGCAGCTTCGCCGACCCCACCAAAATATGACATCCAATGTCATCACCCGTTGGTACAGGCCCCTGAGCTGCTCTTCGGTGCCAAGCACTACAGCGGCGCTGTCGACGTATGGTCCGTCGGCACTGTGTTTGCCGAGCTCATTTTGCGTGCTCCTTACATGCCCGGCAACAATGAACTCGACCAGATCAAGATGATCTGTGAGGCAATCGGTACGCCCACCGACGACAACTGGCCCGGTGTGACCAAGCTCCTGAGTACACCGTCCCCGGTCAGCACCCCGTTCGCGGTAAGGACTGGTTTGAGATGCGCTTCGGCACGGTTGGCTCAGACGGCGTCGATCTGCTCATAAAGACGCTCATCCTCAACCCAAAGAAGCGCATCACCGCCCGCGACATGCTTCAGCACCGCTGGTGGCACTCTGAACCCAAGCCCACACGCAAGCAGGATCTGCCGCGCAAGGGCGGCGGCGAGGAGAAGATGATTGCCGACCTTAAGCGTCGGCCAGGCATGACGGAGGATGAGCGAACCGAGCGAGGTGCCAAGGTTGCCCGCAGACTTGATTTTGGGCAGATGTAAAGAGGCAGTGGTAAATCAAAGCGGATTTGTTTCCTGGGCAAAAGCAAAGAGAACTCGGGTGCACGTTTTCATGTTGAACATGCAGTCCGACGGCTGGCGTTTGGGCTTGGGCCGGGTCAGGCATGGATATCAGGCATTATCAGTTTACATAGATTGCTCGGAGATGCTGCACGAAGAGATGAATGTACGATAAAATCTCATAGAATTAATGCAAGTCTTCGCTTGGGATAAAGAAGAAATAAATATATATGTTAAGGATACAACCACCATTTTTTCATAGACTTCGTAAATACCCACATATTTCATGGTTATGCATCATTCTATAATGTCTTCCCACCTTTGCACAGCGAAAATAGTCGATCTCGTTCCATCCCGTATCTACATCAGAACGCACTCAAGTCCATACATGGCGCGTTCAACGCGCGTCTTGACCTGGTACCAGTCGGCCCTGCGCTGGGCATACTCGTAAACCTCCTCGGCGCGGAACACACCGGCGAAGCGGTCGCCGTCGGCGATGACGGTGGCCATCTCCTTGGCGTGGGAAGGGTCGATGAGGTAGATCTGGCTGAGCTCACGGAGGGCGCGGAAGTAGGGCAGCAGGTCGTTGTTGCGCAGGGTGCGGACGAAGTCGAAGTAGAGGTTCATGTCGGCAATGAGCTTGATGGCGCCGTCGGTACTGATGCGCTGGCGCTTGAGGTGCTTGCAGATGGCGGTGAAGAGGCGCAGGCCAACCTCACCGTTGAACACGTCGAGCATGGACTTGTCCGTCGTGCCGACGAGCATGCGCGTGTGCGATGAGACAAGCTCGACGATGCGCTTGGCCGTCTCCGTGGGTCCAATGTCTACCTCAGCGGACGCCGGCCCGCCCAAGACACTGGCTCGCTTGTCCGAGCTGGCCGGCGGGGCTGGGTTGTAGTCCGTCGGGCTCTGGGTGGTGCCGTGTAAATACTCGACCTCGTCCATAAGCACGTCGATACCCTTATTCAGGCCAGCAGCCACGCTCTCATCTAGCATCTGTTCGAACTTTTTCTTGGCCAGTCCGGCAGGGTCTAGGAAATCGTTTTTGTCGGCTATCTTGGGCGCTGCCAATTGCTGCTCGTAAAAGACATCTATCATCTGGCTGATGAGATCTCCGACGTTGACAAGTTCGATGAACGTAACAAGTGGCGCGACCCCTGCCTGGCTGTGGTCGCTGACCTCCCTCGGGTTATAATGTGATAGATGAGCTACGGCCATGTCGAATCCGGTTTTGACGTGTTTTTGGCCCAAGATTCGAAGCAAAGCTACGAAAATGTTGGCACATAGCTCTCTAGCTTCCTCTCCGGTCTGCCCGCCCAGTCGGATAAAGGCTGCGACTCGTCCAAGGCTTGCCTTTGCTGAGTGGACTAGCTTCAATGCAACCTCGATGCTGAAGAGAGACTTGATGCCCTCCAGCTTCGACGTCATCAATGCTGCTTTGGCTTGAAGTTCATCCGTAGGAGCCTTCTCTGGCAAAGGACTGTGCTTGCCATCCAATCCGGTTATACCTGGTGTGGTAGGCCGCGACTGTTGCGGCGTTGCACTTAATGTACCGGCTGGAGTCGCGGAAGCTGGCTTTGCTGTTCCAAATGGGGAGCCCATGGGGAAACTTGGCAGGACCGTGACGGGCATCATGATGACCTTCTTGAAGGAGCTTAAGAAATCCTTTTTGTCAGCAGAGCGGTTGATGTTGGACATGTAGAAGGATTCCAGCGACGAGTCCTGCTCAGACAGCTTTCTATCCCAATCCGCAACCTCTGCCTCTGCTTGTCTTGTGAAGAAGTCCAATTCCTCTTGTGTATATAGGTCGAAATGAGGTTCGAAGACGCGAAGGGTCATCTCCTTTGCTTTATCTTCAATCTCGCCATCAAATCCTTTAGGAACCTTGACCGACTGGAAAAACAGAAAAGTCTGTTCAAAAATTCCAGATACAGCTTTCAGATACGACGCAATGCTGCGTTCATGGGACTCATCAAAGAGGGAGTTGTATACTCCATGATAATGTCCTCTCGTACCCTATCAAGGAAAGCCCAGAATACGTTGACCGGTTCGGGAATATCCGCTCTATGACATCGGCTTGATCATTCACCTTGCCCAGAAGCATCTCAAAGAATAGCCGTGATGGCTCAACTGATATTTCATCCGCAGCGCCTCGGTTAATGCAGTCCATGGGATTGACCACAAGTTGAGGGTCGTCAAAGATCGGATGCTTTTGAACGAAGAGGTCGATACCAGTCTTGGCTCCATTGAGAGAATACAACACATGGGCATAGCGTTTCATCCGTCCGTCCACGTCCCAGAATTCGTAGCCCTGCTCGAACTCCCGCAGGACAGCCCCTCGAAGATGCTGATCATAGACTTGAGCTTGTCTGCGCGAGCCACACATCCTTCAGACCAGTCGCTCTTTGCAAAGCGCAGGAGATTAGCCAGCATCTGAGCTTGGGTTTCCGGATCCCGGAATGCCTGGAAGATAATGGGGTCGGCATGGCTCTTTGCCTTGGCCACATCGAAATAGAAAGGCGCCAAGGCACCGTATATCTTGCCATACTCTTGCCGTGCTCCTCCCTGATGCTCTTTACATTCTTGAAGACATCGAGGTATGCCGCCGGATCGTGTAAAGGATCTCGTGCCGGCGCCCCAATGGCCATGGTCTCGAATCCATCCTTTATTTCTGAAGCTGCCTTTTGCTGCTTCTGTTCTTCAACCGAGGCATCGAATAGGGTCGTGGTAGTGGGCTTGGTTGCAGCTCCGTTGGCCTGGTTGCTCTTGGCTCGTTCTGCTGCCTCCCGCCTCCTTCGTACGAAGTCTTCGAATCGTTGGCGTGCTTCGCGCTCGTTCCAGCACCCCATGCTTTGCAGCCGTGATACCCATCGCGTATCATCATATACCATCTCCTGCATGCGCCGGGATGCCTGCGCAAAGCGCATTTGGTCGGCGATGGGCAGGTAGTCTAGGATCGCAACGAGAATTTCTAGAGCACAGTGTTAGACATTGTCCAATAGCTCTGGGCCTTTCAATGGCATACCTGCCGGGAGGTTCGATCGGGCATCGAGCATCTCAGTCGCCTTCAAGGCGCTGAGGATGGTGCTCCCCGGTGGGCACCGCTACCCCCTTGGACCTATACATGGTGGGTGTATTCTCCGACGAACAGTATGTGGCTTCTCAAGCTGTGCAGCTTCCCATGTGCCGTCGGTCCGGCAGCATTAGAGGAACAGGGTGGGCGATCAATGCATTGTCGTTCAGATGGGACTGGTTCAGTGTTGCCGTAGTTTGTGTTGCTGTTTAGAGATTGGAAAATGCGAGGCTGAGGAGACAAACCCCCAGTGACGTTGTCAGTGTCCCTCCCCTACCCAAAGGCCCTGGGGTTATTCCAGGTACAGTACTGTACTTTAGTAGGTACCATAGGTTGGCAGAGGTAGGTAGCATTAGGTACTTCATTAGGGAGCCAAGGGTCTGAAACCACCCAACCTGAGCTGTCACATTACCCTACAGTGACACGAGCCTTACCCTGAACCAGATCTCGAAAATGATGGAAATGCATTTTTGATATTTGAGTCCGCATATATCCTGTCTATTGATTGTTCCGTCTCCCCCATGAATTTATGTACAAAAAATCACAGAGCCTTTTTTAGCCCGCCGTATACCCAACGCCAGACTGATTTCCCACAGTTCACAGATAGAGGTGCAATATGCTTGTCCAAACCCTCGACATAATGCTGAGATTGAGACCCATCCTTGCCCAATGCTCACCAACTTTGAGCCGCAGAGCAAGAAAAATAAACAAATGATGAAATGACGCTACACCGAAGCCGGGTCGATCCAGCTACTCAAGGAACGTGAACAGATGGGTATGTAGCACGTTCATAGCTCGGGTCGCGTCTCTTGCTTCAACAACGCAGGAGATGTTGATTTCGCTTGCACCTACATGACAGCCATGTGAGTCAGGGTGATACATCAACACGAGGGAGAAAGGAGATAGGAGATACGTACCCTGAGAAATCATCTCAATATTGACGTTGTGCTCACCAAGGGTCGAGAACATGAGACCAGCGACACCAATCATGTTCTTCATGTCGGCTCCAACCAGACTGAGGATGGCCATGTCTCCAATGACACTGACATCACCGCACTCAGCAAGTTCATCCTTCGCCCTCATAAACGCGTCGGCTTGGGCACTGCCCGAGTGGATGGCGAGAGAGACATGAACCTCACTAGTGGAGATGAGGTCGACTGAGATGGCGTGCCTGTCGAGGATGGAAAAGACCCTAGCGAAGAAACCATGCGAGATGGAACGCTTGTTCGAGTGAACGTTGATGACGGTGATGTGGTCCTTGATGGTGACGGCGGTGGGACGTTTCGGCTTGCTGGTTCTCGCAAGGTGAGTCTGCGACGGAGTGGATCGGTGCAATTTACGTCCCGCAGTATGCACTGGGTCTGGCAGGACAATGGTGCCGTTTCCACGGGGTTCTTGACGTTCTTTATGCGGATTGGGATAGGGGCTCTGCGCGGATAACCTGATCCATGGTGAGGTGGTGGATGACCTCGGAGCCGTAAAACGTCAACTCAGCGGCCTCGGACGGGGTGATGGTGGACAACAGGCGGGCGGTAGGGACCTTTGAGGGATCCGCAGTGAAAATACCGTCGACTTCCTTCCAGACCTGAAGCTCCTCGGCCTTCAGGCCAACGGCGCAGAGAGCGGCGCACAAGTCAGTGTAGCCGCGGCCAATATCGCCGTCGATCAAGCTACCGGGAACGTTACCAAAGAAGCCCGTAACGACAGGCACCTTATTTCCACAAGCGGCGATCTTGCTGACGAAGGCCGCGACAGTGGCCTTGTAAAAAGCAGGGTCCAGTTGTCCCGTTGCTACGTCGCAGTGAAGTGCATCGCAAAGATCAACATATTCGGCATCAACGCCCTGGTGTGGCACTGTTTAGCGGCAAATCTTGGGATGAAAGAGGGAAGTCAAGCGTACCGTATCTTGTAGCAGGGTGGCCATGAAGAGACAGCTGAGCTTCTCGCCGAAGCTGATGACACGGTCTTTGGACCTGGCGTTGATTTCCAGATGGAACCGCTTAGCGGCCACAACATACTCGATGAGCTCCTGACATTCGATCTTGACTCTGTCGATAAGCTTGGCTCTTAGAGTTGGGTCCTCGACAAAGGATTCGGCGGCGAAAACGTGGTCGTTGCAAATGTCCATGACAAGACCCTTGGACTGCTCAACCAGCTCCTGCTGCTCCTCCTCGCTGTTGATAGCGGCACCAACCCCTTCAACTTGGTGTAGACGCCGATTAACCTAGCACACGGGGAAATATGAGACGACATGGCAAATTTTCAAGTCAGGAAGCGCAGCTCTTACCGACTGGTGGTGCCCTCGGCCTTCTTGCCGGTGCTTCGGGCGGAACATACGACCACAACCCGGTTTCTTGAAAGAGTCTCCCTGAAGCATGCATGTCAGCGTCCAGGTCAAAAGGAGATAGCCATGATTCTGAGACATACTTGACAATATCCTGAGCAATCTGAGATAATTTGTCAGCCTATGGATGCACGCAAGTTGGCCAAGCAAATGCGGGAAATTGAAAACAAGAATCACTATGAACATACCTTTGTCGGAAACTTGCCAACGCTGGTACCACCGAACTTCTGGACAACCCAGCCCAGGCCGGAGGCATTGCTGTACGTCGAACTGCCCATGGTCGAGTTGTTTGGCGACTGGATCCTGGTCGACGGGGATGTCTTCTCCTTTCTTCTCCTCGGAGGAAGAACCCACTTTCTACGAGCGGTTTCGGAAGCAGCTGAGGTCTGAGGCTATCTCCAAGGTTCGCCGGCCCAAGAACAGAGAAGTGGAATGCGAGTCCAGAACCGTTTGATATGGGCTGAGCTGAAAACCTTAACACGCTGGAAAAACCAATTGCACCCAGCCAACAACGAGGGACTACTGGCAAATGTGTCGATAAATAGCCACAGGTGGCGTTTACGTTGCTGCGACTCGACCCTCCAATGGGACGGGCGGTTACGGGACGGTGATGGAAGAGGCGTGCTAGGACACGGCGCAGTTCCTGGCGTTTTGACTGAGCAAGCAAAAGGGAAAAGAAAAAAAAGACGGGACGGGACAGTCTATGAGATGAGCGTGAGAGGAGTGGAAGAGTCAGTCAGTCAACGAGAACTAAATGGACGAGCCCAGCGTCACCAATCCGGACCCGGCATCGCTGCCCCGTTTTTTATTGTCCTCGAGCCACGTCCGTCTTCGGATTTTCTGTTACTCACCCACTTTAACTCACTTACTCACTCTCGCTTTCACTATCAACACTAAAAACCAATTTTAGTCATTGACCTTTGCCTCTAGCTCTTTTTTCTCTCTTTTGTCCGTCTTTCTTTTCCTTCTCCCCGTCGATCAATCAAATCCATCAATCAACAGCCTATCTCGCCCAGCCGTACCCGTAATATTAATTGCCAACTTCACTCTCAGTCAAGCAACGTTGCCAAGCCAGTTTGTCCATCAACTTTTCCTCAACTCACCTCATGGCGTCACCCCCTCTGTTCCTCTTATTTCTGCCCCTCGGTCTTTTTTTTTCTTTTTCCCGCAATAGGCGGCTGGTTCCTGGGCTAGTCGTGAAGGAAAACGTGCCAATCCTGCAGAGAGCGGCAGGCTAAACGTCGTCATTGGACCCTCCTGTACCTACAATTTTCAAGTCTCAGCTGCATCCCCTCCGCTCCGTTGACCGGACATCTGCATGCACTGAAATCCGGCTTGTTCAGCTGCTTCTATGCAGATGCACCATTGCAGACGTGAATGCGTCATTACCTTTGCGATCTTGTAGATGCTATATACCACGTCGCATTGCCATTTCTTGCGGCTTGCGAACCAAGTGACAGGGCCTGTTTCACGATAATGCTGCTCCCTGGCCTAGTGGTAGCCAAGACGACACCCCTGGCTCCGAGTCCGGGGCCGGCCCCTGCTCCTCCGGTTGTCACCGAGGCTCAACTACCTATCATTTTCCGCATCGCGCCAATGATCAATGACAACAACAACACGACCCGACAGTGGCAGACTGCCATGGCGCGGCAGGCATTGACTCCATTTCTGTCAACCCTGGCCGTTGATTCAATATAACCCCAACATCAGCCAGCCACCTCCGTAGCTGTCACTTTGGCGTCACCAGCATCTGTGTCTCAGTTCATGCAAGAAAACTTGAAATCGTCTATTCAATCAACCCTTGATGCGCAGTCGCCAGAACATGTCCAATAGCAAAACCTCCAAGCCGATGCTCACAGCCAATACATACAGTAGAATAATAAAACACCCTCGTGCCATTGACCAGCTATCGGCTCCCAAGCTTGGGAGCAGGAACGCACGCAGGCGTCTAGCCGCCGTACCTTTTTTCCCTAGTCATTCGTCGTCCCGTCGTCACGTTGATTAGTTGGTAAGATAGTGTTTGTGTCGGGGATACTAATGTGTGTTGTGTATG
This sequence comes from Albifimbria verrucaria, assembly GCA_020081605.1. Taxonomy (NCBI): domain Eukaryota; kingdom Fungi; phylum Ascomycota; class Sordariomycetes; order Hypocreales; family Stachybotryaceae; genus Albifimbria; species Albifimbria verrucaria. The sequence goes on from JAHREC010000062.1 coordinate 1,804,886, forward strand.
TTGGGTATCGAAACGACGCCCCAGCCAGCCCGTTCAACGCCTTTCGCCCAAGAGACACTGTAAGATCCATCATGTGTTATAAGCCTGCGCCGGCCGATAGCTCGTCCGCCCCCATCAGACCGGCGCCTTCCGCTCCCGTGAACGTAAACTTATCCATGGGAAACTCCTCCTCTGGCGTTCGGATGCCAATGCCGCTGTCGTCATGTGCGTCACCACCGCTCACGCCCATCGGCGCATGGCTGGTGGTGTTCGATGGCGGAAACGGCGCTCGCCCTGGTTGTGAATGAGACATGCTCGACATGTTCAGGTCCTCGCTACCGCTGCTATATCGCGAGTTCTGCCGGCTGACCTCCTTGCTGACCGCTTGTGGTTTCGGTGCCTCGTTTGGGCTCTGGCTGCTCTTCTGCTTCATGAAGCCGCCTTGCTCGGCGAGGAAGCATACCATCTCATCTACCCAAGTCTTTGTTACCCACCAAGACCCGAAACTTTTGCCCTGTGCCAGAGTCAAGTCTCGCATGACGGCAGTGCCCACCCTCTCGACACACCAGACGATGTCCGAGTGCGAGGCATAGGGAAACTTCTCCGCCAGCCCTCGCAGGAATTGAACCCATCTGTCTAGGACGTTGGTTCCCGAAGAGCTATTTTCGCCCTCTATGGATTGTCGACCTTGTCGCGCAGCGACGTCGCCGTATATCGTTACACATTCGACTTCCCATGGCACGTTGATGGGGTCTAGCAGGTCGCGCATCTCATTGACAAGGACATTAACAACGTCGTCCATGCCACGAGTGGGCACGCATTCTGCAATCTTTCGCGGTCGGATCATGGTAATCCAGTCCACGTACATCTGATCTCGATTCGCCGGGTTCGACAGCATATTTGCAGCAGCGTGCGCTGTCAAGTTGACTCGCAGAGCCCTGTCTAGGAGGCCTGCGAACAGAGTGGCCGGTGCCTCCTTGGCTCGAATGACATGTTGAGGCTGGCCCTGGAAAGACTCTCGAATGTGAGGCACTAGTCTCTCTGAGATGTTCCTGAGCGTATCCAATACTTGCTTGGGCACAACTTGCAAAGTCAACCGAGAGACAATATTCATCATACGCTGGTAAAGCACAAAATCACACCCTCAATCCAAGCAGCGAGCTCAGGGTTGCCAAAGAGTTTTTGTACAGGCATGGTAAGTGTGCCTTGAAATGATGTGTACAGGTGAAAGAATGTCTTCTCCTTGCAGTATCGAATGCATTCGACTAGTGACGTGCAGTGTGATCGATAGAGGGCCGATAGTGATTTGGCGGCATCCGGGTCTGTTCCTGGAGGCAGATATGCTTCAATTGGAGGAAGCCCAAGAGGATCCGATTGTTCAAAGCCTTCCTTGTCATCGGGGACAAACGCGAGCTCGAGCACCGTTTTCGCTGCGGTTGATTGTAGGTTGTCGATGCTGGCAAGATCTGGCTGATTGTACAGACTATGTGATCGTCCACCAGATTTTGAATGTAAGGGGTCTTCGTGTTTATCGTTCGTGATTTGAGGAGAGAGTTGAGGTATGCGAGCAGGATTGCTGCTTGATGGTGCAGGGGCACTGCTAAGCTCTGTTAACCCTGAAGATTAAACGACAGCAACAACGACTAACCTGAAGCTCCGGGAATGGGTGCTTGTTTCGGTGATTGGCCGTGGTGGTTGTGATTGGGATTCTCGAAGATCCGGCTGGTCGTCAACCAGTGTGAAGTTCACATAGTGGTACTTGGATTCGCCTCGAACGCCCAAACGCCTCGTCTTGAGGCCAGGAATAGCACACGAACCAACTTTCCGAAACTAGCAGGGTTGAGGACCGTGATTCTCTCAGTCGCGCAGCGGGACGCGTAGTTGGCATACACTCTGCCACGAGGAACAGAGCCCTTGCCCTTGGTACAGACGGAGTTTATCCTGAAAAAAAAAGCATCGTCAGTAGCCGGCCTTGGCGATATAGAAAAATTGTACCAACCATAACATGGCAAAGACTTGGCGAGTTCGCTCAGAATTAGGACCGCGCTCGTTCCCGTGCAGCTCGCCAGCCACCTCTTGAGGTTGCGGTGCCTGTTGGCACTGAAGAGTTGACGCATTTCGAGCTCGTTGTTTGCACTGGACCTGCCTGAGGTGGACTTGGTGGGCCCGACCATGCCGGCCATTGAGTCGCCATCCTCGTCGCGGTCAAGCATTTGGCTATCCTCTGTAAAACTCGCGTTCGCTCCGAATTGCTCGGCAGGCAGTGGGTGCCGAGCCATGTGGTGGTGCTGTTGTTGGTAGGACATGGGATGGCCCATCGGTGCCCCCATGGAGCCGTCCATGGCAAACTCCTGAGCGGCGTTCTGCATGTGGTCCGCAGCCTGGAGGATCAGATCCTCGGGAGTCATCTGTGGAGCGGCACCCAGAACCTTATGGTGAGCTTGATCATTGGGGATCCATTGGCCGGCATAGATGTCGGAGGCGTCAGCAAACGCCGACTGGTCCATGGTGGGCTGTGTCGTCACGCTGTGGATGGATGTCGTCGAGGCGCGGGATTGGGGTCGCTTCCTGGTCCTCGCAGCAGCGCGCGCTGCCGACATGTCTAGCAAGACGAGGTTAGAATTAAGACTGATCATCGAAAAAAAAGTGGTGTTGTGGTAGAAGCTTAGGCAAGGTGTAGACATACCAGGCTCCATAGTGAGGGACTGTTGTGATTAGGTCAAAGCAAGGTGTGGATTATGCAACAACAAACATTGGCCGATGTTGTGTGCACCCACGGGAGAAAAAACAGTGATGACCGGCAGCCTGCGCGAGGGACACCAGATTCAGGAAAGATAAGAACGCAAAGGGTGTACGAGAATGCTGCGCAAGAGCAACACTAAGCTTTTCGGCTGCGCGCGCCTGGTGCTGGCGATGCTGTCGTCTGGTTCAGGTAGGCTGTTGTTGTGGTTGTTTTCCTGTTGCGAGGCCAACGAGAGGAGGAAAAGCACGGGATGGGCAGGTGACCTTTGTTGATCAACTTTGGCACCAGCCACAAAGCCACGGTCCAGCCACTGATGAGCAGCCGCATTAGGATTAGCTCTAGCGGCTGTTGACCCGCTGGTTAGCCGAGAATTCCAGCATCTGGTTTACGTAAGGACACTATTATGACAAAATGGAGGTGAGGGCAGAAGCTTCATGTGGTAACAGAGTATCTGGGAAGAATTGCGTGCCATTCATTTTGTGGAGGTATGTACTGCTACGGAAACATCCTTTCGATAGAACTTTCTTAATCTCAGCCCCTGTTACACAGACGCTATCTGCATCATGTATGACATTCATTTGGGTGGAGGAGGAGGAAGAGCTCATTTAATTGCTTAGCATGCCCTCATATCTACTACGTAGTAGCTATAGGCTGAGGCTGATGATATTAATTATTATTATTATTATTTTTATTATTTTTTATTTTGCTACAAGGCCCAATTGCAGCCAAGTACTGCGTACCTGATCCCCATCTAGGGTACTGTCGTCCATCACGGGCTTTCTTCCGCTGAACCACCACACATTGGAAGGTTTGGTGGAACCAAGCGACAGCTCGTTCACATCCCATTTTCCCTGATCATAGCTTCGTACCCGCAGCTTGCTGTGGGAGATGGCGGGCCTGTAGTCCACGTCCCGCAGTACCCTGGCTGTGGCGTATAGCAAGGCGTATGCGCAAGTAACTGATAAGAAATGGAACCTTTGATGTAACAGATGATGCAAGACACCCTGCTGGTTGTGTTTCAGTCCGTCCCTGGATCCATAACTGCCCGACCAAAACACGTCACTTAATTCGTCCATGGCCTAGCGGTCTTCCTGCCTACCTCTCTTCATCTTCCATTTCCATCCCTCTGTCCTCTTGCTGTGGTCTGAAGCTCCATCCAACAAGCCACTCTCAGAATCAACCTCAGTGTTTCCCGCAGACCTAAGCTATCCCCTTCGCCGTCGCAAAACCATCTTCGTCTGCTCAACTTTACGTCCATCCGAACTCCCCGCCGTCTTGCGCTTATCGCTCCCTCAGCTTGCCAACCCCGCCGCGCACACAGCTAATTTGACGTCAAAATGTCTTCTGCCCAGGAAAGAGCGCAGAACTACCTTGGTGCTCTCGACAAGGAGGTTTGTTACTCATGCCATTCCCGTGAAGCTCTATCAGCAGTGCTGACTCTTTTTTCTGTCTCAGCTCGCCAAGTACCCCACCATCGCCAACCTCGAGAAGCAGACTGGCGTCCCCAAGGCCTACGCCGCCATTGGTGTCGTCGCCCTTTACTTCTTCCTCATCATCTTCAACCTTGGTGGCCAGTTTCTTACTAACCTTGCCGGATTCGTCATCCCCGGCTACTACTCGCTCGGTGCTCTCTTCACCTCTAACACCGCCGATGATACCCAGTGGCTGACTGTGCGCACAATTTGTACCCTCTTCTGATTAGAATCGGACTCGCTGACATATTTTAGTACTGGGTCGTCTTCGCCTTCTTCACCGTCGTTGAGAGCTTCATCAGCATTGTCTACTGGTTCCCTTCTACTTTGTCTTCAAGTTCATCTTCCTCCTGTGGCTGGCACTCCCCACCTTCCGGTAAGTACACGATCCAGCCGAGGAACAGAGCACAAAAGGCTAAGCAAGCATTGATATAGTGGTGCCGATGTCATCTACCGCTCCTTCCTTGTCCCCACCCTTGGCCGACACTTCAACGCTTCCGGCTCGACCGCCGCTGGCGTTCGCTCCAAGGCTGAGGGAGTCAACAAGACCGAGTAAACGGAGATAATGTCTTGAGATAGCCACCGGCTGCTCTGTCAGGGCCAAGGACAGAGTACAAGTATGTCTGTCACCGCTAAGAAAAAAGAGCAGACACTCTGGGTGGGCATGGAAATGCTAAAATAAAATTATGGTATATGCTTTTGAAGAGCTGTGAACGAGTTGTTATGAACAGGTAACGACTGGGGTGACCATTTCAACGGGGGATTCTTGGCTGGTGTCTTGGATGGCGCAGGTGTTGTCGTTCATCAGAGCTGATACCTTTCACATAGGGAGGTTGGCTCGAGTTGGGGCTGGGTGAGCAATTGGCATAGCTAGCTATCTCGGGTAGTTCCGTAATGATATGCCGGCTTTTGTTGATGGACCTTGCATACTTTCGGTCACCTGATGTAAAACGTGAAGGGATGTTCTGGGCTGATGTTTGGCCATTTATTTGCCCTCAACTGCATGCTAAAACTAGTTACCCCAGTGCCTGGTAGCCCACCGGCACTCCCGTGCCACCACATGGGCTTACATGTTCGAGATTCATTTCATCGCGTGCCAGCGGAGGGTATCCATCTCCGGCCGTTTTCTGGAACATAGCCTGAGACCAGATGCTGGTTAAGTGGAAGAGATCTCTCCCCATGTTATGTCTAACACATGTAGATCCTGACTCTAGGCCCAGTAACTTATACATCTTGCCGATGCTACCATCATACCACCTTTGCGTCCAAGATATTGGGTCACAACGTCATGCCCCGGGTCTGTGTGATTGGCGTTCACCCTTACAGGCTGTGGCAGTGCAAGCACCAGCCCCAAGCTCAGCCTGAGGGGTACCGCATGTCCTGCTTTAGGCTTAGTAGGAGGCCAGAAAAGGGACTATGGCGAAAAGGGTCGCACCTTATCCGCCTAGACCAATACCTGATACAATCCTTATGGGGAAGGCGCTTCACATTATCGCAGCTTGTCAGAAGCGATCATGAAACCGCCCAAATAACAGTCCTGAGCGACCACATCGACCACATTCTTACACTCTTTCATCGCTTATCGCACACGGCTGCCGACCATTACACTTATCATTGACTCGTTAAAGATTTAATTACACCTTACTAGCTTTCGAAGTCGCAATCGGCAATCCATCACCGACCGGCCGGACAAGACACCAGAGCGGCTGCCCTGGCGGGTATGCATACAAGATGGATTTGATACTGCGAAACTCGCCGCGGGCGGTCACACGTGCTATATATATGGGGACATTGATTCTTGCCACATGCATTCAGGCAACGGACGCGACCGCCGCTTCTGATTTCCCGTACCTGATGCGACCAAACTGCCAGCACCCTCGGCCGATTCTCAGCAACTATACGAGCCAGAGTTCAGCCTCTTCAGCCGAGATGTGATTGGGAGAGCCCCTTTGGACGATCTACCTAAGTTGAAAAACAATGCACGAGAGGCCTCAAACCTAGAGAGTGGAAACACGAAATGTTACAAGGTCGAAAAGAGCGTGTTGTTCGGCACTGCTTCATCGCAAACTCGCAACGAGTTGAGAGCTGTTGCTCCTAAAATTGAGGATTCGGTCGATGACCCAGATACCCAGTTACGTCGACGCCAGAGTATATCCAAGACCTTGTATGTATCGGCCAACACTTGTCGGCAGCCGCGTCGCGCGTCATCAAATAACAGAGATACGGCACCACCACAACTCATCCTTTCCGTCTCAACAAACGATGATGGATGCCCCGACATTACCCAGGATACACAAGGAGTTCGATCCGTGACGTTCGAAGAGGGCGCTGCGATGCTCATAGCTGATGCCAGCAGTGACGTCTACGTTAGTGTGACGGCCCCAAATGTCACAACGGAGTTTGAGGACGTGTACAACTTTGAAATTGCGGTTTCAGTAGATGACTACTACTACCGCTTCGACAACACCTCTGGATCGGAGCTTCTATGGGTAGATAGCGACTCACAGTCAGTGAGACTCAAGACAAATGACCTAACGAAAGACCAAGATGAGGTCGAGAAAATAATGGCACAACCGCTGCCATATGAACTCTTCGCCCACAACAGCGACTCTGACTCAATTAATGGCCTGCGTCATTCAGTCTGTGGGTTGATGAACGAAGCCCAAATCTTTGCGAAACGGGACGGCAAGGGCAAGCAACAGGACTTGGTAAAGACTAGTATGGCTGTTCGGGGACAAGGAGGCATGCCAAAGCAGGAATTCTTCTTTGATGGGCTCAATGTGAGTTCTTCATATGTTGGCATCCTAGTGAAGCTCTCGGAGAGTGCTTCTCTCCGGACGGCAGGAATCGTCGGGAACTATAGGTGGCGGAGGAACTGTCTTCCAACCTCTTCAGTTTAGCACGACATCTGGTAAGACCCTTCTCCCTATTTGAAGATCCCTATTTGTAAGTATTGCTAACGCCAAAACAGAAAGCAACTGTGATCTCGTCAGTAATTTCGAATTTTGTAACGAGATAGATTACGCAGTCCCAGGAAATGGAAACAAACTCAACACCACTGCTCTGGGAAAGGCTTACGATGACTTTGCAAAGTCAATGTACGACATGTTCGAAACAGTGATGATGCAGATACCCTGCGAAACCGACTCGACCTCACAATATTCCTTGGCCAGGAATTGCCAGGACTGTAAAGATGCTTACAAGCAATGGCTGTGCACAGTAAGCATTCCACGCTGCTTGCCCTTCAATAGCTCCGACCCCTTTGCTATCAAGCGCAACGTTGGTCAGCCATTCCCCGACGGTACTCAGCTTCCAAACTCGGTCAAGGAGATGTTTGAACGGATACCTGGAAACAATGCTTCTCGCAACAGCTTCATCGATACGGAAATCGAGCCCGGGCCATACCTAGAGCTTCTGCCGTGCGACGATGTTTGTTACGAGGTTGTCCGGAGCTGCCCGTCGTCCATTAGCTTTAGTTGCCCTCGACCCCACATGATTGGTTTCAACGTCAGCTACGCTGAGAGGGACGAGGACTCCTCGATAATGTCCTGCAACTTTCCCGGCGAGGCCCGTACGCGTCGGGCCAACGCGGCTGGGATCGCGCTGCCACAGATGTCTCTGGTAGCAGCAGCTGCCCTCGTCGGCTCGCTGATCCTTGCCTTGGCGTAACCCCCAAAAACAGAGACGATGTTTGGGGTTGTATGGATGTAGTGTTCTGTTGCATTGGCTCGGAGTTGGGATTTATTTGCTGAAAGTATTGGAAGGGTATAAGTGCCAAATGATTGAGTTGGACATGCCTGGGTCACGAATTTGAATAGATACACATGACTACTACCACGTTAACTGTGGGATGATTATCAAGCTATAGAATAATGATGTCAGAGATGCGACGACAGAGTCGTCACGTTTGAAGATGCTACACGGACCGGAGCGCACGGCATGCGCGAGCCGGTGCCTCAAACTAGTATACAGAAAATAGTATACACAAGGTCTCAAGGACAGAAAATGCTCGCTCTCCAATAGCTAGGAAACGTATAGTGATCGTTCATAGCATGGATCTTTTCATCCAATGTCGCACCATTGCCTACTAGTCCTCTCATCGAACGCTTAGACGATGATCACGGAGCCCATTGTGCAGCGACATCCTTCTCTTGCCGACGAAATCCACCATTGAGGGCCATCTCAGTATAGTGGGGTGGAAGTGTTGAGTTCAAGTCTTCTTCGTCTCGGCCTTGACCGTCTTTTCGTAGTCGTGGACCTTGGCTTCGAGCTCTGCGATAGTAGCTAAAATCCATCGCGAAGTCGAGTGAGCATTTGTCCTAACCAGTGTATGCTTTCGAAATTTCACCGTAGTAACTGGGCGTTCTTACCATCGCGCTCAGCACGGATTTCATCCGTTTCTAGTTTTGTCCAGCTCCAGTAGGCGAATTGGTAGGTGAAGACGGCGAGCAGGAGGACCTTTGCGATCGGACGGGTGAATTGCTTGTAGAATTGAGACTGGAGGAGGTGCCGAGGTTAGCGAGGCTCGAAAAGAAGTGTAATATTGTATCTCAAGCAGTATGCGTGTGGGAGGGCTAAGGGTGAACGAACCGTGGCGCTGGGCTGCTTGGTCGCATAGCTTCTGGTAGCCCAGCGGCGCTCGGAAAAGAGTGGTTGTGCGCGCCGAGAGTGCAGCCCGGGACAGTAGCGCTCGCGACGACATTGCAGTGGAGTTTCTGTATGGCGTTGAATGCAATCCTTATCAAGTGCCGTCGCCGATGTTGTCGTGGTGGGCGTAAGGCTGGTCGATCTTGAGACTGAAGCTATCCCCAAGGGCCTCAAAACGGCATCTCGAATGCCGAAGGTGATATGGTAATGCTGTGGCGGTGCTTCAGCCTTTCTCCACCTGCCGCATCTGTACTCTGTATCTGTAAGGGATTCTCCAACGGGGCTCGCAACGATTCGCCCAAGCCACAGCGGGGACTAGGCAAGGAGGGAGGGGGACCCAGGAAGGGAAGGAAACGGGAGGCACGGATACCGATGGGTGCTGTAATTAACACTTTGGACGAAACAAAGCGCCAAGAATTAAGGTCCCCGAATTCCGCCCAGTGCTAACCCTCCATTGGGAAGTCTACCAAACAATCCCGGCGCCCCAAGTGGAAATCTGTCCATTCGCGACTCACATTCCCTCCGTTCGAACCACATCATCCAGACCGAGAGCCTGCCTTTTCTTCTTCCCTCGTCCTTACCGCTCGCTCTCCTTTTCCACTTCTCCAATCCGCTTCCCCACCTGCGCTACATTCTACCGATCGCCTCTCGACCGATCGCAATTGCGCTTGCTTGACCTAAGAAAGGGGGATATCTCGACGAGCGACGCATCACAGACAGCATCATGGTACGCAGCTCTCCTCCACGTCTTCCCTATCACTAGCTCTCCCTCCCCCTGCTCAGCCGCACGTGTTATTCTCTGGTAAAAGACATTCAGGCTAACCGCCGATCTCTCGTCTCGTTTATGCAGGCGCAAACAATCCAGCAGCGACAACGGAACGCAAAGTTCGCCAAGGAGCAGGAGGCTCGCATGGGCAGGTCCGAGGACCAGATGAAGAAGAAGGTCAAGGAGGTCAAGAAGTCACCCATCTCCATGTTCTGGATCGGTACGTCTACACCCTCGCCCTTATCCACCTGCGTCGTTGGCATCCCCTCGCTTGACTCGTTCTATCTATCCGTCGCGACCCCCAGTTGACCATATACCACCCACCCTCTCTCCTCGTTCAATGCTAACCTTGCTTGTACTTGTATAGCCATTCTCGGATTCATCATCTTCGGCGGTCTCGTCTTCGAGGCCTTGACCCGCTTCTTCAGTTAAGAGCTTAGGGAATATGTAGGAAGTGAATTTGTGGCGGAGGCTTCAAGTCTGTACTCGGGCGCAATGTATCTGCTACCGTCGTGGACAGGCCACTTGCTGGCTTACAGGAGAAATTTGGAAGCGGGAGAGAGCTACGCCATCATCGAGAATTTCAGTTTGTTCTGTGCGGGATGAGCATACGCTGCTTGCTCGGCGTTCTGTTTGAGAAATCAAGACTCAATCACGACATTAGGGTATCGTGGGATTTGGCGCAAATGGCTTCATATATAAAGCTTTATCAGAGCAATGGTATCACATTTTTGGCCCAAACCTCATGCGCCATAATATCGAGCAAAGAAATGCTATGAGTACAACCTGGGTTTCTGTACGTCCACTCCATTTCAGGCACCAAGACCGCGACGCTGGCCGCTGGCCTCCATCTTCATCTTCATGCCTGCTTCGAATTGACGCTGGATGTCCGCCTCGGCCTTGACGGAGTTGGACTTGGTCTGGCCAACGTTCGTAGGCTGGGCTCCTCCACTGCCTCCTTTCTTACCTCCCAAAAGCCGGAGGAATTTGGCCTGACGAGCGTTGCCGCCATCGAGCTCCCCGACACTCCATTGCTCTCCAGTGCTTTGCGCAGCTGTTTTGGCCTTGCCACCCTCCTGCTTTCCTTGGTTGCTATCCTCCTGTTGCTCCTTGTCCTTGCCAGCAGCGTCGCGCTTACGCTTCTTCTCGGCCTTCTTGGCTTGCTTGTCGGTTTCGACTTCATCAAGCTCATCGGCCTTCTTTGCCTTTTTGGCTTCTTGGACTTCTTCAAGTCCTCAGATTCGTCGTCAGAAGCTTCACTGACGGCTTTCTTGGCCTTGTCTTTCTTGGACTTTTTCTTTTCAGACTTGGTTGCAACCTCTGCTGCGGATTCAGCTTCGGCGGGCGGCTTGGCCTTCTTGCTCTTTTTGGATCCTGTGTCTACGACAAACACTTCCTTCTTCGGCGCAACAGCCTCGTCGTCGGATCCGCTCTCCGACGGTGATGAATCATCGCTGGATGATGCGTCAGAGGCATCTTTCTCTGTCAAGGAGCGCCGCCGTCATCCTCGGAAGATGTAGAGTCGTCGGAAGTTTCGGAATCGTCGGCGTCAGGCATGGTGGTATCGGCTTCGGTCTGGTTCTGCGCCGGGGCGTGTGTCAGCTGTGCATCCAGTCCACCACGTGGGGTACGGAGGACCCGAAGAGACTGCACGAACCTCCATCGATCGGGTCAGGGCCTCGTAAGTAGCGGCGACCCTCTTGGCCTCTGCAAGAAGCTTGTTGGCCTGGGCCTCGAGCTTCTGGGAACGCTTCAGCAGGCGCTGTCGCTTCTTCTCCTGCTTGGCCGGCCGGTTGGCCAGGTCCTTGGCCTTGATCTCCGCTTTGCGCTCAGCCGAATCCTTGGTTGACGGTTGGGCATTTGTTTTACGGGCGCGCTTGGCCTCCGCCTTGGCCAGCCGCTTGGCTTTGCGGTCCTCGTTCCGCTTTTCTTTGGAGTTTGCTTTAGACTTCACCTTGCCTGTTTGACCCTTGCGGTTTCAGTAGACTGGAGGGAATAACGAGGGGTTGCCGAGGCGTGTATAACAAAGCATCCGGAATCCTACCTTGCAGTTGAGCCGAATCCGGCTGCTTGCCTGGGGTGGCGGCCGGCGCCATGATGAACGAGGCTTGAGTGATGATGTGAGGTCAAGCGCCGTGGACAAGCCAAATACTACGTAAGGGCTCGGGAGTTCAGGAGAAGACAAGGATGAATGGCAATCAGTTGTGTCGATTGCATGCAGGGAGGCTAGTGCAATTGAGGAAAGGATGTCGCTCGACGGCAGAGGACGTTCTCCTCCGAATGCTGTATTCCTGGATCTTTTTTTTTTTTTCTTGGAGGAAACGGAATTCAGATGGAGGCGGCTTTTCTGCCGAGCGGTCAGTGGGTCCTGGAGTTGATCATCGCGTGGGCAAGTCACTAGGTACCTCGCCTACCCTACCGCGCCCATCAGTGGACAGGAGCACACTGCACGAGAGTGGGCCTGCCACATGGGATGGATCATCGTCAAGCCATTGGCAAGTCATCAAGCAGCAAGCCCATTTCTGCAATGCCTAATTTGGGGAGTATTCTGCACGACGTTGTACCACGACTACCACCTGTACCTGAACCGCCCCGCACCCGTCTCCTCTTCTCCTGTAGGGCTCTCTGGGCCTCAGCTCAGGCTCACACCACACCCACGCTGCACTGGCCTCGCCTGCACGTCAGTGGTGCACGGCGAGCTCGGGTATCGCCTGCTGGAGCACAACCAGTAACATCGCTAGCGATCGCTACAGGACACGGGACAGGCCGTTGCTACCCAAAGTATTTGCGTTAGGGGAGTACCTGGGGCACCTCGGCTGAACATGTCGTTACATAAGGTGATGGCCAGACGATGGACACTAAAGCAGGTGGGTAGTCTTGCATGACATCAAATACCTACATGTACGGTAGCACTCCTGTAAGTCCTCCCAAGCCAAGAGCTGATCATCCGCTCCGCCCGCCGTTTGTCCCTGGCAGGCGTTCAAGTAAGGAACAGATGCTGCATGTATGGTCCGGGGATGGGACTGAGTAATTGCCAGCTCAAGTCCGAGCCAACGTCTGCATCCTTCTAGATCGCTTCCAAAAGTTGGCGTTGGTGCACCAAGCTCGCAGTGCAGTGATGGAACTCCCCTCCTTTCTAGATCGCACTCCATTCCCCAATACAACCAGACCATCCATCGTCCCAATTTCTGGCCCGAGCAGCACACAAGGGTGTCCATAAAAGACGACGATAGATTGACAACAAGACAGACAGAGGAAGCACCGAATCTGCCTCGCGCACCCACACCTGGCCCGGGCGCCCGGGCGCGCCTACGCGCCTGCAAGTGAGTGCAAGCAAGCCTCGTCCACCCCTCCCTCCCTCCCCTACCCTCTGCCTCTGGCTGGGATGGGAGGGGTGATGCATTAACCCAAGACGAGTCGATATCCTCATTCCCCAGGGCCTGCTCATCGGTCGGCCCATGTGCGACTGCCTCTCTCGGTGCATTATCGCCGACTTTGTGGCTTTTCCTCGTCAACCCAGGGGTGAAACGGGTGTCTCGTCTGAGCACATCTCACCTAAATCGTCTTCGCCGCTAGCACCAGACGCACCGTTTGCCATGGGCTCGTGCAGGAGCAGGAGCAGCGGCAGCAGCAGGGCTGATGGGAGTAGTGGTAGCAAGACTAGGTGGTGTATGCAACCCCCTTTTGGAAGTCTGCAGGAATTTATCGATCTCTCTGAGCGAGATGGGCATCGGAGGCATACCAGACGAGGTTAGCTAGCAGGCGAGCACCTGAACGCAGAGCAACACGATGCCGTCACCGTCGTCATGGTAAGGCCTGGTGGGCCGTGGATGCGTAGAGCTGGATTTACAGTCAATATCGAGACTGCCGAAACCCATTCTGAGTCATTTGATAGTGCTCTTGGCCCTTTAGCCCACCACATCCACGTAAGATCTGCTCGACTGCCAGGGTGTTATTGGAACAGGTTAAACCAAGATGAATTGATGTAGAACAGTGAGGGGCAAGGGATGGCCCAACATGGCAAGTCGGCGCTTCAAGTGGCTCGCCGGGCTCCACATGGCCGCCACATGTCCGCCGCCTCCCGCTTAGTCCCGGACACGGTCTTTTGCCATCCTCATTAAGCATAACGCGAAAGCGTCGTTTAGCAAAAGGGCCGGATGGATATGTGCCAGGCACGCCGTCATGGCAGTCAGTCGGTGGCTTACAATCTCACAAAGACCAGGACAGGAAGAAAGAAAGAAAGCAAGAAGGCCATGATAAAGTCGAGCAGACAATGTTAGACGAATACAGTAATAAGCATAAGTCCACAATAAGAAGGACATGGCCAAAAATGGACAGTACATGCGCTGCATGCGTTCTGTCCATTTCAGTGAGGACTCGCCGTCTCTACAATCCTCCAAACCAGGCCCCATGAACGTGCCATCCCTTCTCACATTACAGGCACGTGCATGTCTGCGTTTGCTCTCTCTAACAGATCGGTTTCCAATTCATCTCTGTTGGGAGGGCAGATCTGGTCTGGATGCGCTCATGCCATGACCCCGTAGCCTTGTGTCGCCCAAAGTACACTCGCATTAGGTAATATGAGGAGCCATTCTCGACTACAGCTGATCCTCGGCCGCTTCCCGGGTGTGGTCTGCCACAAACAATTCACTCGATTGACTAAGGTTGGTCCCTGCCTACTTGATTACATACACGTGGACCATGTGCCAACAACAATTCGCAAATTTCGGCTCCAAGCCTTATCCCCTAGGCCATCGTATCACACAGCGCAGAATACGAAGAGGCTCGAAAAGGGGGAGGAGAGGGGAGGCGCTCATGGTTCTCTGGGTCAAAGGGAAAAATTGAAATCTATTGAGTGAACTCTCCCAAACGCTCGTACAGCCGAGCCATCTAAGTGGTGACACGCCAGCCTGCGGCTTCTTGAGACTGGAACCCCATCTTAGTACAAAAATAGCTCCAAAAAGAAACTAAAGCAGACGGGTAGGCTAAGTGCCCCGAAGGTGAAGAGAAAACCCCAAAAATATCTCTGCCAAAAGCAAAGCGAGGCAGACTGAAACAAGAGTGAGAAAGGGTATAGTACATGAATTGAAGAAAGGTATCGTGGAGAGAATCAGTGTCTCCCACAGAGCTTGCGCTCACCCGACGAAAAAAAGAACATGACGGTCATAACGCAGATCATAAAAGTTACACATTCCGGCCTATCCTCCGTTTGTGCTCGCTCACAGCTCCAATACCTCTTTGTGGAACTCCGTGCCGTGTTTCCTTTTTATTTCCCAAGTCCCAAAATCTAGGCCTTTGTGTCAGTTCCCGTCCGGTTTCAACCGAGGGCTTGTTGTGGCACTCACCCGTTTACCAATCTCTTCCCGCTCGTCCATCAGTGGCTAGGGTAGCCATGCAGGTTGGGATCGTAGCCCTCCAGCCCGTAGTTTCCTTCTTCGTAATATGGCTCATCGCCACCGCTACTTCCATAGCTATCAGCTTGGCTCATGCCATGCCCATAGGCATAGCCATAGTAGCCGGCAGAGTAGCCATCCTCCCCGGTATAGGTGCCGCGCCCACTGCTTCGCCGACTCTCGGCCTCGTGGCCTCTCGCGATACAGTGAGGCAGGTTGAAACCTCCCCAAGGTGGGTCGATACCAGCAGCGAGGTCTTCGCCAGATGGTATCCGGTAGCTGTTGCCCGCGTGTTGCTGGTTACGCATCTCGCGTTCTGCTTTCTCCTTGTTCTCCTGGTCTTCTCGCCTAAACAAGTCACACCGTTAGCTTTTATTCATATAAATGTATGGCAGCCATCAGGTAGACTTACGAAACTTGCGCTGGGCAATGCGGTTTTGAATTCGTCGTCGCTCCTCAGGGTCCTTCACATCTGTCCAATCCACGTCGTTGCCACCCGACTTGGATTTCTTTGACTGAACAGGTGAAGAGCATTGCTTCTTTGAGCTTCCGGAGTGGCTCCTGGAGCTCCCAGAGTGGCTTCTTGAGCTTCCTCCAGTCATTGTGAGCTGAGTCTCCGTACCCGAGGGGCTTGGTGGGGATGATGATCTCTTTCTCTTGTGACCTGCAGCCGCTTGTGCGCGCGTGAGGGTCTCGACAGGGAAAGAAACAGTACGACGAGGTGTGAGCCTCGACGGTGTGGTAGACGTGTATGAAAGGCACCTCTTGGGGCTTTCGAAGGTTCTGGGGAGGCACTTTGTATACGTATCTTGGGAAGGGAGAGATGGGCAGGTGAGGAATCTTGAGACAAGGACATCAACGAAGAGTGATGTGTGTGAGGTCCGAGAGCGAGAAAGTTGAGCAAGGTGCTAGGACGTGTTGTACTTATATCTCGTGTGAATCAACGGTAGGAGGAGAAAGAGGAAGAGAGAAACCTGTGGAGTAGGGGTGTTGCCGGGGTGTAAAGGGAAATGGGCATGCCTAATTCGCACATGCAGATGGCCATGGAAGTTGAGTTCTCATCGAATCTGCAGAGGAGAAGTGCCGGATTTACGGATGAGGCTCCTCGAAGCCACAAAACGTTGCAAGTGGAGCCCGCGGGTGAACGTCTCCTGATACCTCCGGTATGCCTGGCCCCAAGCTGGACATCCATGATTCAACGGATCTGCAGCATCAAACAGGGACAGCACGGGGCCCGGTGCATGTCAACGTCGTTCAACATGCCCGGTAGGGCAGACTGGAGATGAGAGATGGTAACGCACGCCATGGGATGACGGCCGCTACCACGTCGCCACCCCTCCCCATCTTCCTTGAAGCCTCCACTAAAGCTCGACGACAGTCTCAGCCATGGCAGTGTAGGGCGTGGGACAGGCTGCCGAATGGAGGGAAGCCACCCGAGGGAGAGGCGTATGCCAGGGACGTCGAGGGACGGGAAGGGGGTGGTTGGGCGTGTCTCTCCCCAATGCCCAGAACGCCTCATCGGGGTATCACGACGTGGGTGACTGGGCTCACGTCCAAGCCTTGCTTGCTTAATTAGCAAATGGGTTAAAAAACGTACCATCTACAAGCACCACAGTGGGGATGGGATGGGGATGGGGATGGGGATGGGCATGCGTGTGGACGTCTAAAGGCCGGACGCCGTTCGGTAGCAGGTAGGTACTGGGTACCTCCTGGGCGGGCTGTTGGTTGCAGCTTCTCATGTACCTACTAACTGAGAATGGTTTGGCATCGTCGCGAGGCGGCCAGCCTCACAACCAGGGGTTGGAGGAGAAAAGTGTGGGAGCGAGCAACGAAATGAATGAATTACAGAGTCCCGACATGGGGAGTGGAAACAGTCCCGCTTCAAGGCGACGAATGAACGCAAACCCGAGTTATACGATGGGCGAGGTGGTCAAGGGGAAGCCACACCAAAGACCAGGGACGTGATCGAACGCAAGAGTTAGCATCACCATCCCCATCGCTTAGGCGCAGCCGCAGGCTCCCATTGGACGCAAAGGGATTAATTTTAGTCGCGAGCCAGAGAAGAAAGATGAAAGGGCAGCGCCTAGGCAGAGCTAGAGCTAGAGCTGGGGCTAGAGAGGCAGAGCCAGTCAGCCGGTTTGGTCAAACGACGACAAATACGGCATTGAATGCGCGAGATTGTCTGTCTGTCAAGACTCAACCTGAGACCGGCAAATATCCCCACGGCAAGGCAAGGCAAGGCAAGGGAAGGGAAGGGAAAAGAAAACCAAGAGAAAAGAAAAGCGGTTCGACACGTGAGAAAGTGCTGACCGAGGCGATCAACAAGCCCTTCCTGGACTCCCTGTGCTCAAGGACCCGAGTCCAGGCGCAATTGTCTGCCCGGCGACCAGATGATTGCAAAGTCACAGCCAACCCTGCGGCCAGATAAGAGTCCCGACTACCGATTTATCGCATGGCGGGCATGCATGCAAGGTGGGCATCATCTCGTCGCGTGGGTGTCGTCGTCGTCGTCGTCGTCGTCGTCGTCGTCGTCGGCGTTGGCGTTGGCGTCGTCTTCTCCTGAATACGTACAGGAGTCGTGCGCCATCAGCAACCGTGGTGCAAGGCGCGATCTATGCTTGATCCGTCGCTTGGTTCTGCCAGCCAGATGACGGAAGCTCGTTCTCTTTGCCCGTACCGTAGACAAGCGTAGGCTCCTCCATCATCCCAACTTTGCCTGCTGGCCAATCGTTGATCCCGGTAGCACACCGTTGCTGTCAAGTTCCACACTGGTCCCCTCCCATGCCCCATCTCACGGGCTGAGGAAGCGGTTCTTGGCCTGGGAGTGCTCAGAACCCTGCCTGGCACGGGCGAGGATGGATACCTCTCTCAGCCCCATGCGTCATCAGGGTTCGGGCGTCTCTGCTACAGTTGACTTGGAACGAGAAGCAAAAAATAATAATGATAATAATAATAAAAGCTGCGTCCGTAGCCCGACGGGTAATGCGTATCTGACACTAAGCCCTGGGCGATATGGTGACCTTTCAGTTCGCATCTCTTCCCGAATTCAATATTTTAATTTAACATATGCGCGAGAAGAAGACCCTACGGGGAGCCAGCAGGCTGGGCTTGCAGCCCGCCCCCGACAGTGGGAGGAGAGAGCGCACGTCGAGATGAGACGAACACATCGCGATGCACTCATGTTTCACAGCGCCAACAACCCTGGCCCCATCTCTGCCATCGTGTAGGCCGGCTAGGTACGAGGCCAGGGGCCCAGCCGCACCACTACACAGCCCATCACCGCATGCACTGCGAGTACCCGCGTTGGAAAGCTGCAGGCCATTGGTGATCCCCATGAAGATCGTGCCAACCCATTGCAGCAGTCGCGGCATGGATCCCGGGAGGCGGAGGTACATGTGGGTGAGGGCGGCCGCTGTACGGATTACCATGGACCATAAGCCGTCGACTGTCCAATGTTGTCTGCACCTCACGGAGCCTCACGCTTAAGGTTAACTCGTCTAATATGCCATTTGCCCGTGTCATACCGCGAACCTGTACCTTGCCATTGCAGGCAACGAACCCAGTCCCCTGTCCTGTCGCGCCTCGGTTCCGGTGATTCAAACCAGCACCCTCCTCAGTCGCACCCTTCGTTGTAAGACTTATTGGGTGTGTGAGTGATTGTTGACGGAGTCACCGGATCGACAGACAGGCACTCATAAGCCCATTCCCCAGTGGGTGTTAAGCTTGCAGGCTGCACGGTAATCAAACCCAGTTATGCCTCGCCGGGTGGAGGACAGGGAGCCATCGTGTGGAGATGCACGGTAAGACGTCTGCCATGAGCTCGATTTCCACGTGGTGCACGGCTCAGGGCATGCGTGCGCCGGACTCTAGGCCCTCCATTTCCTCCTCATTCAGGATAAGAGCTACCCAGCCAAGCCCAGGCCAGGAGCCGAGGGCCGCCGCGCATCGTACCTTGCCCCGACTCTGCGTCCACGACTGGTCGGGGCGTCTGTCTGAGGCAGAAAGGAGACGGACCGCATGCACGGGATCGAGGGCAACAGTCAACATGATGCCTTACCTCAACCTCTCACCAAGAGCCAACAACATGTCTGAGACAGGATTCGCTGGTATATATAGAGACAGCCTAACTTCATCTCCAGCCCGTACTAGCGAGCCCGCCGTCACGAGAGAAAGGGCAGTTGTCACGTCGATGTGCTTTAGCCGGATGCACATTGGTGTTATTCTTGTACCGGTCTGCCTCGTACAGGATCGACTAAAGCAGAGCGTGGATCCAATCATGTAGTCTCATGTCCTTCCCCATTGATTCGAACCATTAAGGCGGCGCCACCTTCTTTAGTTGAGATCGACTTTAATCCACCAGTGGCAGCCCCAAATCTCGTCCCGAAATATCTTCCGTGCACATTTTGGCCTTGGAATCACTCCAACCGAGATTGGCTGCCGTGCTCAGCCCAACAAGGCCATGATCGTTGAAGCGCGTCACACGCCACGGACTCTGTGTGGCGCCCAAGAACGACGCCAAGGAGGACCCCATCCACAGCACATTTGCCCGCACGGATGGCTTCCTCGACTTTCCGGTCCAACCCCTCAACCACACGGGGGCGCGGAGCTGGAGAAGGCTGCGATGTGCTTTGGGGAGCAAATGGTTTGTTTAAGTCGAGGGCATGGGCTGGGAGATGAGAGTGTTGTCCATTGCTTACATGGCCTTGCGTGTGCTTACTCGTCCATGGCAGTTCGGTGACGGATGATACTCTCCACCAGGCAACCCAAACCAGGCTACAAGCTTATCTGATGAACTACCATGTCTTCTTGAGATGAAGTCCACGGAGACTAGCGAGGCCGGCCGCCCCTTATCACCGGCATCGTGGCTTGCAGGATTGAGAGCGACGGCTCGGTCTGTCTGTTTAATCGTCAGGGTCAACTTGGGGTTTCGGCGCCTGATGGTTCGGTTATGCTAGTTACAGACGCCAAGTTAATCACCCGCTGCTATATTCCGACGGTTAGTGACCTAGGCTGGCTTCTGACCTCTACCCATGGTCGGGGCCTCCCTGACATGGTGGCGGGGCCGGCAGACGCCAATGATTGACCCGCTCCTGGCCCCTTGGACAAGACTGGACAGACGAACTGAGTGCTGAGTATCCAAGATTCTGGACCCCATGTCCTCAGTATGCACCAGTCGCATGGGACCTGAGCAAGGCCGTCCTATCTCCAACCTGACTCAGGCAGATATTTGATGAGGGTAGCAACGCAACTCGGCCGGGACTACACACACACACACACACATACACACACACGCACACATATACAACACACCCACATATCCACCTGTGCTGCTTCGCCTCTGCCAGATTGGCAGAGGCCAGGGAAGACAAGGGTGTCGCACAGGTTGCTCTTTTGGTGTGCGATGCAACGTCTAGGTTGCAGGGGTAAAAGAGAAGGAGGAGGGGTGTACATACCAGGATACCCTGTTAAGGTGACAAGGCCCTTGCTTAACCACGCGACGACGTACTCCGTACCTCCAAGGAGGCACTCATCCAGCTGGCGGGCACATGCATGCTTCATGTATTGGACGAGAGAAGGGAGGGGGCGCATGGATCAGGTCCGTGGTTGGGGTCTAGGCGTGCAAAATCATCATTATTGAAGAGAACCGTTGTCACCGGCAAGGTATTGAAGCTTGCGCTTCTTAGGGATAGTTGCGTTGCCCTGGCATGAGGCATGGTTCTTGTTGTTGTTGTCGCCATTGTGTCGCTGCTGTGTGGATTTGTCAGTAGCGACATTTTTCGTCATCTCGCGAGCAATACGATCACATACGTATGCGAAGACGTACGAGCCGCGCCCTTGCTAGACACGTCCTAAACCCCTTGGGACTTTTTTCAACGGCAAAGCTTTGATCTTTGAGTCTCTCGTGAGTCACAACGTCTGGTAGCTAAGCACTAATCGATGCTTCTTCCTAGATCTGTATCTCCATGGAGCATCAGCTCGAAGCCAGCTCTGCCAGCTCTGCATCGAGGGCGTTGAGCATGAGACCTCACGCGACACAATGGGGAGTGCTGATTGGCTGCAGCTGAGGTTCTGCCGTTAGTGCGCCTCTTCTCTTTTGGACAGCAGCAGAGCCGATGGGCTGAAGGCAGACATGTCTTACGAGTGAGCCATGGCGCTCTGTAACGTGGCATCCGGGCTCAGCCTATGGTCTCCGGTCGGGGAACCGACTAGCGCTGGGCAACACTGACTGGCCGAGCCGAGTCTTCGAGACTCATCTTCAGCCCTACGATGCTCTCCTCCCGCCGCAGGTCCCCGACGGTCCCAAGGCCACGGTTCATCAGGGTCCTACGCCGCGATCGAGCCACTGCTTGGTAATCGCTTACACACTGGATGGTGTGTGTCGTGCGATTTTCCCATGCATCTGATGGCAGGTAACGACGTCCAAACAAGCATCGGGAACAAGCTTTAAACGGGCCGAATAGACAGAACGTCTTCCCACACATTCGGGTTTAGGACGCCACCCCCTGGATGCGTCTCTCCACGTCGTAGTTTGCAGGAACTCGATCTGCCGCCTTCGGCTCCGACAATCTTTAATCCATTCTTTATTTTTAAAACAAATTCTCCGGTAGGATGTCTCAATCAATCGCATCGAGCCTTTGTGTATAGATGTCTCTTTCACTTGGGCATTTCAGCCGCCGATGCCGAATTAGGCATCGGTTTCTGGGTTGATACCTAGACCCTGGTACCTCAGAGCTGACATAACAACCAGTGGCACTCAGGTAGCGACTGTCCTGATTGCTCCAAGGTGCACAATGCACAGCATAGGTACCTACATACCACCTTACCTCCCACCTGCCTGTACGTACCTTAGGTAACAACATTTGTATTTTAGGCAACAGCACCACAACCTCAGGAACCAACCAAGGTAGCCTATCCAATGGCCAATGGCCTTGCCTAACACGACCATTGACCATCCGAGGTGCATTTCACCAATGACATCTTCACAATTGACGCACGCATTCCTGATTCTCTGCAACCACAACGATAGATAACCTCATGTCGTCAGCACCGGTCTGACCGCCATCGGCACGGATGAGCCGCCCCGTCGGACCAAGGTCTATGGCTGGAATTGACCCCCAAAGTCGCTTCAAGTTCTAGGTTGCAACTACTTGGTATCTACACACCATCCGAGGTGCACATTTGCCTTGCTCGCATGGCCCAGCCTCTTCCGGGCTGTCCTTGGCCCTCCCTCACGCCGGGAGCATGACGTCGCTGGGACCTTTGGCGAGATGCCACATTCGGGGAAGCATTCGGCTGTACTGTCGATGGCTTCCACACGCCCGTGCCCGGCTCGGGTTGGATTCGTGCAATGGTGGGTTCGATTTGCATTCACGCCGACAGCACAGCCCTGACATCCGAACTTTTGCAATCTACTGTGAACTTAGTTTGAATGGCCCCTTGTGTACTGAACATCTCGCTTCGAGATACAAAGGGTGCTTGTCTACAGGTATAGTTACAGAATTTTGTACAAAGTGACACCGGTCTCGGTGCCTAGCCCATCCCCGGACGACACCACGTAACTAGAACTTGGACATTATCTCCGCCTCGCGCTCTGCCCTTCGCTCCGCAGACCGCTTTTTGAATTGAACCTCAGCCCTGCGCCTCTCGCCACCGTCAATCTTTCGCCCGCGCTGCATTGTCCACATGCCCTCGACTGCGCTGACTATTGATCCACCCTCGTTAGGCAAGGCCTGGACGTAGGGGCCGCTGATTGTGTTCATGCCAAGCACCTTGTAGCCAACCGGTCGAGTCAGCTTTGTAGGAGGCTCCGCGACATCCGCATCTTCGAACGGCACGTTGACTACCCATTTCGAGTCACTAGTGCTTCCTGCAGGTGGCGTCGCAACCTTCAGCAGAGCCTTTCCGTCTTTGACGAATTCAAAGTCTCCTCCAGGTCCAAGGTCGTTCCTTCTGTATCGGTCCAGCCAGTTGAGTAGATAACGACGCCGGCGAGGTGGTTCAATGCCAAGTTCCTTCATTTCGTTGGACCCCAGAGAAAACAGAGACTCCCAGGTTGGGAATTTGGATGCGTGCTTGCTCATGTCGCGACCAATCAAGCTCAAAAATGTCTGGACATCAGGCACGAATGGTTTGGGACTCGGTATCGAAGGCTGGCGTCTCGATTTGTGAAGCCATCGGACCTGGTTCGCGCCCGCAAACTTGGGCGTCGAAGTAAGGAGGCCGACGAGCGGTCGGAGTGACGAGGACGACTTCATTCTGGCTGCACATCAATGTGATCAGTATTTTGATTATCGTCTCTGATAGGTCTTATAGTAGAGAGAATCCTACCTCCTAGACAGGCCTGGGATGTGACCTGACTGTGATACGCGGTCGATGCTTCACGACAGTAGTTTGCAGAGCTTCACCCGAGAAATTTGAGAGCTCAAAATTAGATAAGCAAGGCTGTTGGCTCGGTTAGCGCGACTGATGTCTTGGCGTCTGAGGAATAGTTATCGACTGGTGTTGTCTTATCGGGGTAGTGGGGCTGGATTAGGCTGACATCCCCGAATCAATTCAGAGGCAACTCGCCTTCCATCTTTCATTCCCTTCATCATGCAATCGTCCTGTGGCGTGTTATTTCGCTCATGGGAATCGCCAGATATGCTTGGGAGCCTTCGACCTGGCTCGTGAGATTAGAACGGACACCATTTAATGGCTCCAACACGGCCGACGGCTCGTAAGCCGTGGTTCTGGGGAGCGCCACTGGTGGAAGTTGGATTCGATGGTTTGCGCACTCCGTTTTCCCCGCCGTATTTGACTAAGGTATCTAATTTTCTCCATAGCTTTCTTGCCGGAATCTATTCTAAATCACTTCCGATCGCTACCACTAGATAGTGAATCGCAAAACGATGATCCTCAGCCCTCCTCATCCGACGAACGGTCCGTAAAGCGGCGCAAGATTGATAACTCATTCGTATCCCCAATAGCTATAGCCCAGGGATCGCTTTCTTTTCACGCCGATGCCGAGAGAATGTTTCCGAGGCGAGAAAAACAGTGCATCCCAATGTGGGCGAACATCTCAGCTTTCGTCTTGACAACGGACAGCTTTTCTTGCTTTCGCAAACTAAGTCAAAGCTAGAACGCCTCAAGGCCCGGGTTTCTGTGAAAGACGATGATATTACTGGGAATGTTGGCGCTATCACCGAGGTTGCCGGAGAGAACAGCTCGGCGGCAGGTGCGATTTGGTCCGATGTCGTGCTATTCCTGGAGCAAAGTGGTACAACTGTGACAGCCAAATTCGAATTCCAGCTCTGGTGGAACGATACCCCATCACCTTTCATGCCTTTGAGATCTAGCAAGGAACAAGTTACTAGCAAGACCCTAATCCGTCAATTCTTCCTCGCGGAGAGCCTACCAATGGCTTCAGTGTGCGGTCACCAAGGAATTTTTACGAGGCAGCACACACGCCGTCCAAGGATGACGAGACTCCACTTTCAATTGATGTCCCTGGGCTATATGCGACTCTGTTTCCATACCAGAAAAGGACTTTGCAATGGCTCTTGAATCGAGAGGGGGTTCAATGGTCCTCATCCCAATTGGCGCTTGAAGCCCGGCTGGATGACAGAAACAATTCCTCAAAGTCCGACACCTTGCGTATAGTCAGAGATGAGAACGATAATGAAGTCTACTTGAGTGACGTATTCCAGGCCATCACAAAGGACCCTACCGCCTATCGACAAATTGGACTCGGAGTCAAAGGCGGCATCTTGGCCGAGGAGATGGGCCTTGGCAAAACTCTCGAGATTCTTGGTTTAATTCTCTTGCACACTCGTAACGATTTCGCTCCAGCAACTCCAAATGGGGCAACCTCTGAAACCATTCCCAGCGGTGCGACTTTGATTGTCTCTCCAGAGTCCTTGAGGGCGCAATGGCTGTCGGAAATTACACGGCACGCCCCTGGTCTTCGCGTGAAATACTATGAAGGGTGTAAAAGCTTGGTGAAGAAGCCAACGAGGAACTAGCTGCCGATCTGGCCGGCTTTGACATTGTTATTACCACGTATAGCGTATTGTCGGCCGAAATTCATTTCGCAGCCGAGCCTCCTCAGCGGTCGCGCAGACATGAACGAGTGTATCCACGAACAAAGTCTCCTCTTGTTCAGATATCCTGGTGGAGAGTTTGTTTGGACGAGGCTCAGATGATCGAAAATGGTTTCAGTCAAGCAGCTTCAGTTGCACGGATGATTCCACGTACGAACTCGTGGGGTATCACTGGCACGCCGGTTAGAGACGACGTCAAGGATTTGTTCGGACTTCTGCTATTCCTGCGCTATGAACCATACTGCTCTAATTCCCTCGCATGGCAAGGGCTTCTTGCCGAGGATAAAGGCGCATTTCAACAACTGTTCAATTCGATATCTCTCCGGCACACAAAGGCTATGGTACGCGATGAGATCGACCTACCTCCCCAGAAACGATTTGTGATTAGCATGCCATTTACCGCGGTCGAGGAACAACACTACCAATCCCTTTTCAAGGAAATGGCGGAGGCATGCCAACTCACTGTTGATGGTGGACCAGCCATTGATGACTGGGACGCCCAGGATCATGTTGAAGCCATGAGAACCTGGCTTGATCGACTGAGGCAGACCGCACTGCATCCAGAGGTTGGAGTTTATAACCGTCGCATTCTGGGCCAGAATAGAAACCGACCGATGAGGACGGTCGATGAAGTACTCGATGCCATGCTTGAACAGAGTGAAAGCGCCATCAGAAGTGAAGAGAGAGCATTTCTCTCTACTAAGCTAAC
Organism: Albifimbria verrucaria; assembly: GCA_020081605.1. Lineage (NCBI taxonomy): Eukaryota > Fungi > Ascomycota > Sordariomycetes > Hypocreales > Stachybotryaceae > Albifimbria > Albifimbria verrucaria. The sequence goes on from JAHREC010000062.1 coordinate 1,830,674, forward strand.
GAGAGGGCAGCTTTATGAAAATGGTCCGCGAGTCAAGGAAGCGCTCGCTATCTGGGAAAGTGTGAGGAACGAGACTGCCAAACTGGTCACTGAAGCACGGGACAATGTGAAGGATGCTGCTCGAAAGCAAGGAATTAATCCAGGCCAAGAAGACGATGCTGACTTGAGTGTTTCGGATTCCGACGATGATGACCTGATTGGGTCTGACAAGAAAGAACGTACGTCCGAGCATCGTCGTAGGCTTCGTGGGGCTTTGGAACTACATCACAAAGCTGTGTTTTTCTGCGCCAATGCATACTTTCAAATTTCGGGAGATCCAGAAATGACGGAGCCAGGCTCAGACGAGTTTCAAGGCTTGAAGAAGCTGGAGGAAGAAGGATATGAGGACGCCAAGGTGCTTCGTAGGGAACTCTTGCGTGGGTCCCACGGCAAGGTCAACCGACTCATGAGGATCTTGACCGAAAAGGCCTCCAACCAATCTTTCACGGAAATTCCTGAGCTCGCCATTGACGGAGAGGTTGGTATCGAGACTGGCACCATTGTCAATAGGCTTGAGGCCCTTTATGGGGATTTGAATTCACAAGCAGACCTCCTTGACGAATGGAGGGAGCATGTTGTGCAACTTCTATTGCGGCCCTTGGTTGATGAGGAAGGTGAGGTTGAGACAACCGGCGAAGAACTGATGGACTCGGCCAAAATGCAAGAGGAATTGATGGTCTATGTCCAAGCCCTTCGTGCTGTTATTGCCGATCGTCAAGAGGCAATTACTGGACAGTCCAACGAGTTGGTCAGGTATGAGACGGATACCTCTTTAAGAATGGCCAAGGAGGGTGACGGGCCGGCCCCGAGACCCTTATCGAGTTATTTGGAAAACGAGCCATGATGAAGCCGCAAGTCGTCCGGACGACTATGCGAGGCTCTATTGGCGATTTTCGGAGCTTGCAAACACGCTTAGCACGCGCAACGAAGGACCCGAATCATGAAGCCACGCCTCGTGAACTCATGGAACTCAGAATTGCCTCTAGACAGCTTACAGCCACGCAGTCATCGATCAACGAGCAAAACAAAGCCATCATATCATTGGAGTCTGAAATAGAATCCTTTACCGCGACTATGAATGCTCGACTTGAGTATTACCGCCAGCTGCAAGCCGTCTCCGATTCAGTAAACCCTTACGATGGACCCAAAACCGAAGAAGCTATGTCGAAGCTTCAGAACCTAGAAAACGACAGTTGGCGCAAGTTTTCGTCTGCACAAGCCAAGCACAGATACCGTAAGTTTCAATCTTCCGTATGTGTAAGCACAGAGCTGCGACTGACTTCTCGGTAGTTCTAAACCTCAAGGAGGCTGGCACAAAGTCGAACGAGCCCCGAATGTGCGTGATCTGTCAAATGCCATTTGTTACCGGCGTTTTGACAGTGTGTGGACACCAATTCTGTAAAGAGTGCATGATGTTGTGGTTCAAAGCCCATCATAATTGTCCTGTTTGCAAACGAGCTTTGAAAATGTCCAATCTGCACGACATCACTATCAAGCCTCAGCAGCTGCAAGTTCACAGCGATGAGTCACGTCATGAGCAGGCAGACCAAGCTGAAAGTAGGCAGAGTGGGCGGAATGACACCCGAAAAACACCATGATATATTCCGAGTTTAACTCTGAGAAACTGGAAGAGATCAAGAACGTTGAGCTTAGTGGGCCATCATTCACTACCAAAGTCGACACGTTGGTACGACACATCCTGTGGCTGAGAGAGTCCGACCCAGGGCCAAATCCATCATCTTCTCACAGTAAGTCAAGCATAGTGCTCAGAATTTACTCGCGAACTATAGCTGATTAGGCTTTCAAAGGTACAAGGATTTTCTAGGTGTACTCCAGAACGCATTCAGACGGTTTCGGATAGGTTACGCCTCAATTGATGAACAAAATGGCATTACGAAATTCAAGAACGATTCCTCTGTCGAATGCTTTCTTCTACATGCCAGAGCTCATTCAAGTGGACTTAATCTTGTCAATGCCAACCACGTATTCTTATGCGAGCCGCTGCTCAATACCGCATTGGAACTACAGGCAATTGCGCGAGTTGACCGGATAGGACAACAGCATGACACGACGGTGTGGCTTTACCTAGTATCAGGTACCGTGGAGGAGTCGATTTATAACCTTTCGGTGCAAAGACGGATGAACCACATGGGGAGAAACCTCCTCAAGGGTAAGTCAAAGGAGTCAACGCCAGAGCTTCTCGACGCGAGCATTGAAGCGGCGAATACGCTGGAGATGGAGCAAGCTGCCTTGACGAAGCTCATGAGCAAAGACAGAACGGCAGGGGAGGTGGTGGACAAGAGCGATCTGTGGCAGTGCCTCTTTGGTCATGTAAATAACGACGTGGGCCAGCAACCAGAGCGCGACAAGCGCTTGCAGGAGCAAGCAGTCATGAGCTATCTTGCAGGGAGGCGGCAGAGGGACGACGATGATGTGCCATGTTACGATGCTATGTGGAACGATGAGCTGGCGCAAAGGAGTTGGCTGCGCTGGCTGATTTGGACCAGGGAGGGGGTTAGTATTACACGAATAGGGTCCCATTCCGGGTGACGAGCTACTTTGGCCTCATGGTGTGAATAGACCAATGTCGAATTATGAACATGTCATTTGTATTCACTTGTCGCACCCTCAAAATAAAGTATCGAACCGCGGCTGTTGTGAAACGCTTGGGCACTAACAAGACCAAAGAGGTGGTGTAGCGCGCACTACCCAATTGAGACAGCTTACTGAGTTAGGCAAGGTATGTACTAACGTTGTGTACCTTGAGGGAGGGGGAAGGAAGGGAAGGGAAGGAAGGTAAGGGTAGGTTTGGGAGCTTCCTTCCCACAAAACCGGTAGCTTCCCTTGCTCACCCTTGTGTCTTTTCATTAATTAATGAGGTGCTGTTCCTACCTGTTAGTACCTATTAGTACGGTACCTGCTAACAGTACTTCTGTAACGGCAACGGTATATGTAACATGTAATCTTCAGTAAGGCCAGATTTCAACCCGCCACACCACGCCAATCCACAATTTCCCCAAGCACAGCGAAGCACAAGCACCAGCACCAGCACCAGCACCAGCACCAGCCACCATCATCGGCGTCCACCATCCCCAATTCACCTCCTCTCCTCCTCTCTCCTCCTCCAACTTCTTCCATCTTCTATCTTCCCACTCCTCCCTCCTTCTCCCCCTCCCCTCTCCCTCTTCTCCATCGTCCCTCTCCTCTGGCTCCTGGTTACACGCTTTACTTCGCCCGTCATGTTCATCAAGCCGTCTCTCCTCGCCGTCCTGGCCCTGCAGGTCTTTGGCGTCATCGCTCAGGTATGTCTGCCCATCTGTCCATCCGGACCGCGAATCCAGCGCTCTCCCCAGGAGCTCCATCTGTGCATCAATCGCAGGGGTTGCGACCATAGCTCTTCGCGCACCTCACGTGCTCACGCAATTGACGCGCAAGAGCCATTGATCCCAAGCTCCTTTCTCCGCCGTCGCTGACTCGAAGCTTCCTCAGGATGATGCTGCTGCCCAGCCTGAACAGCCCGTCTTCAACCCCGCCGAGGCTGCACACATTGAGGCCGACGTCAAGACCACCTTCCCCGATGCCGACATCTTTGGCGTCAAGCTCGTCAACGGCCGCCCCACGAAGGCCCTCGTCGAGGTCGTCAACCGTGAGAAGGAGGCCATCCAGCTTGCCCTCATCGCTGGCTCCCTTCACACCACCAAGACTCTGCCCGACGATGCCCCCGCCTACCAGGGCATTCTGCGCAACCTGTCCTCCTCTCAGTACAACCTGCGTATCGAGCCCGGCGAGACAAAGTCCGTTCCTTTTGCCTTTGCCCAAGATCTGCTGCCCCAGGATGTCCGCGTCCGTCTCTTCGCCGTCCTCATGAGCGACAAGGGTGCCATTCTCCAGGTCGAGGCCTACAACGACACCGCCGCCATTGTTGACCCCCGTCAGCCTCTTGGATCCCCAGATGTACGTCTGCTTCTCGCTGTGTCTAGTCCTATGCGCCTTTTCTTTCTCCCTGTCAACTCGCCGCTAATCTCGCCTATTTAGCATCTTCCTCTACCTGTTCCTGTCCGCCGCCTTCTCTGGTCTCCTCTTCTTCGTCTACAAGACCTGGATCGAGGCTCTGTTCCCCAGGCCAAGCGTACCAAGGCCCCCAAGAAGGTCAAGAAGGTCGCCGACCCTGACGCCGCTCTGTCCGGCTCCGAGTCCACTGTTGCTGTTGCCACTGGCAGCTACGACGAGAGCTGGATCCCTGACCACCACATCAACCGCCCCACCGCCAAGCGAGTCAAGTCGACCGCCAGCAAGAAGAAGCTGGTTGAGTAGAATATTCTCGACACGGTTTGGCTTGGGGGTTCTCGGTAACCCTTTTGGTGCGGCTCGAATCTTGCTTTGGAAAGTCACACTTACGTCGCCATTTATTTTGGGTATGATATAACATGACCAACTGGAAATGGCTTGCGGGTCATGCCGCGTGGGAATACACGGATTGGAAGCGTTGTACAACACCATTTAGCAGATAAACAAAAGCATCTGACTTGTACCAAAACAGTCGTTCTTTGGCATTACATGAGTCCACATCAACTTGATTGGAAGAGAAATGCATTGTGTGACAAAATCTATGAGCGTAGGCTGTTGTTTTCATGCATGCGTGTCCTGAACAAGCTTATTGAAACCCGAAAAGAAACCGCTTGGAAAGTCGACAATTGTTAACCAAGCTATGCTATGGTATCGCTACCTCGTACAGAATACAGGCTCCTGGGTATGCACCGGCCAGATTCAACAGTAACCCAACGACTCGTTAATACCCACTTCAACAGCTGCAACTCCTAGCCCTACCGATCAAACCATCTGGTTTCGTTTCCATGAAAGAACTCCCTTACGCCGGATCATCTTGAACGCCACCATCATCATCGCCCCTTGCTTTTGTTGCTCTTCTCCATGTCTTCGGCCAATTTCTTGAGGCAAAGGGATACACTCTCTTCCAAGTTCTAGCTCATGTCCATCGTGTCCCACTGATCAAACATGTCCATATTACCGCTCAGTCCGTAAAGGTCCGCATCGCCACTTGGGTCGAGACCTCCACCATTGCCGGACGGACCGCCCAAGCCAAGGTCGCCAGACACACCTCCCATTCCCATGTCCAGTCCCACCGTGTCGACGCCCATGGGGTCGTCTGGCACGTCAGTCGTCGCCATGGCGTCGGCCAGGGCGCCAGCGTCACCGCCAACCCCTAGACCCAGTGACATGTCTGCCTCTTGGAGCATGGCTTGTGGCTGAGGCATCACCATGAGGGCCTCTACTCTTCTGTGCAGGCGAACAACGATTTCTGCCAGCTCCGCATCTTTCTTCTGTATTTTTTACAATCCTCCGCTTCCACCTTTAGCGCTTCACGTAATGTCGCCCGTCGTTGTAAGGGTGGCGGCATATTTCCATTCTCATCGAGCAGGTTCGTACCGACTGGGCGGTCAACGTTCAAGTCCGGCGCACAAATAATCGCGGAGGCAACATCATAGACGATGCTTACGCTTCCGGCATTTGATTGCTGCCGGATCTCCTCGAGGATGACCCTCAGCAACTGCTTCGCACCCATCATCTTGCAGGCCACCAAGATTTGTCTATGCGTGTAAGATGGTACTGAGTAGTTCACATCGGGATGTAAACCCCAATTCACCAAGGCATTGATCTGGTGCTTCATAGCTCCCGCAAGTCCTGTATTTCCGGCTGTTCCCATCCAGGTCTCTAGCTCGTTCATATCCACCCCTCCTGTCCGCCTTGACAACGGCAGGCTATCGTTCAAGGCTTGCAGAAGAGGTTCGACATCTTGATTCTTAGGGTTGCGTCCTTGGTACGTGCGAAGGGAGCGTTCCAGTGGCTTCGCAATAAGATTCTTTACCGACGTCAACATTGTGCTTGCTTCCCTGAAATGGAATTAGGCAAGAGAATCAGTTGTAGAATTTTGATGATCGATTTTTGTTCCGGTTTGTCAACCCAGAGATCTTCTGCTAGGAATCTAATGGCAGGTACCAAAGATGGTAGCAAGAATGTATCGACCAAATCTGTACACCGCGTTAGCAAACATATCTATACGCCAATGGATTCATGGACCTACACTCAACGCCGCTCTTAAGGTTCTCATCGTTGAGGTGTCCAGCACTGTATCCAATTACTGTTTGACTAAAGAGAGTCGCAATGAGAAGATAGAAATTCTGCGGAGGACATGATGACATTAGCTCATCACCTAGGCCACCGGCCTCGCTGTTATACAACCCCTGAATCCACCCTTCCAGGTTGGTGTTCTCTTGCGCCGTCAAATTCTCCAGGGATCGGGGAATGTGTGCCCTGTTCAAGATCTTAGCGACATATGAATCAGAGGAGTTAATGCCCATGTCTGCTGCCGAGAGGTTATACCGATAGGCAAACCCTAATACAAGCAGTAGTATGGCTCCGAACTCCTCGTACACTGGCTGGTATTCGCCTTGGTCTTCCTCATAACGCCAATGATCCAAGAGTTGGCAAAGTGGTTCTGTGATGGTGGTCAATTTCTCGAATAAAAGGAGAACATCCAGGGAAAGAGGCTTCTGGACTAATTGGCCACACAGTAGCTTTAGCGACATTGTTTCCTTATTATTACAAAGCTGGCGCATCAACTGTGCACGTCAGCAACCATCAGAGCTAATAGGACGAAGTTTTGGGAACATACCTCGACCAAAGCCTGGCAAACCGCGCCAACGTTACCATCCATCTTATCAAGTTCCTTGACAAGACCCTGGATCTTCTCAGGGTCAGATAAGCAGTTCTGGACAAGTTTGTCTTTGGAGTATTTCTCGCGGGATGGCTCGTAGGACATGGAAATTTCTCCCAATATCCTCTCCACGTGTTCTCGTTCAACAAGACCGTGGAGAGCACAAGCCGCGCAAAATTCTTCTCGCACGCTCTCTGTGTAAGGGTTGTTGTACCGCGATTCATCAAACATAAGGGATGCAGTTGGAAAGACGCTAGTATCAACCTGATTTAATGCTGTTGTAATGCAGAATTCGGCTGTGGTGGTCGAGAACTCGGGAGGGCATAGTTGACGAAGAAGCAAAGGAAGCCTGTTGATCAGGTAGGACCTTAGAAGGTGAGCATCTTTAGGAGCTTCATTCCTGAAAACCGAGTTGGCCAGGACGTCGAATGAGGCTACAATCAGATCGATTGCGCTCGATTGCGTGTCGCCCTATATTCGTCAGCGCGAATTAACATCAGCAGTGTTGCTAAACACACCTGATAGCGGTTGTTGAGATATGAGAAGAGAGCTGTATCGTCCAGCAACGGACGGCCAACGAGCTGAGCTCAACGTTAGCATTAAATTCTGGCTTGGAAAACATCTTGACCTACCGCCGCGTTCAAATATATATATAGCCCTGAGCGTGTATTGGAGATGGGGATATCAGGGATAACGAAGTTATTTAGGCCGACAGTCGAATCCAGCAATTCATCCATGGCGGCGTTATCTGCCTGGTTCTTCTTCTCAGAGGGATCGAGCTCCGCGAGTGTGTCGGTACGAAAAGCTCAAGCTTGCCAACCGCGATCTCAAATTGCGGAGCAGGCTGGAGCGTCGGGATAAAGTCGGCCAGGCTGGCAGATAGCCTTCTTCGAACATCTAGATGGGAGACATTAGGCTTCTGCGCGTAGTAATAGGTCGGGAACGAGGAGGACTGAAGGACGTACCTTTAGCTGCAGGCTTGCTGATCGCTTTGAGAAATGCTTGATTATCGACGAGACGTAGCAACAGAGGCACGAAAGCGGCACGAGCGACACCCATCTCCTGCCGTTCCTGCGATTGCTGGAAACCGCCCAGCATGTCCGCTCCAGGGACTGTGGAAGCCGAAGTGAACAAGTTCATCCATTCCGAAATAACCTTGGCAAAGTTCAGGGCGCCTTGCGGATCGCGGAAAGCCGTCCCTTCCACCATCATCTTGATAACGTGGTAGAACATGACCTCCTCGATCCAATATGAATTCCTCCAACGCACCACTTGCTCGTTGGCGGGAGGGTTGGGTAACAGAGCGTGGGAGGAGGAGTATCGAAGCAGAGGCTTGAGGATAGACGCGGCATCGATGTAGCGGCGTTTGCTCAGGTCTTGTACATAGAGCGGGATTCGGGGTCGGGCTGTTGCCCACGCCGGGGCGCGGTCGCAGAAAGAAGTTGGTGATGAACACGGGTGGAAGCGGGTGTTGGGCGAAGACTTGGACGACCAGCCTGCCGAATGGGTCTGCGTCAAGTCGGCGGTCGAAGCATTCTTTGGAGAATTTGGCCCAAGATTGCAGCGATTCGCGTATCGCGGTGGCCGAGTCGCGTCCCTCCATGGCGCAAATGGGAACAGGAACAGTCTATGTTGACGATGGTGGATGGTGGATTCGAATCAAAGAATTGCGCTTCGCTGCGGACCTCTTCTTGCTTCCTAAAGCACTGTCTTAGCTCGTGCAAGTAGAACCATGCATCCCAGCTCTAGTAAGATCGTTTGTTTGAAGGAGAGTCATACCATTGAACGGAGAGGAAGAAGCGTGGTGTCTGAGATGAGATTCCTGGAGCTAAGGCAGGTACCACTGGGTGTTATCTAGGTTCAGATAAAGGTAACTATCAAGGCATGCACTGTAGGTGGGTCTGCAGCAGCAGAGCAGGCACCTACCCTGGCTTAACGTTATTAGCTCATCCCACCTACCTTACCTCACCTTACCTTACCTTATCCTACAACGACACACCATCCAGCTCTTCAGGACACAACGTCGGAAGTCATGGGATAATCGTAGGAGATAAATGTTGATTCGTGATTATCGACTTCTCTTTACTTGAGCGTATCCAATGGTCGTAGATACGCTTTACTATAAACCATGTACTAATTTGCAGTCCTCTTCCTGCCTCTCATTTAGACCTGGTAACTTATTTGCATAGCTGAAATGGTATTGATGCGGCGGCGTGTGGTAGGTAGGCTCTCGAAGTTATTTTATGAGATGCCAGCTCCACCTATTGCTTTACACAACGAATTCGTCTAAACTGAAGCAATCATAGTACCTGAAAAATTACATTTTCTCATAAAATAAGCCTTGGCTTGCAGTCCATTTGCATACACAGTAAGTATATTTAATGATTAGCGAATAGCCTACCGTAGATGACCTGCCAAAGAACCGTAGCAATATGCACTTGATTACTTTCTATACTCCAGTCTTCAGCGCTGCATCTGCATTTTAACTACAACCTGGATAAAGAACGAGGCTCAAGCATATATCGCCGTTGTTGCCTACAACCAAACATGATGATAATATCGGATCCTCTGTGCTGGATCTCAGGCTCATGCTGTTGGTAGCAGCTTACCCCAGCTTGTAGTCGGTCCAGTGACATATCCAGGAATCAAGTAGACTTGTTTACCAAACGAATAAATGTTGTCATTCCTTGGCCGCTTCTTACTCTGGTTGTCGTTGTCGTCGTCGTCGGCATACCGCTTCAGTAACCACCACAAGCCATGGAAGGATTGCAGCTTGTGTAGATAACGAGTCTGCTGGAACCATCATGATTCACAGTTTGTGGAATGTCTCCCATGACCATTTAATATGCCAATATAGCTGTCATCCTCCTGACTTGCACGATGTTCTACACTCAACTCCTTAGTTCACTCGTAGAACACCAACTGTATAAGAGAAACAAACTATAGGATAAGGGTGGGCATTTGCTTGGGTCGAGAATTAATCATAAAGCAACCTCCGCTATCTCCATATTGGAGGCTCAAATCACATTTTCAAGGCTCTCTTTGTTATCGGCAGTAATCAGAGAAGACAAATAAGAAGCATGTGCATGGGAATTGACCAAATAGATGGGTTTGCACTGAACATGAACTAGTACATTTCCAATGGGGCTGGTGCACGGCCGATGATATTGAAGAGAACCCAAGATTTCGCGCTTTTGCAGTTCTCACGAAAAGCTTGGTTCTTGATAGCATGTATAGGTCGAAGAGTTCTCGGTATTGGGATTCATACATGTCGTCAATTAGACTTGCTGTTTGGCGGCCAATTGTATCACTGTATTCCCCTTCGTTTGCCCAATGCGGTAATTCGTTACCCTAGAGTTGCCATTCCATATCGTTGCGAGATGTGTGCCTCGTTCCAACAAGTGGAATTATGGGACCGTATCTACAGCATGACCTCCAGGGGCTAACATGTCTTGCATGCTCATTGAATGAGGGAGTGTTCTTTCATCCACATATTTCTCTGATCATTGTCGGAACAGCTAACCTACACCATCCCAAGAGACTTGAAGCTGGCTGTCAACAATTACAAAATAACTCGTAATGGCATCCTCGACCCAAATGCAGGACCCTAATAATGCGTGCCAACCAGTAATGATATCGATAATTCGTAATCAACCCACTGGAATATCATGGCTGCCTTGTTCTTCTGATGTCTGCTTGGTCCGAGCTCGCCAAACAAAGTCTTATACAACTCGTCATTTACACGTCGTCAGGATCCGTGCATGGAAATGGTGCAAGACCAACAGGCTCTCCCAACCAAGATTCTCTCGATCCTCGGGAAAATTTAGTCCCTACGTATCGAACCATACAGTACAAGGAACGGTGTTAAGTGGAATAAGCTGGGTTCGCCCTTGAGGAAGCACAGTGTTCCCGTGACAGTGGCACACCTGGCCGTAGGGCCACATCTGGGCACTGGCGATGCTTTGCCACCCCTGGTCTCATTGGCTCAGCATCCCTGGGTTGTTCACGTTTGGCAAGAGAGAAAGCAGGATGGAAAGGGATGGAAACTAGGATTGCTTTAAGACAAACTGATAGAAAAAGTCGTAAAGGGTTCTTAAGGCTCTATACCGATTGGTGGTCATTTCGCTACCTATGCATGATTAATTAGGACACGCGCATATTTGCTGCACCATAATGCATGCAATGCTCAGCTGGGTAAATGTCGGCATTTCCCAGAAAGTGACAGCGTAGGACCGGTTGGTAGGTGTTATGATTCTGGTATGTTGCCAGGTATACACGAGTCAATCCCATCATAGGATGATTCAGCGTAAAGCAACACAATGAATCGCATGTGATTTCAAGCCTTGTTTATTGAATTTGGTAATAATTATGTTTTCAATGGTTGACCAGTTCGAACCGAAATGTGCCGGGTTGGGCGATACACCACCAACAACTAGGCGAGATGACAACCAAGTACAGTTCTTAGCAGCTGACGAATCCCGACGTTGCAGTGACTACGTCAATCTACCGTCACAATACAAATCCCAGCCTGTGGTGTAAAAATTTAAACATCTGCACGATCAGACGAGGAGCAGATTTGATCACGTATCTCAAGCATTTTCGACAATTGTCGCACAAGGATGATTTAAGACTGCAGCAACACCAAGATGTTGTTGGTTAGTGAACCGTATCCGGTTGAGTTGGATAGATGACCTCAGCCCCATGCGGAGCCAGGATTTTTCTTGCATGTGAAAAAGTATAGATGCTCTGACTTTGACAAGCACGACTAGATGGATCATTAGCAAACAGGTGCATCATCCCGGCTGATCCCAATCAGACATTGCAGCGCATATTAAACAATGCTACCATAATAGCAAAAAGGCACACCACCAGCGTGGAACGGGCCGACATTATGAACGATAAAATCGGTAATGTGAGAACCATGGTGAGAAAACGACGACATGCTGACGATGAGGACTCGCGCCGTGCGCAGGCCTACGTGGCAGATCGCGTAAATCTGAAGCTTGGAGAATAGTGGTAGTTCTAGTCCTGTAATGCAGCAATGTTTAGAACGTGGACAGGGCAGATTATTTTCCTTAGCCTCGAGCGTATCTCCGGAATTCAAGATAAGCTCATCTGCATTTCGGGCTGGTCAATCACTTTGGCGAGAGCTAGTGAGACCAGTGCCTTGAGAGATCGTGGAGGCTCGTGATGTTTTGCCTCGTTGATGTCAGAATGATAGCATGGTTACGACATTGTCAAAAAGAACCTCGAAGGGACCTGCATAATGCTCTGTCTTACATACGCAGCTAAACGGCTTCCATTGTTTCGCCTCGCCACTGATGTCTGCCAGAGGCAAACGCTCACCGTGTTTGCTCAAGTGATCGTCGCTTTGCTTCTGCAATTCCCGACAAATTGAAGCTGAAAGGGAAAGGGCAGCTAAACTTGGGAATGCAGTGATGTATGGACTGCCGGGGGAGAGGAGAGAGTGACGCAGAGGCCCCAATATCCCCGTCGCGTCAATCATTGCTTGACGTAGGGGAGGGAGGATGATTGTTGCAGTGGAGGGTCGAGATGATGTCGGCACAAGTTAAAACGGTGGGGTGTGACGGCAGGGGCGAAAGCGTATTATGGCAAATGGATATGTGATGTGATGAAAAACTGTTGACGGTACGAGGGGATGACAGACGGGAAATGAAACTGTGGCCAGATTAGCCACCGTTTTGCAAGGACTCATGCTAGCGGCTCCGTTTTCGGTCAGCGTCTCCACCGTCTGGAGAAGAGCAGGGGAGGGAGCGTGCAGCTGGCTAGCCAGTGACATCACAGCAAACCCGCAAGCTGGTGGTGGCGGGCCAGTGACCTCACACTGGCTCTAATGCGTCCCACATTGGCTGCGCTTCTTGCAGATGTGACGGCGACCGACGCAGGCGAGCCGTCAGCAGCCAGGGGAACTGGCCCTGAATAGGTTATCCGGTTGAGAATCGAAGGAGTGAGAAATTCAAGGGCTGCGGTGGGCGATGATATCACAGCCTCAAGGGCCGGCATCGAGGAGGAGAAAGGACCCGGAGCAGACGAGGGAGTGTTGTCATGGTGCGAGGGGGTCTATGGCCTGAGCTGCCTTGTTGATGTCAGCACTCGGTCGCAGCAGCTGCCCCGGACGTCAGAGTCTAGACTGGTCTCTGAGGAGGGAGAGAGTTGTGTGTGCATGCCTTGGTGAGTGTGTGGATGCACCTAGCTTGTGCAAGGCAATAGATGGGCACCGTTTTCGCTTGGCTGGCTGATAGTCGGTTCTCTCAGGGCCCTCGACGGCTGCATATCTCCTATCTGCGCCGTGGGAAGTCGGACTAGAATGTGGTGAGCCTTGCAACGGCGCGTCGGGAGGGAGGCATGCGAGGCCTTAAGTAAGGCTGGATGGGATTTTTTGGCCGGCATGGGATTCTCGTCATCGAGATCGAGATTTTTGCTGGACATCATGAAGTGCTGGTGATGGGCAATGCCAGGGAAACAAGGAAAATGCCATGTTCTGGCTGCTCCACCCACACACCTGCCTCTGGGCCAAGAACGAGGGACGAGCGGTTGAGGTAGACGGGTACCTGGTCGTGTGGTGGGAGGACCAGGGCGCTGTAGGTACCGGTTGACAGCGAGGGTACCTGCTAAGGCAAAGGCCAGGGCCTTTGCTGCTTACAGCGTCCACTCTAGTGCAGTGCAGCGCGGTACAGCGCAGCGCAGCGCCGTTAGCTACCAGGTACATTGCAGTTGCAGGGAGCCAAGTTTCTTCGGTGAGTCCTCCGGACGGGAAACCCCTGGCCCGGCCTGCTGTCCAAGGTTTCTCCTACTGCATCTCGGACAAATGCCGCCTCTGCGTGCTCTGGAGGAAACATGGCGCCTCAGCTCATGGCAGACGATGCTTCCTCACCCCTGAAGCCGCTCGGGCGCTTCTCCATATTTTCCTGTTTGTTGGCCGAAGCATGGGCCTTTGGGTGAAATCCCATCTTGATTTTTTTCGAGAACTCACGATGCTGCGTTGTTTTGTTTACCGGCGTATCCGTACGAGACAGGAAGAAATGCAATGACGACAGCTGCTCCCTTGCTAGCTCTAATAGGCAGTATAGCAACATTTACCTCTAATCATTTGACCGTATTTGCCTCACCCACGCAGTAAGGTATGCGTAGGTGCCAGCAAAGGATCCTGGAAACGGCCTGCCTTACAGATACTTTGGCTTTGCGCAGCTTGCCCATTTCTCACCGTGTTCGCATCCACCGACGACAAGTGACATCATGTCTGTAAGCCGGCATCATTTCCTCAAATCTCTTTTAGCTTCCCAAGACTGATCCCTGCAAATTGAGAGCCAGCTATGAAGAAGTTAGCTTGCTTGGTTGCATCTAGCAATTTGATGTGGCCCAAGAACTAGGGAAAAAGGTCGAGACTTGGACCCTGAAAATTTCCCAGGACCCTGAATGGATCGGGGTTTCGTTTCCCACATGCTGCTGCACGCACCACCCGGCGAGATGCTTGCATATCAAACCTTTCGGGCAACGGAACATGACATTGTAAAGCTGTACTCTAATTGGACCGATATCCCTCACCTGTCTCGACCGTGACCATCGAGGCAAAGGACCTGAAGATTTTGGGCAAGTGGTCCCTGTGTCTTTGCCCACCGAAGCTCAGCGACGAGACGATCACCGTTGGTACCACCCAATGAACATGTGGTAGCCTCAGTTGTCCCCCGCTTCCATACTGTTTCGGATCAGCAGGGTCCTTGCCTCAAGAGTCCTTTGTTATGCCTCTTGTCTCGGTCTCCCTCATCTTATTTCCGTGTCATGCCATCGCTGTACCAAACCATGCCACGTCCCTAGCTTTTGTATCTTCCTGCATAGAAGATTAGCAAGCATACCCCTCCCGACCCATCCGAAGACGATAAGGAGGAAAAAAAAAAAAAACCAAGACTGCAATTTGTTAAGCCTCTTCTTCAACAACCATCCATTGATGATGGATGGGATGGTAGCAACGTAGGTAGGCAGCCACTCATCTCAAACACCAGTCCTTTGTATCGTCATTCAGTTGGTCTGTGGACACTCAGTGGCAATGGACCCTGAGAAAACGGACCCACGAAAACAGCACCCTCCACTTCATCGCCAAAAGAGAGGGGAGGGATCGGCTCTTGCCCACACCCCTTGGGACGGACCTACGCCATATGCTTGCGCTAACACCCCGACAATCACCGCCGATCCCTCTCTCGCTCGTCCTGAGTCTCGACCTGCGCTGCGTCGACGTAAGGTGAGGCAGGGACGTACCATGTTAGCCCAGAAACCTGTAGCACCCCAAGCTTAGCTTTTCCCTTGGCCCCAAGTTAGGTCATGATGGTTGTGCGCCATCCACATCCCTCCCACCCCCGTCACTCCCTCTATCTCCTTGTCTTCGTGCGCCTGTCCGTCCCGTCTCGCTTGGCTTATAAGGACCCTGAATCTCCCACCTTCAGCTCGACATTCTCCTCACACTTGTTTATTCAGCAACATAGATCCATCTGCGTGCATATCTCTTCACAGACTTCCCGAAACGAACCACTTAAGAACTCTTTTACCTCCTCTATTCTTGAAGAAAAGAATCACACCTGAGCACCCAGTACCACTCACTCCTACACACCACCACTCTCACACACAACCGATCTACCTTCATCATGCCTACTCGTCAGGACAACTACTCCATCCACCTCCCCATGTCTGCCCGCCCTCCTCAGAACCTGTCAAGCTACACCCGCTTCATCCACGACCACACCAAGAGGCAGATGGAGGCTTTCGGTGCTGGCTCCCTGAGCCCTCGTCGGGGCGCCATAGCGTCTCCTCGGGAGCACCATCACCAATGGCGTTGCCCCTCCTGTCTACCACGCATAGAGGAAGCCACAGCATCGCCCGTTGACGTCGCCTGAAAACACCAATTTCCATTGACAAGGAACGTTCTCACAATTTCTTGTTTTTTCAAATTGGTTTTCTGACGATGACCTCGATTTCTCAATTGCGTCTCATCACGATGGGTGACATGACATCACCTCCAGCGCTGGAAAGGCGCTGTGGCGAAGTCAAATTGTGGAGGACGGCACTGCGCCCTGCACCCATGCACAGGCGCAAACAAGGCCTGATCAGCGTTGTAAACGTCGCTGCACCTTGTTCCGTTTCAAGCTTGCCCTGTGCGCAAGCTCATCATCATGATTCTCAACTCATGTAACGATTTCAATCAGCCTTTCCTTGTTTTTTACTCCTCGAGCCAGGCAACAGGCACATACGGCGTCAGGTATTGGTGTTTTCCCGCCATGAGAGCACTTGTTTTTCCACTCACGAATATACGCATGGCGTTGGGCATTATGACGGAATTGAGTGCAGTTTCTCTTTGAGCTCTGCACATGAGCATTTTCAGGATTTTTCAGTATCTAGTCGAGCAGTTTGGCGGCGGTGGTAGGTGAAAAGAGTATTTTTCATCACATCTATGGATGCATCGTGATTTCATGTGTTACTGCGCCAGTGAAATCTATTCTTTAAAACTTAATGATGCCTTGCGCGCCGTTGCCCTTGTCACAATTCACATCCGTGAGGTGAAGGTGACTTCTCAAACAGATATTATCTTTGGCAATAATGCACCGTCAATTTCTTCGTCATCCAGTATTCATGAACCCCAACGCCAAACTTCCGTAATGGAAACTAATTCATGCACATATCCCTTATGTCCAGATAACTATTACACCAGTGACGGCTTCTTCTTGATGCCGAGCAGTGCTGAGTGGTCCTTCTTCTTCTTCACAATCCGTTTGAACAATGGGACTGCGTCTTCCTTCACTTCAGGAGCTGCTGAGCCGCTGTTGATGATTGGCGTTGACGCGTCTTCATTTGTCGTCGCTGCTGTCGCCGTGGAATCCGTCCCCAAATCCTCGATAATAATATCGTCCCCAAGTTCAACATCCATTTGTCCCCTGGCTGCAGCAAAGGCTCGCTTCGCAGCCTCATCGTCCTCTCTCTCTTGCTGCAACCGCTCTTCATCCTCGGATCGTACGACGGCGTCTGCAAAATCTACGCCCTCCTTCTCTGAGCGATGTATCCTGGCGTTCCTTTGTCGTATCTCGTCGAGCGCATCTGCAGCTGCCATTTCACGCCTGGCATCTGCGTTCTTCGCCTCTAGATCTGCCATTGCGTTCTTCTCCTCTTCGCCATCAGCCTCGGCTTGCTCCTTTTCCAGCCTATCCAAACGCTGTTCGTCGGTCTCCTCTTCCGCTGCTCGGTTACGCCACGGCTCCATGTTTCGTACCGCGCCTTTGACCATGGCGTAATCTTGATTCTTCGGATCGGTGCGAAATGTTATCTCTGCGCTGCATCGTGTGCATCTAATATGGAACTTATATATCTGAATGTTGAGATACCTCTCTTCGATGTTGGTCTCTTTTCTCTGTGGGACTGTTAGTAGAAGCTCTAAGTGTCTCGCGGTCGATTGGATAACATACGCTGTTGAATTTACGACCCTAAAACAAGCTAATTAGCCAAGTCCGTGAGAAAGGGAAGAAAAGAGGCTCAAAACCTTGTAAATAAACTCTCCGCAAGTTGTGCATCTCATTGAAAACGGCGCCATCAACCGTACGGTCTGGATTTTTGGTCCCGTCTGCTTCGGACCTCGGCGTCGCGTCACCTCCCGCGGATCGAACGTGGGAGGGTAGTATTCTGGCCAACGTGTTAGAGATTTCTTCTTGTTGCCTTGAGTATGCGATAGATACACCGCTGGTAGGAACTTGCCTGAAGAACTTTACGCTCAGACATCGTGACAAGATGTCGTGGTAGTGGTGAATAAAAGGGTTCTGCACCGAAGGTAGTTTGTTTTTAATCGAATGATGTTCGAACTTGGATCCACGCTGCAACCTTCAAGACAAGAAGCACGCGGAAAGGCGAAAATAGCGAGGGTATCGCGAGATTTGGGAGGTTTGAGTATACTTTGGTGTCTTTGGATGCTAACACATGCCGGATAGTTTGGAGGCGAGGCTGTTGGGTGGCGGGAACTGATTAGATAAGCCCCACTGTTTGGTTTACTCAGTGCAAGGCTGACTTTAACCACCACCCTCTTCCCCATCACGACAAGTTGATAACAGAACATCAACCCAACAACAACAATCCTGTGGGCATAATTTGTGATTGAAGCCGCAGCAGGTGGACAATAACTCAGATACTGCTCGAAAACTTCGCCATATATAGTCAAGATGCCTAAAGCTGAGGTTGGCTCGACAAAATACTTGGGCAACAAGCTCAAGTCCAAAGGTCTGCAGCGTCTGCGCTGGTACTGCCAGGCCTGTGAAGTGAGTTGAAGCTTGTTATTCTTCATTTTCTACTGCGGCCAACGTACTAACTATCTTGAAACAACAGAAGCAATGTCGCGATGCCAACGGATTCAAGATGCACACACAGAGCGAAAGCCATGTGAGGCAGATGCTCATGGTCGGCGAGGACCCGAAAAATACATCAACGATTTCAGCAATCAGTTTATGAAAGACTTTCTGCAGCTCCTAAAGACTGGGCACGGTGAAAAACAAGTCCATATGAACAAGTTTTACCAGGAATACATTGCCAACAAGGTCCGTCGTTAATCATTCCAATTCTATAGTGACCGCATACTGATGATAGCAGGAACATATCCACATGAACGCGACAAAATGGCCTTCACTTACAGAATTCGCCAAGCACTTGGGAAGAGAAGGTATATGCAGAGTAGAGGAGAACGAAAAAGGCATTCACATCTCTTGGATCGACAACTCCCCGGACGCATTGCGCCGACAGGATGCGCTTCGGAGAAAAGAGCTACAGGACCAAGGCGATGAGGCCTTGGAGCAGCGCATGATACGGGAACAAATCCGACGAGCGCAGGCAAGTGTCGACAATCGCGAACAGGACGAGGAGAAAGATGAAGAACGGGGTCTGAAGAGGCAGGAGGGAGAAAAGATCACTTTATCTTTCGGTGCCAAACCAGCGGTAACCCAGGACAAGGCTGAGAGCAGCGTCACAAAATCCCTCCACAGGATGGACAGCCCGTGGCCGAAGGCAAAAGTTCAAAAACTTCTGAAAATCTGGATGACTCGACAAAGCCTGATGCGAAGCCCAGCGGCTTTGGCGGCGTCTCCTGAAACTTGGCGCCAAACCGCAGACGAAAAATGTGTTTGCGCAAGCAAAGAAAAATGCTTTGTCGACAGGCTCAAAGAAAAACGTCATAGAGCAGCCGAAGAAGATGAGTGAAGCGGAAAGGATCATGAAGGAAGAGATGGAACGGAAAAGATCGCGAGGGTCGGCAGGATTTGGGATGCCCCTAGCAAAAAACAAAAGTATTAAATAGGCGCAGACTCAACTTGCAACGGCGTGAGAAGAGACTGCGGCTAAGCAAGGCGGGTGGTTGAGCAGACTCGGATTTCATAGCATAGGCGCATTGGGCTCAGGGATAGATACCACGGTTGCTGTATTGATATCATGAATGAAGTTTTTATCACTTTTCCAGTGTTCCCTTGCCATGTAACCACAACGCCCGGTGTCGCTTAAAATCAATGTTTACTATACTGTCGTCGCTCTTCAATCCGCCTCTTCAACCTCGGTACCGTCCCTCCTGTAGATGGTCAATACTCTGTTCTCGACTGAATAACCACCAGAGACAACTCACGGAATGTATTGCACACGGTATTCCTCCTCCAGCGTAGCCCTGACTTCATCTGGGAGCTGCCCAGATACCTTTGTGGCATAGACACCGGGAACGTAGCCGTCGAGACGTTGCCACTTGGCGACCCACGATTTGGAAGGGTCGGATAGGGTGATGAGGCCCTCGAAGACCTGGGAGGTACAGCTCTCGATCTGGTCCGGCGAGCCCGCGAGGTGGAGGAACTCCTCGCAGTTGGGGCATCCTTCGTTACGGAAACGCTGTGTTGCGAAACGAAGAGACGTGTCAGCAGGAAATCATGATCAACTCGGAAGAGCGCAAAGAGGCGATCGATGAGGGAGGTACTGGGAATCGTTGGCAGACGTACGCTGAAGGTCATGACGATGGAGCACACCATACACGCGCGAAGGTAGCGCTGGTGGCTGGGCGGAACGAAGTTGGCGGAGCTCGACATTTTCGAGGTCTGGTTGATGCGAACTGCGAGATGCAACAGCGATGTTGATATCAAAGAGCACGAGGCTGAGGTGCAATGAGGCTGAAGGGGCGTTGCAGAGGCCCCACCAAGGAAGAAGAAGCAAAAAATGGGCCCAGCCAAAACAGGTAACCATCCTACAAAGTTCGTTTCTTATTGCATTTACTGAACAAGAATATGAATAGGATTCAAGCATATCCCACCCTGCCTCTTATATAACTCTTGCGTAACGAAGTTTACACACCAAGCCACCAAATTCTCATCAGTTGTAATTCTGAGCCGGAGACAAGCAAGCACAGCAATGGCCGCCAACAAAGCACGCCTCGAAACGTCGCATGAGATCCTCACCTGTACCATAAAGGCACCGGCCTTTTCTTATGCTCACTTGGAACTGATTACAGACGGGGTGGAGCCCATGCACCTCGACATGCTCCAGGTCAAGTCCTACTGCACGTCTGCGCTGCGCCAGTTCCTCGGCCTCACCGGCGTCGCCATCCCTCTGGATATTCTCAAGGTGGACGGGACGCACTGTTGGGTGCGTGTCCCTCGACAGGACCTGGCCCCTTCACGGCGGCTATCACGGCGTGGAATGGTACGGATGAAGATGGCACGCAATGCCTGCTTCGCGTGAAGCAGGCTTCTGATTGGCTTGGGACCATGGTTGGCACCGATGGCCAGGACCGGCTGTGGAACTCCTGAGAATTCACGATGCTGCAGCAACGCCCGAAAATGATCTACATGGATGTCTAAAAGAATATCGCCGCCAATCACTGCAACAGTCGCCAATCTCCAAACGCCCTAAGGTGTCGCAATGCCAGAAATCAGGATCCCGTGCCTCTACAGCATGTGTTTCTCCATTACAGCTACAATGTTAAAGTCCAGCCTACATTAAGGACGACATGAGAGAGCTCTGGGCATACGCCTAGAGGATGTAACGTTAGCGCAACCCAACCACTGAAGCAGGGTGAGGGCATCGACTTACCATCGGCTTAATGTCTGGATGCGGTACAGCATCGAACTGCTCGAATTGGAGCTTATAATCGGACTTGATGTTGATGTAGGCTCCCTGTTCTCTGTCGAGTCGCAGTATCGCGGAGCGGAGAAGACTAATCGAGGGTGTGTTAGACAGCCGCCAAGTTAATGAATGATTAGAATCAAATTACCTGTAATGCATTTTCCGTCGTGCTGCACCTCGTATCCGTCCATGCGCACTTCGTGACTTCGAATAACGGCTTCGAGACCGTTCTTCTCGCAGAAACGCTTTGTGACGTCTGGGCCGAACTGCATACCAACACCTCTCTTGCTGGGGCCGCGGCCTTCTTCGTCCTGGGGATCAGTCCAGAGCATTTCCATCATCAAGCCGGACTGGCCTGGCTGTCGCTGTCCGTGTCGGTTCAGCTTTCGAATGTCGTCCAAGGTGACGCTGTCATCAGAGAAGAGACCGCCGTGGAGGACCAGGTACTTGTTACCGATCAGCGTTGCCAGCGCTAGTGCTGAGAAACTCTCGGAGAACAGCTTGAAAACTCTAGAGGCAATGGTTAATGGTGATTGTCCCTAGCAAACGGGGCCGTTGGATCGAATTACCTCTCGTTGTACTTGGCCTTGCACTCTCCTTCGAAACCGTAGACACGGTTCATATCATCCGTCTCGTGGTTACCACGGTTGAGGAAGAAGCCGTTAGGACGCAGCCACTTGTAGGCGTAGAGCAGCAGAGCAATCTCGGTTGACCAAGAACCTCGGTCAACGAAATCACCGTTGAACAAGTACCAGTGCTTATCGCTGGGCTTGCCGTTACGTCGGAAGAGCTCCATAAGATCAAAGTATTGGCCTGTTAAAAGATCAGCAGCCGCTAGTTGCCAGTTTCAAGACACCAACATACCATGGGTGTCACCACAGACGGTCAATTGGACATCGTCAGGAACCTTCACTTCGACCATTGTCGGCTCATCGTAGACAATCTTCTTCACGGCGAGGATGATCTGGTAGACGTATTTGCGATGGATCTTCTTGCCAGTCTTGAACCTCTCCATCATATCGTCTATAAACTCTTGCGTCATCTCGTTCTCAAGTCGCACACCGTCGTATTCGGGCTCGACAAGTATGGAGTCTAGATCCAGGCCTTCGGCGGCAGAGGGCTCGTCTCCCAGCTCGATGGCGGCAAAGAAGGCCAACTGGCGCACGATCTTCTTGCATTCCTCGAGCTTGAGCCTGGCATCCTTGTTGTTGGGATCGAGCTTGACACACTCCTTAAAGTCATCGATGGCCTCCTTGGGCCTCAGGATCGCGGTACGGGCCAGTCCACGGCGGTAGTAGGCCTGCGCAAGACAGGAAGAGGGTCGGTTTAGCGGCAAGAAGACGGCGCAAGGGCGCAAGAGGACTGCTCACCTTGACGAGTTTCGGGTTCAGCTCGATCGCCTTGGTAGCATCGGAAACGGCGTATCCGTAGGCTTCCGACTTGATGTATGCCTATGGCGCCGGGAAGCGACAGAAGTTAGTCACACGACCACAAGCAAGCAGCCGACGGCTGTGATTTCGAGACGTCTACAGACCTGTGCGCGGTTGGTATAGAAAGTGGGCTCTTTGTCGTTCAGCTCGATCGCCTTGGTGTAGAAGTCGATGGCGGAAGGCCAGTCGCCGGCGGCGAAGGCCTTGTTGCCCTTGTTCTTGAGGTCAACGGCTTCCTGCGACATGATGAGGGTTGACCGGAGCGGGCACGCGAGGGGAGTTGGAGGTGATCGCGAGGTGGAATAGGGATCGGGTCGTGGCTTCTAGCCTAAGTCTTGAATCATACGGGTTCGCAATGGTCTGTAGGAATAGGCGATACGTGGCTAGTTCCTAAATATGCAGAGGCGGCGATGTTGAAGCCTCAAGCGACCCTCGTTGAAGATATTGGAGACTTTCGGCTTTGGAGGGGGCGAATAGAGGTAGCGGGACTGCCAAGTGCCATGTGCGGAGTGGATGCTGCTGGAAACAGCGGTTGTCGGTGGGGACAGTCCCGAGCCAGAAGGCCTGGCACTGCTGCAATCGGTACCTGGATAGGCCTGGCGTTACCGGTGGATTCAGCACGTACCTACTGGAGGCGACACAAAGCTTCTGTGAGCCCCCACTTTCGTTCGCCGTGCTGGTCCTGGGTGGTACTGGGCCAGCGACATGTTTGCTTCTACACCATGCCAAACTGCATGTTGCCTAACATCCTAGCTGTTTATCCATGCTCTGTGTGATGTTTGAGAACTCACCTGTAACGTCGACATCTTTCTGCATGCAGACAGAGACTCGCTAGCACTGTCAACCTCTTTGGCGCTGGCGCCTGCGCCTAAGCCTGCGACTGGGTCTTTCTTCTCTGTCTATCTCTCCACTGAATCGCCTCGTTGCCACGCTCACAATCCTGCACCACCATCACGAGCTCTCAACCTCAACCTCAACCTGGCGCGTCCAGCGCGTTAGTGCGAAGCGCGCAGAAATGGACTTAATGCCGCCGCCGCCTCCAGCCAAGAAGATCAAAGACCAAAACAAGTCTTGGATGAAGACTCGTATACAGAGGCCTTGTCGCACATCATTGCCCGAGATTTCTTCCCAGGCCTCCTTGAGACCGAAATCCAGCAGGAATACCTAGATGCTGTAGAATCCAACGACACCGCATGGATCTCAAGCGCCAGCCGTCGCCTGCAGCATGTCATGACGCCAGGAAGGCGTAAAGCACCCTTACCGGTGGGAGGCTTTGGAGATGGTGGCCGCACACCAAGCACTTATGCTGGCGCAACCCCTTATCAACCGCCGGAAGCACCACCGGGAAGGCGTCCCGGCCAGACATGAACCTGAGCTTGACCAACTTCCAAGCCAAATACACAAGCGAGGACAATGAGAGCTTCTACAAGCTAGTCGATAAACAGAATCAGAAAAAAGCCGACAAATACGCTTGGCTCTGGAGGGAAACAAGCTACCCTCGAAGCAAATGATCAAACAAAGAGAAGTGGAAAACAAGCTATTAGAAACCCGCAGCCTCGTTGACGACGGGTACAAACGAGACAGACTCGCTATCAAAGACGTCTCGGAACGACCTGCACAACCTGACACATGGAACGCTGCTCCGAGAAACGGCCTGATGTTTGAACCGGACGGCGTTGCGGATGGCTCTGTCACGGTGGCACAGAAAGCTGACGAAGCATCCAAGATGGGCCCTAAATCCATCGTGTATGAGAACACAAGGATACCACAGCCACATGTACCGCAAAGGCCGCCATCCCCTACAATGTCGTCTGTTCGGGATGCCATTGCAGGAAGGACACGCCAACAGGACCAAAACTCCAGTGCCGTTGGTGGCGGTGAGACTCAAGGGTGAATGGCTATGCTTTTGTTGATGACGAAGACGATGAACCGGAAATTGTTCTACCACATAAGCCCTTGAACCTCGGTCCAGGCGATGCAGTCAACCCCTTCAAAGTACAAGAGCAAAGAAAGCGGGAGACCCTTCATGAGAGGATGGTAGAGCGAATTGCGAGGTCTAAAAGGAATCGTCAAACAATGGATTTACTGGAAGAGTCGAAGGAACACCAGTTCCAAAGTTTCCAAGCAGCCCCGGGTGACTGGCGATCTTACGCCAGCTGCTCAAAGGCTTTGGAGTAAAATCGGTACACCTACGAGCAGAGATCGAGGCAGCCCTTTTGGCCAAACAACGCCGGCAAGACCACGAGGTTCTCTTCTGAGGAGTGCTATCAGACAAACTCCAAAGTCAGCCAAGTAAATGGGGTTGGGGAGCTTTTGATCAGTTGGATACGCTATGGCATTTATTCGCCTTAACAACGACTGGAAATGTACAACGAAGGTTATGAACACTTTATATGATAGAACTACGAAATACCCTATTTTATTATCTTTTTGAATTTTGGTCTTTTTGGTTTTTTATTCGGAATTGTTCAAACACAATCCCATAGGAGCACCTTGGTTAAGGACGGCTACAATTGACCGTCTCTATAGTCAATGTTGATAAAGACCCCACTAAGTGCATATTCCCGGTACTAGAATGATTTACTACCTGACGTGATGTAAACCGAAGACTCAAGAATTAGAGCTCAGCTCATCGCAAACCTCCAAAGTTCTCAATTGATACGCGCCTATCGCCCAGAGGCATCCAAGTCCTCATGAGGTTCACCGATCTCGCGATCGACCTCGCGGCTGTGCTTAGTGCCTCCCGGTCCGTCGCAGCCAAACATGTCGCACTCAGAGGCCGGCAGCTCGACAACTACTATCGAACCTCGAGTGTGACGAGTGCACTGCGGAATCGACCTGCGCCAGGACCGAAGGAAACTCCTCAGGCTACTCAGAGTCAAGCGGAGCCGATCCAGCCTGAAAACGTCCCTCAGAGCAGCATACAAGGCACCGATAGCGCCACTTCTTCGCCTTCGCCTTTGGAGAACGCATATAAACATGGTGGAAATGATGCTAGCTTAAGCTCAGGAAAGCCGTATGCTGCGAATTTTGGAGGCGCGCCATTGTCTGGGTTTGGAGAGAAGACCGTGGCTCAAGATTTTCCACCGGCTTCGGCGGGCCAAACAGCAAAGCCTACCAAGTCCTCCGAGGAATTGGATCTGCCACAAGGTGTGGACGTCAACATTTTTCATACAACTCGTGGCTCCCAGCTTCTGGATTCGGTACGCAAGCAGAAGGCAGCTGCGGCGTTGAAGGAGCGTCCGCGTCCTGGAGGCCCTGCGAAGGAACATCCATTGCGTCATTGGCCTCCGCCTCGGCCTGCCATCAACGAAGAAGTTCCCCAGTCGCCGCCCGAGCCGATACTGTGAAGGAGATTGAGAAGAAGCCCTCAGCGACTGCAGTTCCAGACACTCCCGAGGTTGCCGCAACCGAAGATTTGAAGTCGACGATTCATCATGATCCGCCCGAAACGACCTTGCCCCCGTCGCAATCGACTAAAGCAGATGATGGTATTGCTCAACTTGCGAAAGATTTGGCTGGAGACGTGGCGCCGTCTAGGCCTGCTTATGAGCTCCGGGAGTCACGGGTTCCTTCATCTCGCTTTGGTCGACTATGGAACTACGGAGGGTTGGCAGCCGGGATGTTGGGAGGTGCCGTAAGCGAGGGCGTCAGCCGGGCTTTTGGAGGAGGTGGCCAAGGTTCTGTTTTCCTTGCAGGCCACAATATGGAGAGACTCGTGGCGAAGCTATCTCAGATGCGTGGCGCCGCCTTGAAATTTGGGCAGATGATGAGCTTCCAAGACTCTAAAATGCTTCCAGGACCTATTCAGGAAGTACTCCAGCGAGTCCAGGATAGGGCCGACTATATGCCAGCATGGCAGCGTGACCAAGTTCTGACGGCGAACCTTGGGGCTGACTGGCGCGAGCTGTTCAGTGAATTTGAGGAAAAGCCCATTGCTGCGGCGTCAATTGGACAAGTGCACAAGGCTAGGCTCAAGTCCAATGGTAACAGAGTTGCGGTCAAAATCCAGTTTCCTGGTGTGGCGGACTCTATCAACTCCGATCTAGATAACCTTGCCATTCTTCTTACGGCATCCAAGCTTCTGCCCAAGGGTCTCTATCTCGACAAGACAATCGCTAACGCCCGCCTCGAGCTTGGTTGGGAGTGTGATTACGAACGAGAAGCTGAGTGTGTGAAGCGTTATAAAGAGCTTCTCAAGGGCGAAGAAGACATCTTCCTCGTTCCGGATGTACACCCGAAGCTTCCGGGAAGCAGGTCCTCACAATGGACTTCATGGACGGCATCGGCGTGACGCGCATTCAGTCTTTTACCCAAGAGCAGCGTGATTGGATCGGAACGCAGCTCCTCCGACTCAGTATCAGAGAGATTACGGAGTTCAAGTTCATGCAGACCGATCCCAACTGGACCAACTTCCTCTACAATGCCAGCATTAACAAGCTGGAGCTACTGGATTTTGGCGCATCTCGTGAGTTCCCGAGGAGTTCGTCACGACCTACACGAGGTTGCTTGAAGCTGCATCGCGCTCGGATAGAGAAACGGTCAAGGTCCTGTCCGAAGAGCTGGGCTACCTTACTGGCCATGAGAGCAAGACCATGTTGGACGCGCATATACAGTCTGTCCTGACACTCGCCGAGCCGTTCATGGTGACGGCGCCTGAGATATACGACTTTAAGGACCAAACAATCACGGAGCGGGTCAAGGCCCTCATTCCCGTGATGCTCCAGGAGCGTCTTGCGCCGCCGCCGGAAGAAACGTACAGTCTTCACCGAAAGCTGAGCGGCGCGTTCTTACTCTGCGCAAAGCTGGGCAGCAAAGTACCCTGTCGGCAGCTGTTCGTCGAAGCGCTGACCAAGACAGGGTATCTTCCACGTAACTCGTAAGCTGGATCTGAAAGTGTAACAACAATGTAAGATACATAAGCATAGAAGGGTTTTCACAGACATGGTTGGAGTTTAAGAGAGAAAAAGCAACATTGACTGGGTTTGGGTATCTTGGGCTCTATGTATCACCCCTCCTTTTTCATCTAGTCATAGCATCTCATCCTCAGTGACGATCCCTAACTCTCTCCATCGAAATCAATTCCTTCTTCTCCTTGGACGCAACCTTCTTCCTCCTGCGCTCGATGGCCTTGTCGACCTGGCCCTTGCTCATGCTCGAGAAGCGGTCCACCAGCATCTGCTTCTTCTGCTCGCTCTTCTTCAGGTAGAAGGGCTGCTTGCCCTGCGCCACAAGAGCCTTCTCCTTCTGGCGATGCTCCTTGATGAGCCTCTCCTCGTCCTCCTTGCGCTTGCGGGCCTTCCTCTTCGACTCCATGGACATGAGCTGGCGCTTGAGCTCCTCCTTGCGACCGGCGTCCTTGGTCTTCTTGATCTGCACGCGCAGATCGGCCATCTCGCTGTCGCGGTACTCGTCGAGGAAGGAATAGGCCTTCTTGACCTTGGCATCGTCGGCGCCACGGCCGCCTATGAGCGGGTCGAAGCGGGGTCGCGGTGCTTACGCTTCGTGTCAGCTATGATTTCGCGGTGCCGTGAGACCGGGCGCTTGAAGTCATTTCTTGCGGCGCGTGCTTGGAGCTTCTGGACGGCTTGTCGGCCTTGGCCTTGCTGGTGCGAGTAGGTGCACCCCTGGTAGACACTTCGGTCGATTCTTCGGTCTTCTGTCGCTTCGCCTTTCGGTCTGAGGGCGCTAGGGTAGCCTGCGCGCGGGCGAGGGCGCCAAAAGACACCGAAGAAAGGTCGATCTTTGGCTTATCGTCCGAATCTGACTCCTCCGACTACGTATGGTTAGCCAATCACCGTGAATGTGTTCAGCTGCAAACAAACCTCAGATCCCGCATCGGAATCCATTTCAGAATCCATCTCCTCCTCTTGGTCAGAGTCGTCATCTCCACCGCCAATTCCTTCCTCGGATGCTGCGTCGTCGCTAGAGAGTTCTTCGTCCGAGTTCACCTCTGGCTCCCATTCATCCTCCCGTCTCGGCCGTACCCGTCTCTCGAGCCCCAACGAAGGAACCTTTCTTTTGGCTGGCATGATTAATAAGTGTAGGCACAGCGAAGCGAAGCGGCAACGATTCGGTATCTTGAGCAGACTCCAGTCCTATAAATTTTGTAGATTTGGATGCTCCCACGTTACTTATCGATAAGACGTCAGTTGGGCTAGTTGCACGTTTAAATGCATATTTCACCATTTCATCAGCTTCTCAAAAGTTTTCCATGCCATTTTTCTGTCTATATGATTATCGATAGGTCTTATCGATTAATGTCGCATTCATTGCGCTTTCCAGAGATGGATATTCATACGACAGTGCTTCGGCCAGGCTTGGTTTGACGCGCCTCATACTGATTGAGTTGTGTTGGAATTTCTCTCATGCTGTCAACGAGGGTCCAAGGTCTGATATGCAGCATTGTCCGCCCAAACCGCGTTAATCGTGTAGCCTACCCTCAGTCCATCTGCGCCCTTTGTACAAGTCGACCCTGGCGCACGCTGAACAAGGATGGCTTGGTGGCTCACAAACATTCTCAATCGTCGTCGTACTCGGACCAACTTGTCAATACACCAATTGTCCTGAGACCATCTTCTTCGTCTTATTCAACGGAGAAACAACCTTTGAGTCACAGCCATCTCAAACTCTAGAACTTGAGGCAAACACGATGCCTAAACCAGAACCTCACTCAGAGCAACAGTATGTCTGTACCTGTACCTTTCTTCAGCCAAACCATATACTGATTCCGATTAGCTCCAATGCACCAAAGGGGATCCCAAAGAAGAAGAAGAAGGGAATAAAAGCCAAGAAGGGACTTCGGCATCTAGTCAAGGTTCAGGCTAATGCCGGTGACCAGAGCGCCGACTCAGTCATGATGACAGAGACGTAGGTATTTTCCAGCATATCAGTATCACAAGTAGCTAACCACCTCACAGAATAAGTGCCAAGACCGTTACCATGGTAAAAAAGAGACACGGGCTACTGTCAAGACCAGTGCCAAGACCTCGAGAGAGAAACGGCACCCTCCAAGCCAGGAATCCGGAGGCATCCCTGAACCCACTGTTCAGTACCTCCTTCAGTCTCATGCGCCATCATCTCCCCTAACAGAACCGCGCCGTATTCTCGTCGTCATGGATCTCAACGGTACACTTCTCTATCGGCCATACAAGCGCCGACCCTTCCACTTTATCGAGCGCCCGCACGCTAAATCATTTCTGAATTACTGCCTCGACAACTTCTATGTCGCCATCTGGTCCTCCGCACGCCCAGACAACGTCGAGAAGATGGTGGAGCGCCTGTTAACACCCCAACAGGTCAAGAAGTGCATCCTAGTCTGGGGCCGCGATAAGTTTGGCTTGTCAGCGGCGGACTACGACAGTCGTGTCCAGTGCTACAAGCGATTAACCCGAATATGGTCTGATCCACAGGTTATAGCATCATTTCCGGCCACTGCACCTGGCGGTCGATGGGATCAGTCAAACACTGTGCTCGTTGACGACTCGCGTGAGAAAGCCAGAAGTGAGCCGCATAACATACTCGAAATACCCGACTTCGCGGGCCTAGCAGGAGAGCCTGCCAACGTGTTACCGCAAGTGCACGACTACATTAATTCACTGTGTTACCAGTCCAACGTCAGTGGCTTCATTAAGGAACATCCTTTCAAGCTTAATCCGGAATACAAATTGGCGTTATAGGTTCATAATAGAATGGACCAAGGACATAGAAACAAAGAAAGGTGGTTGGCGACAGCCGCAGGGAAGAGAGAGAAGCATTAGACACATCACTCGAATACGGCATGGACCCATGACTGGATTAATAGTAGTTTGAATGAATCCTCAGGTGTATTTTTGCGGCGTACCGCTGATTCTATGGATCATCCTCATCCCAAGAAGCTGTAGGGAACACTACGTTCAGAGTCCCTTCCTAGAGTCCTTCTTTAGGCGTAGCTATGCTCGTAATTCATCGTGCCACAAACACGTCAAGCGTGAGCCATCATCATCCCATCATGATTCCCAGTCCGCCTATACCCCCAACCTTTGTCATCATCATCATATTTTTGTTGTTTATTTGAAAACCTTGCCGTCGGCGTGAGCGTACTCCTTGCCGTTGACGGTGGCGGGCTTGTCCCAAGACCACTGAGCCTCAACGAAGGCACGGTCCTCAGGCTTGGTGGGGTCAAGCTTGGTGAACTCGTAGCTCTCATAGTCGGGAGCGACGTCGAAGACGGGGAGGTACTCCTGGCCACGGACGACGAAGGCACCCTGAATGACAGAGTTGTTGTTCTCGCCGTAGACGGAGGCGCAACCGAAGAGGTACTTGCGGGAAGCCTCCAGACGGTTGTTGAAGCCACCGATCAGGTTGTTGGACATGAAAGTCATGGTGAGCTCCTCGTTGTACTTGTAATCAACACGCCACAGGAGTACTCCTCGAAGTTGACGTTCTCCCAGAACCACTTAAGGGCATCAGGGGTCTCCTGGTTGGAGTACTGGCGCTTCCACTCATCAAGAGCGAAGGTAGCGCGGGGAGAAGCTCAAGAGGGTGCTTGGGCTTGGGAGCAGGGGCAGCCTCCTCCTCCTCGGCCTTGGGGCAGCGGCCTTGGGGCAGGAGCCTCCTTCTTGGGGGCAGCCTCCTTCTTGGGAGCAGTGTTGGTCAGGGCAGGGGTGTCAAGAAGGTCGAGCTTGGCGGCAACAGCGGAGTAGATGGGCTGGTTGACAACAGTCTCGTACCAACGGGTGACGTTGGGGTTCTGCTGGCGCCACTTCTTGTCATAGAAGTACTGGAAGCCACGGGTGATGATGCCAGCGGCGAAGAGATCGGCGAGGGTGATACGCTCGCCAACCAGGTAGGTGTTGGAGAGAAGGTGCTCCTCAACAACATCAACGGTCTTCTGAGCAGCCTTGAGGAGTCCTCGACGGCCTTCTTGTTGTAGGGGTCAAGGCCGAGCAGGGGTCGGTAACCGCCAGCGAGCTTGGGGAGGACCTCAGTGTTGAAGTAAGACACCCACTTCAGAATGGAGGCATAGCTAGAGAGGCTGTTAGCTGAGGATCCATGGGAGTATATACATTAGGTAACTTACTCCTGCTTGGTCTTTCCGAGGAGGGTGGTCTTCTCGTTCTGGGAGGTGACTGAGCAAACGTTAGTATCGCTGACGAACAGAGAGCGCGTTTGTAGTAGCAAGAGAAAGCAAGCCAAAAGATCAGAATTTAGACGATATCCACAAAACAAAAGTTTCAGACAGGGATAACTGTATAATGAAAAGCTAGGTCATCACGCAAGGAGGCATTTGCAGTTTGAGCAAATAAAAGGAGGAAGAAAGAGGGGCGATCGCGAAGGGAAAATTTCGACGTACGGTAGATGGCGATAGCGATGCTCTCGGACAGAGCGAAGCCGTCCTCGCCGACGAAGGCGGGGATCTTGCCCAGCTTGTGAGCCTTGAGGTGCTCGGGGTGGGCTTGGCGAAGTCGACCTCAACGAGGTTGAGCTCGAGATCGTTGGCCTTCGCAACCGCCTTGATGGCAGTGGAGCGGGGTTGTCCTGTGGACAAAAGACGATCAGTCCCAGATTCCGGACCTGCAGCGAACGGCGGCATGGCAAGAAATGCTTACCGACTTGGTGAAGAGGGTTCCGAAAGCCATTTTGACAAATTGCTCACTTCGTGGAAAGTAAGGTAGGAAATGTCAAGATGAAGGATGGAGGGGAGAAGGAAATATGTGTCACGGAGAAAATCTTTAAAGCTGCCCCTCATCAAAGGGCTTCTATGGCAACGAGTGGATACGTACTTTTTTTGGCCACTAACTGCAAGTCCCTATATCGTTGGGCGCGCATCGCTTATCACCACGTGACGCTCCGGCTTGCGTGCAGCTCAGATTTTGGGATCGTTTTCGATGCAGCGAGCAATCAAGGGGACATTCCGCAACTCCACGATCACCCTCGACGCTCGGCCAAGATGAAGTCGCTTGGAGGCGGCTTCCGGCCGCTCGTATGCCCTAGGCAGCTACTCCGAACTCAATTGACGCAACCATCGTTGCTGTCTCGATCATGGCAACTCTGGGCTCGAAATCTCAGCACGCAATCGCCTCAACCGAAGCAAGCTACGGACACTCAGGTCTCAATGGAGTCTATCAAGATACCGTTTCAGGGTGTCAATCACGCGCGTGCCGTGCCGGAGAGCGCATCCTACTTCTCCAGAGAGCCTCGCTTCAACGACATGTACCTCCGAATCACCAAGCTTCTGATGAAGTATCACCACCTACCGACACTGCTACCAGGTGATGCACCGCAACTCCCTTGGTCGAAGCTGGACGTTATGCGTGCAGAGCTAGGCGAGCCCATCAAGGCATCACACTATGCAAAAGTCATGCGCGTCGCGAAGCGTCTTAATCTCATCGAAACGTCCTTGCGACCTACCGAGGTCACTCTTGCGCTCGCCGAGTTCACCCGAAAGGTCGACCCATCGCTCAACATCCCCGCCCCCATCACGATTGACAAGTACGGCCGTGCTGTTGGCGTTGGAAAGAGAAAGGCATCAACTGCTCGCGCCTTTGTCGTGGAGGGTACTGGCGAGGTCCTTATCAATGGCAAGCCTCTCAACAAAGCCTTTGGCCGAGTCCACGATCGTGAAAGTGCCTTGTGGGCGTTGACAGCCACACAGAGACTTGACAAGTACAACGTCTGGGCTCTAGTCGAGGGCGGTGGAACCACTGGTCAGGCTGAGGCACTCACGCTGGCCGTCGCGAAAGCCCTGGTGGCACATGAGCCAGCATTAAAGACGGCGCTGCGAAGGGGTAAGTGCATCCTAATTTCCCGGTTCACATATACGTACCGAAAGCTAATTGTCATTACCCAGCCGGATGTATCACGAGGGACCCAAGAACGGTGGAAAGGAAGCATCACGGTCGTCTCAAGGCTCGCAAGAGCCCGACCTGGGTCAAGCGATAAAGGATTTGGAGTCTCGCCCGTTTGGAACGCCCCAAATCATGTGTATGCCGCGCGAGAGGAGTACGAGGGAGCCAGCATCAGCAAGTCTCTACCCTTCGAGTCACATCAATATTGTACAACTACAAAGCCATTGTGTATTTCTAGACCTTGTAGGAATTGGATTCATTTAGATTCACCAGTGAGTGGACCATCTGACCGTCCGGTATGTGACATGGCGTACGACAAGAAAGAGGGAATTTTCATGACCTGCATGAATTGCCCATAATGTCCGTGACATCGTCACGACTCATACAGGAACATGCGAATTGCGGTCCGGGGTTGCCGATAGCCTGGGTCATTAGATATTCAACAGGCGCAGCATGAAGTTGAGCGCTTGCACTAGCGTGCCTATTGGCATACGCCTCTGGGCGTGACCATGTTGGGAAGGCAGTGGCTTAATATTGACTTCCATGCACACCGGGCAAAATCAGCACTCTTGGTGTAGGCGAGCATATCTAGAAACCATGTCCCTGTTGAAAACGTGGCATTAGAACCAACCTCCAGGTCGAACGGGACCGGCTATGGTCCGACCTGTAGGGAGGGTGCGGATGTCTGGATATTACCGATACCGGTAGCATGGCCGGAATGAGAGTACGAGATTGCAAGCCAGCCAAATCACAAGGGTTGATATGAAGGAGTGGTCCGGCGTTCTGTTTGAGGACCGCAGCTGAGGCACTGGCGAGAATGTGGTCCTGGCGTCCTAGTTGTCCGACCAGAAATGGTGCTGGCTGCGAAATTTCGCAAAAATGCCCTGATGCACGGACTGGCCAGAAGTCTTCTAGAATATCGACTAGGCCATTGCCATGGCTGGTGTGTTTCAGTCAACCCCGATCGGGCGAGGATTGGTCGGGTGATGGGGGCTGTCTTATGGAGTCTTTGTGAATATCCCCGACTCAGGGTCTGTAGGGTAGCGATTCATCATAACAGGTTTAAAAATCGACCGCCCATATCAGACACATGGATAGTAACAGAGAATGTGCATTGGGCAACGGGGAGCTTTCCGAAGCCATTTGTCAACGAACCCTGGCAGTTCTATTTTAAATGGGACATCGACGCGGCTGGGTTCTCAGCTCACACAGGACCAGTTTTGAAGATGACGTAGCAAGACAGCTGGATTCGGCAACGACAACTCGTACCGCTCTGGCATGACTCTAGCAAAGCGTAACTGGTCAGTGATGTGCAATCATTTGCATGACCTCGACGCATGTTGCTGCCGACAGGAGCGGCAATGTATACGTATAGTCAAACAGGGTGTTGATTGGCTGTCTCGATATTGACCGGGTGAGGCTGAAGCGGGTGATGCCAACTGCCCGCCAATTCAGCTCGCCGCTGCACTGCTTGTTCCGTCCACTTGGACTCGGCTGTTGAACGACGGCATGTGGTTCCCTGGATTGTTTGGCTGCGGCTGTGCGGCTCATAGAATGCGTGGCGTTGAGAGGGTGGGAGGCAGATTCGGAGCAGCAACGTGTGTGGCCCGTCGTCCGTTGGGACGGGCAACGCAACGATTGGGTCGCGGCTGGCAAGCATCCGAACGGCACTCTATCTCGTGCAGGCTGTTGATGCGCATGGCATGCCCTGCTGGAAAAAAACGGGGGACCCAATCACGATCTCGAGATCGCATCAGCCTTGAAGCGTGCAGAAGTGAGCTAAGACGCATGATCCTTGTGCAGCCCCAGGATGCGCCCCGCCAGGCACCAACGTCGTTGCTTGCAACAGAGCAGCACAGCACAGCACAGGTGGAAGGGCGGGCAGACGGACGGACGGACAGGACAGGAACGGGTCCTACATAGCGGCCGGTAAGGCGACGAGGGGTGGTTTGTTCGAGAACATACGACGCATGAAGAAGCTAGACGAGAAAGTAGAAGTTCTGGCGACGCACTAGACGCAAAACCAACGTTGGCCAACAGGTGCCTGTACCTGTACCTGTCCCCGTTGCAAATGCTAACCAGGCCAAGTGGGTACCTCGAGGAAGTGCTGTGAAATTGAGCCGCTACTTCGGTGTACGGGCAAGGCCGCTGCGCTGATTGGGTACCTCGTCGAGGGCACCCATCTTAGTCCAACACACGTAGTGCCTACCTTAGCACGGTAGCGAGCACTACACCCACTCCCTCCACCCAGTTGTCGCATCTTCTTCTCCACTTGATGAGATGTTGGACGCTCGGATTCATGCGCTGGATAGGCCCAATGCGTACGTGAAGGAAATTCTTGCGTAGCGGGAGACACGTCCTAGGCCGGTGTAGTAGCGGCAACTCGCGAGGATTGCCCGATTGACAAAATCTAAATTCGAAGTGTCTTCGTATCGTTCCCGTCAACCGCTTCAGAGACGTTGCATGAAACTCGGTGAATTTCAGACCAAGCAAGGTAATAAGATTACTAACAACAAGCACCTGCCCCATTGTGTCCCGTACCTGCCCGCTACCTGCTACCTGCTGCCTGCTGCCTTTTACCTCTTACCTCTTACCTCTTACCCTACTTACTTGAATTATGGCTGTCAGCTTGAGGAGGTTGCGCTTGCCTTAGTTAACCTTAGATACCTACCCTGCCTACCTGAATCTCGGGGTCCGGAGTTATTCCGCGATTTGTCAGGCACAGGCACAGGCACAGCCAGCAGGTAAGTAGGTAAGTTGCTACCTGCCTACCTACCTACCTATGGTAGCAGCAGCAATAGCAGCAGTAGTAGCAGCAGCAGCAAGCACCCAGAGCTCTCACCGCACCCGTGAACCGGCCAGCCGCGCGACCTTGTTAAATTTCCTGCTTACTCTGCCTTACTTCGTTTACCAACCAGAAACCCAAGACTTGACATGGTTCAAGGTTCTAACTTCATGACAACGACTCCTCCTTTTCCATAAACCGCGCAGAACCTGGTCTTTGTATCGCTACTTAGGTCCCCGTTTTGTTTTGTTTCTTCCTTGCTCGTCCTCCTTGCCAATCGGTGGCGACACCATGCTGTCGGTTCGCCCTGTTTTGTGCCATTGGGCACCATCGTCTTCAACCCCGGGCGAGTGCCATTACGGGATAATGTAAACTCTCACGGCCCTCCCACGCACTGCGTCTTTGCGGTATCTACCCCGAGCAGAGCTTGGTGCGCTTCCCTAACCCTCGTATATGTTTCATTGGGGGTCTGGTGCTGCACCTCTCTCTTCTCCCCACACCACGCAACGGCACAGTGCCGTTGGTCTTGTGCCGCCGGTGGATTCTCCTTCAATCAGGCGTCGTCAGAAGCAAGGGAACTCCTCACAGGCGATCGCTCATAAGTTAATTGGGCGCTATTGTCCGAGATCCTGCACCTTGTCGTCGACGCGGTGAGGCCCCGCGATAGACTTCTGGGGTTGCGATCAGCTTCGGGCCGCAGGATCAGTGTCAATAACGAAGATCTAGGCCGTTTCGAGGCCGAGCATCCCCGATGCCTTGTCCCAGGGCTGTTCGGCAAGCTCTACCAAATGCGCAGTGACTGGCTCAGCAAACAGCCGCTTCATCCACCGTGGCAGAGAGTGGCCGTCGCCAGGGCGGCTCCTTTTCTTCCTCCGCTTCAGATACCGTTATACGGCCTAGCTGACACACATGGGCTCAATCAGAACCGAGGATCTGCTATGCTATGGTGACGCGCAGCCAGCCTAGGGCCATCAAACCCAATTACGGCTTGTCTCAATCCGGTAAGATTCCATGGGTTTGGGCTGCCTTTGGAGTCGTCCATTCAATCATCCGACACCATTCCAATCCAGGCACGCACCCTGCTATTTCGCACACGGACACCCTCCTCCCCACCACACACACCCTCTGCTCGACCTCTCCCTCCCTCTCTCTCCCCTTGCCCTCCCCAGTAGGGAAATGGGCTGCCGCCACGACACCTCAGACAAGGAACCAGCTTGTCAACCTGAGAAAAGGAAAGGAGGCGAAGAAGAAACCATCATACGGTTGATCCCCGGTGACCAGGATCTCTCTTCGCGGCTTGACATGCCCGCGACCAGGCCAGGGCCAGCGGGCATGTCTTTCCTGGAATTTGATCTACTTCTAGATGTGTGTGAGCTTGGGCTTGGAACTTCAATGCATGGCATCTTTTCATCCACCCCTTCCGTTTCCCTACTTCACACCGTCTCCAAGCCACCTGATGTACCTGAACTTGCTTCACCTAGCAACCCTCGGCCCTCTTTTTTTTTTGTGCTCCTTCATATACGGTAGCACTCTATCCTTGCAAAATCACATCTCTTGGGCTGGAACCTGGGAGGGAGGGAGGGAGGGGGAGGAGGAGACCATCTCTTGGTGGAGGTTATGGAAGATCCCTTGGAAGGGCCCCATCTTTCTGTCTGTATCACTGATGTTTGTCCTTCTCGCGAACCCTCGCAAGCTAGTGGTCACGAGTCACTGAGTCCATCCATTGCGCACCTTGGCCTGCCTTTCGCTTTCCTTCTTGCTGTATTGCTCTGGGCGCCAAACAGCGCCCATGTCTCCAGCTGATACCCAACCTCAACTAGCCAATCTCCAGCTGGCTAAGTTCCTTATGGGAAGGCAAGTTTCAAGCCATTGACGGTGTGTGTCTCGTTCAACTTGAAAGGCCTGTTCCGCCTCATCCTGTGGTGAAGTCCATGCACTACCGGCCTGTACCACTCTTCCAAATTATCGTCAAGTTGAGCGTACGACAAAACACATCCTGTTGGCCGGTGTCATACGTGCTTAATTACAAGGACGGAGGATTCCGCCCAGTCCATCTCTGTCATCGACTGAGATCACCCAGTTGCTTTTGTCATTCCCTCCGGCTGACCTGCTCCGGCTTGCGTCCCATCTCTGACTCGACGCTCTAGCACCCAGTGCAAGAAGTTGCGGTCTACTACCGCCAAGCCATTTGATCTCATCTACGCATTGCTCGCCGGAATCCTAATCTGGGGTTCATGACGACTATCGGGACCCTGGTGCGGCTTGAATCTGGCACCTTCATGCTCGGGGTGCAGTGGTGTGTGGGAACTAACTGGGAGCACTCCCCGTTCACTCGCGACAACGGTTTCTTTATCAACACCCTCACCAACCCACCTCGCCCTACTGGTTTTCTTCTAGCATATGAGCTTGAAAAGCACATTTAGAAAAGCAACCCACCCGTCACTTCTCTCTTCGTCACCCGCCTTTCCGGGCATGAATCGCCCTAAATCTAGCTTTCCACCGAACTTGTCATTAAGGAATCAACCTAGGATTCCCCTGCTACTCAACCCTACCAGTCCCGGCATCTTTCCTGCCTGACCATAAAACCCATTGGGCTGTCCATGATTGTCGCCACATAGCTAAATTCAGCACGTCACCCTACTTTTGCTTCTATCGACAAGAGCATAGTTGATTCAGCCAGACGGGGAACATCCTTCCGAACTTCCAGAACTCCTCAGCTTGTCTATATCAGCCCTGCACGAAAGCAAAGACTTTACGATTCCAGCATCTATCTACTTGGTGAAGGCATCTATCGACTAACTTGCTCTTCTGCGTCGCATCTTGACCACCTCCGGCTTCTTTAATCCCAACACTCTCCAACGTTGTCGGTCACCAAGACCGAGCGGAACCCGTCATCCTGGCCTTACTCTTTCAGAATTCCGCTGCGCTGCCGGCGACACACCGCGTGGCCTCCTCAACGGAGTCCTACCGCGACGAGCCTTCCCGTGGCATGGACGACCTCAGTAGACGCCGGAGACAGAATGAGCAGGGCATTCTCCACGCCGCCAATCCCAGGTTCTCTCTACCGGACCAGTCGCAACAAAGTCGGTCACTAAGCAGCGCCGGCGGCGACAGATACCGTTCGGCGCCGTCAAACACTCAGTCTCCCTCGACGCCCCGAGGAATGGGAGCTTCGGGTAGCTACAGCGGTTACTACCAAGAGCCGACGTCCAACTTCTCAACACCAGCAAACCTGCCAGCCGCAGCGATGCCCTACGGGTCGGACTACAGCCAAGACGCACGGCAGCAACAAGGCTTCGGAGGCTACAACACAGCAACCATGATGTACAACGTCCCTCAAGGGAACACACAAGGTTCTGTATACGACGCACAACAGTTCGGACAGCGGCAGCCATCAACGATGCAGCTGCTTACTCCGGATGTTACCTCGACATACTTTAATTCCGAAACAGCCAGCGGATCAACGCAAGCACTCCCTCGGCGAGCCAAAATGCCAGCAGTTCCACCAATGTATTTCACCAAACGCCGCCATCTATGACCTACGCAAGCAGCAGCATACCAAGCATCGGTGGGATGCAGCAGACTCCTGGCAGCGCAGAGGTTTCCATGACAGAAGAAAACGACTATGCGGATGGGGCCCTGGAGGAGAAATGGGTCAACTATCAACGTCAGCTTGGCACCATATTCCAAGACATTGCGAGCGGGTCGTTGGAGGCCGCGTCTGAGACACTGCTGGGCATCTCTGCATGGTTGCTGACCCAGGTTAAAGACTTAGGTGATTAAAATCCCTTCCTGTCCATATTTAACATTGCATGAGCAGGAGCTAAACCCTTGACAGGCCTCAGCCTAGACGACGCCGGATTGCACGCTGACCGTATCAAACTATGGAACGATTTCAATCATGCCTGGCTAGCATTAGGCCACCGCCAAAGAGAACTGATGTCTTCTGTTCAACAACCGTCGAGAACCCGGCGCCTCATGTCACAAGAAACGATAAAGAAGCTGGGCAATGAACTAATTCGACTCTGTGACGGGATCGAGTGCCACGGGCTTGTTGATTACCAGTACGGGGTGTGGGAAGACCAGATCGAGAGCAGTAAGGAGAACTTGCAAAGTAGGCTATCACTTTTTTGACTGTGCTGACAACCCTGTTTTAGTCCTCGAGGAATGCCTCGATTTATTTGAAGACGAGGCCGACGACAGCGGCAGGTCGCGCTGAGTATGACTTGGAATGAACCCTCTCCCGGCACGAGTCACCCGTACGCGCCGGCGCGTTGCGATTCAACAAGATTATGACAATTTCATCAGCATCGTTTGAAGCTTTATGGGTTATGTCGTAATGCAAAGTGGTGTTGCGGTGGCTTTTTTCTTTTTCCTTTTCTTTTTCTTTCCCTACGACAGTTATCGACGCTTCCATTATGACATTTACGTTTATCCTCTAAAATCTCCCGTCAACCTGGGTACGAGAGAAGCATGGTGTCAGGTTCGTTTTGGGATCCAGGTGTTTGTTGGGTGTGTGCTTTTTCCAACCCCTACAACATCATCCTGTCCGTATGTTCCGCCAGCAGCGGCTTCAACGGATAGCTCGATGAAGGGAGTGTGCGGAAGCAACGGCCGTGAACCGATTCACACCACCTATTGCGAGGTCTGCACGACCCTCCTTGGTCGTTGCTTCCTTCGTCGGCATCTATTGGAACTGGATTGGATATACCCAGGGCTCATTGTCAGCCATATTACCAACACAAGTGGCGTCGAGTAGGTTGGAGTGGCATCAGGCGACAGCGGGAATGGCGTCGATGATGTTTGAGACAAGAGATGGGTGGGTGTGTGGGTGGGTGTATGGCATGTGCTATGACAGAGCAGGGATGCCACCGAGGAGGTGGGCGGGTCTATTTCTTTATTCCTGACCTTTTTTG
The DNA here is from genome assembly GCA_020081605.1 of Albifimbria verrucaria. Classification (NCBI taxonomy): domain Eukaryota; kingdom Fungi; phylum Ascomycota; class Sordariomycetes; order Hypocreales; family Stachybotryaceae; genus Albifimbria; species Albifimbria verrucaria. The sequence continues at coordinate 1,871,539 of JAHREC010000062.1, forward strand.
TAGACTATCACCCCTTTCCCCTGTTGTATATATGTACCTTGTTGTTTATTTTGCATTGTACTTTTAGCTTAGAAGATGATGACAGCGGCGGGATGGGCCCTCACGGGCTCCGGTTGGGATTCGAGCCTGGCCATTTCGGCCAGGTTCAGAGGTTGAATTACTAAGGCGCACGGCCGCAGCATGAAAAGCAAGATAGAAACAAGCAGAAAATGACAGATGAGGCACCACTTCGGTCCCCTGTTGAGACAATGGTTGACGTGAACGGTGAGGCGACAGCTCTACAGGGTGCGGTTGAAGGTTTGCGCCCAATCGGCCGAGCCGTGGAGGATTTACGGGTGTCTAGGGCAGGAAGACAGAGGGCGAGTGAGGCTCCAGGGTTCGGGTGCCGGAGTTTGAGCAAGGGGTTGTTCGGTGATTGCGGATGTCGATCATAGCAGTTTTCTCTATTCTAGATGATGCGGTTGGGCTGAAAGACATGGCGGGTGTCGTCGATAGCACAATCTGATTCGTCTCCGCACTAAAGCACGCATTCGCTGACTGCTGGAGCCGGTCGACGCACGCCGAACATAATCCCTGCAGCAGGGCTTGATACCTGTATAGCTGCACCTGCAGCAATAGCCTTGTGTTGCTGAGCGTGATATGGAGGCTGATATGGAATCCATAGGGGGGCGCAAGATAGAAGTGGTGTCGTACACCAATATTCCGACGGGCCCTGAGATTCGGCGGTGACGACAATCATGCCAAGCCTGGGCTGGAAGAATACCGACCTGAACTATCCCTGCCAAACGACTCCCCGGTTCATTGCTCACGAGGGAGGTCATGCTTTCCCATCCCCGGGCCTTTGGCGGCAGGCCTGCCGGTGGGCCACGGCCGGGCACGCGTGGGCAGAGGATGTGGGATCTTCGGGTAGCCGTAAATCGATGTTCACAGGGATCTGACGGTCGGCCACGGGGCATGGGGCAGGGCGGCTGCGCGGGTGGCTGGCTATCAGCAGACAGGGGTTGTTGTTGGGGAACTGAGCAAGGGCTGGATGGGGCAAGGGAATGTGAAGCTGGTATGAGATACTGAGCAGAACGAGGACCACCACGGGTGAGGATAGTCCCGAGGAGTATTTCACATTGCACAAGATGTGTAAGTCGGGGACGGATGACGAATATCCGAACTCATGGGTCTGCTATTGACGGGAACTGCAGAAACAGACAAGGCGCAACAAGCCACTTGTGTCCGATATAGAGATCCTTAAGCCTTGTCTCGGAGGATTGTAAGAAACAGCGGCCACCGTGTGTCACTGGGCGTTCTTCCATTTCCCGAAACGCAGGTTTGCGATGTCTCACACCAGGTACCTAATCGAGGTCAGGTTATAAGACATCGATCCGTAAGAGGCTGCGGTTGGATCAGTTGACCCAAGGGCCCTTTCGATCTGATAAACCATGGTTCAGTGTCGTAAGTTTGGGAGGATGTAACACGCTTTGACAGAGAGGCGCGCAGGTGACTATGGCTGCTATTCGCAGGGTTTTCATACAGGGTATGGCCGCCCTGTCACACGAGCTGCACATCTTCGCATCACCAGAGGCAATTGGATATGGTTCACAGTAAGGCGACGTGCAGAGACTAGAACCACCCTGCCAACCACACACCAAAGGCTGTCAGTCTATGGTTTCGGTACACCATTAACGGCAAGAGACCCAAAAGAGGAAGCTATGCATTTTATTATTGGAATAAGAGTACACCTTCGGGATCGCAAACTCTCACAACGACAGGGCGCCATGTCGACTGATCGGCCAGGCCCTGGTCCAGCTGCCGTCGTGTGTAGCAGTACTTGTCGGGGCTTTGCTGTTGCCACCACCGTCGTTGGCTGTTAAAGACCCTGTCCAATTTTCGCTTGCGTGAGACATTCCGCAGGCCCAACGGCGGAAGCTGTTCGAACCGAGATGATGTTCAATCGTCGGCACTTTGGAAAGGGTGTCACGATGTTTCGTTTTGCACAGCCCTGCTCTCCTTTGCGACAACACCGAGTCCCGTATGATGCTCGACAGGAAAAGCTGGAACACGCATTGGGGCGGATCCTTTCCGTTACCGGGTTGCCTGCACAGGAAACCCAGCTTCCTTGCGCTGGGCTAGTGGCATACCCGAGGAGCTGGGTGCTGGTAACCAATTGATTTGCGCGCAAGGCGACGGCGACCTCCACGAGGCCTCTTCGCGTGCCCATGCTTGGTAACATGTGCTGGGGATCTGCTCAGGGATGCTGCAGGCCAATCCGAACCCCTGCCCTCCATGTTCAGGCCCATAATACACCCTCCGGTAGTGCGTGTGGTGCTGAGGGGGCCAGAAGATGGTGTTTTGCCGGGTTGGAAGCTGACCCTGCGGGCTGCCCCAGTTCCTTCGATGCATGGCGCAGAGGTTGCCTCTGCTGGACAGCCAACAGGTAGCCTCGTCTTGGATGCGGATCTGGTAGCTTGCCGACTGCCATTCCTCCCTCAGCCAGGGCCTGGGATGGTCGAGCAGATGCCTTGACAAAACCCATGCATCTGCACGGCCGCTAAAGCCAGCCGCACCTGCAGCGTGGGGTAATAATGGATGGGTGCGCTGCAGCCCATCAATCCACGGACTGGCGAGACGAGCGAGTTGAGCCACTCTGATCGGAGATGCAAGCAGGGGCTACAGGGACAGCGCGGAACGATGCGGCGCATCGGGGCTGTGGCTCGTGAAGCGTGCAGCTTCGGGCAAAGACCGCTGACTGCATCAGCCTCGCCTGTGGTCGCATGGCAGCGTTGCAAGCGGGTAAGCAGGGCGAGATGTTTGGTGAAGCTTCAACGTTGCGGTTGTAGGGTAGATGGTTCGATTAGCATTTGTACTTGACAGCCAGAGTCGGGCGGAAATGTAAGAGGTACCTTCCTGGGCACCTAATTGGGTAAATACTTCGTCCATGTACTGCATGTCCATCCACCTACCCTATTGTCATGCTACTCTATGGACGACTTATTGTTTCTGCATCACAACCCTTCCTTTTTCATTGTTCTCACTAGATTATCCGTGCGTGACGTGATCGCAGTGCCAGCCTTTTAGATCAGGCATTAAATGAGCCGAACCTACGAAGCGTCATATTTGACTGATCACGTCGATCATGGCTACAGCAGCCCTGTCTCCCGTTTCTTTTGTAGGACCAGGGCGGCAGTAGCTCACCAACACCGAAACCCGGCACCACCAGCTTCGTTGATATCACCATGTCACACAGATTAGCCTGGATATGATACCTTTATGGTAAAAACTTCACAGAGTTGCCCTGTCTCGGCCCTCCTTTTCAGCCTTACTGCACCACTGCATTAACGGACTTCCAAATCGAGCGCTTGACATCTTCCTCAGAGTAGTTCCACCAACTGTTGTTGGGTCGCATTGCCCATGCCTGGACAACTCGCCTGGGTAGTTCGTCACAGCGGGCTATCTTCCCTGATGTGGAGTGAGAATACAGGAGATGCCATCTCTAAGTTGCTTCTGATGGCCATGCAGAAAGTTCCGCGGAGCTAAAGGAGTATGCAGCGAGTCTCCCTACGTTGGCGTGATGCCTGCCCAAGCCACTCGTCAATACACGCACCTCCCTCTCCTCTCATTGCTAATAAATCAACCGGGATGAACCCCAGGTGATCTGCGTCTCATGTCCAGGTACACTCGCTATCATCAGCTGGTCGTCGTCGCGCGCCAATTACCAGTCTCTTGGGTGCCCTACTGTGTCCCACAAGTTGCCGCCCCGGCCCGCCCCAGCCGGCAGCAGTGTCATCGAGCTCAAGCAAGGAGGATCCATGGAGCATGCTATCCATGTCATAGATTCCTAGGGAACGCCCAGGATTACCTGCAAGACGTACATGACTATTTCTTAACTTCGGATGTGATAGATTTCCCAGCCACTACGTTGGGTGCCCGCACTGGCACATCGACAACTAACAGATGCTCAGCTAGACCCAAACTGATAGAAGGAAACTATACAAGCATGCACCCTGTTGCCCGGCAAATCAGATGTAGCCACGAACAATAAAAAAATAAGCCAGATCCGACTTGTAGTGCTGGTTCGCCGATTTGCCTATTCAACACGTTTTGAAACCAACCTCTTTGGGGTTTGTTGTCGTAAACCACGTTCGAAAAAGCAACATGTACTCTAAAGTAACCCTGTAGGGTGGTGAGGATATGATAGCAAGACCGAATTGTGGATGCTGTTGCACGTCAATGAAAGCCGTGTGCTAAGGACGAGTCGTTAGGTGAATGCATTGCCAAAGTCAGTTGCCGTTTGTTAGTCCACACAAACGATAGCAGCTCGAGCTGTATGTGATCCGGACGCTCACGGCACTGACGGTTACCTACAGGTGGTCAATTTCTCCAAACGTTGCTCCAGGAAAATGTATAAAGCATAGAGTCAATGGAGTAGGGTTTGTACGTGAGCTGGTAATACCAGTCCTCTATAAGGAAGATATGAATCTTGAAATTGGATATATCTTGATCGAACCATTGACACCTGAGGGATCCATTCCCGATTTTCATTATCATGAAAACTAACTTGATCATGCTCATCAATCGCTGCAGTTGGGTTTTGTGCTTTGACGTTTCCTTTATACATATGTGCCAATCTAAAACTGATCTAGACGTATGTTAATGACTGCTCTCGAATAATGTACGGACCGCAACGCGGAACTGAGCCAAGCGAGGATAAAAAACTTACCAAGAGTCATCGCCAAGCTCACGTCCGTGTTCTCGACCATCTTAGTGAACTCCTCAAAGCTGATCTTGCCGTCTTTGTCGAGGTCAGCCTCCATGATGGTCTTGTCAACAATCTGCTGCAGCTGCTGGTCCTTGAGGTTGTTGCCAACCATCATCTTGAGGACGATGAAAAGCTCGCCGTTGCTGATGTAGCCGTCACGGTCAATGTCGTAGACCTTGAAAGCGAAGCGCAGCTTCTGCTCCTTGTTTCCCTTGCTGCTGAAAGCGCTGAGGCCGGAGACAAACTCTTGGAAATCGACGTCACCGCCACCGTCTTCGTCGAAGATGGCAATCATTCTGGTTGCGTTCGGTAAGTGTCAGTCTCGAAAGCGTGGCAATGCATATTCTGTGCTGCCTCAGGGCGGGGCAAGCCTGGGGTTTCGTACCGTGTTGCTAGCGGGTTCGAGGAGATCTGTGGAAGACTGAGGAACTCGTCGCGCTCGATGGTACCGGAGTTGTCCTACAGAAAGGCGTCGAGGTCGAGGGTCAGCCCATTGTCCTAACAGCCGTGTGATGCTCAGGTGCAGCTGGACTTACCTTGTCCAACTTCATGAAGCGCTTCCGTAAGCGATCCACCTCTTCTCTATCGACTAGAAGCAACCAACACATGTCAGTTTAATCGTAGTGAAGGGCCCCAAATGCGCCCAAGCAAGCACAGCCAAAGGGCCCCAAGCGGGGAGGGGCTCACAGTTGGACCCTTGGACAATGGTGTCCATGACGGCGCTGGTGTTGTTGCCCATGGCTTCGTGTTGGCGGAATGCGGACGCCGAGGAGAGCAGCCGCTGATTAGAGAAGCCGATATTGGGTTTATGCGAGGGTAGAGTATCGTCGCCGCGATAAAGCTGTGGTTGTAGCGGGCCTCGGGGTTTAGTTTGCGACGAGGGCGCTTGGCGGGATTGGTAAGTGGGCAAATAAGATGAGGGTTGGCAAGGCTGAGCTTTGGTGTGGGGGTGTACTGCGATACGATATCTGTGCCCAAGATAAGGCAGCATGTAGCTCTCCTCGTGAAAGTGGGTGTAAGGGTACTTCGTTGGCCATCACTCCCCGCGGTAATTCTGCTGAGTGAGACAGCTGCAAGATTGCCTTTACACAGTCTATATAAAGTGCTTACTATGTTACCTATCATACCGGGTTCGAAGAGAAACGATAGATGTACTATTAGCATTTTAAGGTACTTTAGCGCGTTTGCATCGTATTCCTTTTATCATGTTTGAGGCTGCCGTTGTTCGGGTCTTGCACAAGCCTAATATGCGCCACGCATCAGACATGCTGTGGCGTGTGGTTTGAGGCGCTGGATTAGGTTTATCGATAAAGGGGAAAGTCACGAGACAAGCATGCAAACAGCAAAGTCGCCGAAAGCTGCTGCCTACCCTAGGCTGAATGGCTTACCTAACATTATGCTGTTCCCAGATTTGGTGCTAACCTACCCCGTCACTACAGCAAAAGATGGTGGGGTAATTTGGCCGCTGCCGTCGTCATCCATTTTAGGCCGATAACGCAGGCAGCACCCTGTAGCGCTGCGCTGCGTTGGTTTGCAGCGGCCATTCCTCAGGGGCAGCCCAAAGCCCAAATCCAAGGAAAAAAAGGAGGGGTGGTCCGAGCGCCCAGAGGTACCTCCCACGCAATCTTACGTTGCAAAGGTACTTCCCATCAGGTCAAATGTGTCCTTCAACCGTCCCCAAGGTTGCAATCTTCCCCAAACCGCCCTGCACCCGGGTGAAAAATCTTCGCGCGGCAAAACAATCCCAACGTCACCTCATCGAACGCGACAACTGTCCCATCGAAAAGGGCCACCACGACGCCTCTTGCATCTCAAATTTTGCATGAGGCGGTCGTGCATGTCTCGTTTTATGACTTGATCGAATTTTTTGCGGGTTTTCCGCTGGCTTACCGCCTTCCTCCACCACACCGTCACCATGTCTTCCCGCAAGGTTCGGGTCAAGAAGTTGAGTGTGAAGACGGCTCTTCCTGTGCTCAGAGAGGACCAAATCGACCCTTCAGAATACGATGCACTTACTACCGAAAACCAAATCGCGACAGGCGTCGAACAGGCCGAGGAAAATGTGAGTATCTTGAGGCCTCATTCACCCCTTATATCACGTGATGCAACACGTGATATGTCTTAGCATATCGCTTCGGCCTTTCCGCATATCCCACGATATGCCCAATACTCAAAGCCCATGGCTGACATGCATGGCTTTTTTCTAGGAATACCATTTGCAAACAATTCTAAAGGATGCTGGCACCAGCAATGACCAGGAAATTCCTGTCCCGCCTCCCCAGGAGAGCGACACCAACTATGATGAGCTCTACCCAAGTCGTTTTTACATGCCCTCATCGTATATTCGATTCTCCCAAACTGTAGAGGAGTGCATTAGCTGCCAATATGATATGAGCACGGAGGACGCGCAGTTCCTTAGCTCTTATAATGGCAATAATCCAGCGGCAGGTCCTCTTTCTGAGGACGACTTTGAGCGCATCATGGAGGTCTTTGAGGAGACTGCCGCAGAGCAGACTCCTTTCGCCTCGGTGGACAACACTATTGCCGCTTATGACATGATGGTGCCGGCGCTCAACCATCTTGGCTCGCAGTCTATCATGCAACATGCGAAGCCAGTGTATGAGTATTGGATGGCGAGCCGGCAGGCGAAGGGCAACAAGCCTCTGCAGCCGAGCCTAAAGTTCGAAACTCACCAAGAAACTGATGACACAGACCCTTACGTCTGCTTCAGACGTCGCGAGGCCCGGCAAACCAGGAAGACCAGAGCTCGCGATAATAAGGTTGCAGAGACTCTGAAACGTCTTCGTCGTGAGCTTGAGGATGGACGACAGCTCGTCCTTCTGACTTATGAACGTGAAATGATGAAGCGCGAGCTTCTCATCATGGATAGAGCAGTTTTTGAAGAACGAGCTCGACTTAAACAAATCAAACTAAGACTTGGCATCAAGGGCGAAGACGAAGATCTTGTAAATCAGAAGGTATGTGCTCACCTTGTTGCTGTAACTCTTGACTTTGATATTAACCCGGGTTGCAGCCTCAAAAGCGCAAGCCAGCAGAAGCCCCTGCTGTTCAGAGACAACCCGCGCAACAGCGTGGTTATTCCAATCGTCCAGATGGCCGGTCACTTGATGCAGACCTGGTCACGCTGGCAGAGAAATTGGCAGAGAAGGAGAATTTGTTGCGGGTTGATATTGAGACCAAGGTCGCAAACCACCGAAGATGGAACCAAAACCATATAGATCTCACTCGAGATCCATTGTCGCCAGTGAAAGAACAGGGTATGGAGCTCAAGTTCCGCCCGGCGAAGACGCAATACTTGATGACACCACCGGCTTCGGAGTCGTCTGAGTCGATGGATGTTGACGAAGAGGCACCAGAGATGATGCAGGTGGACAAGCCAGAGCATGCAGTATTCCAGTTCTCGGCTGGCTCGGCCCAGGGTGAGCCCCTGCATCTCAACCAACCGGCGTTCCGTCGACGTATTGGTCGCTTGAACCGACTCTGGATTGACCGGAGGGGACTGTCCGTCTCGAAGAGGACGGAGCCCGATGATCAATCTGATCGTTGGAAGTATGATTCCGACGATGAAGACGACGAGCCTCCCGTGTACGAGGTCGACCCGTTCGATACCAGAGCGCTCAGATTTAGATCAACGATCCCGTTGAACCCATACGTCTTTCGAGGACGACCGCCGATTCCGCCCGACGTGGCGAACGGCAACCAAGCCGTAACGCAAAGGCGCTGCAAATGTCACAGACTGCACAGCCTGGACAATCTGCAACACCTCCTCGGGCGCCGTCTGCGAGCATACAAGGCCAGGCGCAGCCCCGACGCCGGCGCAGACGGCAGTAATGAGCCAGGCCCAGACGCAGGCGCAAGCCCAAGTCCAAACCCAGGCACCGATCAAAGCACCGGCACAGGTGCAAGCACAGGCGGCATCATAAAGATGGCGCTTGGTATTATCTCCGACCGCGAAGTGTATGATTTTGATCGACGAGTGTATATACCCTTTTTCTTTGTTTCTCGTTGATCGGATTGAGACGGCGGTGTGGGCGAGAGGCAGAACGCCTGCGGGAGACTGTAGACGAGGTCTCCCGATGTATAGTATATAGCAGCAGCAGTGGGCCAGGCATTGCGTGGAGTTGGGAGTCTGGCGGGAACGGCAAGGCGATGTTGCGAGTGTGGTGCTTTTTGGGAAGCGGGTGGGCTAAATCCTTTAGAAAACTCGACCTGCTTCAGGCTGGGGACAATAAAACATAGTAAAACCTCTTGCATACAAACATTGCTCAGCTGCCAGTGCTTCGTGAACTGCTGAGAGAATAAGGCTTTGTGCGGTGTTTGCTGTCAGGTCCTTAGGCCTGACAGAGGTTCCAGCCATGAGCGGGCAAACCAAGGCCGCCAAGAACCCGCCGGCGCCTCTGTGAGAAGAGGGCGGCGAGGTGCGCAGTGTAGGATTGATGATTGCGAGAGATCTCGGCATGACGCTCGCATGCTCAGGGACATGGTGTAAAGTGGCCGTCAGGGCTGACGTGCCTTGCGAGGTGATGGGTCGAGGCTGTCATGGTGCGTCAGCTCTGCGATAGAGAAGGACCAGGGTCCCGTCAAGGCTGGCGCAGGCTGAGCGCACTAAGCGGGAAGCAAAAGAAACAGGGCCCATGTCGAAGGAGGCGTACGTGAGAGACAAGAAAGACGGGAGACGGGCAAATTGGAAAGGCAGAAAGGGCAGCAAAGGCAGAAATTTGCAGCGAGGATGAGGGAGGATGGGTTCGGAGGAGAGGAGTTGCTGGTGGTGTAGTGTGGTGTGGTGTAGGTCCCGACGTTGGCCAAGGTCCTCCCTCTAGCTTGGCTTTGGTGTGGGCAAAAAGCGGCCGGCAAACCGGGGTTTGTGTGTGCGTGCAGTGTCAGTCAAGGCCAGGCTAGGCCACTAACTAACCCATCCCGCCCACCTGGGTATATCCATGACCACTGCCCACTGCCACTGCCTGGAGACCGGATGGACCCTGAACGTTGCCTTACCTAAGCCCAGCGGACACACAACGACTGCACATGGCAATCCCATGCTGGTGGGAAAAAATGCCCCTCCATGCGCATCTGTACGTAAGAGGAGCTCTAAAGAATGGACCACTTCTGAAAACTCTTTCAAGTGCGGTGCTATATCTCATAGGGTAGAGAGGTGCAATTGCTCGTTGTAATTACAGTACCTCACCAGCGAGGTCTTTACTGTACCTTTTATCAGTAATGTAGCGGCAGCTCCTCATTCAGCCTTTGCGTGTTGCTTCCTTTCTCAGGCTCGATGTCGTCAAAAAAATGGCTTACAATATACTTGATCCACACTGGGCCATTTTTTGACGACATCTCATCTGAACCCCTCCCCACCAAGCACCACCACCACCACCTCACCACTTCCCGTGTAGGCCTTCTTCTCCGACAACGACCTACCTAGCTCGTAAAACCACAAAAATTTCTCCCGCCCACCACCACAACGGCATCTAGCGTCCGCAACCCACCCCAAAGCTGCGACGCCGAGCTGTAACCCACCTCGTCGCTCGAAACCATGGGCTCCAACAAGCAGTCATACATCGCCATCGGCTGCGAGGGCTCTGCCAACAAGCTCGGCATCGGCGTCATCAAGCACTGCTCCGTCTCCGGCACCTCGATCCTGTCCAACCTGCGCCATACCTTCGTCTCCCCGCCCGGCACCGGTTTCCTGCCCAAGGATACCGCCGCCCATCACCGCGCCCACTTCGTTCCTCTCGCGCGCCGCGCCCTCGCCGAGGCTGGTATCACGCCTGATGAGGTGGATTGCGTCTGCTTCACCCAGGGTCCGGGTATGGGTGCCCCACTGACGTCTGTTGCTGTCGGTGCTCGTACTCTCTCCCTGCTTTGGGGCAAGCCTCTCGTCGGCGTCAACCACTGCGTCGGCCATATCGAGATGGGCCGCCACATTACCGGCGCCGAGAACCCCGTCGTGCTATACGTGAGCGGCGGTAACTCTCAGGTCATTGCCTACGCTGAGCAGCGCTACCGCATCTTTGGCGAGACGCTCGACATCGCTGTCGGCAACTGTCTCGATCGTTTTGCGCGAACTCTCGAGATCAGCAACGATCCAGCTCCGGGATACAACATCGAGCAGCTCGCCAAGAAAGGTTCCCGTCTTATAGATCTCCCTTATGCTGTAAAGGGAATGGACTGCTCATTCTCTGGTATCCTGGCCGCTGCCGATGCACTGGCCGCTCAGATGAAAGCTGGCACTGCCGACTTCACTCCCGAAGACCTCTGCTTTAGTTTGCAGGAGACCGTCTTTGCCATGCTCGTCGAGATCACCGAGCGTGCCATGGCCCATGTTGGCAGCAACCAGGTGCTCATCGTCGGCGGTGTTGGCTGCAACGAGCGTTTACAGGAGATGATGGGCGAAATGGCCAAAGAGCGAGGCGGCAGCGTCTTCGCAACAGACGAGAGATTCTGCATCGACAATGGCATCATGATTGCCCACGCCGGTCTTCTTGCTTACGAGACTGGTTTCCGAACGCCCCTCAAGGACACGATATGCACTCAGCGTTTCAGGACCGACGAGGTCTTCGTGAAATGGAGGGATTGAGATGTGTTTCTTTGGAAGACACTTGTGTCACAATCTTCCAGATGAGGCTTTATCCGCCCTCATCGGATGCACTTATCTACATGCTACCATACCTGCCATATTGCAAATCCGGACCACAAGCGGACCATCTTCCATGATTAAATGTCAACTTGGGCTACGTCAGCTGCTCCTTGCAGGGCCAAGCAAAGTGAATCATCCATTTCATTAACCAACATCATCCTCCATATCCGCGCCTTAACCTCAGCCGTCGTCGGCAGAGCTTGGCTTGTAGATGATGGTCGTCACATACTATAAAGAGACATAATTGTCAGAAACAAAACATCGATGGATTGGAATGACAGGAATGGGAGCAGCCTACCTTATTTCTGTATCTTGTCGTTGCTGATACTGCCAGCACATTATTCTTAATGCTGCTTGTGGCCAGATGGTTAAGGACCGTGTGATTGGGCATGTTGAGCACACTGTTGTCGTCCTTCATCAGTACCGCGGCGTTCAAGATGGGCTTTGCGAGGAAGCCAGGCAGTGCCGGAGGCGTAGCCAGCTTATCGATGGCGCCAAGAGCGTTGTGATAGGCGGGTGAGTCTTCGGCCTGGTCGTAGTCGAGCAGGTACTGGGGATTTCAGACCGGTAGCTCTCCGGGGCAACACGGCCTTGCCTCTCGGGGCCTTGGGCTGCTCCTTGGCTTGGGATGGAGTGCGTGCAGGCTGCTTCTCCCCTCAGGCTTGGCAGCAGTGGCTTGGGCCTGCTTTTTAAGGATGTCGTCGGGGCTAACCTCAATATAGTTGACAAGGTTGTTTCCGAAGTCGACCGTCGTTGGAAGATCTGGAGATGTTTGCATGAAGCCATCCACGAGGAAGCGGATATGGTGAGTTCCCGGTAGGATGTGTATGGTGGCAGCAAAGCAGCCGGGCTTGCCCTCTCTGTGCCGTTGTCAGCTTCTTTTCTCCCATATACCATAGCATAGCGTTAGCGAATATGAAAGGGTTTGTCTTACACTGGATGTAGTCGATGTTTCCTGCTCCATTGGAAGATAGTACCTGTGACGTAGACCCTCTCACCGCCTCGCTTCCACTCAATCTTGGTTGGCACGACTGGTCGTGTCTTATCAATCCGGAGCTCTTCAGCATCTTCCTCATCCACCGTCGTCGCGCTCAGCGTAGAGCTTTTCCTCACGATACCGTCTGAGGTCTCGCCAAGCTCGATATCCGGGAGAGGCTCACCCTCCTCAGGAGCAAGAATAGGTGATCCTGGAGTGTGGACTTCCTCCTCGATAGGCAGCGGCAGCCGGGGTGGTCCCCTCAGATACATATCAGTAATGCTGCTGTTCGAGACCAGCTGTGAGTCGATCTGAGAGGCATGGGCGGAGTGATGCGAGCGGAGGGAGGACGACTCCGTAGGGACGTCAACCGGCTTTGAAGGTTCATCCCGTACAAAGGGACGAGAGTCGGCGGCAGCTTTGGCCGGTGAAGAGACTCCGCTACCGTGGGGAGAGCCGCTGAGGAGGAGACGGCGGTAGTGGGCAGGCTCTTGGGTCGGTTTACGACAGTAGAGCCCTGGGCCTGGGCAAGCGAAGCCTCTGGAGGCACGACGGAACGGTGAGTGGTGTGCGCGGCGATGATATTACGAGGCTCGCGGCGGTGATGGCGAGGAGAATCGTGACCCGAGAGCGATCCAGACACCGAACCTGGGGCTGAAGCCGAAGGGCCCTGTGTGGTCGGGGTGGAGGACGAGGCGGGCGTGCCCGACTTGGACGTTGACGATGGATTATTCCCCATTGCGGCGTTCGGTAGTCGTGCAGGAAGGGGTGGAGAAGGGTCGTGGGCTGATTGTCGTGGCAGGTAGATGTTTGAGCGCAGTCCTCGAGATACGTCCCGCGATGGGGTATGTATGCGTCTGGCGGTCTTCTAATATGGAGACACCCAAATGAATGAGTCGACGCCGACCAGTCGCACAGGGTATTTTGTATGCGCTCGCGAAGGCGGTTTGTCTATCGCCTTGGACAGCCGGGGATGTGTTGTTAGTGTCAATTGACACACGCAGCCAGGATGGCTGTGAGCATCGATGCACGCAAAGTCTCGGAGTAAGGACCGGTTGATGACTTGCCCTTGTCGCAATGCCAAGTCGTGACAGTAACCTCGACTATCGAAACCGGATCGGAAGAGGTTGGAGGGAAAGAAAACGGACAACCTACAGCAACACGCCTGAAAACTCCGGTCCCTCTTGGGCGTAGAGCTGGGGTCAATCTGCAGGTTCGCTTCTTGTGTGTTGGAGGGAGAGGTGGGTTTCGTTCCGGATCGAGAGCAAGGAGGGGCACTTGGGTGAGGTGTTCTGCCCAGGCTAGTACACGCTGGGCCACTATGGTACATGTTACAGCACCCAGTCCACAGCAATCATACCTGTCTGTCTGCCTTAGTAATTGAACATCAGGGCCCTGTTCTGAGGAAAGCTATGGGATGTAAAACATTACAAGTAAAAAGCTCCATGGCTTCCATCTGATTTTTTCCCTGGGCCTGTACTAGTCAATATTGATCAGATGCATAGGGGCGAGGATATCTGGTACATGTACCTGAAATTGTGTCAATTGTATGACTTAGTAACTATCACACGTTCAGATGTGTGATGTAGGGTAGGCGTGGACCAGAAGGACGCACACAAAAGGAATAGTCGTAACTTGTAGTCGTAACTTGTCTTTAGTCTAGGGTCCTCTTTCTGGGATCATATACAGAATTACCTCGGGATATTTGTATTATTTATGGCGATGAGTCTCTATTCAATAACCAGGAAAATACTGTTATCTTGTGGCAACGGGAATGGGAGGGAAGAGGGCCAACTATACTCGAGCAAATAGAGTAGGTTCACGATCTGAGGTGATCCTCAGACAAGTAACAGGGCTCGCTTCAACTTGAAGCAATAATCACATAGCTGTCGCTTGTCAGGTGAGTTACTTCTGGGAACTGGTGCAAAGCCAGCTTGGCGACCTTGGGTTATTGATAGCTGGAAGTCCCTGCTCTAATAACCGGAAGGAGATTCCCGTTTATATACTTGGTGTTCTTCCTTGGGGTGAGCCATTAAGTTATCATGTAGCTTCGTAGGGAGCGGCGCTGACGTTCATCGCCGCTTTCTTGATTGGTTGGTTGGTTCTATTTCACACTTTGGTCGAGCCTGAACCGTACTCCACTTATTTCACGTTAATATTGAATGTGTTTAATGATGAGTTCCGTCAGCTGCCTTCCGCCGGAAGCCCGGCATCGCTCGGCTTCCAAGGCTTGTTATGCCATGTGACGCGTTTGCCCTTGGAATTAGTTCGTATTTTAACAGAACTCGCTGCATTGGAGGCCTCCTTCTGCCGCAAATTTGACTTCGCTCGCTTCCCTACACCCCATTCAGAAACTTATCATACCATGTAACGTGTATGCCTTTGACTCAGTTCGTGTATCATAGAACTTGGTGTATGGGCTGCCGCATCTTCCACATCTTGAGACGATGGAGATATGTCTCCTTCATCAGTCATACTACGGATTGATTTAGCCTGCTCCGGACATTCCAGGCATAATGTCTGCATTGGCCGTAACATATCTGTAAGCCTGGCTTGTCTTTTGGCAGCGTAGGCCAATTGCCTCGAGTCCCTGCAACATTCCTTCTTAGATTGATCTAAACTCCATATTTTCATATGTCCTGAGGTCAGTTCTGGCACTTTAAGCCTCCTCAGGGATAGGCACGCAGCTAGAAGGAATAGGCGAGAGAGAAGAAGAAGAAGAAGAAGAAGAAGAAGAAGGAGTGGGCCATAGATAGAAGAGAAGCCAAGGAAATATTAACCAGGGACCCATATGCATAGAAGCGGAGCATAATTCAATGTTGGATGCATGTAATAGAAAGGTTTGTTTTGTTAATTGAAGTCAGGACCCATTCGCCGGAAAGTTTGCTAGGGTTGATTTAATGTTAAATGTACAGAGTGGAAGATCCATCTTTGTGAATTGAATATGGACCAATTAGAATGAGAATTTGAGAAATGATACACGCTTCACCATCTCAAGCCACAAACCATGGGGCATTCTTTCGAGCTCAGAAACAGGTATATATAGATGGGAGGATTCTGTTAGGAATAGATCGATGATCACCAGCAATCAGTAGCATACAGTCGCCGATGCATCTTTATCTTTGTCCGACAAGCCACAAACCACCCCAGCTACCCTACACCTCGCGTGAGGGGTCCGCAATTGTCACAATCCGCACCATTAGTTTCCACTTCACTAGTCTTGAGGAACTGACTAACGGTCTCCCAACGCTACCATGCCTCCAGTGGACCCAAAACGTCGTACCTGGCGAGTCCGAGGTGTGCCTCATGACTTTGACAAGCAAATGCTCAAAGATGTTCTCTGCTCCTATTTCCAAGTTCCGGCGCAGACGGATTCGCCATCCTTCAACGACTCTATGCATATGAGCGGTACTGGGATTTCTGTTCGTACCCTTGCACGCGATATTGGATCCGAAACCCAAATGGCGACAATCCGGTTTACTACACTCCCGAGGTTCTAAAAACCCGAACGAAGGACAGTTGGCTTTAGATGTGAGAAATCCCATGCATGGGCCTGGGGGTGTTGACATTCCCGACGAAGAATATATCTCAATGATAATCGATGACCATTTCATTGGGCTGACTGTTCTTGCATCACCACCACCCACTGAACATGAAGTGACCATAATCAGTGTCCATGGCCTATCTGGGCATGCATATGGATCCTTCATGAAAAAATCCGATGGCAATATGTGGTTGAGTGATCAAGTCCCTAAAGAATATCCCAGGGCCTACGTGATAACCTTTGGTCATAAGATCAGACTGACAAGGACCCATGGCTTTGGCCACTTGGGTGACTATATCGGTGCCTTTTACATAGCTCTGATCCAAGTATTTCGATATCTAGGCGGCAAAGGCATGATTCTTATCGGACACAGTCTTGGTGGAATTTTAATCAAGGGGCCTTGATTCGACTACTGCAGGAACACGACCCATCTCTTGATTGCATTCTGGGACTACTTCTATTCGGTGTACCAAGCACAGGGATGAACATCGAGTCTTTGATACCATTGGCTACTAATCAGCCCACCGCGCAGTTGGTTTACAGTCTTGACCATTTGAACTCTCAAGTTTTGCAAGAACAGCACAAGGCATTTAATAAGGTGATGCGCAGCCTTAAGTTCAAGATATATTGTTACTATGAGATGCAGTACTCCCCGACTGCTGTACTTGTAAGTAATTAGCGTTGCTATACACGATATTAATTGCTGAACCTTATAGGGCGAGGATGGAAACTATGAAATGAATGGCCCTCCTACATGGTGTGTAACTCATGAATCAGCAACAGGCAACAATCGAGTGAATGCTGAATCGCGATACAACGTTGGACTTGACACACCTCATACTGGACTCGTCAAATTCTCAAAGCATGGCAGTCTATACAAAACAGCTAAGCTTGCCTTGGACGAACTAACTCAGTTGAACAAATCTGTATCTTCTGCTGTTTCAATGAGCTTAGTCTCGATTTCTGAAGCAAGACAAGCACTTCCACCTTCGGAAACAAAAGCAACAAGGGGCATGGGAATATCTCGCCATAGTGAGTTACCTATAGCAAATAGTTGCGTCTTACAGCTTTTGACCCCGCAACATCAGCTGCAGCATGAAGAGCGAAATCACGTCTTACGAGATATGGAATGGTTCAGTCCAAACGTGGACAGACACCATACAAAGCAGATGAAAGGCGGCTTTGGAAAGGGCGTATCTAGCTGGATTTGGCAACACCTCAGCTTCCCGTTATGGCACAAAGGCGGTGCAAGGAAGCTTCCTCGCACAAAGGCGGTGCTGGAACGGCAGAAACAGTGCTTATGATTGCAAGCACAGTACGGTACTGTACCGGTAAAGCAGCTGAACTCTTTAAATAAAACGAAATGGGATCAACTTCATTCAGCAACTCTTTTCATCTTTTGCCAACATTCATATCTTAACAGCGTGGTATGTATCTATACTAGAAGGGCTAACCCACCAACTTCTTGTAGAGAAGTCTAGTCTCTTGAAATCTCTGAAAGATGTTTATGATCGCTAGGATAACAATGCGTTCGAAAAGAGATACGCTTCAATGCGTTGCCCTTAATTTAGAGTGGACGATTCGGCTTTAACAATTCAAGTCAAGTTGCTTCACTATCAATGCACTACACGAGTGTGAGACGGCCCTGCCAGACCTACTTATGCCTATTAACAAGTCATTACAGTCCAATGCCGTACAAGCCAAATGCGTTATGAACATCATGGTGGAGTCAGCATGGAGTAGCAAGTTGCTCGACTTACTCTAAAGCGTTGCATAGATCTGGAACTGAACTTACAACACATTTGTATAGTATCCAGCCTTTTGTTCAACCTACGATATCTAGCTGACCTGACGTTCCATAGACATCTGACTCGAAAGACCTAACATGAGAACCATTGTTCCAAAAAGCAAGCCCTACATTCCTATAGGTTATTATAGGGCTTATAGAAATCGGGATATGACTTTGCAGTAACTTATTGAATATGTTGAACCAACACCGATAAAAGTGGTGCCCTTGTACGATACAGTGTCGGGAAGGTTGGAAACATGAATTATGAAGTGCAGAGAGCAGTCCTCGCGATCGCCATGGTGGTGCACCGACGATTGCATACAGAGGACAGCTACATATGCTGGCACTCCTGAGAACAAATGGCTGGTGCAACATTGCCATACAATCACAAAATGGGTATTATTTCTAACCAAGACAGAAGGATTAGAGTATAAGTCATTATCTGAGGTTGGTATCTTTGCTTGATCAGCGTATGAGACAAAGGAAGGCATAACCTCTGTCGAGTGCCACTTCTCAGACTCACTTATGAACAAGGCAGGGCGAGTATCGTCTAGGGAAGTGTACCTGTCACACCCCGCTATTCATGCAACGGCTCAAATGTATATTTATTAGAGCGATACATCCCCTCTGGAATCTCCCCACTCAGTAAGCAGCCAATACCTACTAGGTACTAAGGTACTTTACCTGGCACCTACACTAATATTAGCTCTCCTTCGTGGACGTCCCCAGTTAACAATCCCTCCTACACTGACAGCTTCAGTACCTATTCCAAGTCGCCCTGGTCTTGACCTCAACAATATTGAGTCGCCTACTTGAAAACAAACAGCCCGTACGTGTTGAATTGCTGCTTCTCGAGCCATACTATGGCAGAGCAGCACACATCATCTGTCATACTCGATACACTCGGGCTCATTCTTCGCGGCATCCGCAGCGTTCAATGGTCGTGGTATCTGTCCTGGGTCGGCCGTATCCTCGCCTTTCCCTTCAGGATTCTGCTTCTGCCCGTCCTTTTCTTCGGAAGAGTTCTTTTGGTTGTGCTCTCACCCGTTGTTCTCATCTTCTCATACATCACATCGTTAGTCTCTACAACCGTAGACTTTCTCATTAGCCTAGAGGTAAGCTTCTCAACCAAATGCTTAGCACCGGGTGATCGCTAACGTTGTCCACATAGCCGCTGTACACTCTCGTGAGTACCCAACTCATGTCCATCTTCGCATCACATAAGAGTGATACCTAACCTCTGTCTAGTTTGGCTCTGCGGCCTTCATCGGCATCATCGCGGGCATCGTATTGGGCGTTTCTTCAACCCTGGTCACATCATACCTAGGCATGCGCGATGACCCACTGAAACAGCTCAAACGAACGAAGAACGACGATCTGCTTGATGTCCCTCTGATACAGGAAGAGGAATCCTCCTCAAATGAGGCTGAGTGGCAATGGCTCGAGCGCTCGCCATCCAGACGCCGCCCGGCACCTGGGCTCATGTCACAGACTATACATGAAGAGGAGGACGACTCGGACGCGGCATTTTGAAGTGAAACCTACTGTCTATGGACCTAATTTTACACGCTTTTGAGCAGGCGAGCGCGTATTTACCATGCTGCTCGTTTGGTGGCTAGCTATAATGGTACAACAAGCCTCTTTGAAGAGGTGGCATTTCTCCGCCCTAACAACGCCGGGAAACCCCTGGAACCTTACGGATATATATCGTGTCAAATTATAATAACGCCTTCCTTATACTGGCCATGCTCTCCAAACCGGGGTTTTCTCATCGCCGATAGCCGTCGCGCTCACCGGGCCGATCACGGTCTCTTCCACGGTCATGCATAGGGGATCGACTCCGGCTTCGCGTTCGGCGATCCCGATCGTACCTCCAATCATCTCTGCTGTTACGTCGACGCCTGTCATCCCGGGGCCTGTCATCCCGGGGCCTATCGTCTCGTGGTCTATCATCTCGCGGTCTATCGTCTCTGCGTCGTGCGCCGTCGTCTCGCCCATACGCTGGTATGTATGTGTCCACATCCGCGGCTGGGCCTCGACCGCCAGGTGCAGGCCCCGATTTCGGGGTGGCCCGCGTTCTCGGTAATCCGGGTCATCTGAAGGAGGAGGAGGGGCTCGTCCGGGAGGACCTCGCTCCCGTTGCCAGGCCGGCCTACGATCGTCGGGTCCGCCACGGTACCGACCACCATTAACTCCGTTTCGACCGTTGTATCCATCGCCACTGTTGAACCCGGCCGTGGCTCCGTTAGCGTCTGGGCCAACACCAACTGTGCCGCCCTTAGGGGCTGGTGGCAGCGCTGCCTTGCGATCATGGAACTTTCTACGATCCAGCTCGTGACTGTCTTCATATGTGGGAATTTGGTGAGGCTCCACTGGAAGAGGATCCATCTTAAAGTATGGATGCTCTAAAGCGTCAACCGCATTGATTCGCGTCCTCCAATCCAGTCTGAGCAGCTCTTTCAATAGCTGTACTACCCCTGGGCCGAAGCTACTCTTGCAGTTAGTGACGGTGGTCGTACATTAGATAGGCTAGAAGTGAGCTTACTCTCGGAACCGGTTCTGCAAGTTGCCTGAGCGACTGCGAGTTGCCAAGTGCTCACCGCCAGGTAGCGACTTCCAGCCGGGCATTGTTTCCTCTGTAGGCGATCCCATGAGGTCCCAGATGATCTCGAGCTGGTGCGCATCGCTCTCGCCGGCAAGGATAGGTTTGCCGACCAGCATCTCGCCGAAGACACAACTACAAGGTATCAGCACCTAATTGTCGGCAAGTAAGGAGGACGTAAACTTACCCGACACCCCACACGTCGATGGCGGTGGTGTATTGTCTCAACTGCAACAACAGCTCAGGTGGTCGATACCATCGCGTCACCACGAGACCTGTATAATCACGACGTCCTTCGCCCATCGGTTTGCCCGGCTGGGGACTGCTCCGTCGTAATGCCTGGCCAAACCGAAATCGGCTATTTGGAGAATGCCTTTGTTGTTGATGAGCAGGTTGGCAGCCTTCATATCTCGATGCAGAATATGGTTTTCATGCAAGTAGCGTAGGCCTTGCAGTAATTGAAGCATGTAGCATTTGATCTGGGGTTGGGTAAAGGTCACGGCAGGGTTGTCGAGAAGGCCTGAAAGGTCGTGGTCCATGTATGGAGTAACCATGTACATGATGGGTTTCTTACGTTTGTCGGCTGTTTACCAAGGTTAGATTTGTTGAGATGCAAAGACTGCAGGCGAGGCTGGGGAGAGCAGGACTAGACGTACTTGGCCTTGTGGGATGTTCGACCGCCATGTCTTCTAATCGGAGGATATTCTCATGCGATAGTAGTTTGAGAAGCTTGATCTCACGTAGCGCCGTGATTGGAAACTGAATTGATCGAGGTCAGAAAGAGCCAGGAGAGCAAACAGAGTAACAGCACAACCCACCCCGTCCTTCTCATGGTGCATGATGATTTTTTCAGCGCAACGGAAGCGCCAGTCTTTCGCGAACGGGCACGGTGAACTTCTCTGGACACCGAATTTATTGTCAGCAGGCATACTCAAAACGTATATAACATGGTCGCAGAACCGCCATTGATGACGACGAGGCGAACCAAGGAGAGTATCAGTGTTTATCATACCCAAAAGTACCCTCGCCCAGCTTGCCGAGCAGCTCGTAGTCGGCGATGCGCGAACATCCTTGGAAACTGGACCTTGGGCGCAAGTGGTTCAGCGCAAAGGTTCGCGGCGATGTGCCGTCGGGGTCCGTTCGAGGACTCGATCCATCGGATTGGGGGCAGCGTCGAGCCGCAGGCGGAGGGGTGATCGGGCGGTCGGGTCCTGTTAGAGGAGATAGAGTCGAGAGCGCAAAGGACGCGGCAAAGGTTGGACGAGGACGGTGGTTGTGGCGGCTTGGGCTCTCATGGCACTCTGTAGGAGGGTTCGCAGTCGCTGTGAGGCGAGCCCAAGGGCGCGCGTGGGATGCTTTGCAGGACCGATAATATCCGAAAAAGTAGACAAGGA
Organism: Albifimbria verrucaria; assembly: GCA_020081605.1. Taxonomy (NCBI): domain Eukaryota; kingdom Fungi; phylum Ascomycota; class Sordariomycetes; order Hypocreales; family Stachybotryaceae; genus Albifimbria; species Albifimbria verrucaria. The sequence continues at coordinate 1,893,249 of JAHREC010000062.1, forward strand.
GATTGATCAACGAGGAGCAGAAAGGGAAAAGAAGGAAGAATCAGCAGCCCATTGAAAAAAGTAGGCAAATGCGCCTTTGTTTGTTTGTAGGCGGTGCAGATCCGAGGAGATGCGAAAGTGGTAAAAGCGTTGGCGGGCTGGTGCTAGACTTGGCTGGGATTGTACTGCACAGTACCCAAAGCAGAACAGACAGATGATGTTTGGAAGTGGAAAGGGCAGCCAGGTCAAGATGTAAGTAGTTAGGCCCGTAGCCGTGGAACAAGGGGCGTGGGGAGCGAAGAGCACGGACTGATGCAGTGCAGTGGCTGTCGCAGTGACTGTCCGAGAACGACAGGCGGTGGGCGCACCTGATGGGGAAGCGTGGTGGCAGAATCCCCATTCCAACCCTTCCTTCAGAGACAGGCAGAGACAAGACAAGATGCAGCAGGTATCTGTACCTGTACCTGGACCTAATTGAGTGCCCTCGCGAAAGGTCAGCAAAGTCCACTCAGCGGGCGAGTGATAGGGCAACGGATATGTACCCTGGTACACGTAGGATCTTGGCTTGCTTTAAGCCAGGCGCTATCAATGCATGATGCACTTCATGAGTAGGTAGGTACCCAGTTGGTCGATGGGAGCAAAAGACAAAAAAAAAAAAAGACGAATCAGACTCGGCAAGTTGGTTCTGATGTCATCGCCACCGCAAAAGAGATGCTTGCTGGGTCTGTTACGCTCGCCAACCCCAGAGCGAATCGATCGTTAGCTGGGGAATCTACAATATCGTCTTTTTCAATTGCTGAAGCAGTTCCACGTTGGACCGAATTCCTTGCAAACCCCGGTCATGTAAATGCCCATAGTGACGTACGCAGGTGTTTAAACCCGTTTTTGGTTTCCCTGGATTGGCGTTTTCTTGTTATTCCTTCTTTTTCCTTCGCTGCGTCCCATGCCAGAGGCTTTATTTGAGTCTCGTATGTACACGCAAGACAAAACATCCTCAAGCGGCCTTGATTTTTTCTTATCTTGTTTTTTTTGGACTTCCAAGAAACCTTTTTATCTTGCCTTATCTGGCATGTCACGGGGACGGCTGCACCTGCAATTGAGCCCAGCGCCGGATGGTTCTTGCCTTGAATCAGCGACCTGCCCCGATAACGGAGAGTCAGGAACGGGCTTCTTCTTGCCTTCCTTTTCGACTATCTTATCTCTTATACAACACACATTTTTGTATACTTTATTTTGCGATAACAGATATTCCTCATCATGTAGTAACAAGACAAGATACCACCACTTCTTCTCCTTTTTCCCTCCTCTTCTTTCCACCATTCTGTACACCATTCTGTACACCACAGGGCAGCCCTCTCGAGTAACTCGTTTTCGTCTGACCGTCCCGTCCTCTGGCTTAACCGAGCGTTTTCTCACGGTCCCTGTTGATCTCGGCATCTTTCGGCTCCACTTATCAAACCTCACTCAACAACCATACCCTTAACGGTCTCGACAATGTCGTACTATGACTAAAATCAACCCAATTTTTACGTCCTCGTGCTCTCTCTCTGTCCATGCTCTCCGACTGACACGCCTGAACGTCCTGTGCTTTAACCCGTCGCTTCTGCGTCTGACGGTGAAACTGACCTTCTCTTTCACCACCATCAGAATTCAGAATCCCTTCATGTTGAACTTGCTCTGAGCCTTTTTCGCCTTCTTTTCGCTTCACTTTACTTCACTCGCTTCGCTTTGTCATATACCCTAGAACCCGTCCTTCTCAATACCGTGTCCAAGCCATGTCTCCACCTCAGTCTGTTACGCCAGGAACGCCCATCGACGCGGGCTACCCCGAGTCCCGCGTCCTGATCATCGGCACCGGAGGCACCATTTGCATGCAGATGGGACCCGATGGCCTTCAGCCCAGCAAAGGCTTCCTGGAGAGTGCCATGGCCCCAAGACCGTCATTCAACGACATGTCTAGCCCTGAAGGCAAGTCCTTGACCTGCGTGTATGACTTGATTCCCACGTAGGACTCGCCGTCTCTCAGTGCCCTTGGGAGCATGATATATAAAAACTCCAAAATAAGCCACAATCACGCAATCATTGTCTTACTCACTTTATGGCATGGTTGACGAAATTGAAGGTGTATTGGGAGCAGCTTCACACAAACTGAGCGAGACTGACGGATAACCACTTACATGCCTGGCTTTGCTCTCATGTTGTCTCATCCAAGCCCTCACTAACATCTTCCATAGTCAAGCTTCAAGCCATCAGAGACGGCAAGCCTGTCACTATCGACAGCTTGAGGACCCCTCCCACGGCCTACAACCGCCACGTCCGTTATGGCATCCTCGAGTTCAATCCCTTGCTCGACTCCAGCTCCATCTCTGCCCAGGACTGGGCCGCCATGGCCAACGCCGTCAAGGAGAACTATCACCTTTTCGACGGCTTCGTCATCCTCCACGGCACCGACTCGCTGGCTTACACCGCCTCTGCCCTTTCCTTCATCATGTCCAACCTTGGCAAGCCCGTCATTCTTACCGGTTCTCAAGCCCCCATCTTTGCTCTCCAGTCTGACGCCGTCGACAACCTTCTCGGCTCCCTCATCATCGCAGGTACCTTTGTCATCCCCGAGGTTGGCCTCTTCTTCCACCACAAGCTGTACCGTGGCAACCGTACCACAAAGGTCTCCGCTGCCTCTTTCGAGGCTTTTGCCAGCCCTAACTGCGAGCCCCTGGCCAAGGTCAACGGACTTGGTATCGATGTGAACTGGCCACTTATCATCCGACCTACAACCATCGCACAGTTCGGCATCGACCCTAACCTCGAGACCACCCACGTCGCCTGTCTGCGCGTTTTCCTGGCATCAAGCCCGATATGGTCGATGCCGTCCTTCGCCACCCTGACCTTCGAGGCCTTATTCTTGAGACCTTCGGTATGGGCAACGTCCCAGGCGGCGCCAACGGTCGCCTCACTGAGGTCATCCGATCCGCTGTCGAGCGTGGTGTAATTGTTGTCAATGTCAGCCAATGCGTCAGCGGTTTCGTTTCCCCGTCTATGCTCCTGGCACACAGCTCGGCCGTGCCGGCGTCATCTTCGGCCTCGACCTCACTGCTGAGGCCGCCCTCACCAAGCTATCCTACCTCCTTGCCCTCCCCGGCTTGACCACCAAGGATATCGCTGCTCGTCTGTCGGTTTCTCTCCGCGGCGAGATGACCGAGGTCGCTCGCCCTACCTTCTCTCACCCCGCTAGCACGTTGGATAAGGCTGCTTCTCGCCTGACCGTCAACGAGTCCGCCTTTGCAGCCCTGGGCTACGCCATCAAGAACGAGGATATCAACGTCGTAAATGAGCTCCTAGAGGGTGATGGTGTCCAACTTCTCAAGCAGGCCGACTACGCTGGTAACACGGCTGTGCACCTAGCCGCCGTAGCTGGTAACACTGACATCATGCTCGAGCTCCTCAAGCGCGGCGCAAGTGTGCACGAGAGAAACCGTGCCGACAACTCTCCCTGTTCCTCGCAACATTGTCAGGAAAGAAGCGTGCGCGAAGCTGCTCAAGTCGGCCGGCGCGCACTTGTCTGGCGAGGAGGTTGAGCGCCGCTTCTTGGCCAGCAGAGCTTCTTCGGGATGAAGGAAACACTACTTGCATAACATCATCCTTAACAGAACTGCTGGCCCTAAGCTCGCCGCGCCTGCATAGCGCCGTCTGCATATCCATGGCGCCCGTCTGGGTACCAGCTCACGACACTAGGCCACAGCCCGTCTTGGAGGCAAAGGTTGCCGTGCGCTGTGGGGACACAATGAAGGGTTTACAGCATACATAGCTATCCTGGGTTGCACATGGAACATGGAGGAAATTGTTTGAATAAACCAGTGACATGTACAGAAAGTGTATTCCGGGTAAATAGGCTTATAGTCTGCCACTGTTAACCTGAGAATCTTATCCCAGTGTCCCAAACCTGCTGTATCATGATTGTAATTGATAAACAGAGTCTGTACGCGAGTCCCAATACATCCACTTGAACCGCCCCTCTCGCTTGTTCATATGCGTGCACATGAATGAGGGAAAACGCCTGTGCCTCTTATGTTCACAAAGAACTGCAATCTTAACCCAACATGCAAGAAGACTAGCTGGGTGTTTCTGTCGCTATAAGCGACATTTGACGGACCAGTATGCACCTGTGTTGCCATGTGCCAATTATCGTAGGAAAAGGTCTCCAACACCGTTTCGCAGAGACCTCGTCCGGTCCACGTGGTCTAAACCAAGAAGATCGTCCTCAGAGGAGGCCACGTTCCACAACTCGTCATCTATTCGAGAGTTAGAATGTTTCAACGGCGCAAGGGGTGCCTGACTAACCATCATTGAGATATTGTGGTTTTGAGTAGTTTGCCCGCCTGACTACTGCAAACTTGATCTTCTCAAAGTTCTTGCCCTTCAGACCGGTCCTCTTTTCAAGTCGCTTTTTCGTGTCGGCGAACTTCTCTCCCTGTTGTCCCGTTAGTTAACCAACGCAGAGATATGTCCAAAACCATCGCTTACCTCCACTAGAAGGAACCTGAAGGGTACGCCGTGTGCCCGGTTAACTTCGTTCTGGAAATGGAAGACCTGAATAAAGTTGTTGTCATCTGCGGCTTGCTCTTCCTCTGGAACACGCTCGGCATATATTTGCGTGTAGTCGTTGAGGTTCGAAACTAGGTGCTCTCGCTGAGGTTCGCGGTAGAATCTGTTAGAATTCGTTTCGTAGACGCGTATCCTTCCACCTTCTGCCTCATCAGTGATTTGTGCCTTCTTCACAAGAGCCTGAATGAGATCCTCGATAGTTCCGGTCTTTGGTACCAGCACGTCGTACTGTGTCTGAGGCAGAGCATTAGCAACTTAGAGTGACGTCCAGAATTGGGAAATTACCTCTTTTGTGATACCCTCTGATAGCCACGTTACCTTGATGCTCTTCTTCGTGTCCATTTCAGCCAAGCTCATCTCCAGCACCTCAAAGTACAAGGCATCACCTCGCTGATTGCTGTTGAGAGTATTGGAGCCCATAGGATTCAAGATTTGACGCAAGCTTGGATTCATTCCACGTCGCACGGGAGCCTTGGGGTTATTTGTAGAAGCGCTCACAGTCCAGAATCGAAGATGAGTAGGTGGCACTTTGAGGTGCGCCCCAAGCCTCTCAGAGAGCGTGTCGTAGTTTATCTTGGAATTCAAGACCAAGTCAAATGGTGGGTAGGCATCCTTGTCACATCTGGTCGGGTGAGGATGGAAGCGAACAGTTCTCTTATGCTCCAAGAAGTCGTAGTATTCACGAGCATCCTCGAAATACTCCGATGCTTGGCTTCTACAAAGGGTCAGTTACAAATGAGCTAGGAGGCGTCGAATACTGCTTACATCTCTTGCTGTGACTTTTCGGTGGCTCTTGGGGCGTCGCCCTTTCGTTCATGAGGTCGTTGGAAGCAAATGATGTCACCATCCTGCAATTCCGCAACCTTCAAAGACTGCTTTGGCTTCAGGGCTCTATCATGACTGGCTTGATTTCCTATTGTCTGTTAGAATCCGAATGTTTATTTCATGCAATGATCTTGCACATACCTCCCAGAGTAATAGCTTCTCGTCGGTGGAAGGCTTGTCTGTCCAGCCCATCTTTTCGAAGATCATGGGAATCAACTCTTCAACCTTGCGTTCCTTGCCAATGTAAACATGACCAACACCCCGAAGTGTTTGCGTTTCAAGGTCAAAGTACTTCAACAGGAGGAGAATCAAGTCGTTCTTTACAATGACTCCATTGGGCTGGCTCTGATATGATGGCCAGATAGCCTCGCCCTCGGCATTCACCTCTTCTGCTACTTCAGCCCATACCCGGAGACTGGTATCTCGGTGCGCAGCTGAACGAGTGTAAACGTCTTCAATCGTTGGGCGCAAGTCCATGATCGGCTGGTCGGGGCGGATAGTCTTGTTTTGTCGGTTGACCATAAGCCACAGCCGTACGCGGCGGGGATCTTGTCCCAAATCAGATGCAACAACGCCAATGAATTCCTCAACAGACATGGCGCGGCGCACACGGTATGTCTTCGGCGCAGAAGCATCCACTTCCGGGTTGGCGTCAAATGCGCAGAGATCGGTGCCGCCATAGTTCCGGAAGGTATCATCTGTGATTACCTTGACCTGCATGTACAAATGGGCCTCATCTCGTTCGCGTTTGCGAGCTTCTTTCAAAGCTGTTTCCTCCTCAATGCGTTGCTCTGTTGAAGATGTTAGTACTCATAACCTGCTTGGATGATGCCGAAACCTACGAAGATGTTGAGGAATATTATCCTTGGTAACAGGACATAGAATCTTGTCAAGACGAGACTCTCGGATGTAGACCAACATGTAAGCGCTATTTTGACGCATGATAGGCGCCTTCTTCTGGAGAGGGGCTCGAGGGTAGCCATTTGGAGCACGGTATTCGCCTCCGAAGTTTTCCTCCAAAACTTCTCTCATCGTAGCCTTGGTGACTTTGTCGTCGTCATATCTGTAGAACCAGCCATCCTTCGTAGGCTTGATGAATGCGTAATAGTGTCCCGCATTGAAATCACCACTGTGTACGAGAACACTATGCAGCTTATAAACCCATGGTTCCGACCTGTCTGCATCCTCGATCAAGTACGGTGCGAGGTCGATACTCTCAAAAAACTCATGTCGGTCATTGAGCTTCATGAGCGCATCTCGATGAGGGTCGTATTCGAAGCGCTTAAGCTGGAGATGTAGAACATCAGGAAAGCTGGTGAAAATCACACCCTTGTTTGCGTCTTGCAGCTTGAACTTGTCGCCAGCATAGTATTGGTTGTCTCCATCCATCTTCTCCACCTGAATGTAATCCTTGAAGCTGTCGACAATGGTCTTGTTTCCGCTCACGTTGAGCTGGATGTCCCAGAAGTCCTCGATACGGCTTGACTCATAATCAACATTGATGCAAGAGATGTAAGTCTTGATCTTTCCGCTGAACATTTCAGGAAGAACGTTCTCGGACTTGGTACCCTTCATTTTGTCCTCCATCTTTTCCATGAGCTTACGCGACAGCTCCTGAACATCTTGTTGTTCGAAAATGTGTCTCGTCTCCCAACCAAATGACTTGGTCAATTCGTTCGTGCCGACAGCTTGGTCTGAAGTTTGGAGCTGATAGAATAGTCTTTGGAGATAATAGGCCGAGTTCTCGATGTTTTGCTCATTCTCGGTGGGGATCTCGTAGATTGCCTAGACGGGTGAGCATGGGTTCTCCCAACCATAACCAGGGCAAAGTCACGTACCTTCCTGAAAGCGTTGGTGAAATATAACGATTGTAAAGGGAGTTGAGATAACATGTGGCGCCCTGGTTCTTGAGCCCGACATATCCCGTCTCCTTTTTAGAATCGTAGTTGGTGAAGTTGTGCCATAAAACACCCGTCTCATCCTCGACAAAGCGAAGATAGGCAGTGATATTGGCAGTTTCGTTCTCACAAAGCGGGCGGCTTCCGCCTTCCCATGGAACATTAAACATCCGCCTGTGCTCGACAAAACGAGTGAAGCCCCAATCTCCTTCTTCCTTAGTGAATCGATGGTGGGCAGCATGATGTACGTAGAGGCTGGGATCGTTCGGGTTCCATAGGACCAATGCAAATTGCACACAGCAGCTCCAATTTTCGGGTACAGCATTGGCTTCGTAACCGTGTTCCAGATATATCGAGCATTGGTCTATGTTGTTACCATGAGGAAATAGGAGGATGCGCCTGCAGTGCACGTGGTCAGCTAGCAGAACTTGACAAAACATGGAAGCTTGTCGAAGCCTTACCATGGGTTGCCCCCGGCCTCGAATACAGGGCCGCGCTCTCTCTTGCCTAGGCTTCTCCAGTTCTCGACCGTCCACGTGTGCTCGAAGTCTCCGAGAATTTTGGGTTCGTCTAACAGTGGTGGAAGCACGAGCTCTTTCATCGCCTCGTCTATTCGCAGGAGTATAAGTCAGTAGGGCCGGAATAGGGAATGATTGCATAGGCGGGACACGCACGATCGGTAGCCAAGGGCAGATCCTGTAGTTGATCCCCTTCATGGTCGAGGTTGTCCGGGTTGATGATAGCAACAGGGTCCTTTTCGAGGCCGCTGTCGACGCCGACATAGTCGCCGGTGTCCACCACCATCTCGTTGGGCGAGGGAACGTTGTAGGTCTGCCGATGGATAGGGATGTTAGCCTTGCCATAAAAGGCAGGTCGAAGTTCTTCAACGCCATGCAGAGGAAACAGTACGGGGCGGTGGCGGGAGCGAGGACTAGGGAAGCAGGGGAAAAATTGCCAACAGGTTGAACAGTATAGGGCTTAAGAGGTGATTATAGACGAGGCGTATGCCATGGGGGTTCATGAGCCGTGAATGCTGAGATTGTGACGTGTTGTGCCATGGGGCGAACCAAGCTGACGACACAGCAAGCTACCTAAGGTAGGCCAAGACCAGGCACAGAGAAGGTAACGCAGGGCAAGATTGAGGGAAGGCGAGGTGCATGCGAGCGCAGCTCTGAAAAAAGATGAAGGATCGAGGGGTTGGAGGGCGTACCATATTGTCGGCTGCCAGCAGCTTCCAAGCAGTCGGGCAGCGTAGCAGCAAAGCTCGGCGACGGCGGGGTGGTGCAGCAAGAGCAACGGGAGGCCGGTCGAGGTGCGCTCACAAGGCACGCGCGTGGCGTCGACGGAGACTGTCGGCAGCTGCGATGACCGAGAGTCGAGTGGCCTTGGAAGGAGAGGAAGGGGAGGGAGGAGAGGAGAGGGGAGTAGGAGAGAGGAGGAGGAAAAAGGGACGATGACGATGCTGTCTAGGCGTAGTAGAGCAGGAGGAAGAAGCGAAGCAAGAGAAGTTCCAGGGGGTACCGTAGCGTAAAGTCTTCAGATACCGCTGAGATGGTTGCAACCCACTTGCATGCTAAGGTGCTACAACCGTCGACCTTGGCAAGAACTCGTGAGATTTTGGAGCTGCTGTGGTCTTTTACCCCAGATATTTTTTCTCTTTTATCCCGTCTGGCCCGAAAAAAAAAAAGCGAAGCAAAGGAAAGCAAGTCTAATCAGATGCTCGGTTCGACGGATCTCGAATTTAGGTGGGGCGCGTGGGAAGATAAGGATGGCCAAGGTGATGCAGGTATATAAAATCGATTGAAACTGCACGATGGAAGACGTGATTTGTGTAGTTGCAAGGCCGACGACAGGGTGGGCTGATGGCCATGTGCCTGGAAATCAATCGATCCTCAGCAATGGATGGCGGAAAGAAAGAAAGAGAACAAGGAGGAGGCTCGGGTCGCTACCTTAGCTCAGATGGTGCGTGCAGGGAAGGTCGGGTAAGGTACTGCCATGTAGGTACGGTAACGGCAACGGTAACCGGAGGTGAGGCGAGGTGAGGTAAGGTGAATGATTGAAGCTGGCAGTCCAGTCTTGCGCTGCGAGTACAAGGCTGTTTTGCTACTGTATGCTTTGTTGCTGGAGAGTGTGGACACATGCGATTCCATGTCGCCTTACAGAGTACAGACAGCTAGCTACCTGTAGTACCTGACAGGCAGGTACCTCTGGGGGCGGTTGTGCGTTAGGCGGAGACTTATGCAGCGACCCCACCTTGCATCTTTTCATGACGACTGTCCGTGCGTTTCTTAGGTATCTTGCTAACCGCCAGACCGCTCGATCGACTTGCACAGCAGCGTCATCAGCCCACCCCGCTGTCGAATGACGTCTCTCGCCGCCAGGCAGAAGTAGCTGCTCCGGTGTTTTCGGCACTGCGGTACATGAGTGGGTTAGTGGCCAGGTACCTACCTACCTAAGGTAGCTTCTGCCTCGGAAAATTGATTGCATCGAGCATCCAATGCTTCTGATGGAGCTTCTCTTTGAAGCAGCTTTCATATCTAGACAAGAATATTGGTATCCAAGGAAAGCATCCTGAAACCAATTTGGGATTCCCATACGTGGCCTCATGGCATTTCAAGACGAGAATGAAGCATGTCATTAATGACAACGGCAGACAACTCAACCCCATTGCCACTGAGACTCTGCCAGAAAGGGAACCCTCGCCACAACCAAGCCATGGCCACCGCGCTTATGATCAGACGGTTTGGTAGAAATGCCTTGCATGCCTTGCACAAGAATTATTCGCAGAATTACCGTACGGGCTTTTTGAAGGAGGGCTTCACACACAAGTACGAAACTGAATAATATCTTGTGACAAGGGTGAAAAACAGTTGGAGCTCACATGCTCCATGGACCTCACGCAGCTTTCTCAACCACAATCACTGGCCCACAATCGTGTTGGGAAATGATTTGCTACGGATTGAAGATGCAAATGCCTGTACTGCAGTCCTGGGGGTGCTTGGGGGCTCGCACTGGCTCCGTCCCAGACTTGGCCAGCTGCATTATCCCCACACCCTTCCCGTGCCATCACACCACTCATGCTAACGTACCTGGAGGAGACGCTGCACAGTCACTGGACACCCATCGCTGATGCCCAATGGTGGAATGAGAAAGTGGTAAAGACTCAGGTGCATCGTGCCATGGGGATGCGGAGACTGGCGGGGCCTCTTTTGATATTGTCCTTTCGTGCTGCAACCTAAGCAGATGTGCAGTATAGGTATGATGGAGTTATTTCGGCTAGGAATAGGTAACCATGACTCCTATTCCTTTGAGCATGATTTCGGTAGATGTACTTGGGTGTTTCGTCACATGTGCGTGCCATGGCATGCCTCAGCTCTCACACAAGGGCATGTAAGGTACTGTACCTACCTTACCTCCCTACATTGCCTGTACCTACATGTCGCATATAGTGTGCTCTACAAGGGACTATAGCCTACTTTTAGCCTGTACCGTCAACTGTTACAGCACCGAGGAGCAAGGGCCCTGCTGCTGTAGCTCCAGCAGGTGGCAAGCGGCAGGCAATCCGTTGCCAGATTCGGCAGCTCGGCGTGCCCCGATACCGCTGGCTGTATGTGGGGTTCACCTTTCGAGCTCTCTTGTTTCTTCCTGGCACATGTCTGTCTGAACCACTGCTTTTTACTTGCTTTCCTCTCCATCCCATCTCATCTCGTCCTCTCTCGCATCCTCCTCGTCGCCGTCGCATACCTGCCTTATCGCCAATCAACACCGCTCGAACTCTTGATGCAAGCGCCCTCTCCCACCGCCTAGCATACGCTTCCCGTCCGTTGCCTGTCCCTTCTGCATGGAACTGCCGGCATGTTCTCCATCGCGCTGCGCAACAACAGCAAACGATGCAGATTAACCAACGTGCCGCTTACCGCCTCGCCATGGCCGGATAAGTCCTGCAGGAATCCCCATCTCAGGTCTTGTCTCGTGCCTTCAACACCGCGCCCTACAGGCCTGTGTCTGTTCTCGACGAGTACGGCCTCTTATCTGTCCTATCTCGGAGCTGCCGCTAACATGACCGCGCTTTCGCAGATGGGTTGCCAGGGAAGCTCGCCCTATTAGCCTGCGCCAGTTGATGGTTTTTGGACGCTCTTTAACGGAATCCCGGCTCATCAGCTCTGCAAACTATGTGCGCACCGAGCTTCCAGTCCGGTGAGTTTGTCCCACCGTCGCGCGCTCTCGAGTCCAAATACGGCACACATACTGACCGATAGCGTTTAGAATTGCGCATCGCATTCGCGACATGCAGCAACTACCATACGTTGTGGTCACGAATCGTCATATCAACGAAGTCTACAACATGTACTACGACGTATTTGACCAGCTTCGGAAATTTAAGGAAATCAAGACTCTGGAGGACAATGACGAGCTATGCCGGTTGATTGGGGGCACCTTGAAAGCCCACCTCACCGTCATTCCCAAGCTCACCATTGGAATTCTCGAATGTGGACGACTAATGAATCCAAAAGATTTGGAAAATTTCATGAATACGATGCTGAAATCTGTAAGTCATCTCAATCTCTTTCGACTATGCTATTGTAATTGACCATGGGCAGCGTATTTCTCGACGAGTTATCGCCGAACAACATCTTTCCCTAACGGAGACGTTCAATTCACCCTATTTTTCTCCGGGCGCAAAACTCTCCGAATCGGATTTTATTGGCGAAGTCTTTATTAAATGCGTTGCCAAGGATGTTGTCGAGCGCTGCGCGCAGGGTGTGCGCGCTTTGGCACGCTCGACTAATGCTCCCGGCGTGCCCATTCCCGAGATCAAGGTCGACGGCCACCTTGAAGCAAGCTTCCCATACATTCTGAGCCACATCGAGTACATTGTTGGCGAACTCTTACGTAACTCGGTCCAGGCCGTTATCGAGCGACAGGAGAAGATGGGTGATACATCAACGCCACCACCCATTGAGGTGACCATCTGTGAAGCACAGGAGCATGTCATCATTAGGATATCTGACCGTGGTGGTGGCATACCCCGTGACCAGCTGCCCTACTTGTGGTCCTTCAGCAAAGGTCCTCACACCCAGAAGCGGCTCGAGAACCTCGGAAAGGTACCAAAGATGGCTGCAACCATGTCCGAGTTGCAGGTCGAGGACGAGCTGAGCCGCCTCGATCTCAAAACACCTACCTATCAAAGTTCGCTGTCGTCCTTGACCAAGCGTCCGCCGCAGCTGCGTCTCGGCATGGGCCTGCCTTTGAGTCGGGTATATGCTGAGTACTGGGCCGGCAGCCTGGAGCTTCACAGCCTGGAAGGTTATGGTGTAGATGCCTTCCTGCAGATCTCAAGACTGGGCAATAAGAACGAGCAGCTCGCCACGCGGGCTACCATGGATTCCGTATGAGAGGGGTGTTTTTAGCTTTGGAGGGAGTTGTCCAATTCATTCCATTTGTATCGATATCACAGCATCATTGACGGGAAACCATCTTGGCAGGGAGTATTGGGTAATCTGGGTCTGAGCTACAAAGCAAGGAGTTGGTACAACATATCGAAGGATTCAATGACTTGGTTCGGAATTGCGAATGCATATAGGACACCACGAGGACAGATATCACTTTTTAAAGTCCTAAGGTCAACCTGTGGTAGTTTTCGTATCGTAAAACGTGTGACTTGATTACAATGAAAAAAGAGGCCTAATCGAGGGAAATCTGGAATAGACGGATTATAAAAGTAAAGGCTGTACTATCAAAACATTTGCCACGCGTCCTGAACCGTTACTGGGGAGCATCCATTCTTCAGACAGCCAGCATAGATCAAGTGACGGGGAATCGTGGCAGCATCACTGCATCTGCTGGCAGCTAGGACCCGCCTCGTACTCTGTCTCCTGCGAGTAGCTAGCGGTGATATCCATGAACCTTCTCCCTCTCCGGCTGGTATTTTAGAAGCTTCACGACTCCAGAACCCAAAAGCACTGGTCAATGGTTCTACTCCATTGATCCCAAGGGCCTGCCCAAAGTAAGCCGTAAAAACGGCCAAAAGAAGTTGCATTTAGCGGCGTCCGTGGCTGCGAACAGCGCTGCCCTGCATGGCGTCGAGCTCGCCTTCCAGCTGCTTGATCTGAGCGTGGGTCTGCTCGAGATCCTTGTTGAGGCGATCGCGCTCGGCGATGAGCTTCTGCTCCCATTGTCGGAAGCGCTGCTCCTCGATCTTGACTTGCTCGGTGAATCGCTTGCGCAGAGCCTCTTCCTCCTCCTTGTACTTGGGGTTGTCGAGCTTTCTGGGACGAGCCTCGCCGAACTTGCGGGTCTCCATCTGCTGGGCACGGTAGGCCTCGTAGTGCAGCTCCTCGGTGGTGTGGATAAGATCGAGCATGTGGGTGCGGATGAGGATCGAGCGCAGCTTCTTGAAGTCGCAGTGATCCTCGTTCTCGACTTCGGCAACACCCCAAGAGTACTGACGACCCTTGACAATGCGACCATCGCTGGTCTTGACGTCCTTCTCCGAGCCGATGACAGCGAACGGCATGGCAGCCATGAGGCTGCGAGCATGCTGTGCGGCAGCCTCGTCATCCTCCTCGACCGGGGCTGGTAGATCTTGATGTTCTGAGCCTCAATGACCGAAATGATCTGTTCAAGCTGCATTAGCATTTCCCCAAACTCTATCCCACGGCTTAGCTTACCCTTTGCTTGAACTTGGCAAGATCAGCAGGGCTGAGGGTATCGGCCTTGGCAATGACGGGAATCAGGTTGACTCTCGAGCAGAGCCTCTTCATGACCTCGATATCCAGGGGCTTCAGGGTGTGACCGGTAGGACGGATGAAGTACAAGCAGGCGTGAACACGGAGGTCAATCTTGTCTTGACGGCGGGGCTGCTGCTCCTGAAGCATGTAGGACTCGTGCTGGTCGTCGAGGAACTCGATGATGGGCATCCAGGAGTCGCGGTTGTTGACGTAGTCACCGAAGCCAGGGGTGTCAATGACGGTCAGGCGAACTAAGAGCAGAGAGGCGATGTCAGTCACAGATGGCCATGGATGAAGTGCCGAGAATAATAGTTACCCTTGAAAAACTTCTCCTCGAGCTCAGCCTTGGTAATCTCAATCTCGACCGTCTTGTCGACCTGCTTCTGGTGGCGGCGTTTGTGGTCGGCATAGTTCTTGATGGTGGTGGAGAAGAGGGTGTTGATGAAGGTGGTCTTTCCCAGGCCAGACTCGCCGGCAACCTAGAGCAATGGGTCAGCAGCTGGCAAGAGATGAAGATGCCGAGGGACTGACCATAATGGTGAAGCCTGCACCCCGTTTCGCGACAATCTTGTGGCGCTGGTTGGGCAGGTTGGCAATGCCAATCGGTGAGGCGCTGTCGGACGCTGCAGGAGCCATGTCGGGCAAGGAACGGGAGTTGGTGACGGGAAAGGGGTATCGACGAGGACAACAGAGACAGAGCTTCTGACACTCGAAAGCTCAGGGCGTGGCAATGGAGGAAGTCGGCCAACGAGTTTCGAGGATGCGCTCGAGAAATGTTCAGATTAGAGCTCGGATGGGACGTTGGTGCTTCAGGGAACGAAGGGATGGTGGTCTGGGCTCCAAATTTCCTTCCTGCCCTTCCCTTCCCTTGGGAAACAGTCTGGGGTGTTTGGTTGGCCAGTGCGACGCGACACGAGGAAGAGGTCTCTCTGTCCCACCCCGCCAACGGAGGCCAGGTCGCAGTACAAGGCAGGGCTGCCAAAGTGGGAGGGCGGCGAGGTACCGGAGCCCAAGACCCTTTAATACAGGTACCGGGCCGCTACAGCGCGCGGCCTGATTTCACATTTCCGCATTGAAGCTCAGTGGCCAGAAAGGCCAGAGAGCCCCTGGCCAGTCTGCTAGCAAGGTGACCTTAGGTACGGGTACCTAGCAAGCCCGCCTACTTAGTACTTAGCACAGGTACTTTTTTTTTATTACTGCGAACAGACCGACGCGACACCACACTTACTTCACTTGCCGAGCTTGACCTCATTCTGACAAGCTTGGCCATGGGATTAATTATCTGCCGGTCCCTCTAGCCATGGTCCACTAATCCCACCCACTGCCGCCGCCCCAAAAATTTCGCCGCCTAATCGATAAGCTCGTGTCTGAAATTTTGGCGATCCATCCAACCAGCGACTGAACCATGGCCAGCAGGTGACGATGAAGACCGATTTCAGGGTACGTTTGCTCCAATGCTTCGTCGCGGCGTGTGTTGCCTTGGTTCTGACATTGACATATAGTTCTCGAACTTGCTTGGCACAGTTTACTGCCAGGGCAACCTGCTCTTCAGCCCCGATGGCACCCATCTCTTCTCGCCAGTCGGCAACCGAGTGACTGTCTTCAACCTGGTTGAGTACGTTCCCCCATCACAAGGATCCCTAAGGCCGTTTCCAAGCATTTGGCTGACAGTAAACCTCCTTAGAAACAAGTCTTATACTCTCCCATTCGCCCATCGCAAGAACATTGCCCGGATTGGTCTGACCCCCGCGGCAACCTGCTCCTCTCAGTCGATGATGATGGCCATGCAATCCTGACCAATGTGCCCCGGCGCGTATCCCTCTACCATTTCTCCTTTCGCTCGCAGGTCACAGCCCTCGCCTTCTCTCCCTCCGGTCAGCATTTCGCAGTAGGACTGGGCCGGAAGATTGAAGTATGGCACGTGCCGTCGACACCCGACACCAACACAGAAGGCGAACTCGAGTTTGCGCCGTTTGTCAAGCACCACACACATACCGGTCACTTTGACGATGTCCGACACATCGAATGGTCAAGCGACTCTCGATTCTTCCTGACCGCCTCCAAGGATCTTACCATTAGGATATGGAGTTTGAATCCCGAGGATGGCTTTACTCCCACTGTGCTCTCGGGCCACAAGCAGGCCGTGATTGGCGCCTGGTTCTCTGAGAACCAGGAGACCATCTACACTGTCAGCAAGGATGGCGCCGTTTTCGACTGGCAGTACGTCAAGCCCATCAACCGTATCGAGGGTGACGAGGACATGCGTGATCCCGACGATGATTCCGACATGCGTTGGCGCATTGTCCAGCGCCACTACTTCATGCAGGAAGCGCCCATGTGCGTTGCGCTGCCTTCCACCCGGAGTCGAACTTGTTAGTGGCTGGCTTTTCCGACGGTATCTTTGGTCTGTATGAGATGCCCGATTTCAACAACATTCACAAGTTGAGCATCTCTCAAAACGATATTGACTTTGTCACAATCAACAAGAGTGGTGAGTGGCTGGCGTTTGGTGCCTCCAAGCTCGGCCAACTCCTTGTGTGGGAGTGGCAATCGGAGTCCTACATTCTGAAGCAGCAGGGCCATTTCGACGCTATGAACTCGCTGGTATACTCTCCTGATGGCCAGCGTATTGTCACATGTGCCGACGACGGCAAGATTAAGGTCTGGGACATCGAGTCAGGGTTCTGCATTGTGACTTTCACGGAACACACCAGCGGTGTCACTGCCTGTGAGTTTGCGAAGAAGGGCAATGTCTTGTTCACGGCCAGTCTGGACGGTTCGATTCGTGCTTGGGATTTGATCAGATACCGAAACTTCCGCACCTTCACCGCCCCTACAAGACTATCATTTACCTGCATGTCTGTCGACCCCAGTGGTGAGATTGTCGCTGCTGGCTCTCTGGACTCTTTCGACATCCACATCTGGTCCGTTCAGACGGGACAGCTACTCGACCAGCTGTCTGGTCACGAGGGACCCGTCTCATCGCTAGCCTTTGCTCCCAGCGGAGGAGCTCTGGTCAGTGGCAGCTGGGACCGTACCGCGCGTATTTGGTCCATTTTCAGCAGGACTCAAACCAGCGAGCCTCTTCAGTTGCAGGCCGATGTGTTGGATGTTGCTGTCCGCCCCGACTCTTTGCAACTAGCTGTCTCAACCCTCGATGGTCAGCTGACCTTCTGGTCGATGTCGGAAGCCGAGCAAGTCGCTGGTCTCGATGGCCGTCGAGATGTGTCCGGAGGCCGAAAAGTGACTGACCGAAGAACCGCAGCCAACGTGTCAGGCACCAAAGCTTTCAATACAATCTCCTACAGTACCGACGGAAGCTGTTTGATTGCAGGAGGCAACAGCAAGTATATCTGTCTCTACTCCGTTACGACCATGGTCCTACTTAAGAAGTACACTGTCAGCGTGAACTTGTCGTTATCAGGAACGCAAGAGTTCCTGAACAGCAGATTGTTAACAGAGGCTGGTGCGATGGGACTTTTGGATGATCAGGGTGAGGCGTCAGACCGAGAGGATCGCGTTGACAACAGTTTGCCTGGCTCAAAGCGAGGAGGCGACCCCGCATCAAGGAAGAAGATGCCAGAGGTTAGAGTCAGTAGCATCGGCTTTTCGCCCACCGGCACGGCTTTCTGCGCTGCTTCGACTGAAGGACTTCTTATCTACAGCCTGGACAACAACTTGCAGTTCGATCCATTCGATCTTAACATGGAGATTACGCCGGCATCGACGCTTGCTGTGCTGGAAACGGAGAAGGATTATCTGAAGGCACTGGTCATGGGTTTCCGCCTGAACGAGGCGGGGCTGATCAAGCGCATCTTCCAGGCCGTACCGCCCACTGATGTCCCTTTGGTTGTCGCAGACATGCCCACGGTCTACGTGTCACGCCTTCTGCGCTTCGTTGCAGCGGAGACCGAGGCTTCTCCTCACATTGAGTTTTGCCTTATTTGGATCAAAGCACTGCTCGACAAGCACGGCGCCTGGTTGACGGCGAACCGTGCTAAGGTGGATGTCGAGCTGAGAGTGGTGGCGCGAGCAGTGTCGCGGATGAAGGATGAGATCAGGAGGCTGGCTGACGAAAATGTGTACATGGTTGACTATCTGCTTGGCCAGGCTGGACAGAAGAAGCAGGAAAAGGGGTTGCCCGTATTGAGGCTGTGGGGGCCAGGACAGCGCGATGACAATCGAGCTGAATGGTGACAACGTTTCTGAGGGTCTGGCGAGGACGAATGGATTGGATTAGAATAAACCTGAGCAATTGAATGGAATAAATACCCATGGTTACCTTGATTTTGAAGTGCAGTTGGTGTCTGTAAGTGAGTGGCTTGTGTACTTGACAATTGATCTGCGTGAACATATACTAGAAAGGAGCAGCTCTTCTGACGCGGTTCTCTTACTCTTCTTGATTAATAGAACTTATTTCCGTGTTGACCAGTCTCTACATAATAACGTCGTTTCCATGTCTTTGAGGATGACCAAGGATTTTGAACAAGAACATGCCAATTTATGCCCGTGCCACGAAGTGTCGATGAGAATACACATTGAACAAATTTTCAATAATCAGCTTGACTACATTCATTCTTAATCTTTGACGCATTCAATATATATGGTTCATCAAGACATCATTTCCCTAGTGCGCTGTGGGAATATCCTCCCATGCTTCGGCAAACCCAGCCGACCGTACCCAGCGCGAGTCTTGGTTCTCCACGCTGTCCAGCAGAAGATAGTGCATCTTTAGCCACGTCTCGTCATCAGCGATGCGAATCCATGGTTTGTCGGCGTACTTCTTGGACAACTCTTGGGCCAGCAGCAGCCCTCTCACCACTTTGATGGTGTGGCCATCATCAGGAATAGCGTAGAAGCGGGGCAGGAGATCCTCAGGTCGGGACACGAGTGTCTTGTCTTGGGGTGAATAGTTTCGAATAGCGTCGGTATCAAGTGGCGGACAGCCGCGAGCGGCGTACTGGACTATGTCCATGCGTATTTTGTACTCAAGGAGGCGAACCTTCATTTCTGTCGGAATCCATGATTGCTTATTGATTGCAAGGAACATAGGTGTGGATGTGAGGTGATGACTATGAATGAGGTGTTAGTAGGTTCCTGTATGAGCACAATAAGTCTCAGTTCCGTCACTAAGGCGCGTCTTACATTAGGAAGAAGTCAAGCTTCGGAATATGTGGAGGTCGAAACGCAGCTGCAGTCGCAAGCCATGCCGCCGTGTGTACCATTTCTGCAGTTCGCTCCTCTAGCTCCTCAGGCTTCACCCTGACCTGAGCGGCATACTGCACGGCTTCATCGAAGGCGCGGCCAACGACACCGTCGTACACGCGGTTTGAGTCCTCCCAATGAGCGCTGGTGGCGAGCTTCTTGTTCTCACGGACGCCTTCTATCAGCTCGGCAATGCTTCGCTGACTGGGGTTTGAGTTAGCCTTGACTGCCGCGTCGACCTTGTCAAAGAAGTCGCCTAGACGGTTGTCGTGTACGGCAGTCTGAGCCAGGCCTTCAGCTACCATGGCTGGTTGTTGAAATTCAATGCCGTACATGAGCTGTATCATGGGATGGAGGAATCCTAGTGGAGGCTGTCAGTTCCAACGAAACGTGTTGTGAGGCCATGAGGGTTATGAGTTACCAGCATATAGTCGAGCGAATAGATCATGGCTCTTAGCATCATCTTTAAACACATGCTCTAGCAGGACCTCTTGCCAGCCAACCTTGTCGATTTCAGTTTGGAAGTACTTCAGAAAGTCAGCATAGTGCTTCCCTTTGCCGAGATAGGCGGAAGCATTGCTGTAGTCTTTTAGTAAACCCTCGACTACGTTGCTGCGCGGCTGCTGAGCCTTGATTTGGTAGGAAGCATTGATGTCATAGGCCTTTTGCAAATGCTCTGGGCCGCTTCCAGTTCCGAACAGGCTGAGCAGATGGTGAGGGATCTGTATAGATTCACGTATTAGCGGCATGTTTCCTAGCATGACTGCATAAGGCGCCATGGTGCCCTTACATGATTATGGAAGCCAGATGTGTTGAAAAATACATGGTGTCTCTAAAATTCAGTGTTAGCAATAATATCAGCATGAAGGAGCTTGTGCTCTGTGGAGGGGTGGTCAAACCTCGAGGTCCTCTTGAAGGAGCTCCGTCACCTTGGAGGCGGAAGCATCGGTCTGCTTTACTCCGAGCAGTCCAGAGTTGTCGGGAGATATGTTGATGCGTAGAGAAGTTGCCATTGTAGCGGCTCTTCTTGTTTGGATTATGTGTGCTGTTGGGTTAGACCTGAGAAGAGACCTGGGGATGATGGACCGTGATGCATGAGATACGGGCATTATTTGAAGACTTAGACGCCCAGATGCTGCGGGCCAAGAAGCGCAACACATCTGAACGGT
Source organism: Albifimbria verrucaria (assembly GCA_020081605.1). Lineage (NCBI taxonomy): Eukaryota > Fungi > Ascomycota > Sordariomycetes > Hypocreales > Stachybotryaceae > Albifimbria > Albifimbria verrucaria. The sequence goes on from JAHREC010000062.1 coordinate 1,913,658, forward strand.
CTTCATTAAAATAGGTTATGCCGTTATTCGGCGAGCCTGATTTGGACGCCGTGACCTGCTTACAAACTTGGAGCAATCATCACGCTGGGGTATGATGCCGATGCATGTCATTTACAGGTGGAAGTCGGATGGTAATTGGATGGTTATGTCATGGGGTGCCATTTTCGGCCAACACGGCGTCGTATTAAATCCGAGCTCAACCGAGACTCTGAGCTGCTCGGCCTTGCGGAACTCCTACCAAGGCCGGGCCAGCATAAGCTCCGCGAGTTCCTAAGTAGGTGTTGTGGAAGGGCGTGGCTAGTCGGTGAGTGTGTGAGAGAAAGGCAAACTAATAATTGGTAATGTTAGATGGTGAGCAGTAAAATAGGGGATCGCCAGCCACTCACGCCTTAGGCTGGTAGACGAAAGTATGCTTAAAAGTTGACCAAGTTAACGCTACAAACCCGGTAAGTAACAATTTAAAACCAAAACATTTACTCAATATTTGCATCTCTTTATTTTTATTTTTATTATTTTTATAAATAAAGTTAATCCTGGTTACCCCATATTATCTGGGGTTTCACGACATCGCCAATCCGGAGTCAATGTATAGTCTGGGCCAAACTGCTATTCATGGAGAGCCAACTACGCACTCTGTTCTTCAACAACAAAGAAATCCTTCCTGAGTTACATTACGAAATCATGATATTGAGCATGTTTGCAACCAACCTCTCAGGCAAAATCAAATCATGACCCCCAGCATTCTCCAGCAGATATCACTAGTATCAAGAGGATGCGTTTGATTCAGTAAGGTTCATAAGTCTATTGCATTAACGGCCTATTATATGCCGAGTATTCTTCAAAATCATGTCGTGGTCTATCATGCTTGTGGTTTCATCTCATTTCACATCTAAGCCTTCCTCTTCTTGTTAGGGCTGCTCTGCTCCTCCTCCTCCATCTCGTCCTCATCACCAGACTCAAAATCAGCATCGCTGACATCAGCCTCCTGGGCAGCAGCTAGAGGGTTACTGGTTAGCGGGGATCACCTTGCGGTAACTGAAGAGGGCAGTAACATACTGAAGTACTTGATGGCACCGGGCCAGAGATCCTCAGCGATGGCGACAGCAAGGTCGTCGGCGGTGGGGAAGATCTCGAGCTCGTACTCGTCCCCTCATCATCCTCGTCCTCGTCCTTGTCCTCGTCCATGACGTCGACCTCCTTGCCCTCCTTACGGGCCTTGCGCTTCTCCTCGTTGGCCTTGCGGGCCTCCTCGCTCTCCTCAACGGAGATGTTGCGGCCACGGAAACCGAACCAGGCGAAGAAGCTGACGCCGCCGAGGCCGGTCTTCTCCATCTGGGCCTTGAGGTCCTTCTTGGCCTGAGTCTCCTCATCGGCGGGCTTGCCGGCCTTGTCGTCCTCCCAGACCTTGTGGACGAGAGACAGCAGACCGCCGGTCAGGTCCTGGCCCTTCTTCCAGTTGATCTCGACGGGCTCACTGACCAGGCCGGCCCAGCCGTCCTTGGCATTGCGCCACCAGAACTTCTTCTCGAGGACCTTGTTCTCGAACCACTCGTTCTCGCTGAACTCGAACTTGATGGAGATGCTGCGAGGGTCGCCGCCGGGCAGCTCGAAGCGCTCGACGGACAGGCCAGTGAGGGCGGTCATGAGGACGGCCGAGTCGGTGGGCTGGACGTACTCGTCAATGTCCATGGGAGCCTGCTCAAAGACGAGGGGCCAGAAGCTGGGAATCTGGGAGACGACCTTCTCGCGCTTGGCGTAGAGGTCCTTGGTAAGGTTGGTCTGCTGGCGGACTGCGCAAAAGGCGTGTTAGTCCAGAGCTGTCGTGCAAGGGATTGGATTGGATTGATCGGTTAGGTTACTCACGCAGCTCCAGCTCAACCTCCTCGAAGTCATCCTCGAGGTCCTCGAGCTGCTCGTAGGAGATGGGGTTATCGAGCTGTTCGGCAGACATTGTGTAGGCGGTGTATAAGGTATATGGAAGAAACGTTATGTGTGTGTGAGAAAGAGGGTGCGGCGGGGTATTAGATTAGGAGGAGGGAAGCGAAGAGCAGACCTGAAGGAGACGAGCCGTTTGCTTTATACCTTAACTACTACCAAAGTAAACAAGACTAGCGAAGGCAAAGAAATTTTTTCCCCGTGCCGTTTCTCCCTTACGTGACCACCACGTCCTCTTTTTTCCCTAAACGTCGCAATGCTCTGCCAACGTGCGTGGTAGTGGATGTAGGAAAATTTTGGCCATTTTGATGTCATTGGCCCAGCGCATAGAGGACCCCTGAGGGTCACTAGAGCTTGCATTACATGGTCAGGTTCCACCGACGAGCGCCCAAGAAATGCCGATCTACGGATACCTTGCGGGTACTTTGTGCCCCTCGTTTCTCCGCCTGAACTGTTGGGTCCCTCGCTGTACTGTTTTCCCTTTTTTTTTTCTTCAATTTTTCTTCTTCTGCTCCGTCAATCATGCAGAACGAACCCACACAAGCTCAGGGTCCAGCTCAATGGGTGGAAGTGCATGGAGGGTAGCAGACCGCATCCGTACAGAGCAGGTACATCCCACCTACCTATTGTGCCCCTTCTTCTGGAGTACTTCCCTACCCACCTAAGGTTATTACGTGGTGACCTGACTACCTACTACCTGCTTTAGGCAATGGGTAATTGGTGGGGAAGGCACAGTGTTAAGCCCGCTCTTTCTTCTTCTTGCCGCTGTGTTCACTGGCCTACCATTGTCCTGTTTTCTTTTCTCTCTGGGCCATTGTTTTCTTTGCCAAAAGCTCCATCATTGAATTACACTGCAGCCTCGTTGAATGAGAAGCCCCTCCTCAAGTCACTGCTGCCTCCACGATGATTTTATAATTGCTCTCATCTCTGTTTATGAATGCTATCTGACTATATATTGTTTGTTATTGAGCCGCTCAGAACCATAATTTGCGACAGTAGAGCTCCGTCTTCTTCCAATTGTCTATAGCATTGCTGTCCGCTGCCATAACCAGCATCAATCATCATTCACGCCTTGAAACAAATAGCTATCAATCATGACCTCTGCTGAGCATTCTGAACATTCTGACCCAGAGGAGCAAGAGGAGCAAGAGGTATAAAAGAAAAATCCTTCCCCTCACCTTCATCACTTCAACCTCTCTCTCCCTCATCCTCTGAAGTCAACCCATCTTCTTCCCATCGTTTCTCAACAAAACAACCACACATCATCTCTTCCCATCTTCATAGTCAACCCAGACTGAGGGTTACCTCTGCTCTCCTCCATCTCCACAGTACTATCCCCAGTTTACTTGTCGCCCCCTTCACTCTAGGCTCCGCTCATTGCAGATGCTCCGTTACTGAATCATGGCCCCACAGGATCGTCTCGAACCGGAGCTCCTCAAGCTTGAGGTCGCCGTCTTCTCCGGCATCAATGCCTTGCGAGCCCAGAGACTCGGCGCCAACCGCATCGAGCTCAACGCTCCAGGCTCCTACGAGCAGGGTGGTCTCACTCCCCGCTGACCGAGCTAACTTCCATCGCGCAGGACCTCGAAGTTCCCGTCCGCATCATGATACGTCCCCGCGGTCCTCCTGCTGATGGTTCTCCCGATTTTATCTATTCCGCCCAAGAGTTTGGCGAGATGTTGACTGCCATCGACAAGTTCAAAGCCGCCAGTATCCTCAACCCCGTCCGTGGTGACGCGTTTGTCTTTGGCATCATGATGATCCCTGACCAGGAATCTCTAGAGAAGTACCCCGAGGACAAGGTCACCATCGACGAGAATCGTTGCGGTCAGCTCATCGCACATGCCCGTCCCTTTGGCTGCATCTTTCATCGCGCATTTGACCCCATTGCTTCCTCTCCCCGCTGGACTGAGGGCATCGATACGCTTATTGCGTTAGGGTTTAAGGGCCTTCTCACCGCCGGCGGTATCGATCCAGCCCCTGAAAATGTCTCCCATCTCGAGAGGATGTGCCGTTACATCAACAACCGCATGCAACTCGTCATCGGTGGTGGTCTTCGTCACCACAACATTGCTCACATGGCCTCCCGCCTGTCCCGCTACACCGACTGCAGTGTCTGGCTCCACACTGCGTCCATCGTCCGCACCTTTGTTGACAACGGGGACAACAATCCGGTTCCCTTTACGCGCTCGACATCGATGAGTTAAACGCCATCTTTAAGCAACTTGGTCTCGCCAGAACGGATTAGAGCAACGCTGCGGACCACTACAGTGCAGTATGGCTACCAATTCTCGAGGAGCAGGAGCGCCAACGACAAATGCAGCAGCGTCAACAGCGCCAGCAGCAACAGCAGCAGCAGGAGCAGCCATGAAAGGCACTCTGCTACTCCAAGAATCCCAATCAAGTCCTCAACCTGCCTCATTAGTTTTGTTTGTTTTGATATTTTCTCTGGAACGCCGACGGGTTTGGGCTAACTGATGGAAACAAGAGAACCAATGCTGTCGCTTCATACTCGAAGCAAATGGACGGCACTCAACGCAATTCAACTCCCAGGCACCCAGTTCTGGGTCTTTCGAAATAGGTTTACCTAAACCCAGCTCACCACCGGACAGATTCCATCGCTTATACCCCATGGCTCGATATGGGCCTCGCATCATCATGACTTCTTTGCTTTCATTCCCACCTATATCGTGGGACGACTACCAGAAACTGACACAGTCAGCGGTGTGGACTCGGAGATGAGAACGTGGATAGTTGACGCTTGCATACATGCAACGAAGTTCACATACAGGTTGGTCGTACGTTTTTCGAATTTTTGTTCATTATGGGGTTGAGGCTGGATAACTTGGTCAGATCAGAAGTAGAGGCACAAGATAGCACTCCACACACAATTGAGGCAATTTCGAAACTTTCCAGATCGTGCACCCACATTTAATGATGTATCTCAGGTAAGTTAAAGATGCATCAACGAAGCCTTTCTCATTCTTCGCAGGATCCGTGTTGCTTTGAGTATTGCCGAGCCCGTAGGTCATCTCGTAAGTTGGTTTGTTCAACAGGCTTAAGCAATGTGCCGTTAACTACGAAGTGAGATGCATTTCAAGATCAATCTGGCACAAGATGGTCTAGCGATATTGCTTGTATTAGGCTAATATGTGTACACTGAAAATTCGCTTTTTATTGCTTCGCCCTTTCTAAACCGTCATACGTCATCTCTCTCTATACTACAATAAATCATCAACTCATCCGCTCTCGCCCAGCAATTACTTGGAGTGGGGCTTACAGCCATTGTCACCCTCCTCGCGGGCAAGACCCAGACAGTTGGCAATCTTGTAGAAGATGTCAATGTTGTTGAAGGTACCGCTGAAGGTCTCCTGGCAGGGGCCAAGAGCATAAACGGGAACATCGGTCAGGGAGTGGACACCGACGGACTCGCTGGCAGTGGGCAGAGTACCGTTGACGACGAAACCGCCAAGGGCGTCCTTGGGGTTGACATAGTACTCGCCGTTCTGGCGGGTGGCAGCAGTGCGGGGACCCTCCTTGTGAACCTTGAAGTTCTCACGGTGGTCGGGGCGGCGGCGACACCACCAGCGATGGCGTAACGGGGCTCCCAGTTGAGAGGGAAGTTGGCACCGGTACCGTAGTTGACACCGCTCTTCTTGGTGTACTGGGACTCACCAGACTTCTCGTAGGTACCAATGGCCCTGCGCTTGGTGCGGTCGTCACCCTGAGCAGCGAGGTACTCAGTGTCGGCGGAACCCCAGACATCGAAACCGTGACCGTGGTCAGCAGAGACAACGACGAGGGTATCCTCGAGGATGCCGAGCTCAGCAAGCTTGTCAACAGTGGCGCGGATGGTGTCATCGAGCTCAAGGAGGTCACCCAGAGCACGGTCGTAGTCCATGGCGTGCATCTGCTTGTCGACGGAGGCGGCCTCAGACATGAGGAAGAAACCCTTCTCGCCACCACGCTTGTGGAGAATGTCGACGGCCTTCAGGGTCATGTCTTTGAGGCCGGGAAGGTCGAGGGCATCCTTAGTGTTGCCACTGGGGTCGTTCTTGAGGTTCTTCAGGTTGTCAGTGTAGACGTTACGGTCGAGCCAGACGGGAAGGTTGCTGATGGAGAAGACACCGAGAGCCTTCTCGTCGTTGCTAAGGGCCTCAAGAGAAGTCTTGTTCCAGCTGACGGTGTAGCCCTTCTTCTCGTACTCCTTGTAGTAGTCCTTGCCCTGGAAGGAGCCGGAGCCGGCGATGAACTGCTCAGCACCACCACCGAAGAAAACATCAGGGCCACCGTGCTTGGTCCAGCTGTAGTTCTGGACACCGTTAAGGTTCTGGTCGATCAGGGGCCGTACTGGGCACGGAGACGAGTGTGGCCAGTAAGAGCAATGGGAGTGGCATCAGCTAGGTAGGCAGTGGAGACGGCACCCCAGGCACCACCCTGTTCATATAAGTTAGCACTCAAGCTTCAATTATACCAGCGTGTAAGGAACTCACGGTGAGACGCTTGAAGATCTCGACGATGGTCTCAACCTTGGGGTCATCAAAGGGGTCCTTGGAAGAGTCGGCGTAGACACTGCATGGCGTGTTAGTGAGATCGAACAAATAGCAGGACATCATGTGAAAACGTACCCCATGGCGTTGACAGTGCTCTTGTGGCCGGTGTAGAGGGCAGAAGCAGAGTTGGCAGAGTCGGTGATGTAGCTGTCAATGGAGTGGGTCATCTGGTGGCCGAGGATGGGGAACTCGTCCATCTTCATGAGAGTCTGGTATTTGCCGTTGACGCTCTTGTGTCCGAGGAGACGAGCAGCAGTGATCTACGCGAAAAGTAATATGTTAGCAAAGGTCGAAAACAAAGCGCGGAGTGGCATCCACATACCATGTTAGTAGTCATGCCATCACCAATGAAGAAGATGACGTTCTTGGCCTTGCGCTTGTTGGCAATGGGACGGACAGTCCACTGAGCCTTGGTGGTCTCGCCGTCGTAGTAGCTGAGGGTGACGGTGTAAGTGCCGGGTTCGTAGAGAGCGAGCTTGCGGTAGGCCTTGGAGGCGACATTGACGACGGAGGGCTTGCCCTGGTCCTCGGCGAAGAGGTCCTCGAACCAGGAGAAGGTCCAGGTCTCGAGCTTAGGCTCCTCGACACCGAAGGCCTTGGCGAAGTCCTTGGGCTCATCGTCGTCCTTGGCGATGGTGACCTTGAAGGCCTTGTCGGGCTTGCCGTCGTGGGCAGCCTCGGAGCCGTTGACAGGGGCGTGAACCTCAACACGCAGGTCAAAGAGCTGACCGGGGAGGAACTCGCTCTGGTCGGGGGCAGAACGCAGCCCAGGGTGTGGCACGTACCCAGACGCTGGAAGGTCTGAGCAGAGACGGCAGCGAGCGAAGCCGCGAGGAGGGCGGCGGCGTTGAGCTTGGCAAACATGTTGGACGATGTGACCTTGCGGCAAGGAAGGTTGAAAGGGACCGCAAAGAAGACCAATGCCTAAGGAGGGAGGGAAGGGAAAGGGAAGGGAGGGGGATGAGAAGCATCGTGCAGGCCACCAGCGCTTTATACCTGCATCGTCGAGGGAGCGGAACAGCTTCTGGTAGCCATTGGGGCAGCAGCAGGGTTTAGCTAGGAGATTGCATGGCCTAGGGATGGAAGAACCGCATAATCGGCGCACGCCGGGCGAGGGACCCAAGGTGGTGATTGCTGCTGGTCTTGGGGGCGGGATGATCTCGGTGGGCTGGCAGGGTTGGGCTGGGGATCGCTGGTGGTGATGCAAGAGAGCAAGGGAAGAAAAAAAAGGTCCCTTCTGTGAAGAGCACACACACACCACACGCCCCAAGCTCGTTGAGCAGGAGCGTCCCTATTGGAGAGGACGAACGAGCGGAAGGTACCGCATCGGGTATTTCACGCCAGGCACGGGTAGGCAAGGTACATTGCCGTGACAATGCAACGCAACGCAACGCTTGCTGTTATCAGTACTTACACGCGCGTGCACCTGCATCGGAGCTGATGAAGAGCAGAACGGCTGTACTGCACTGTAGCTAAGGGACATGCGGGGCTCAATAATGCACCCTGCAGCCTTTGTACATGGCCAGTACCCACCGTCCACGTTCAGAGGGTGCATCCGGTTGGTCGCGGTGGCCTGGCTGCAGAGAGCAGTTCCTCCGGTTCACAATCACATTCCATCTCAAGGCTCGCGATGCGTGCGTGAGTCCGGATGGGCCGAGTCTCCATCGCAGTGGGCTCCCACCCCGGCCAAGCTGCCTTAGTGATGGGTGTGGGGAGAGGGGCCAAGAGAGCCAGCCCACTGGGAGCCCCCGGCCAAGGACGACGGGACGAACGTCGTCCTGGCCCTTCACCTCGACGGAAAACACCACGTGCGTACGTGGCCATGTCTGGTCGAACAGGGCTTTCAGTCATCATCATCGCTCTCGTCGACACAGACGAGCTATCTTCACATAAGCTGGCGCGCGTCATGTCATGCTCAAGGCAACGCTCGCCTCGCCTCTTCGCGCACGTGTCTCTCCGGCGCGGACCTGGCCTTCTGGAACTACCATTGGCCCCATGTAGCGTAACCATTGTCTGTCTCAACGGGCCCCGGATCCAGACATGCATAATTGTAACCTCAAGACAGAAGGTCCAGATCTGCCCGCAGCACAGCTGAACCGAGCTCCGTACCAGGGCCGGGCATGGTATGGCAGGCTGCCCTCAACCCATTGTTTCTCCACCACCACCAATGCAGGACGGAGGGGAAAGAGAAGAGGATATCGTCAGTAGACGAACTTTTGAAAGCCAACACACGTGAACTGCCTCCAATCACCGGCTCAGCCTAGATCAGGAAGACGACAAGAAAAAAACAAAGTCCATTTGGCTTATGGGGTTGCCCCGTTGTTGGTTAGCTCACGATAGCCTTCCTTGCCTTAGTTGTTAGTGCACTGGGGCTTGCCGTAGCAAAGCAAGAGCCTATTTGCACCTCGTGCTTGCATTGCAGCTTCCCATTGGTCGCCTTTTCAATGCCCAATCACAGCTCAGGCCGGGATTCAATTGACTTTCCCCACACCATCTTCAGGGACCTCATTGCGTTGCCATTCACAGGAACTGCTCGAATCCGCTGCATGATCTGCAAATAACATGAGCTCATTTCCAGAAAGCCCCTCGCCCCGGAATAGAACCTCAATGCATCTTTTGTCCGGGTCATCCAGTTGGCCCTGCCAGTCAGATCGTTGATGTCATGTCATGAATGGCGAATTGTCTACCATCTCGATCCTATTCCTACCGAGTTCAATTGTGTAAGATCGCCCATGAACACTGAGCTGTATTGGTTCCTCAGACAAACATACTGTACGAACTCGCAAGCTAGGCATATCCCACTATTCATCAGCTGCCTCATCGCAAGCTGCCCACTGTTTGAGATATCCATAAGTGCTCTTTCGCTATAATTACTCCCTCACCGAACCCAGCCCAGGCCTTGCCAGAAGCACCTCACAGCCTCCACAAAAACGCCAGATCTAATCCTTCACCATGTCAGCCCATGTGCTACGGCGACGTCCCGGTAATGAAAGGCTGATGTTAGCCCGCACCCTTCCCAATCCCTGACCGAGTAATGGCGACTCCAGGACCTGCATGCTATCCCTCCTGCCAGGGGACCACAATCTCCTACCTTGACGCACGTGGGTGCTGTTGTTACCTATTTTGGATATTTCCGTCCCAGTGAATGGCAATTCCGCGTTTCTGGTCGACTTGTTTTTATGCGAGTTGGGTTGATGGAGCGAGGCCGTTAATAATAAAGGCCCGTTGAGGCTTGCCAAGTCCGTATCACCAAACTACGCCCCGTACACCGCGAGCAAGACATTGTCTTGCGCACGCACAGAAGACATGGGCTTGGTTCGGCATTTCGGCACCTTACAAAGGATTGAGGGCAAGACCAAGAGATGCTCAGCTGCCCAGCATAAGACACTATCTAGAAGTTCCGCTAGTGCGAATCTGGCAATTGTAGATCCGTTCGTCGACATCACTCTTGCCGTTGGTCGCGCACGAAATTAGCGGACAGACCATTCCGTAGCTGCAGGGAGATCTCGTCCAATCGGTTGCAGAGCATCTTCTTGAGTAAACGTGCTTATTGGGAAAAGAGAGCTACTACCATTGGGCGGCAAATTCAACTGTAGGCTGCTAAGGACTGGTTGACCTCACGGTTTTTTGCTTCGTATGCAGCAGGAGTGCTTTCGCTAACATCGTTTCAACTTCTATTTAGTCGTCGTACCAAATCCTTTTGCTGCCAGGCTCGCTCCATCCACGTCCGGTTGCAAGGGTGTCTCTACTCGGTCATTTATAGCCTGTGGGATAGCTGGGTTCGCCGCAGCATCCTCCGTAGCAGGCGATGAGTCCTCCCCGTCTTGGAAATCCTTCCAGTTTGACTTATTAATCTTCTTTTGCGCTGCTTCACTCTTGAAATGGTAACCTCGCGCCCGAGGTCTTTGGCCCGTTCCAAGTGGCAGTTCCGCCTCGTATGCAGCATTGAACCGTTGCACTTCCTTCTCGAACTCGTCCACGCCCTTGCTGATGCTTTCCTCACGCCGCGGAAGAAATCGGTGATAACATGGTGATTATGAATCTGCAGTAGGTTCCATCCCAACATCTCCTTGGCGTTCAAAAGATGCTGGATAAATGCCCTGTGGTGCTTTGTGCAAGTGTAGCACTGGCAGCCATCCACGAGAGGGGCGAGCGACGTAGAGTGGTCCGTCGACCACATGTCGACTCCTAAGGGCTGCAATACCTCATCGGTAGGAACTGGGAAGGAAAATGTGAGCGCTACTCCCGCATCTGAGATGGCATTGATGAATGGTATCGTGCACATGTCCACACCAAGAGATATTTGGCGTAGGATCTCTTGAGGGACTTGGGCGGAGCCAGAGACAGCTTTGGCAAGGCCGTCAACGGAGCATAACCTGTAAGCTCTGGGAGGAGGTCCACATCGTAGATTGCTAGGCCAGAGATGGCATCGGAAACATCTTCGGCAAGATGTCGTAGATAGTCCCACTGAATAGGATGCTCGACAGGAAGTACCGGTGCAAACACGGCAGTGTCCTGGGCCTTGAGGGCCAAGGGGTCTAATTGCCGGAAAAACTCAACGAGCCATTCTTCTGTACGCTCCACCATCCGGATAAGTTTCTTCGAATTCGGTTTTGAACCTGTGTGCGTCAGGTCTGCCAAAGGAATGACCACGTCAGGTTGCAGCGTTTGGATGGCTTTGGCGTAGTTCTGGACAGACAGGTTGTAGAAACCCGTTGACGTAAAGATGGCTATGGACTGTGCTCCGTTGCCGACAGGTGCGACAACAGCGGGACAGCGACGGGCACCCAAGATGGTCATGATATCATGCGGTGTTGCTGTGAAGCTATGTAGTGGGCGCCGGCTACCACTGGGCGTGTTAAAGATTGGAGGCTGCTTTTTTCGATGACTGTATACGGTGTTAATGATCAGATTTAACCCACGAACTTGAAAAACTTACAGTCTTCAAGAGCCATGTACTCGGCGCCTATCGAAGTGTATTTGCGTACATTGTCCGGCGTAAGATGAGGCACGACACCGCGGGAGGCAACTGAGGTAAAGTTGGGCGTCTCGATAGGCTTTCGTCCAGGAAATGCCAGTTTGCCTAGCCTAGCCTTGCACGCATCCGCACTAGCCGTGGTGAAGAACTCTGTCATTTTCCGGGCCGTCATATCTATATCTTCTTGTTGTTGAGATGTGTTGTTCATCTTGGCATGATCAACGAATGGTTGTGACAAGGATGAAGGGAAGGTGGAAATGTGTGATTAGAAGAGCAGAGAATCCACCGAGACCTGCTATCGATTACACGGCTCAGTTTTGCCTCTCACGAGTGAGGAAAAGGCACAGGGATGAGCCGGTTGTGAGTGAGATTATATTTCCTATCGTCACTTGGAACAAAAAAGCTTCAAATCAATTAATGGGTACGTATCTTTTCTTTGCCCTGTGGTTTGGGTTGCAGGCCTGGACTTCAGGTCCAAGAACCGGTCTTTACCCGAGCTGGGACTTTGAGCCTCCTGTGCCGTAGGTACTCCACCACGTCCACGTACCTGCTGGCGGTACCTACCGAAGGTACCCACGGAAGCAACGGAAGCCATTGGGCCAATGAGCATGGCGCTTCCACCCGCGTTCCAGAGACCCTTAGTTTTGGATATACTTTAAAGGTACGGAACGGCCGGTCAACTGTCTCTGACAGCGGGAATGGCGTCGGAGCCAAATTGATAAACTTGGACTCTTCCTCTTTCTCATTCACTTTTCTAGCTCACGTCCTTATTCTCTCTCTGTGTTTCCCCTGTCTACCTGTCTGCCGTTCGCTCAGACAGGAGAGAGTCAAGCGCTTCAGGCTCAAACAGCCTTAGACCCACCCACCCTTGGTCAGCAACCCGTTCAAGGATCCTGCCTGGGCTTAATAAACGCCGTCGTGCCTCAGCCCGTCGCAGGCTGACTCTCCGTCCGCAATGGACGACAGCAGCGACGAGAGCCGACCATTGATGGCCGACACGGAGCGAGACGACAGCGTCGATGCCGCGCGCGCCCGCGCCGCTCGCACTCATCCCGACGACCCAGCCCATCCCGATGCGCCTCTCGACAGCGTCAACCCCTTCAGATCGACGACACCAGCAGTGACTCGCCCACTCCGCGGTTCCTGCGTGAGGAGGACAACAAGAAGTGGCGCTGGGTGCCTTTCTTCGTGCGTCGAGTCTTGCGCTCTGCCGTTGTCTGGTCTAGAGGACCTCCGAACCCGCAACCCTACCACATCAAGCCGTTCTTCCCGGTCGTTCAGAAATATCCACTTCGACTTGTCAATCGTTTTCTACCCGACCCAAAGCATCGCTTATGGGCTGCGTTCGCTTACTTATCTATCTGGCTCATCACTCTTGTCCTTGTCAAGCGTCAAGGGAACCAGGCGACGGAGATTGCTGGCTGGGGACAGCCGCAGAAGATCGGATGTGGTGTGACTTACTGGGGCAGCGGCAATAGCTGCGGAATAGACGGAAACGAGTGCAGGCCCTTTAGCAGCGGCGGCTTCGCTTTCCAGTGCGATGCAAATTGCGAGAGCTACCATGTCTTGAACCCCGTGCGGTCGGCGATCAAGAGGTCATCTACGCGCCTCTTGTCGTCGGCGGCCCCACTAACGACGTCCACCCCGAGCAGGCCGTGTACCGCAGTGATTCTTTCGTCTGTGGTGCCGCCATCCACGCCGGAGTCATAGACAATCAGCATGGAGGGTGTGGCGTGGTGAAACTAGTAGGAAACCATCGGAACTTTGTCAGCACGCAGAGGAACGGCATAACGAGTGTCGGCTTCAACTCGTATTTCCCTCCTCATTCGAATTTCTTCAGGATATCAAATGCTCTGCATCGGACAACAGGTGGTCTGTCCTAGCCGTATCCACTGTTTTCGGCGGTGTCTTGTCATTGTTCACCTCATCATCCGCTTTGTTCTTCTTCGCCAATTTCGTTGGCATATTCTGGACCGTCGGCATCGCATTGGATCCTCCGCCGCACTCTTCTATCACCAGTCTTTTCTCGAATCTTTTGGGCAAGTTTCTGCCTGCCATGTTCTGCGCATGGGTTATGTATGACAAGATGGGAGTCCGGCGCACCCTAAAGGGTCTCACGGCGCAGATTGAAAAGTCCATCCTGTGGTTGGGAGCATGCTGGGTTGGCGCCATGGACAACTACACTTTGAGCTTCATCCCCATTCAGCGACTTAACAAACATGATCTAGAACAACAGCCAGGCGCCAAGGCCGCTTTGGCCATCATCATCATTGTCTTGGTTGTCGTTATCGCATCACAGATTTGGTTCTTCCGCCAGGAGGGACGATTTACCAAGTATCTTAAGCTTTATGGATTGCTCGTTGCAGCAATTGTTATTTCACTCCTCCTGCCTGGGCTGCATTTGAGAATTCATCATTACATCTTGGCGCTCCTTTTGCTTCCGGGCACAAGCATACAAACTCGGCCCTCTTTGCTTTACCAGGGTCTTCTAATTGGCCTTTTCATAAATGGCATTGCGCGCTGGGGATTCGATCCGGTGCTGCAGACAGCGAGCGCTCTTCAGGAGATGCCCAAAGGGCACCGTCCTTCCCAACGTTCTTCCTCCTGTTATCAACATTGGCAACAACAGCGATAGCGTGTCTACCATAGCATTTACGTGGGATCTTCCGGATCAGAAGAGGTTTGACGGCATCAGCATTTTGGTAAATGACGTCGAGCGTTACCGCTCATATTTTGACGACGACTTTGATGGCAAGGACGAATTTGTTTGGTCCAGAAATAAGACCTTGGACTTGCCAGAGTACTTTAGATTTGCTTTTATGGATGGGAGTTCGAGCGGTGATTATACCAAGGCGGGCATCTGGACAGCCGAGGGCGAGTGGGAGCAGATGAAACCCGGACCGTCGCGAGTCAAGGTTCGAAGCGTGGGCGAGCCCGAAAGACTAAGGCGATGATGGTTCGTCTATGTAAACTCTAGATCTGGATTAGCAGGCGTTCTACTTTTATGAAATTGACTTCTTCGTACTGCCCAATTTGGCTGCTTGATGGCTGCGTTGCCGGTTTTACTTGATACGGCGATCCGTTAGTTTTGTCCCCACTTCTCCGCTCCGGGCCGTAGCCGAAGTTTCTCAGCTTAACTACAATTCCATACATGTTCGAGGAACATTGAGCTAGCAAGCTGCACCGAATCGTCACCACGGGACATAACTTTCTAGGTGAGGCAACGTCAGTGGCCTCTCCAGTTCTAGGAACTCGCTACGACTCTAGGGAATCAATTGTGACTGAAGCTTAGTCACCAGTCACTGTCTTGTGATATTCAGTCCAAGGCTTGAAAACAGACGCCCATCACCCCAGAACCAAGCTCTCGTACCTAGCAAACATGCCGCCTCGGATCCCTACAGAAGAGGACTTTGCTCCGCTGTCGTCCACGCTCCCCGTGGCGCTGCATTTCCCGGATCCTCCAGAGTCCACTACCGCGTTCCTCATCCTCTTCCATGGCCTGGGTGACCACGAGACCCCGTTCGCCGGTTTCGCCAAGAGTATCAACTTGCCCGGCGTACTCGGCATATCCGTCCGCGGCACATCTCCCTTCCAACCTACCTTCTGCCTGATCCTACCGCTGATGGGCCTTCGCGCCATTTCCATTGGGGCGACGACCTGACGGTGAACACGGAGACCGGCGACATAGATGAGGATCCGGGATTCACGCGCGCCACGGGGTTGATCATGGATAAGCTGGTCAAGGGCGTACTGATTGATGCGTGCGGTTGGGAGATGAACGATATCATCCTGTTCGGCTTCGGGCAGGGCGGCTCACTGGCACTAGGTCTAGCATCGCATCTGCGGACCAGCGAGCGGGTCGTTGATGTGACGGATGGAGCTGCCGGCGAAACCCCATCCAGCCGTGCTTTCAAAGGCGCTCTATCTCTCGGTGGACCACTGCCTCAGTCCATGGTGCCGTCGCGCAGCGCTCGCGAGAAGAGCGCCACGAGCGTGTTTGTGTGCCAGCTGGACGAAGAACAGGTTGATGCTGTGAAGCAGGAGTTTAAGGATGTGACGGCAGTGAACTGGAAGAGGCGGGGTGTGGGGATGCCGCAAGAGAGGGAAGAGGTGCTTCCTATTATGAAGTTCTTTGCAGACAGGCTCAAGAGTGAGTTGAAACTGTAGCATGCAGTTCACCTTTACAATTGATCATGATCATATTATTGTATGTCAAGGGTATCTTATTCTTCATATCTACCATCTGTTTTCTCGAATTCCAGTCTGAAGCATATCGGCGAGCATATCCCACTTTGAGGATTGTGAGTTGCTACTTGCCCTTGCTACGCTCCTCAGGCCCTCGCAGATGAATCTAAGGTGTTTATCAAAGTCACTCTTCAGCCCTAGTAATGGTCTCTCTGGAGCCTTTTCCGCCTCCAACTCCGTGCTTTCATCGTCCATGTCAGTGCCGGAGTCCTCCCCATTGTCTCTTGAAATGCTCGCTGCCTTGGCATACACCTGCTCCAATTTAACACCCAGATCTAGAATGTCGAGGACGCATTCCTGAATTGGTTTTAGTCTGTTTCCAAGGAGGGCATCGTCTTTGATCTGCTTCAGTGCGGCATCGTGGATGGACATCATGGCGTCAACATCATCTGCTGTTCCCATATCACTTCGCATCTTGTTTATATTCGGTGCAAGCACCAAAGTCGACAAATATGTTTGAAGGGTACAAGTGAACCACAACAAACTGTTGCGCAGCGAATAAAACAGAGCACCCTCTTGCTGGTTCTCGTCACTGATCCGGTACCTGTCGAGTACTCGCATTTTGTGTAGCGCATAGAGCGCCCTTTTATCTGTAACAAAAAGTAAAAATTTCCTGATAACGCAAAATGCTGTCAGAAGTCAAAATCATCCGAATAGGCCATGATAAGCGATAGGCAGGGGTGACGTTAGGCAAACCAGTCTTGACTGAGTCTCGAATTGCTAGGCTTGACGATCTGTGTCCGTCATCACGAACACTCATTGTCAATCGGCTTGATTCAATGTTGTCCGCGAAAGCCTCCTGTGCAATCACGGTAAGGGTATATCGGTCATGCCAGCTTCGCCTCAGGCCGTCTATGCTACTGAAAAGATGGTCACAGAAGTACGAAGCTGCAGACCCGTCTGACATCAAGTAAATGTGTTGAAGCGCGTCCAAGGCGGAAGCTAGTTGGCAAGATTGAAAGAGCGTGTCTTTCAAAATCTGCGACGTCTTCCGATATTTGCTCTGGATCCATCGCTCAAAAGCAGCATCAAACAAATCAGGGAACGGTGCCATGTCGGAGTCGGTGGGACACACCGTTTCATATGAAAGTATTGGCTCCGAGTTGACCTGATTGTCGCGTAATGCCTCATGCTTGCCAAGTTGTCGAAGCACAACAATATTCTTGCCGGCAATGAATATCTTCTTAGCCGATGGACGGAGGAAGTGTGGAGTGTGGAGGGTGTCATCTGCGTCTCTGCGCAAACTGAACCGATTCTGCCATATTTGGCTTGGAGGAACTTCGTCCGCAGATTCTGACACAAAAAACATCACATCACCCGGAATGAGTCGTCCCTCGTCCATCCAAAGCCTAACAGGCCGTAGAAATGAATTGAAGCAATCCAGGAATATTCTTGTCAGGAACTCAAAAACCGCGGTCTGGCCAGACAGCTGAGCCATAGTTGCCTCGTCAAAGAGGACTTCAAGAAAATGAAAAGGCTCGGATTTTGAGTCATGTTTGACTTGAGAGACAACATTCGCGAGCGCGGTGAGGGGCTCCAGCAAAATATCAAGCTCCCCTTTGACTGCCATGAGACTTGTGGTGACCTGGCTCTCAACTTGAGCCAAGCGAGCTTCGATGGTGTTGACTTCGAGATCAAAAGCTCGCAAACGGCTACACAAGCAGTCTTGAAAAGCTTGCATGTGTGCTGGGCAATTGGCAGCATTCGCAAAACGGCGAATAATTCCTAATCGGCGACCATATTCGGTGAAGGAGTTGATAAGAGCCTCATGAGTGTCCCACATCAAATGTGAAATCTGGAATTTAGGCACAGCATGACCATTCGTATCAAACATCGTCGTCGGGAGGCCTTGAAGCATGAACAATACCTCACGAATAGCTTGGATTTCTGGTATAAGGGTCTTTCGGGAATGCCCAGATGCACCACTTGCCGGAGCAGCTTCACGCCATGCCTGTGCCTCTTTTACAGTATCCAGCAGACGGGTGTCTTGGGGGTGTGAAACTAGACTTTCGAGTGTAGTTTCAGAGTTTTTACCATCTTCAATTTCCGATGTTGGTTCCGACTCGTTGGACGCATCTTCGAGATATACTTCATCGTCGGAACCGTCACTGTATTGGATCGAAGACCATAAATCCGGATCATTTGCCCAACCATCCTCTTTCGCAATGTCCTCCCATCGTAGGACTGTTTCTGTATCTTCAGGCGCAGGTCTTAGCGCTTCCAAGTCCAATAATCTCGATTTCTGGACGGGTTGATTTGAGAGCTCGAGCAGGAAGTGTAGGATGTCGGGATGCCATTTTGAAGGGTGTTTTGCAAAGCATCTAGTCTCTGGCGTAGAGCATCCGCCAGGGAGTCCCTGCAGTTTACACGGAAACGTTCCTCTAATCCATCTAGGATATTCTGAACTTCGAATTGATTGGTGCGAAGCAACGTATGCGACTTAAGCTTGTGCAGCGTAGCATCACGAACGGTCTTGACGGTGTCGGTGTCATGCGACTTGGGAAACGGTCAGCAACGGACAGCTCGTGTGGGCAGGCAGAGAATTCAAGGCACCTTCCCAGATGCTTCAAGCAGAGCCTCGACTAGCTCCTCAGTGAGCGGCCCAAGTCTTGCAGCGAAAGCCATTACCAGGCGCATCCATTGTGAATTGGTTAGCGGCAGCTTTGGTGGGAGAGAGTGGACGCGTCTGACGTGTGTTGCGACGTGACTTGCCCAAGGTACCGCCTTATCGACTTATCATGCCTCACTATATTCGTACCTGCGCTTAGCGCACTGGCCTCACACCCATGGCTGGCACCCATCACACCCTGGACGCCCCAAAGCTATAGGTGGGTACTCACCTGTACCCGTGGCCTGTCGTGGCTCCCTAGAAACCTGCTTGTACCTGGACTTAGTCTCCAAGAATGGGATGCTATCAGATGATTGGCGAGATGTGGCGTCCTGGGATAAGCTATTATGCAACCCCGTTCCCTTGCATTTGCTCATGTTATCAAATCTTTTGTCATTGCCTGTTTACTGTACCAATGGTCCAGCAAATCTCGAAGAAGGCCTAGAATCATCTCCGAACAGGGCTCTCTCTTTGATCCCCTTTCAATGGCTGTCTAGGCGGCTGCGCGCCCTCTCGAAGTCACAATCTACCCACCATGGCCATCGCGCGACCCGTCCGAGCCTTGGCCCTCCTGGCCGTCATTCTCTGGTGTTTCTTCGTCTACCAAGTCCTGAAGCCTTCCCTGGTTTACGCGGGCCCGGCGACCGATATATCAACTTTGAACGGGATCCTAACCTAGATCGTGAGTCGCGAACCATTCCATCGCCCTCTGCCAAACATTAATCGTCTTCTGTACAGCCACCGGGGAGCCAGAGGGCATCCTCACTCGCACCTCGAAGAAATACGCGCCAGATGCGACAGACACCGATCGAATCAATGCGACACTGCTAGCGCTGGTGAGAAATGAAGAGGTGGATGAGATGGTCCAGTCAATGCTGGACTTGGAGAGGACTTGGAATCACAAGTTCAACTATCCCTGGACCTTCTTCAACGACAAGGAGTTCACAGAGGAGTTTAAGAAGAAGACGAGCGCGGCAACCAAGGCCAAGTGCAACTACGGTAGGCCTTTCTATCCATACGGCAATGGGCATGAAACTCACAATAGTTCTAGAACTGATCCCGACCGAGCATTGGGCGAAGCCAGATTGGATTGAGCAGCAAGCCTTTGATGCATCCGCCAAGGTGCTCGAGAAGCAGGGCGTGCAGTATGCCAAGATGATGTCGTACCATCAGATGTGTCGATGGAACAGCGGTCTGTTCTACAAGCATCCTGCTTTAGAGAATGTTCGTTGGTACTGGCGCGTCGAGCCAAAGGTGCACTTCTTCTGCGACGTGGACTACGATGTCTTCCGCTACATGCAGGACAACAACAAAACCTACGGCTTCACCATCACCCTATACGATGATCCCAAGACCCTTCCGACCCTTTGGCCAGAAACCACCAAGTTCCTCGCGAAGCATCCCGAGTACCTCCACGAAAACAGCGCCATGCAGTGGGTCGTAGACGACAAAAGGCGACCTGAACATAACAGAAAGGCCCAGGGTTTTTCAACTTGCCATTTCTGGAGCAACTTCGAAGTCGCCGATATGGACTTTTGGAGGAGTAAGCCGTACGAAGATTATTTTAACCATTTGGATCGTGCTGGCGGATTCTTCTACGAGCGCTGGGGTGATGCTCCCGTTCACAGCATTGCTCTAGGCTTGTTTGAGGATTCAAGCAAGATACACTGGTAAGTATTATGCTTATACCCCATCAACATAACCATTTTGTATGCTTACCAGTGTCTGACAGGTTCCGCGATATCGGGTACCAGCATATCCCCTTTTTCAACTGTCCCAACTCACCCAAGTGCAAGGGTTGCGTGACGGGCCGCCTCACCGATGGTGAGGCCTGGCTTCATGGCGAGGACTGTCGACCCAATTGGTTCAAGTATGCCGGTATGGGTTGAAAAATATCCTGAGGCTTAGCTTGGATTCATTAAGTACGGCGCTTCGTTTGTGGGCTCTATGAACTTGGAACAATCATTCTGCTTTGGGTATGTCAGGATGTGTAATGGATGTACGAACATAGACGGGTGCCTCTGGATGAGGCTGTTCAGGCGCTTGCAGGAGCCATTGCATTGTTATTAACCTCTATAGCTGTAGATATTATTTGTACATAGACCTTACGAGAGGGTCATGGGATATTGTTCACTAAGGGTCTGAAGGAGATAGCATAGACTGGTGGGACCCTCAAAGGGCACCATACACAGTCACCACTCCCGATGTTCCACCTACACAGAACTGGTCTCCCCATCCATTTTCTCTCCATGACAAGCAGGTGATGATGTTGTTACGCGGCTTTTCCTTTCCGTCTCTTCCCACAATCTTCTTCCTGGGTTCTGAGCCCTGAGGACCCCATGGGACCCGGACCTTGGCCACTAGCTTGCCAGTAAGCAACTCCCATGCCCAAATCCTCCCATCACCGTTCGGTTCCGTTTCTCCAGCCATTTCGTCGCCCGCGATGACATACTTTTCCTGTCCACCCATAATAGATTGCACCCGGAGATCTTCGTTCTTCCACGACGGGTCCGAGTAAGCTTTGAGACATGTTCCATTATCACGGTCCATCAGCCGTAATTTGCTGTCCAGGCTTCCTACGAGCATCGCTCGTCCATCCTTTGTCAGGTTGACGCTGGTGACGCTTGCACCTATGACATCAGTCGTGCAGCGTCCCATTCTCACATCGTAGCTCCTGACTCTGCCATCCACACTACCGCACACTACTTCAGGTCCCTTGACGACGAGCGATGTGACTGCGTCCTTGGCCTCGGTGAGAACCTGTATGGGCTTCAGGCTCCCCTTTGACGTCCCACAACCGGACAGTGGTGTCGAATCCGCCACTGACTACCAAAGAGTCGCCATCGCCGCCGAAACTGACACAGTTGACCCGTGCAGTGTGGCCGTGCACGTTGGCTCCGAACCGCCGTATAGTCACGGCAGTAGCCACGTCCCAGAGAAATACAGCACGGTCACCACCGGCAGAAACGAAACGCTCATTGTCAGAGGCGACGGACAGGCTCAGGACTTCATAGCCGTGAGCGGAATAAGTCTGAATGAGACGGCCTTGGGGCACCGCAGGCTTTGGTTTTGGATGCACCTCGGGGATGGTGGTGCTGGGGAACGGGTTGTACAACCGAATAGACCGATCTGCGGAGCCTGTGAGGATATATACTCCAGGTGATGACGAGTACGTCACGGTATGGACAGGTCCTACAAGGTCAGTCTTTCGCTCATAGTCGGCATAGCAGCGTATAGTGAGTCTCACCATTGGATCCAAGCAAATGCGCAACAGGCTTATCAGGGAAACCCATTTTTGGTAGCAGCGACGGTCATCACGGCATTCTTCACAGCTGCTCAGTCAGGGCCGCAATTGAATGCTATTAGTCGTGGGTCTGAACAACCATCCTCAGAAGCTGCCCAGCGTCACAATCTCAAGGTCACTGCTTGGTTCTGTAACGAGTACATACAAGGGCAGGCAATCACGTGAATACCCAGGCGGCTTATGTTCCCCACCACTTTACTTGAGCTTGGCTTGGCAGCTCAACACCAACTTCATGGATCGCAAGACGAATTTCAAGTTCATGGAAATCATGGTTTTTTATATCAATTTGATTTGTATTTCTGAGATCTAGTAATCTCGGTCAAGTTTCGACATGGCCTATGCCAAGGTCATTGAGGGGCTACCAGATCAATAACCTGTGGCCTCAACCTGCCATCATCATCTGCATATAACTACAAGAATTCGCTTTCATAGACGCAAGAATATGCGTCTGACACAATATTCAATCCATCATACTGACAAATATCCCAGGCTACATCAGCCTCGAAGCCTTCAGCCCTGAAAACAAACAAAATCTTCATGCCGCTTCTTTTGCCTTTGCCTGATGCAAACGCCCCAAACGCCAAACAATGCGACAAAGCCTGCCCACTCGCAGACGTGATATCAAAATCAAAAATTCAGGCAAGCCGATGCATACTTGCTTGCGAAAACAAAAACAAAAAACAAAATGTGTGATCAAGGCCGTGAATCATGCGACATATATACAACGTCCATATTCTCAGGACATAGGGGCTCCATGGGGCCATTGAAAACCCAACTTAGTCCTTTAGACTCTTTGGTTTCCACGACACGATAGTCAAAGTTGAGGTTTCTAGAGACAGTCGCTTGGTCACGTATCAGTGACAGCTTATTTAGACGCTCTGCAACAAGTTCTTTCGTGATACTCGACTCCTCCCAGATGGCAGCCGTCCTGTCGATCAGCATCTTAACCATCTGGAAATCTCTTATCAGCTCGCTGGCATTGCAAAGTAAGCCGCTGGCGCTCAAAACGTCGACAGCCTCCATGAGTATGGGAGTCGAAGCAGGAGGCGGATTATTGAGCATACTCGGCCGAATTTGCAGGATACGCTCAATATAGCCACCAATCTCGAGCACCTTCTTCGAATGTGTACGGCATTGGTGTACAAGGTCTGCGCGAGCATCCTCACTCAAACGACTGCTTGGGTGGTGGAACCGATGAGCTTGAACCATTGAATGGTGGAAGAGAAGATGCATGGTTAGCAACAAGCCCATATGGTTGCTCCTCTCAATTTGCTCAATATTGAGGGTGTCCATTGTCAACTCCGAGGGTAAGGCTCGATGCCATTTGTCCAGGTTTTCTAGCAATTCTTGCATGCTGAATACACCTGGGGTCGATGACCGACTTCGGCGGGCCATCCTGTAGATGGCTTGCTCACACGTTGCCCAGATGTGAACCATCTCAACAAGATATGCAGAAGCATCCGTCAGCTTGTTTGCCATCGACGGGATTTGTGGCTCGGATGGGTGGAAGAAGGGCATTGACGAATCAAGCTGCCTCTCAAATGTTCGAGAGTCAGCGGGAAGTCGAAGATACACGTCCTCGGCATGCAGCATCGCCATTCGTTCTGGGAAGAAGCCGTTGAGGCGCTCCAACATGAAGACGGACCAGAAAGTTCTCCGTCTAGCTTCAGAAAAGCAGGCCTTGTTCATGCCAAAGGGGTAGGCTTGTAAAGCGGAATCCCTGGATCTTTCTAGTTCGACATTGAGTTGAAGGCTGACCGCCGTGCCCGTCGCCGCAGACAAAAGTTCGTCCGCTTCACGTCGTCGAGAAGTCGATACATAGTACATAGCGAGCAAGGCCCTGCTCTGCACGAGATAAAGGTCGTTCGTAGGCGAGGTTTTCTGCGCGAATTGTGCTACCTGGGCGTATTCCGCTGCGATATGCTTCGGCCCTCCGGACAGTAGGACGCCCATAGCTAGCATGCTATACACCAGCATGAGTTCTTCCGCCGACTTCTTATGAGCAGTGTTAGCCAACCAAGTCTTGAAAACTTCTTCAGGAATGAACCGCAAGATGATAGTGTTATCGACGTGGTCGAAGAACTGTGAAATGACGGCACTGATCGATTGGGGATCCGAGACATAAGGGTCCGTTCGCCAGGCTCGACTCAGCACTTCGTCAGGGAGACGAGGCAGATCAGGGGCAGGTCGTTGAATGACATTCTTTGACTTACACTGCTCCGGCGACCGCGGAACAGCAGTCAGATGGTCGCCATTTGGGATATAGACCCCGTTGTCCAGCCTTTGCCGTTTGTTTGGTCCTGTTTCAGGAGAAGCTTGCCGAAGGGCAAGTCTAGGTGATATCGGTGATCCACCATCGCTCTTACAGAGCCTCGTCTCATTCGATCGTGGAGTGTCGCCTAGCTTTCGCATATCATCCAGTTCTGCAGGAGGCGTGGATGGCGAAAGATTATGGCCGCCCCTGGGTCTGTCGAGAACTATCAGCGCCTTCGTATCCCCAGTCACCTCACCCATACAGCAATGACAACTTACGCGTTCTTGAACTTGCAGATGCGACCAAACTTCTCGCACTGCACACATCGAGGATAGTCGGGATCACACTTGATCTTCTTCTCTCGGCATGTGATACATGCGATCGCCAACCTCTTGCGAGGCTTTCCTGCCTTGGTAACGCCCCAGTGAGCGTTCACTGCTTCTCCATCTATGACAGTTTTGCAGTGGCTGCCATCATCATAGAAGTAGCACATGCCTTCACCGGGCACCTCAGCCGCCCTGACGAATCTTGGCAGGAAGTGCGTTCCTGTCCAGATTTTAGGACCAAGGCCATCCTTAGATGGTATTCCGTCAGAAGCGACGGTGCTTGCTGGTGTCGGCGGTGGGTTTGGTCCGCCTTGCACTGGTCTATGCTCTTGATAGCCAAGTGCCGCGTCTCTCGGTCCTGGGAATTGCAGACGGAAGTGGTCTGGTGGTGATCGGTACCCTGTGTCACGAGATCCTAAAGCATACTCATGGCGACTAGAGTCATGCTGCATTGGCCACTTTCCGCCCGACTCAGTCTCTGAACGAGAGCTCGAACGGTTCAAGGTCGTGTCATGAAATCTGGGTGAGCTAGAGCCGGAAAAGGATCGAACAAGTGGCTGCAAAGAATGACGCTCTTGGTCAAACTTGGCTTCGTAGGTGCTACGTGGCTGAGAAATAGAAGGAGAGGTTGATGTCTGTGGGAAATACGAGTTGTGAGGCCCGCCAGCGGAGAGTCGTGGACGGTCCAGAGGTGATGTCAACGGATAAGTTCCTGGTCGCTCCGAATGGGGTGAGTGAAGAGGGCGGACAGCAGAGGGTGGACCAAAGAGGCTGCTCAGTGATGGCAGTTGCTGGTGAGACCCAGGTCGGGCATTTGGTTCCATCCGCGAGTGCCCAGGCTCCGCAATCTTATCGTTGGACGACATGTTCAGTATGGGTGCCTTCTCATAACTTGGCATGGAAAGCGATGTGGTGTTGGTACTGATTCCACTGAGACTCGCTGTTGGCGAGGATCTCGAGGAATAAGAAGATGCGCTAGAGCTCACCAGCTCTGGTGGAGTGTCCGGGAGAGCAAACCGGTGTCTATGTTCGAGAATGGCCGTTTCGTTCATTAGGATTATTGCAACCTAGATCACAGGCAACTGGCCGTTTGGTTCCAGTCTGGGATTTGAGGTTGCACGAGTCACCAGTCTCAACTTTAAAAAGCAAAGTGGTGTCTTTCTTGGCTCGGGATGGGGAAAGTTGATACCTGAAGGGACGCCAGCCTCAGTCGAGAAACAGGAGCACCAAAGGCAAGAGAAACGAAGTACAATAGAAGAGAGATGGGTGGCTTTTGAAATGGCTTGAGGGAGGATCCAAGCAGGGCATCCGACGGCATGTAAAGCAACAGAGAGGACCGAGCAGAGCCACTCAACACCAAGGGCACCAGTGGTCTGGGTTGGCTTGGCTCATTACACTCAAATGGAGGGCAGGCGGAAGGGGCGCCGATAGAACGAGACCAGGCAGTCTTCACCCCGGAAGCGACATCTGGGGATGGAGTCGAAGTACCAGGGGCGTGTGGCAGGAAACCCTGCGTGGCGAGACATGGGCGGCTGCGCACACGTGCTTGGGTGTTCTGATCCCTATCTTCAATGATTCTGTGTGCCACCTCCCACGGATGACTTACGGACGCTAGGGCGTTCCCAAGATGCTGGGCTAGCGGCACCAACGGCATAGCGGGTACATATTTCTGGGTGGTGTATGTGCGCGCTCCTGGTCGCACTCCTGGGCTGCAACGGTTCTTACTTTGGTGCCAATTGTAGCGTCGTACTGCAATCAAATGGCACAGCGCTGTTGCTCGTTCCTGCTCCCTGCCTTGCAGCGTGGGGAGGGGGTTGCTGCAGAAGAGTATGTACAGAAGCAGGCTGCAAGGATGATTGATGGCTTACTGGGGTGTCGGCGAGGGGCCAATGTTTAAGCTCCCGGCCAGTATGGAGGGCTGACAAGCCCCAAAAGAACACGCCAGGGTTGACAATCCGAGGAACGAAGGGAAGATGTGCTCTCCGTGGGGCGTTTACGTGAGGCGGATCCCTGGTGGACATTTTACGATGCTGAACAAAAGACCGAGTCAGCGACGGTGGATACTGTTTGAAGGCATTCCTCCAGGGCAATGGCGTCCGGTGTAGGACAAAGATAAACGAGCACGGCACGACGGCGTCAACGGCATCTCCGGCATGACAACAAGCGTGAGAGGCTGGTTGGCCGGGTTGGCAAAACACGGGAGGCAGTTTTAACTCCATGTGCCAACGATCTAACAGTCTGTTCGGTAAAAGAGCACAGACCGAGCAATCTACATGCAGGTGAGGGACATACGCGGAACAGTCCAATCTGTACCAACACCCAGTGCTGCACTGTGGGAGACGGTAATAGATGTCCCGACTGGAATCTCTCTTCCTTCCCGGGACCTATCGCATTGCATCAGCTACCGATTCCGGGTCCACTGCGACGGGCGGGCGTGCAATGAACGCCAAGCATGTACCGGCCGCTCGGCAGGTATTAAACTCGCAGGGGTGGCGGGATATGATTGAGACGAAGTCAGAGCTTCCCACGCGGGGCTTTTGGGCTAGTGCCAAGCACCAACAAGCAGAAACTACCTAATGCATGAGTTGTGGTACTTCTGACGCCAGCGCCGGTCTAGACGAAGCAAAAGTACCAACAGCGACTAGAGACCTGAAGGCCAGACCATCATCAGTGCCGCTGAAGGGTTTGGTGAAAGGCTTAGACAATTACCACAATCGCTGGCCGGTGAGTGTAGGCTGAGAATCGATGGTGCCATCGTCATGCTGGGGACGCCCAAGTATCGCCGAAGCCATCAGGCGGCTGAGCAGGGTGTTGGCAAGGCCACATCGGGCTTATAGGCGCCGGCTGCCAAATTACCTGACCAGATCGATGGTGCCTTCCAGGTTGCCATTATTTGCCCGTGCTGTGCCGCAGAAGGTCACTTGCAGGGCCAGGATCAGCAAACGATGTTGGTTCATCCCATCTGATGTGGCTATGGCCATTGGAGCATCCTGAGACCAGGATGAAGACCCTGGCTCGGAGTACTTTGCGTCAAAGGCGGGTTCTCTTCCTGGACAGATCAGGCCATCTACATTGCCACTCCTGTGTTATTAGAAGTGGGTGTCCTGCAAATTGCACGCTCACCGGCTTCGTTACGAGAGGTGCTGTTCTTGAACAAGAGCCAACAGCATTTAGTTATAGACACTGAAGACTTGCTACCAAGTCTTATCCTAACCCCTCGTGTCCATTGCTTGAGGTCTCCCGTTCTCGGAGCCACCTTACCTCGGTACGAGTATTTGGGAGTGGAGGAGATATGCGGCAGGTTGCCTGAAATGGGCGTAAATCTCTTTACGGCCCCTCGCTACATCTACCTGTAACCACGATCCTTGAGCCTTGGTGTTGAGGCGCGAAATCAATACCAGTTAAAGCCGAGCCACTACGGATCTTATAATTAGTAGGCAACCCAGGTGTCATCATCGAATGCGATCTGACAACATATGAATCGGGTATCAACTGCCGACATGAGGGTTCGGACGAGTCGCTGGGCCACCAGCTGGATATTGCAGCCACTATGCTGCAGAGCTGGCGCGAAACGGTTTGGTCAAGAGCCGCTGAGTTGGTCTGCTGCTGGGCCTCAATCCCACCGGCGCAGATTTCATCTTACCTGTCAGCTAATTTCCAGTCCTCCCCACGCACCAAACAACACACCATCTGTGCCTCGATGAACGATGACTAGCTGATCAATCAGCCGACGAGTGTATGCAGCATTCACAAAAAGCAACGACGTCGCAGCTGATGTATCCACATGCTACAGATCCAGTTGTATGGCTACTGTGTATGGCGATGGCAAAGATCCGATCGACATTTAGGCTCGTTCCGGGGCGGAAAGGCGGACGAGAAGCTTGCACACACTGGTCGGTAACCAGCCCCGTTTCTGCAGTGCTCAGCAGCACCCTTGAAGTACCGAGACCTACACAGAGACTTGGGCCAGGTGATACGAGCAGGGATATGGGGCGGATGGCTTGGCCGCTGTTCCTTCGGTCAACGCTGCCGAAGCTCCGCTTGAGGAAAGCGAAGCGATGCTGACAACATATCAGGACTTCCAGCCCCAGTCGAGGCTCCTCCCCACAGGACTTCGTACACTATTCTCAAAATGGTACCGAATCTCCATGTACCTAGTGGCGGTGGTCCGCTTCACTACGGTTCTGTTCTGGTTTGGTGCTCATATCTATGGAGCCCCTAGATATCAAAGGATCTGTGGTTATCAATCTCATGATTCCCAATTGAGATCGCGTGCGACCATATCGGTTTTTGACCTTATCGTGAAGACAGACGCAGTCGCAGGCATTCCTTGGTCAAACAGCTACCTCTGTGACTGCGCGGGTACAACCGGTCTAGCACCGCCACGCCCACCCATCGCGTCGCAAATGTACACAAGAAGCAGGTGAACGACAGCGAGATACGCTGAGGTTGCCTGATTCAAAGAGCTGCTCCGATCCGACAGTAGTGTGCGTTATGCTTGCAAAGCCTGGGGTGCGTGGTGTGAACAACAGCAGTAGCTTCTCGGCCGAATCGACCCCTCCATGCTCAAATTCAAGCATTCCTGCATCCGCGGGTCTTCCGTGTCTCCGCGAAGCAGCTGCATTGCGTAAGTGCATGCCGCCAGATACTTGGAGAGGGTCTAGGGCTTGGCTTGCAGAAAACCACCGGGTCGCTTAGGCCAAACCAACACCAACTGAGGACCCGGGTACTGGCCTATCGGCTATCGCTCATCAAATCAAAGCAGAAGACAGGCTTGGCTGGCCTTTTCAGGAGTTCCGTTACAGGCCTGACTCGGGCGGAGCCACAGAACCGGAGCATCTGCTACATGTACTCATCGCTCGCACCGTTCTCCGCATCCCCACAATCCCACAAGCCGGTCGGGGTAGTGCTGATGATACAATGGTTCTGTCTCCTCTTCAGAGGGACTTGAAGAGCGCGTTTTCTACCAGAGCCGGCAGAAGCGTGAAGGCTAGTGCAGTCAGTGTCGTCACTGGTCTCTTGGCTACTGACAGCTCAAGCCGTGAGAAACAGCCGGCTACTACCCGCCCTCATCCTTTCAGCGCACCGTGTTCGGTCTAGTGGCTCGACCACGATCAGCCGCTGCTCTCTCAAGAAACCTACTATTTTCGGATCCCTGTCCAAACAAAGGGACTGTGATGACATCGACCATTCTTCCAGACCGTTGCCGCATTTGAATACGTGACCAGGCCCTGGCAGGTGTCATGGCGGGTTTCCGTCCATGGCTTCACGCAGAGGGACAGGGGCAGGGATGCGGCTCGGTAGAGCGCGGCTTACTCTGTCGACTCCCCAATCTTCGGCAATTTAGTCCAAGAAGCTAACAGATCCCGCGTGGCTGACACTACTGCGAGTACGATACTCTGGTCCTATTCCATCTCCACACCGTTGCAGCCGCTCGCCCACTCTCGGGACCGAAAAATGACTTCTTCGGCTACGCACTAACGCGCATGGCAGAATATGGAGAGTCAAACGCACCGAACCCCGAGCCATGTTTTTTTTATTCCTTCTATGAGTGCCTCTCGGCCCTATATCAGCCATTTAGACATATGAAATGCAAGTGCAGTCAAGTTGTTGGGGGCCGGGCGTCATCTTAACCGATGTGGTATGCACCATGCCATCTGATGTGACCAACAACGAACCCGTGTCTCTTCAACAGGATCCAGGCTACCCCTCTTCTGTGCTATGCAGCATGTCATGGCCAGGCACAGTCAATGACAGTTTCCAGCTGATCCAGAGGCACAATGGGGACTTCTCCAGCGGGCTCCGTTTCGAGCTCGGAGACACTGCCTGACACGTACTAGACCGAAGCAGTTGCTTACTACGGTGGCCATGGAACTTGTGGTGTAAGCTGCGAGATTCCGGTGGGCGGGTAGGCGCATTGGCAAATATGCCACGTTGGGACGATGGCCCGGGTAGGAATTGGCGTGCAACAGACAGCCGGTAGCGAATCAGCGGCCATCAACCCCTACACCCTCTCCGCGGCTGTCGTCTCCCTAGTCTACCGATCTCACCTGAACCACCCCGGCAATTCTACCTCAATTACAGAGCCGGGCCTGGCCATATGGGGAGGGTAAGTGCTCAGGTAGGTAGACTCACGCCCGGGTTCCATCTCGCACTCCTCTCGGTATTGTGAAGCCTCTTTGCTTCGGCAGACCGCCCTGCTCGACCCCAGTTAGCATCACCCCTCTCGTGTACCCGATTTCTGCTTTGACATGATCATTACTGGAGTATTTTGCGAGCAGTAATGGGAATCCAGCCTCACCTCGGAAGACTGGCAATGCCGGCAGTAATCGATCACATGAAGCTGGACAAACGGGGCCCCGCTTGACAGGACGGAAACGAAGCCGGTGCAAAGGTCCAACCAAACTCTCAGGTAAAAAAAATTTTAAAAAGGACAGAGAGAAAGAAGGGAAGAAGAAGGGGTAAGAAGGCATGCCAACCTTGTCACAACGATGGTTAATGGCAAACTTGATGGATGTCCCTCTCATGTCATTCACAGTGTTTGCGCACAGAGATGACGCACATCATCTTGGCTCGCCAAGTAGAGTACTACGTAGTAGTTCGCTGCCAATGCAACCTGAGCACGAGCCTCGCCCTATTGCCCTTGTCACGAAGAAGCATCCGTCGGATTCATTATGACACAGGCAAGGGCTATCTGCAGGCCACGCGAGAGTTATTCCCTATCTGGGGAAATTTCAGGGTTCCCTCGTGCGAAATAAATTACATGTTGAGGAGCAGGGCATGAGTCCTACCGCATCATTTGCACCGATCACTTTGTTCTACTGCAACTAGCCATCCAGCTTCAAGCAATCAAAGGACTTTGTGAATATTGTAAACAAGGGTGGCAGCTAGCAGGCGCTGTACTAGTGCAGTCATGAGATCTGGAATGATCCCTTGTGAAGCCGGGCCGACTCCACCAGGGCTGGATCGAACAATCTCATGCCAAGCAAACTCTGAATGGTGCAAAAGCTAATCAATCGCGGGCGCAAGTCGACATGGAACTGGAATAATGCTCCCCGTCGCCTCATTAGCACGCGGCACTTGGCAAGCCGGTGGGTAATGCGACGGAACCCAATGGGGAGAGATGTATGGGCGAACCGAATTTACTACAATTCCAGGTCGCTAAGCACCAGGCACTATTATCACGGAGCCCTACTATGTATGTATATGGGCAGTGTTGTTGTTGACAAGCCACACCTTGTTCGAGAGTAACGCGTTACTGAACGCAGGAAGGATACGAGGTGCGAGACTCCAGGGCCAAGTGAAGCCCTGGCATGTGATGAGACTGGGGTAGGCGGTCAGTGGCCCACGGATGAAAGTCTCCATGAGGCGATTCGTGTGCTGCCGTTGGTCAGAATACGCCGACAGGGTGTGTCGTTCGGTCGGCGACTATCGAAGGCCAGCCCTTACCGAGCACAACCCGGCGGCTATTTTTTGGTATTTGTTTTTGTTTTTTTTCACTCCCACTCCCACTTCCCTTCAATCAAAACAGACCTACAGCTTCTCCGCTAATCGTACCATTGCCAAGGCACCAACGGCACGCTATAAAGATAAACATGACGGACTGCGCCACATTAGGAAGACCCGGGAGAGGGGGAGCACCAGCTCGCTTGGCCCGGTACACGATGGGTTACGGCATCTAGAGTGAACATAGAGAGCACGACGACGGTGGGCTTTGACATTTGCATGAGACATCTACTAGGTGATCAAGGCAATCGAATCATGATCCAGGCGTTTCGTGGATGGAGGCTATCGAGGGCCTGATATTATTTCCAAAAATGTTGTTATTTCCGGCATCAAAGCAAGGGTCTTCTCATCTGGCCCAGCTGTTGCGGATCCCCATTGTTACCCAAAACTGGGCGCCGACCAGACCGGAATAGAAGCTGTCCAGCTTTTGATGGGATCGCAGGCTAACTTCACCTGGCTTAAATCACATCCACACGCAGCGTATATTGTACCAGGAGCCGGGCTATTCAGGGCCGTGCACTAACCACTACCGAATCTAAGAGACCTGCCCCAAGCGGTAACAGCCAAGCCCGTGGGAGTAGTTCGGAAGACTGGCCAGGTCAGGTCCCCAGGTGCGCGCAGGCGCTACCCGTTTTGCTCGTGTAGGCTGGAAACATGGGCTAATTGCACCTGTCCAACCAGGGTGTCTCATCTTCACAACCCTTGCAAACAATACGCCACGACACCCCATGGGATCTGATCCCAAGTACCGGACCCTTTTCGTGCTAAGGGCAGCGGCATACATGGTCACCCTGGCTTGTAGTGTGGCCGCCACACACAACGAGCGGGATGGCCGTCATGGCAATCACGTAACAGCCACGAAACGAGGAGTGGCAGGTGACTTTATGCCTCCTGAAAGAAGCATGGCTTCTCTAACGCCATGCTGAAGTGCGAGCTGGTTTGCTAGCACACTAGGTGGTTCCGTTTATTACGCAAGAAAACAGTCCAAGAACCCCACGATGACGGCCTTTGTTATAGAATCAGGCCATCGAATTACGAAAGTGGGGAGTACCGGGATTGGGCGATCCATCTTCGCCGACGATGGCGCGCTCCCTGTCATTCCGTATAGATGCCGCGTACCATGTGTAACTGACGGCGCCGGGGAGTTACTCCGACGTGCTGCGCTTACTGACTACGCATGAACTTCCATCAGATAGCCTTCTAGGCAAGACAGCATGATCGCATTGACTCAGGAGCAGTGCTTGCTGCCCACGTGCATGGAAGCCATCTCGAAGGATGCACCTTCGAAGGAGGGGTGGGGTGGCTGCGTGGCCGGCATGCAACCTCTGCTGGTAGGCAGCGGAATCCCTCGTGGCATCCTAGCGAACAGGGACAAATTCATTCGATGTATCAGGTGGTATGCCTGTCAGCTTGTGTCACCTGTGCCGTAATCGCCATCTCGGCTCTGTTTGGGCTGTAAGCAGAATCTGATAATACGGCTGCGTCCTTTTTCAGCTACATCCTGCGCACCCTGACGCAGGGGTGAGACTTCCCTTCATCTCAACACCTCAACTCTCTCCACTTTGCTGCCGTTAGGCAGTCATCAGCGCCTCGTTAATTGTCGTCTTCTGGATCAAAACATGCGGCCGCTCCAGGGTGCCAGGTGGGTTTTAGCAATGCAGATCCACGACACTATATCCCGCGCTCATATATCCACGGCATCTACGGAGTATTACTCTGTACAGTATGTGTCATTCTTGGTCTTGGCCGGCTTGAGCTAGCCAGATAACATCATCACGGCTGTCGCATATTGCTTTTCACGGGCTAGCTTTTTCCACATGCTTTCGCCGCGGTACTGCGGAGTGCTCTACCTGGACCCTTCCTACCACCCCAGTTCGCCAATCCCTGGACCGCTGTGATCATGGGGCGTTCCATGGACTGTTGCCTTGTTCTGGTTTATGAGGGCAAATTACGGAGTACCCAATTGATCGTGCCCCTCCTTCCCTCCCCTCCCTTCCCTGGAGTGCCTCGATAGTGCGTTTTGCCATGTCTTCTTAGAGTAGGATCATGATACTATTTCCACCAACAGCGTGCACGTACCTATAGCCGCTGCCCTATGGTTTGGGGTGGAGGGCCAATAGCCCGACGAGATTATCCGTGGCTGAGACAAACGACTTACTACATCACGACCTTCAGGGAGATACCAGCCTCATTTCCGCGCACAGCTGGCACTGTCATTGCTCGCTCGCAAAGCAAGCAAGCAGGCATGCTCGTATGCCGAGCCCCTTGCTAGCCTGGGCTCTTTTGCTCCAGTATGTACCTCCTGTGGTGCCTCAGCATCTGCTGCAACGCACCCCCTGTCTCCAGCTGCATCGTAAGGTTAGACGAGATGCAAAGAACCATATCAGGATGTTTTCCACGCCTCAATCGCGCGCCTAGTGCCAGGCCCCTACTGGTACCTTTTAAGCCTGTATTCTAGTCTTTTCTGGGTAGGGTCCGAGCAGGGCTCAGAAGGTGCGTCGTCGCGGTGAGAGGATCCTTTTGTTCTTTCATGATTCGACGCATCAGTCTTGGGATAATTTACGCACATGATGTCCTAGATCAACGTGTACTGTTCTGCATCCAGACCCGTCGGAAAGGCAAGGTCTGCATGTAGTAGGGCAGACCCTGTTTCAGACCCGGCCGATCCAGCTTCTGCTCTTGCTCAATAGAGACTTGATCGTCTTTGTTGTAGGTTCGAAGGATCACAACCGATATTAACCGCCTCGCCTAGACCAAAAGCCTACACGCATTTCATAATTTTCTAAAGGGGCCTCGAGTTCTGGATCAAGTTGTTCCACAGTCTTGGCATCCAGAATAGCCTTACTGCTCACAGAAGGATGCCGTTAGCTGCCGGGTATGGTTTGAGTACGATGAACCGATCTGGTGGGAGGCACAGGCTCGTCGAGTCGATTATTCAGGATCTCCACTCCGCCGGTGGCGGAGCTATGGAGATAGGGATTTGGGCCACAAGGAATCAATTACTAACGTGCATTTGAAGAGCATCGTTGAGAACAGGGCGACCTGCGGACACATCTCCCGCTGTTCCGCAATAGTGCAGACAGACGATGCGCTTCATGGATGACAGCCTTTCTAAGCGGGCGCTCATCAGGAGTCACATGAGGAACACTCATCATAGCCATACCCCAGCCGATGGTTTTTATTGGCAGTCATGGGTATTCAGGAGATGCATGACCAGCTCTCCGCAAACATGACGAGCCTTCTTTGGGTAGCATAGGCGCCTTGGGTATGCCTTGAAGCTTTCCGGTTGGGCGACGAGAAATGCATGTCTTCTAGGCATGAACGACAACATGTGCGCCTGACTTTCGAAGGCGCCAACCCAGTGATTTACAGTCGCAGGAACTGTGTACATATATGCAAGGAACAAGCTATGGTAGTACCAAAAACCTGCCCATGGACTCCGCAGGGTCAAGCCACCGTCGCTTGTCGGGGACGTTCAAGATGCCGGTAGCTGTTGGCACCTCCTGAGGATCTTGTGCGGGTTTGCGGATAAGACACCGAAATTCTTGCCACGATGAACCCATTGCAGCGGGGGTGAGTGTGACCAGCCATGGTGGTGAACCAGGTGCGTATCCATGTCGACAGACTGTGACAAGCGTGGACTCTAAATGGGAGTATGTGATCCTTCGGTGTTCGTCAACTGCCAACGTGTACGGCTGACGTATGTCACTCTCTGCAGTTGGTACGCAAGGGCTGGGCCGGGCGACGTAGTAGGTGGTTGATGCCATCACCGATACATGTGTACGACAATAGAAAGGATCGTCTGTGCTGGTGGGATGTCAAACCGTTGGCGTTAGGTAGCTTACTCGGATATCTTGAAGACGTCACAGCCTCCTGAGTCGGAGGTAGGTTGATTCACAATCACTCTGCAGAGTCCACGTTACACGGCATCTAGGCGTGAGGTTGCAGCGTGCGATCCTCTGAAGAAGACGTTGCCACCCAACCGAGGACGGGCACGGCCGGGCACACCCGGTGGTGGGATTTGGGGGTTAGCATGCAGACTACCAAAGTCCCATCAGCCTCTCCAGCAGGTTTGAGGCGGGATAGCTGGATGCTAGGCGCCGTCGCCTCGGGGAGGAACATCTGCAATGCAACCATAGCTATTGCTTCCGCGGGCAGCATGCGCCGCCCATTTCAAGGCGTGAATCATGGTGAATGTTTTGAGTTTCTTTCTTCTACCTCGCCGTCTTATGGCATGAAATGTGCATTGCTGGAGCTACTCAGGTGGTCAGACTGTTTGCTCGTTAGAGTCATTTGCTGCGCGTTCTGTGTGTTTTTCCCCGTGAGACCAACACGGACTACATTTGGCTCACGTCTCGGCCAGGCACCCGAGGCCTGAATGCCTGACTATATTCTGTGTTGGTTGTTGGTTGACGGTTGCGTTGCTGTTGTTGGTTGTGCTACTTGCTGCTTGCTGCGGGGGTGGCAATACTTGTGACAAGTGAAGCCCAGGTCGCGTCCTCGGGACGGGTAAGGCCGTGCCGCTGTAACATTTGTGAGTTGCGATTGCATCCCATCGTACATCATCCGCTGAGATCTGAGCTCGTTCAACCAACATGACTCCGATGTTAGCAACATCACCGTAACGGTGTGATTCAGCGTGCCGTGTCTTTGAACCGGGGCTTCTTTTTGGGTCTCTGCATGGGAAAGCGGGTTCTGGTCAAGGTTGTGAAGGCCTGGACTGGCCAAAGTTTGTTTGATCAAGCGCCCGCTGTTGATTCCTTCTGGTGCGGCATGTAGTTTCGGTTGGGAGAGAGAGGAGAGGAGAAGGGTGTTCCTCGAGGGGATCTCGTCTCCTTCGAAGAGGGGCTGGAGACCTGAGCGAAGGTGCCCGTGCAATTCTGTTAACCTAGACCTGATAGTGTATTGTTCCTATCGACGATTGTGGTGACCACATATGTTGAAGCTAGGACAACCGGTAGGGCTTGTTTGGACATGTTGGATATCTCGGGTGAGTCTACCTATCTAGTCCGGTGTGCCTTGTGCGTGTTCCTTTGCTACATTTCGTATTGGTATGGTAGATCCGCGGTGAGTGCTTTAGCTGGTATGAAGAAGCCCGACAATGAGGCGTTGTATGGGAAGTTTCATACTAAGAGTTGGTGATAGTTTGTTGGTGTTGTTGATAACTGGCTCTACGTAGGCAAGTAAACAAGCTCCAGTATGATCCATCGCCCACTACCAGATCAACCAGGAAGCAGTATGTGATTCATAGAAGAACCGACAGAGGAAAGGGTACGTTGAACCCACC
Source organism: Albifimbria verrucaria (assembly GCA_020081605.1). Taxonomy (NCBI): domain Eukaryota; kingdom Fungi; phylum Ascomycota; class Sordariomycetes; order Hypocreales; family Stachybotryaceae; genus Albifimbria; species Albifimbria verrucaria. The sequence continues at coordinate 1,950,654 of JAHREC010000062.1, forward strand.
AAACCACGTATGATTGAATGTTTGGCGACACAAGACATTGTATACTCACCATCTTATCTCACGATGGATAGGTATTCCACAACTTGGTGTTGCTCATGGCTATAGGGTAGCCAAGAGAGGCTCGAGCTGACATCAGCCGCATGTCTCGGCTGTGTCTCTCTTAAGCGTATTCTCGCCAATAAGGTACGGCCCAGGTACACGATGGCTATGCTTACCTTACGCAAGCTACGAGAAGCCCTGTAATTTTATATTTGTACCACCGATGGTTCCGTCATTCCCGTCGTGGCTCGCAAGAAGGAACCGTAAGAAAATCATTTGCATTGCTGTGAATAGAATTGCACCGAGAGTCCCGCCCGCGCCAGTGGATTTCGATCCAGCCTTTGTTCTGTGGCCCCTTTTCCTCTCTTCACTTTATTTTTTTCTTCTTCTAAGCCTTGTTATCACGACCTCGATTGACTGGATGGACTACGTATGAATTGACCAGTGCACACGACCTATTCCGATCCCCGTGCGACCCGTCCCGTCTCGCCCACTAAACCACCCGTCCGACCATCGTCGAGTCGCCCGCCATGTGGGAGCTGATCAAGGCCTGCGTGGGCACTCTGACGCCCGTCTTCATGGTCCTGTCGCCGGTCCTGTCCTACAGTGACCAGGCCCTGTCGATGCACCGGAAGAAATCGAGCGCTGGGTTTTCCCTCGACATCCCTCTGATCATGCTGGTCGCGTCCCTGTTGAGGTAGCTACCAGCCTTCGCAGCGGCCTGGGGAAACAATGCTAAATCCAATAGGATATTTTACTGGTTCGGCGCGCGGTTCGACGTGAGCCTGCTGTTGCAGGCGATTATCATGGTGGGCATGCAGATCGTCCTGCTCAAGATCGCTCTCGACCACCGACTACCACCGTCCTCGAAAGGAGGCGAGGCTGCACTGCCCTTCGTGGGAGCCCAAGACCCCGTGTCGGGCTGGCAGAGGCCGTACGATTTCTGGCAGTGGAGGTCACCGAAGCCGTGAGTTTGCTTGCGCCTCCCCTTTTACCAGGATAAAGCTGACATGCGTTGGGCCGATAGCTACTGGCAGTTTGTGATTTACCTCCTCGCCGGCCTCGTCACCTGCGAGCTTCTCCTCTCGCACTTCCCGTCGGTATACCCTGTCTACTCCGCCGCCATCGGTTACATTGGGCTTTCGGTGGAGGCGATCCTGCCGGTGCCGCAAATCTTGACGAACGCGCGCGCAGGATGCATCAAGGGCTTCCGGCTGTCGATCCTGGCGAGCTGGCTGGCGGGCGACGCCATGAAGATGACGTGGTTCTTCACGGCGACGACGCCCATCCCATGGCCCTTCAAGATCTGCGGCATCTTCCAGGGCCTGTGCGACTGCACGCTGGGTCTACAGTATCTCAAGTACGGGAGCGGGGATGCGGTTGTCAAGGATCACGCGACAGAGCTGAGCATTCAGATTCCTAGTAGGAGGGGCTCGGTTCTGGACGAGCGCCTGTCGGCGGTGCTTGAGAAGGAGGTGCAAGATTAAAGCTTTAATATACAGTCTAGAGGATCAAGACAAGAAGTAATAGTAATAGAAAAATAGAACAAGTTCACGTTAGGATGGAGGCCACCATCGGTCTTGGCCTTGGCGGGAGACGTGGGGATGCATCTCCAGCAGGGAACAACCAGCCAGTCACCATGGAATACGTCGGCAGCGCAAGCCTCAAGTAAGACCTGTTCATGTCATTGTCTCAGATCCACGAGACGAAGCATCTCTGTTCTAACCTCACGAAGCAGCGAAGGGAAAGAAAAGAAGAAAGATAAAGCATAGAGGGTTCTTTGCCTCCAACCACGGTTGCTATTTCTGGCAACGGCATATGGAGACAGGGATCTGATCTTTGACAAGGGCTTGGCGAAAGCCCCCTCATGGTGTCTGTACCTGAGGAGACAGGCCAAAAGATGCTGTGCGGTTTCCCAAGCGTTACGATTTGGTAACAAGGTACCGTCAGCCAAAGTTGTCCGCATTGGATGGTTGGTCAAGACCAGGACTAGAGTCGAGATGTTGAGACATTATGACAAGCAAGACTGCGAATAGAATCGACATGGCATTTTTCTGGAAACAATAGTCCACTTCCGGGGCATGTTTCTTCTCTCTTCGTTCTAAAACCCGTGGTCGCTCCTATCTAGAATGCACCAGGTCTCACATTCGGCCTCGAGGATCTTATCCCATCCCATCCCCATCCCCATCCCCAGCCACCCGACTTTCTCAAAGCAGGCAGCCTTGACGCTGCAGACTGACTCCATCTCATCGTGCAGCGCTGCTCGCTAGATTCGATTCATCCCTAGTCGCAGCCGTTCTCTGCCGGAACCCGTGCTGCTCTATTGTGTTGCAACGGTTGTGGCTGCGATATCGATCAATGCTTGACAAGGTCTATCCGTTGATGCTCTGATTTCTGGTTGGGACATCTCTTTGGTTCTTGTTGGGTTCGTTCGTTCATTCGTTCCCTGCAGTTTCCCCGGCTATACCTGGTCAACTTGCTTTCCATTCTGGTGGTATATCGCAAGCATTGGCCTCGCCCATTGCGAACAAACCAGTACCATCATCAACATTAACAACAGCAACAATAGCTCACCCAAGCTCGGATCAACAACCACCGCCAGCTTCTATTGGTGTCGCCTGGTCCTTGATTCACTTCCGACGAAGCACAACCTTGATATAAAGCCCACAGCTGCTGGCATTTAACACCCTCGTTTTGCCTTGGCACCAGGCGCTTCGACTTTGACCCAATACCATTCGCCCCAAGGGCTGCTGCACAGCTGTCGTCAACTGTTCACCTCGACAGCAGCTCGCCAGCTGTTCCAGGCCGCCTTCACTTCAGCAGCTCGTGCACTCAAAAACTTGACCTGAATTCTCCCTCCTCAACCTCCCCTTCTGCATCTCTCATCACCGTCCACCTAACCCCAACTCACAACCCACATGAACCCCCAGCACCGGCAGTGTTCACGTCTTCTCTATTGAAGCCCTCCTTGCTATATCACGACCTTCCTCAATCCTATATATTTTTTTCTTACCTCTGCCACATCTCATCACGAGTCAACGTCTCACAAACACTTCATCCTGCCTTACCTCTTTCACGGGCATTTGCTGCCTACGAGGCTGCCACATCTGCGCTCTCTTGGTTCTTTCAATCTGAGCTCAACCGTAACACGAAGCTTGTTTCATCTCTTCTCTGGATTCACGTCCGTTTATGGACGATACAGCCGCAGCTTGAGTAGCCAGCGACTTTCTGAGACCGATAGACTACGCAACTTCAGCAATTTCCCAGTAAGTGAACAAGACTCCTTTCATTTGCTCTTATTTTCGATCAGTTGCCAGCTGGTATCTGGCGTTGGGCGCTCAGCACTCATATTTTTCCCGTTCCAAGCACTGTCTTTTGCCGTAGCTGTTCACCTCCACATCATTTTGCTAACGATATGACTTGGTTCAGAACTCCTTTTCTCAGAGCCTTTCATTCTCATACCACTTCCTTCAGCCACACTCGCCAACCTTGCCTACGCATGGGGACGAAAGACTATCAATACTCTCGTTGACATCTTCGTATCAAATACAGCCCTCAGTAACACACAGCTACTATCACAAAATGGCACCCACAAACTCCAAGGCCAATTACAAGTCGTACGAGGCACAGGCCCGGATGGTCCGCGCCATCGTCGCCGCTCATCCAGAGACCAAGTGGAATTACAAGGGTAAGCATATGCATTTTCCGTTTCTCTGTTCCTCCAGCACAATACACTGCCTCCCCAGCGCTCATTTCTTCACTTTCATCTTCTCTGCCCTGGTTGGGACGAAGATTGACCCTTCGTCCCAGAAATTGCGGCCTGTTATGGGAGTGACATGACTGAGCATGCCCTGAACCATCGATTCCGTCGCCTCCGCGCTCAGGCAATCATCGTCCGCGAGGGACGCCAGCAGGGGTTCGACATGAGAGACATGTTTGTTGAAGAGGGATCCTTGCCTACCACGCAGGAGTCCGTTGACAAACAAAGTATGCTTGACCCTTTGGCTATTATCTCACCTGTTTGCTCGCCTTTCATATCTACAATTACACAAACACATTGCATACCTCGTCGAGTACAAGGCGTAGCCCAAGCAAAGCTAACGTGTATTGCAGACATTGCCAAGTACTTTGGCCAGTCCACTGCCGACGGTATCCAGTTTCAGTTCAGAGGTATCAAGAAAGATGCCGATCTTTTGAGACAAACGGAGCGCAACGGTGGAGATGTTGCAAACTGCCTCGATATCAGCGGCGGCACGAGTGCAATGTCCACGCCATGCAAGCCCACACCCACCAGACCTCGTGCTCCTCGCTCCACCGGCAAGGGCAGCAAGCGCAAGCCGCCCACTACCTTCATCAAGCGGAGCGACACAGACGACGAGGACGAGAAGGAAGAATGCGATGACTGGAGTGACAAGGACGACAGCCCCTCCAAGCGAACCAAGACTGGAGCCCTCCCGGGCCAGAGGAACGGGACTCCATCTCGCCGAGCTGCCGTGAGAGCGGTCGCTACCATCGCCGACGCATCGGCACAGCTACAGGACAACGAGGTGCTTTCCGATTTCGAAGCTCCCGCCCCAATTCCAGACAGGGTTCCTATCGCTCCACCCACAACCATTGCGCCAGCTTCCATCTTTGGCCCTGTCACGCTCATGTCGCCAGTGGCCCCTTCAGCGAGATGGCAGAGGATCCATACCTTGGTGGGTCCGCTGACAATGATGGCTACACCAACAACTACTTCGACGATGGGTTTATTTGAGTCCCATCATCAGATTATTGGGTTGCCCTTGCATATATCGCCGGCTTCCCATATTTTCTCTAACCCCCAAAATTAACAGGCAGTGCGCCAGGAGGATTCATTCGACGATCTTTCTCACGTTCTGAATTACACGCGGCGTTTAAGGCAGGATAAAAAACACAATACACGTCACAACTACGCCGCTTTCTACCCCAAGATATCCACCAGTTTTCTTTTTCTTCTTCTCTCTCTCTTTATTTTTCTTTCTCATCTACGTCCCTCCATCTCGGACACTTTTGCGTCACTACCATGACGAGAAATAACACTTTGTGGTCCCCAAAAAATCTCGCCTTTTAAGGTGCGGCACGTGTATATGAGGACAGACGACATTTGGCTCTAGGAAATGGCTTTTGGGGAAAAGACGAACGCAGCGACTGAGTTAGGGTCTGCTGCTTTGTATCTATTAGATAGGTCAGCATCTGACAAACGAGGACGGAGGATGCGCGGCAGACGGCAGAGCTCTTGCTAGCGAAAATTTGTGCGTCTGGCACATTCACCACAACTCTATGCCTTGGTTTATTCCGTGCTTGGTGATGTGTTGCTAGGTAATAGCCGTATATCATCCATTCACTACTTAGTGGTGAGGAGTAGACATGGTCTATAATGTAGAGGTAGCAATATGATGAATAGTTAAGTCTGTCTCTTTTCACCGGTTCAAGAGATAATGACGAGTGAATACTATCAATAACAGATATAGCACTGATCTGCCAATCCATGAGATGTATGTTAAAACTTATCATAGACAGGAATAACATATAAAGCCCACGATGGCTCTAGGAATGTAACACAAATGTATATCTTCATGCCCCTAGTATTCTATCACTAGCCACATATTTCGTAGCCGACAAAAGCCCACTTCTTCCCAGGTTCAAGATATGCTACACGTTTACCACTTCATGTACGCTCATATATTATGTATATTCATCCAGTACTTGTTCAATCTAGCCCAACTCCATCAATACGTCTCGACACAGCATGCTAAACCCTACCCACGGCGATTTTTAACAACACGTCTCAGTTCTAGCTCATCAACAGCTGCCACAACGCCTCACCGTCAATGAAGTCATGGTGGATGACGTTCACCAACCAGTAATCATCCTTGATCTCATTGAGGAGCTGTTGGCTCTTGGATGCGCGCGGGTACACCTTAGCCCACTCGCCCCAGATGCCGAAGGCTTCCTCTCGCCAGGCGCGGAAGCTTACCTCCTCGATGATGGTCGGCGTCACAATTTCCTTGCCGGGGAAGACACCCCAAGTGACTGCATTTGTGCTTGAGGACTCTTCGGGGCTAGTAGCACCGTTGGATGCATTTGGTGCGTCGGAAGATGCGAAGTCGCCGGCGGCATTAGCCGCATAGAAGCAGACCGAGTCCCGTACGCCAGGTGTCCGCAGCTTTGCCATGAGGGTTTTCCATTCCACCGAGGGGATGAAGAACTCGACAAAGGCCTTCTGGAATACGAAACCGTTGTTAGGGCCCCAACCGAAGGTGGAATTGCTTGAAGGCTGCCCGTTGACGGCGGGTTGGGAGGCGACAGTCCACCAACCCTTGTTATTCAGGTTGATAAGGTGAGGCTTGATGGCCGAGGACTCGGCGAGAAGCTCTTCCTCGCTCCAGGGGATTGCATCAAGCTCGCCTTGAATATGCTTCACGAAGAGTTTGTTAATATCCTCCCTAGACTCTGGCCGGCCCCATAGTCTTTCTGCTTGGGTGACCGACATATGCAGACTGACGCCGTAACCGTCAATCTCACCATACGCAGGCGAACGTGCATCACCAAAACGACCGTTGGGAAGTCATCCCAGGTTGCCTCTCTTCCTAGGGCACCCTCGCCTTCCGAGATGGCCAGGGTGTTGGCGCGAGAGTTGATACCACCAGATGGGAGGCCAGCTTCACGTCCGGTGACTTCCCACTCGGGATGAGTCGGCGTCCGCGAGCCAACTATGACACGATCGTGAGGGCCTGAGCCGAAAGAAGAGTGTCTACGGGTCGAGCGAGAGCGACTGCTCTGGCGGTTAACCGAGTTGCCATTGACGGTAAGGTGCGGAACAACAGCTTCACCATCGACAACAGCCACATCATCATCCTCATCCTCGGCATCAGGGATCAAGCCCGTTCTCTCCAGAATGAACGATACGGCTTTTCCAAGTTAAGAGTGTAGAAGTGGAAGCCCTTGGGCCCTGGTGTCCTATTCTTGATCTCCTTGACCTGCTCGACAAGCTCACTGAGAATGTCAACACCGACGAGCTTGACCTGCTCATCGTCACCCTTGGCAGCATCAAGACGAGCCAGAATAGAGTCGGGTATCTTAGCGTGGCTCAGCTTCGTAGTACGCTTGATCATTTGATAGCTCTGAATAGGCATCAGTCCAGGGATGATGGGAATAGTCTTGAAAGCACCGCTGGGAGTGCTCCCGCAGGGTCTTTTCAAACTTGTCGTAGGCTTCGATATCGAAAAGAGCTGGGTCATGATGAAATCAGCTCCGGCCTGAGTCTTCTCTACCAGATAGGGAGATCATGCTCTAAGCTCTGGCCAAGAGGATGGGTCTCATCGGCATGGCCCTCGGGGTATGCTGCTACACCAATGCAGAAGTAGTCGCCATGGTGCCTTCTAATGTACTTGACAAGATCAACAGCCCACTCAAAGTCCTCGGCGCTGTCGTCGTCGGACTCGTCCGGGTCCCTGTACTCTTCGTTGCGGGAGGGTCACCTCTGAGGGCCAGGATGTTGCGAATGCCGAGGGCCTTTGCATCTTCCAGGGCTTTGTCGACGAGTCGGCGGCTCATGTTGGTGCAGGTAAGGTGCAGGCAGGTGGTGAGGCCGAGCTCGCGTTGGCACAGCTCGGCCAGTTCGAGAGACTTCTGAGAGGTCGAGCCGCCGGCACCCCAGGTAACGTTGACGAATAGGGGCCGTAGCGCTCGTTCCATGCGATGGAGGCGGACCCTCAAGTTGGAGAAGCCCATTGCGGTCTTGGGAGGGAAGAACTCGAGGGAGAAGTAGTTGCCATCAGCCGGCAAGGCGGCGATCTTGTCCGTGATCTTGTCCATGGTGGTTGGTTGACTGGTGTAGGGAATATGGGAGGTGTTGAATGTGCCTGTGAAGGCAGTCGGGTCCCGCGCGTGTGCCGAGCTGTGTCCAGGCCCGGGAGACTTGGCGTCGCTGGAGATGTGAACGTAACAGGATGAGCCTTGTGGCGATGGGATGGATCGAGGTCTCAGTTAAAAAGTCGAGACGGGCAGGGGATCATGACATCAGCCGGGTCAAAGAAAGGTAAGGCATCTGGATCTCTCTGACTTGTCCAACAGGAAGGCGCTACCCGATCTCGGGGAATGATTTTTGATGGCGGGGCAGGCGCGCTGGGTCTGGTCGTGGCGGGGTTGAGTTTGCGAATCAGCGGACCCCTGCGCCTATCTGCGACGACTATGTACTACATCCGTCATACTGTACCTACCTATAGTACCTACCTACCTACCTAGGTAGGTAACTAACCTCAAGGTACACTGGCTGGCTTCCACCACCTCATCCCCCTCGAGGCACGGCAGGTACGTACATGAGTCGTTCCCCCTGCCGGTACTGCAAGCAAGGGCTCCAAAGGCTTGTCGGCCAGGCAAGTACCTGAGTAAGGTACACCGTACCTGGCTCAGGGTCCTCCTTAATCGCACACTGCAAGGTACAGCACACGTGCTGCTAAATTACATGAATGATCATTCGAATTTAGGCAAGAAAACCACGCTGATATCCATTGCCTGACAAAACCTCACAGTTGCCTATTAAATTTTTGGCGATCGTGAATTTGGACTTGAATATCAGAACTATGGACGTGATTGCGATGAACTACCACTGTCCCTTGCTTGGGAGGTGAGGTACACAGTCAGGCGCAGGTACAAGTACAGTCATCCGTTATCCATGTACGTACAGAGGTACTCGACAGGCACAACGTCACTTTCGGTATGTGGCCCGAGCTCCAATTGCAGACAGCTTCTGTCCCGTTTCGTCAACTTTTTATTCTTTCCCTTGTTCAACATCACCACGTTCCCTTCTATGGATCAGCATTGCTACGCCACTCCTCGCATGCGTATCAATCTACTATAGCCGTTCCAGAATCAACCTCTCAGGTCGACTAGAACCCTTCGAGCCTTCGAATAATGAGCGTATCCTAATGCAGACCCTATACACAAGGCACGCGAGCTGCCATGCAGCCCGACTTGCAGCCAGGTCACTCACGACCTCCATTCGACCCAGCATCCTAAACCGCTCATCGTCGCTGCCGACTGGCGCATCTCGAAGATGCTATGCGCTCGATCTACGCGCGCTGGACCAGAAATGGCGCCAAGTCTGGAAAGACCCGGCCACTCGCGCCAAAGGCTCCGCCGTCGACAGCAAAGACGTCAACTTCGTTCTTCCAATGTTTCCGTACCCTTCTGGAATCTTGCATCTCGGCCATTTGAGGGTCTATACCATCGCCGACGTTGTTGCGCGGTACCACAAGCTCAAAGGTTCTAATGTCCTCCTACCCATGGGTTGGGATGCGTTTGGTTTACCAGCGGAGAATGCTGCTTTGGAACGCGCAATCGCTCCCGGCGAGTGGACAAGATCAAATATAGCCAAGATGAAAGCCCAGATGGAACTGATGAATGGATGTTGGGATTGGGAGCGTGTGAGTGGCCAAAGAATCATCCAACCCGTCGTGCCCACCTGTGACTCACAATATCTCTTCAGGAATTGACCACTTGCGATCCCGAATTCTACAAACACACACAAAAACTGTTCTTAATGCTTCATGAACGAGGCCTTGCTTATCAAACCGAGGCTGAGGTGAATTATGATCCTGTCGACAATACCGTGCTGGCGAATGAACAAGTTGATGCAAACGGGTGCTCCTGGAGATCTGGCGCCAAGGTTGAAAAGCGGAAGTTGAAGCAGTGGTTCTTTCGTATCTCCGAGTTCCAAGAGTCTCTTCTAGAAGGTCTCGACACTCTAGCCAAGGACAATGCTTGGCCGGAGCATGTCCTTGCGCAACAGAGAAATTGGCTCGGCAAGTCGAAGGGCGCCATGATCAAGTTTCCTCTCATGGCCATGGGCGGAGATGTTGGGGCCGCAATTGAGGTCTTCACAACGAGGCCAGACACTCTCTTTGGAGTCCAGTATATTGCACTTGCCAGCACGCACCCGTCAGTCGTGGCGTTGGCGCAAAGGACCCAGAGCTGCAAGCTTTCCTGGATACCTTACCAGGTCTTCCACCCGATTCTAAAGTCGGCTATCTGCTGCCGCATATTCGCGCCGTGAACCCGCTTGCGTACCACGAGAACACACCAGATGCGACAAAGGCTTCACTACCGATATATGTTGCACCTTACGTCCTAGGCGACTATGGCGAGGGAGCCGTAATGGGAGTCCCTGGCCACGACGTACGCGATCATTCCTTCTGGCGCAAGCACAATGCCGATCTGCCAGTACGATTTGTACTCGCTGCCTCGGAAGACGAGTCGACAACAGCGATGTCGAACGACCCTTTCGTGGATCACGGGTATATGACGGAGCACAGCGGGCCTTTCCAAGGCAAGCCTTCCAAAGAAGCGGGCGAGATTATGGTTCGGATGCTTGAGGCAGCCAATCTTGCTAAGCCGCTCGAGAAGTGGCGATTGCGGGACTGGCTTATTAGTCGCCAGAGATATTGGGAACTCCCATTCCCATTATTCACTGCGATTCCTGCGGTCCTGTTCCTGTACCCGAGGAACAGCTCCCAGTCAAACTCCCCGAGGTTGACAAACATTGGGCCGAGCGCAAAGTTGGCAACCCTTTGGAACGATCTCCTGATTTTGTCAACACGACCTGCCCCAAGTGTAATGGTGCCGCCCGTCGGGACACTGATACAATGGATACTTTTGTCGACTCGAGCTGGTATTACGCCCGATTTGCCGACCCTCACAATGCCAAGGAGCTCTTTTCTCCCGAAGCTGGCAAGACCTTGCCCGTCGATGTCTACCTTGGTGGAATAGAGCATGCCATCCTTCATCTTCTCTACGCACGATTCATTTATAAATTCCTGGCCACTACTCCTGCCTTGCCGCAGTATACTGAGAAAGATATCGCATCAGCGGAACCCTTTAAGCGACTCATCACCCAAGGCATGGTTCACGGCAGGACATACATCAACCCTGAGAACGGCAAATTCCTCAAACCCGAGGAAGTCGACTTGACGGACCCATTGAAACCTAAGGTCGTTGCCACCGGGGCCGCTGCCACGATCAGTTTTGAAAAAATGTCCAAGTCCAAGCACAACGGTGTAGATCCCACAGGATTTATAGAGAAGTATGGCGCCGACCCTACCAGAGCGCATATTCTTTTCCAGGCACCCGTTGGTGATGTGTTGAACTGGGACGAAGCAAAGATCAGTGGCGTAACACGATGGCTCCAAAAGTTGCACGACCAAGTTGTTGCGCTGACAAAGTTGGAGGGCGGCTCGAACTCGCAGACCGTCAAGGCCTACCTACTAGCCAAGGCCGACAAGGTTAATTCCATGGACAAGTCCGAGCTTGCTCAGTGGGATGCGGAATCAGAGTTGTGGAGAGAAGTGCAACGGACCATCCAGTCCGTTACAAAATCTTATGACGAGATCTACTCCCTAAACACTGTTGTTTCTGATTTGATGACTCTTACCAACACATTGATCAGCAACGCCAAGGCCGGTTCTATAGTCAGGAAAGAAGCTGCCGATACTATTGTGCGTTTGATGGCACCAATTGCACCGGCATTTGCGGAAGAATGCTGGAGCCTCTTGGGCCCTTCACGTGGCTCGGTCTTTGAATCGATAAGCTTCCCTAGCCTCGATGGCAGCGCAGAGAAACTCCAGCCTCGTCACCAGTCTTGTGCAGTCCAAATCAACGGCAAGGTTCGTGGTGTTGTGTCAATTCCACCACCTCCAAGTGGGCTTGAGGGAGAAGCGCTCCAGGAATGGATGGTAAACGAGATCTTACAGACGGAGGAAGGAAAAGCCAAGTTCACCGAGGGAACATTCGACCTACGTCAGGCCAAGCGCGCGATCCCAGTGCGTGGTGGTAAAGTCATAAATTTTGTGATGTAAGATGTTGTAAAAGAGTAGCTGTAAGATAGATACCCATGTAACATAAACCAAAGAACAATCCAACGAGACCAGCCAAAATCGACAAAGAAGAGTGTTGATTAGTTCATTTGTCTACTATGTTTGACCTGAGAGTGACTAATGCTTGGGGATCATGAACTTCTAATTTCCCAGAGGGACCGTCATTCGGTAAGATGATAATTTCAACAGTCATAAACGAAACCCTTCTTTCTCCTGGATCAAGGACATGGCAGGGTTATGCTCTTGTAAAATATATCTACATATATTCTATATGATAGTAATGTGGTTTACTCTCTATGTACTGCATTGATGCTGTATCCTTTAATCCAGCCTCCTCTCTTCGTCTGGTATAAGTCTCTGCCTGTCACCACCTTGGGACCCTGGGCTATCGCGGTAAAGGATGTAATGTTGGGTGACGAAGATAGAGTCGTAGAAGAGGCTAACGTTGCCGAGGGCGAATTTGACTGGGTTGCCAGTGATGCCGCTCCAGTCGCCCAGTAGATAGCTGTCGATTCCCTGCTGCGCAATGCTCAACAGCCCACCAGCAACATCGAGAAGGATCTGCCAGATGCTCCAGCCAGTGGTGCTGCGGTTGCGCCAGTTGGCGAGGATCTGTGGGGTGAACTTGACGAGGGTGATGAGCAGCTTGACGTAGCCGAGCGCGTAGACAACGTCGAGGGCGCACCAGTCGGTGACGGGGTTGAAGGCAAGCGGCGTGGCAGGGGCAGCGGCGGCGACGAGTATGAGGACAATGAGGACACCAACGACGGAGCCGGTCATGATGCCGAGGATAAAGCGGCTGGGACGGCTAGCACCGGCGTTGCGCGCGAAGGGCCATAGGGCGGGAATGTACTGCGAGGCGGTGATGAGGGAGAGGGTGAGCGCGTGTATAGCGAATATAACATCGTTGAACTGGACGGTGGGCGCAAGACCGCGGTTGCGCGCGGCGTACTGGGCGCGCACGAGGGGAGTAGAAGAGGGCGACATTGGAAGCGAAGTACGCGGCGAAGCCTGCAGATTAGAAGCGTTAGCACGAGGAAGAGGACTGAGTGCGCAAGACCATCTTTGTCGGGGAATACACACCGATGGTGTTGATCAACGGAAAGTCAACTGTGGTTCCGGAGGTGGACCGTCGGCGCCAGTTTAGCAGCGGCTGCGGGTAGAAGGATGCGCTCCAGCAGAAGGTGTACACCCAGCCGAAGAGGGCGGACAGGAAGCCCAAGAAGCCAGCCATGTCTGCCTATCTTCAGGATAGGAAGCTAGGGAAAAGGAGTGAGGAGGCGCGCGAACGGCCCGAGGGGAGGAATCCTCGCTTTGGTTGGTGGCTCTGCTTATGGTGGTGATGATGAGGTATGGTGTTGCGATGTCGTGCTAATAATGGATACCTGCAAGTAGATCGCCTGGGCACTGGTGGGGACCCTGGCTGTCAAAAACGGGCAGGGGTGGGTGCGGGTAGCAGGTATAGCAGCGAAGTACTGCTATATCAGCAGCCCAACTACGAGCTATCGCCTGCCATCTGCCAAGTGTAATTGCGATTGTACCGATGCTGGTGCTGCTGACTACTTTGCTTGCCGTGGCACTTATATAGTGTTGATAGGTACTGGCTCTAGGGACAGGTAGCAGGTAAACAATTAACTTACCATGATTACTGTACTTGAGAGGTACGTACCCCTTCAATGGTCTTCAACTTAAACAGCCAAACTCACCAACTTAATGACGAGCTGCCAAACACTTACACTTACATCCCCAAAGGCTGGCGTCATTGACCGCTCTGCTCCAGACAATCAGCCACCAGGCACGCATTCCACTCTCATAGCCATAAGCATTAATTTGAGCCACCCCGCCCCGAGCCAGCCGTGGTAACTTATCACGATAAGTCAGCTCGCTCCAAGCCGTCAATCTTTCCACAACGGGGGTCAGCAACCGTTTTCAGCTCCATCGCGCACAGCAAGCTAACACCCATACGGGGACCCTCGCCAGCCCTACCGGTGCCGAGTTCCATTGTCCGCGTGCTGTGCCTCTGTGAGACGACGCGGTTTGGCTGGTTCCGTAGCAAGGGGTTAGCCATGAGCGTGTAAGGGATTGGGGTGCGTCGACTACGCTGCGCTGTTCGTTATCGCCAGCCACGCCAGCCCTGAGCGCGCATAGCGGCCCCTGAATATATGCTGACTTGATAGCAAAAACCGATAGGAAGGTATCACAAAGAATTTGCGTTGGTCTGAACTATCTCCAGCACCAAACGGACCAGGGCTCATGTAAGTCTGCCTCGGCCCTTGGTGGTCTGTTAGTTATATAAGGCTCTGGAATCATCACCAGCACCCTATGTTTATCGCAAAAAGACACATGCTTCAGTGAGCGTGACAATCCTTTTGTATATTCGAGACGTCATTTCTCAAGTCTTTGCCTGCCTGCAGTACAAGACCTATCCGTCCACGAATTCCCGGTCAGTGTGGACTTTAATCAACACCATGGGTTCCAACTCAATGGCCCAGAACAACATGCCATTCAACTGCTCGCACCTCGGACTATCCAAACCGGACACCTCAGCTCAGCCCTCGTGCCTCTTCCTCTCCATCCCGCTAGAGCTCCGTCTCGAAATCTACTCGTACCTCCTCCACCTACCCCCTACTGCCCTCACCAGCGCCGCGCGACCAGCCACGTCCATACCAACCTGCTCCTCGCCAATCGCCAGATCAACGACGAGGCGACCCCCTCCTCTACGCCAGTAACACTTTCGTCGCCCATCCAACCCTGCTCACCTCCTTTCCTCGTCTGCGCGCTTGGTACGGTCCTATCCGCGAGTCCACCATTGTGCCACGTATCCGTCGCTTCCATCTGCGACTGCGCCTCGACTGCGACGTGCCCTTCGACCGAGACGTCGTCGCAAGGGCCTTCTCTGGCCTCGAAGAGCTCACCATCGATCTTGTCCAGGCCGTCTTCATGGGTGTCGGCTGCGCCAACCTCACCCGCTTTGACGCCGTTAGGGGCGTCGCCCGCGTTAACATCCTGGGCAGCACCAGTGGCTTCGAGGATTATGTCTCGTGGCTGCGGGACGCCATGACAAGCAAGCCCGGCGTCAGGATCGCCGACTTCGTGCCATCACAGCCAAGGTGGGCGTACAGCGAAGGGATCGCTTGTTAGGAACAGGGGAAAGTCACTGGGCCCGACCCAATTCGTATTATGTAGTTCTATAACGGAAGAAGTTGCTCTTTCTCTCTATTTTGATCTGTATCAGACACTGTCAAGTCTATCTAAGAAACAGAAGTCTAAGGTACAGCATGATGCCCACCGCGTGTACAGTTGGTCATGTCTTGAACTCGGAATGATCTACAGTGATTCGTCAACTGACAAACACCTCTCTATCGTGGTGCAACTTGCTCGTCAAACACGGCCCCTCCCTTTCGTCAAGAGTGCCGTCGCGTAAAGCAGCATCTGGGGAGTTAACAGAAGTGCCGTTGGGTCCTCTCACGTCGAAGGCGATTGACCTTGGCGGCTGAAGGCTTAGAAGAGCAAGGAAAGTGAAACTCAAAAGGATCATTCAATAGGGAGCGCCGCAATGCCGATAAAGCCCCAAACGCCAATATCGATGCAAAATACAGACCAAGTCTCGTGCCCAAGTTTTTGGTTCCGGCGCCTGTGCGGGTTTCATAGAGATCGTCCCCTAAGCGAATAGTATACGCTGAAGGACATAGTCTGAGAGCCCGTGACATTTGCCAAGTGTTTACCGCTAAACCAGGCCGGTCAATTATTAAGACCTGGCTGCTGCCGTCAACGACTTCCAGCCCTGCTCATTGGGCAGCTTCATGCGGCCGAAGTTCTCGTCCAGGTCCAGGATGATCTTCAGCGCGTTCCTGCTGCGCGCGAAAGGCGAGGTTTCCAGCTGGCCGGCAACGGTCGAGATGGCCTCACCCACACCCGAGTGGACCTTGGCAGACTCGGTCTTGCCAGGAAGGGCAGAACGGTCTGGAGAACCTCGTATGCGGCGAGGGTGAAACCGAACTGCGGCGACGAACGGAAGATACGTGCGGGACCACCCTTGAAGAAGGCGGTGAAACCCTCCTCCTTCCAGATCGTCTTGGCGGCATGTCGGAGGCCGGTGTATGTGGCCTCACCCTTGCGGGCCTCGACCTGGAGTCGGGTCTTGATGACGTCGCAGGGGGTGGTGAGGTAGGCGGCGGGCATACCGGCAATGGCACCGGCGGTCAGCAGCTGCAAAACACCCAGCTTCTTGGTCGAGGACTCGCCGAAGAAGTCCTTCTTCAGGTGGCTGTAGGTAGGGAAGTAGATGGCCGAGAAGGGCACGTCTCGAAGGAGACAGGCAGATGCGCCCTTGTAGAGACCGACGAGACCGAGGTTTCGGACGATCCACATGGCAGAGCGCCTGGGCGCACCCTCGACAGTCTTGGCGACCTCACCTTGGACCTGGAGACGAATCTTGACAATCTCAAGTGGGTTCGTGAAGACCTTGGTAGACAGTTAGCTTAGAACATATGCGCAAACAAGCCAGGCAAATACTTACAACTTGACAAGCACCGGCAGTACCACCGGCGATAACCTCGTGACCCCACCAGATCTTGCCTTGCTTGTCGGTCAAGTAGTTGCGAACCAGATCGTTCACAGTCAGCTTGATGGCCTTCTCAGGCGCAACACCAACCAGCTGAGGCAGGACACCGGAGTAGAGACCCCTGAGACCCTCGTTGCGGAAGACCTTCTGGAAGCAGTCGATCGAGTTCTTGTACAGCCTCTGGCCAGGCAGAGCGCCACGCTGGTTCTGGAGACGAGTCTTGACCAGATCAATGGGGTACACCATGAAGGCACCGAAGGCACCAGCCAAACTACCCAGGGCAAAGTTGTAGCCCGACTCGAGAGCTCGGTCCAAGAAAGAGCCACTGGCATTCTTGGCCTGAGCGCTCACGCCGGAGGTGGCGGCATCGTACATCCGGTTGCGCCAAGTAGGGTCCAGGACCTTGGCGAAGTCAGACAAGCCGAGGCGACCAGAAGGCTCGTCAAGGCTGGCAAAGTGGAACAGAATGTCGGCCTCCATGGGGGTGAACAGCGAGAAGCGGGTGATCCTGGCAGCTTCGTTCAGGAACTCAGACCTGGTGATCTTACCATCCCTGCTCTTTGCGACAGCATGTCGGATGATCAGCTCAACCAAGTCCATCTCCTTGATCATGTTCTGGAAAGCGCGAACGTTGGCGTAGGAGATCTTGCTGCCGTTGGAGATGTTGCAGAGGGTCTGGAGGTTGTCGAGGAGGTGGTCGGACAGCTTGTGCTTGGCGGTCTCCACGATGATGCGCGCAAAGTCCTCGGGATCAATGTAGCCATCGGCGTCCTTGTCAAAGATGTGGAAGGCCTGTCGGACGCGCTCGCCCTGAAGACCACGCAGCATCTGCGAGAACTGGTTGTAGTTGAGGTCATGGCGCTTCTTCTTGCTGCCAATGTAGAGCTTGGCCCACTCGCAGTCCCAGTCGAAGGGAATGCTGTCCTCGCCCTTGTTCAGCTCGTACAGGCGTCTGAAATCGTCGTACTTGACGGTACCGGTGCGGTCAATGTCGAACAAGCGGAAGGCGATCTCGTACTCGGCATCGGGCTTCATCAGCAGGTTCTCAAAGACGCTCCAGTCGGTCAGGGTGATGCGACCGGTGCTTCGTCGGTCGGCGACGTGGAAGAGTATCGAGTACTGCTCCCTCTTGATCTTGTGCTGCAGGGAAAGGGTCAGTTTGACGGGCGCAAACAATTGTGCGACGCTCGGCACGCAGGGGCAGACTTACGTAGTCCTCATCCTTGGGCGCAACGGCGTTGACGAACTCGTCAACGCCCATATATGCCTCGTTGGTTTCGGGATCGGTTTTGGCATTGTTCAAGAAGCGAGCCTTGCTCTGCGCAGACAGCTGCACAGGCTCATCGGAGCCGATGAGGCTCTCCTTGACGGCTTCCTTGACCACCATGGCTTTCGACATGTCGCAGGCTGGGAGCAAAGCAGCAAAAGGTCCGGTACGGGGTTGTTATGGAGAATCAAAAACGAATTGGGGCCGAAAAGCACGCCAAACCGAGGGCCAGTAGGGCGAACTGGGGCCGAGGGTACGCTGGTGGCAGCCGATGTCGCGATGAGCCAGGCGGACGAGAACAGACAAAGAACAGACCCAAGCCGTGCGGGCGTGAGCTCTACAACATCAATGAACAAAAGCCGAACGCAACGGCTACGGCGCAATCGGTTGGAACAAGGCCGGTAATCACGTCAACGGGTGTTTTAAAAAGAACCAACGAAGCAGAAAACGCGACGTGACTCGAACAGTCAAGGGTGGCTGCAAAAGAATTTTGACCAGGCCAGCGTCCAGAAAAGGCTGGGGGACAAAAGATACTTGGACATGCAGGTTTCCTCTAACGTAAGGAATGCCCCGGGTATAT
The DNA here is from genome assembly GCA_020081605.1 of Albifimbria verrucaria. Classification (NCBI taxonomy): domain Eukaryota; kingdom Fungi; phylum Ascomycota; class Sordariomycetes; order Hypocreales; family Stachybotryaceae; genus Albifimbria; species Albifimbria verrucaria. The sequence goes on from JAHREC010000062.1 coordinate 1,968,998, forward strand.
GTTTGACCGCCTTTGTTTTTTTAGCCCATGTGATGCCTGCATGCGTACTGTACTGGGTACCTATCTACTTGACCTCATCTCGTCTCGCCTTACCTTAGACAAGGAGCCCTCCAAGTCGAGTCAAGTCATTTCATCCTCCCTTTCGTGTTCTTACTGTACTCTGCCTTTTTTCCTTTCTTTGCCCGACTTAGTCAGGGGTGGATGGCAGTAAACTTCCAGCCACGCACGGCTGGGGAAAAACACGGGGATATGTGGGAACGCAATTTTAGGGAAGATACGGGAAACAACCGCTGGGTGGATATAGCCAGGAAGAAGAGCCTGTAGTTCATCAAAAGGGACAGGTATGTCGGAACAGTTGGCTGTCTTGTATGTTTTCTGCCCGCCTGACCCAACAGAGGCAGTCCGGTTCAGGTACACGTAGCCCTTTGACCTTTTTGCACATTTTTAATTTCCCTCTTTCTTTTCTTCTTTCTCATGCAAGAGGGAATAATTTTTCAAGTGAGGCGAGTTGCAGGTCATTCGTCGCGCAAGTTTTACCTCAGCTGAAGGCACAGGCGCAGGTACAGTGCAGTACAGATTACAGGCGCTGAAGTCAAGGTACAGGCACAAGTACAGGCACAAGTACAGGCACAAGTACAAGTACCTCTTACGCAAACGCCAAAACGCCCTTGCAGTTCGTCCTTTTACACGGAAAACCCGGTCCAATGCATTGAGTTCCAGGGACCACCTCATTACACGCCCCAATCAGCGCTGGGGAGCGGTGGCTCCGGCTACAATGTTGGCCCCACATGCCTTGCTGGGCATAAATCGTCCATCCATCGATTCGGTAATCGGTTGCAACATACGGTGATGATTCGGCTTCTTAGCTTATGTCATCCTATGCGCTGTAACACAACTCAATGCAATGCTTCGACAAGGTAGCGAGCAAATCAACAAGGAGGTCATCCTGAAGGAACTCCTTTATCAGTGATGAAGGATAGCTTGCCTATTCACGGTGAAGTGGGTAGCCTGTGCACAAAATCCTCTCTTCCTCGAACGGTCCCTTTGCACCGTTCTCGGCTAGGACAATTATGTCCCGGCTCCATTCACATGACTATCGGCCTCGCAGAAACACACCTAAAAGCAGCCAGTTTATAATTTCGTAGTGCTATTCTTCAAGCATTTGTAGTTACGGCCATAAGCCCCTTCTTCTATAAAACACTAAGGAGATAATACAAGGCTCCCGCCAGAGTGCCAAATATAGGGACTCCCGCGATCTGGGGAAAAGAAATGTGTAACAGGATATAAGGCTAACAAGTGTTGTTTGTTTGTTTATTGGTTGGTTGGTTCATTGGTTGGTTGAATTAGAGGAACAGCCTTTCCCTTGGCATCTGGATAGTGTTTCCGTGTGTTTTCTGACCTTGCTGCGCGAGCGCCTCAAATCCATTCCAGATCAGCCGTCTATCAAGTGCCCCCAAAAGCCTCCCCTCAAACGCCGGGTTTTAAGCAAATAAAGCCATTGGCTATTCGGTTCGAAATGTGTCGTGAAACTCATAAATTCGTCTAGAATCGTACGCGCGGCTCCAGCCGTGGCTGTGGGATAACAGCTTCGGTCGTGCCTGGTATTAAGGTGGTATTGTGTGGTGCAGGGGAAAAGCAGCACCCAAAGAGCGCGCACAAAGCGATGTCTATAAAATGATCTCTGAGAAGATCGTAGACCAAGTTTAGCAGACGCGCGCAAGTCGCAGGCAACGAAAGAGACCTTGTTTCGCGCCGCGCCGCATCATGCTAGTGTTGGCTTGCGAGTATCGGTCTGTTGCATGGCTATCACCATGAACAAAAGATCACCCATTGCATCTATCCCTCAATAGGGACCATGGGCACCTGCGGACGATCAAGTGATTCAGATGTGTGGTCAGTGCCAGTTTGTGCCGAAAGTCGACGAAGCGGCGCAGGCTGGTGCGGCAAAGTGAACCCTGCATCCAGCGCCTCCTGGACAAGAATCGATGCCGACTTGAAGCGCTTCTCGCTGTACTTTTCGAAAATTGCTGCGTGGTGTAGACGAGGGTCTTCGCAGCATTCCAAAATCATACCGACAAGGGACTTAAGCTGTCCCCAGGTGTAGCCAGACCAGTGGACGTGCGCCTTGGTCTAATTGCAGGTTAGCTATTTGCTCTTGATTTCGGGTTGGCATGCTAATCAGAACTTACCCATGAGCCCTTCTTGAGCATTAGCCGGGCCAAGCAGTGTGCGCCGGCTGCTAGGTAGCTGGGCGGCGAGGCAACGAATCGCTCGTCCATGATGGTCAACTCGAGGAAGTATTTGGCCAAGGTTCGTGTCTCCAGGTTATAGTCATCAGCCTTGCTGACGCGTCTCAGGAAGCTCATCGGGCCGGGCCATCCCAGCTCGAAGCTGAGCATGCTAAGCATATATCGCTCCGCCTTGAGAATTTCCTCAGCCGAGTAGCTGCCATCCACCATGTAGACGATATCTTGTAGCGAAGGGCAGTTGATCTCCTCGTACTTGGAGGCGATGAGTAGGGCGGTGGCTCCGGCAAGCTGTAGCTTTCCTATCGAAACAATCTTGCACGTGAGGAATCGGTCAATGTAGTTGACGGTCAAAAAGAGGGTTTCAGGCAGAAGTCCAAATCGGCCATGGACTTGCACGAGCCAATCCATAAGGACTGAGCGCATGGACCACTGGATTTCGGTCTGGCTATCCATGTAGTATGGGTTAGGAAGCATCTTGATCTGCGAAGCAAACTATCGTTAGTATGGGCCTGGTATCGCCAATTGCATTGGTCTTACCTCTAGCTCCCGCATGTAATCATTGATATCATCCCCATACTCGGCAACCATGCTGACATCCCACAACTCATCGCAAATGTCTTCTTGGGATCGGTTCTTCTCTACATCCACTCGTGCTTCCTCAAGCTCACGGTGCACACGGCTCGTGACTTTGGGGAAAAGAACAGTAGTCAAGCCACCAGTTGTGAGATCACGGCTGCGAAAGGAGTGAGCGGTTGTGTATGCCTGGTCCTGGTCGTCGTAGTCGTCCTCGTCGTCTTCATCGTCCCAGTACTCCTCTGGCTCGGATAAGGTGGGAGTAAGCCCATCTTTGGCAATGGCCGCAGTGAGGGCCAAATCCTCCTCCAAAGGCAAAAGCGGTTCAAGGTGTGCTGCGTCTGATTCTGGTTCGTGATTCACATCCGCACGGTCCTCTACTAAGGATGGCAGGCCAACAAGACGCACACGATTGGCAAGGCCAAGGTTGTTGTCAGACTCAGCGAGCTGTTGAGAAAATCCAGCAACAGCTTCGGGGTCGCTGAGTGAAGGCCTCAGAGAAGACTCGGTTGTCTTTTGTAAAGAAAACTCCTGAAGTTCGATCAGAGCCTGCTGCGGCTTAAGCTGGGGCTGGCTCTTGTGGTGACGTGGTTGCAAGGGCGGCGCCTCGAAGGCTCTTCCATGCTTCAGGGGGCAATCTGCTCGCTAGAGCCTGCGATTTGCAGCTTGATATCCACGCTGTCGCGGTTGTGGATGTAGCCAGCACCGCCTTGGGAGGCCGGACGCGTTGGCTTGCTCACCAGCTCCACTGGCTGCGGTGCGGAGGCCTTGGGCTTCTCTGAGAGGCCAACAAGCCGTTGCGCAGGCCGAGCCAGGGCGTCCTTGGCATACGGCATATTCTCCTTATTGATGGTCGATCGTTCGACCTGTTGAAGAGCAGCAGAGGTCAGGGCCTTTACTCCCTTCGCGTCCTCGCGAACATTTCCAACGTTTCTGGCCATGTTGGTGACGTCTCCGAAAGCCGCCCGTTTAGCAGGGCCACGAAAGCCCACGCCAACATTGGAGTCCATGCTCAGGAGATTACCGGTCGACTTGTGTCGTTGGTGAAGGGAGGAACGACGTTCTCGGCGCCTCGGGGACGAAAGGGCTGTTTGGAGGAGTGCATGTTAACATTGGTCCGCAAATTCGGCATGGCAAGCTTGAATCACGGCTCAGCAAGCGTGGCAACTTACTCGTGCGTCCATGGTAGCGGCTGGCACCGTACAAGACGTAAAGAATATCGGTTGGAAGGGTGGTGGATAGAGGACGCGGTTGCAAGGCTAATCTGCCCTTGTGTGCTCTGGCTCGCGTCCGAATAACATAAAACAGGCAATTCAATGTCGAGATGAATAAGGCACATATATCTTCAGGTAGAGGCGCTGGCAGGAGCAGAAATCGGCTTGTGACGAGCTTCGAACAAAATGACAACCTTAGTCAGGCGCGGCGCGGATGACGAAGTTGAAGCAGGCACTAGCAGCTGTCGAAGATGTAGGTGTTTGCGGAAAGGGGCCCGGACAGTAATCTGGGGAGATTAGAAAAAGAGGTAAGCTCCGTCCGGTATGTTTCTCGACGAGGTGATGGGATGTCTGGCGCCGGTGGTCGAGAGGGATCCTCAACAAATGCGAGGAAGCGATGATGCAGAGGTTGGAACTCTGGCAGAACAACAATGCGAAGAAAACAAGGCTGACCGTTGCGCTACCTCCAAGATCGCGGCTGCGTGTAGATGCACAGAAGCGCATTCCCTTGGCTTCATTACCAGGCCCGGCATCCACTTTAAGCGGAAATTGTCATGAGATTTTGTTTGTTTATTTATGTCAAATTAGCTCACATATGGGGCTTAGCGCAGGAATTATGTCTTTGTTCACCCGGTGCAGGTACGTACCTCCTTGGCTTGCACAAATGGTATGCTGTGCACAGACCTCTATGCGGTGGGTGCGCGAGCTTGCACCGTCGTCGAGGCAATCAGCATTTTCTGGGGATCGACAGCGACTTGCTCGCCGCGTCTCACGGCAACGTTGAAGAAAACAGCAATTCTCGACTTCACCCGCCTTCGTCAATGCAAAGGGGTCTGCTTTTCTCAAAGTTACACCCATGCAGACATCAAACTATCCGAGACACTTTGGAGTGGTTTTCGGCTCGCCCCAACCCTCCATTTCGCTGCCGATGCCCGTGTTATTGGTTTTGTTTACTTACGCGTCTGTTCCACGATGTCCAACGCCAAAACTTCACGTCTGCACGTGACCACTTTTCGTTGGCCAACTCGGTCCCAAACGCCCGCGCATCGACGGAATGAGACTGTTATCCGAGTAGTGATTCACATCACTGACAACACTGGATCCTCACATAGGCCTCCGCGTGGTCGCAGGGTCATTTATGCCTCTCCTTTGCCCGCGCTGTGAGTGGACGCGCATGGCCGCCCAGCCCTAGGCCTACCGTAATCGGCACTTGCTGAACAAAACCACAACACACAACCGATCCTACCCTATCCAGTGTTTGACGGGAAGCGGAGCGCACGCATGGCCGTCTTGGCCTCGCTGCGAAACGGTCTCTCGCAAAAATTGAGGTGCGTGCAATATTCTGGGGCAGGGTCGGATGGCGCTTGGTCAGCTCCTGGCGATTGATTGACCTTTGTTCACCGTCTCCATGTCGCTCATCGCACGGCACAAGAATGGATGGCATCACCCCTCACCAAACCGCCACGCAACCTGCGCTAGGCCAGCTTCAAGCCACTTATTTTTGCACCCTGATGATCCGTCCACCGGAGACAACGCTATCGGAGTCATATCCTATCTGGCTTGCGCCTGCTATGCTCGAATTCTGTGTTGCCCTATAATGCATGAGTGTGCGCGTGCAGTCCTCGACCATGATTCAACTGAGAAAAAAGCCCACATGCACTACAATGAGCTGCATATGATAAGTAACCCAACGTCAATTCCGACCGGTCATTCTCTTGGACATGTGGATGCCCCCATCCCCTCCCTTGGCAAGATCAACGGGCGCCACAGCATGCTGTCACGTACGTACACTCGTTCAAAGGTAGGATGCGACGAGTGCCGTCGTAGCATCGCGCTGTTTCATTCCAATCAGAGCGGCGTGACTTTACCTTAGATCCCTCATGGTTCCCAGACATGATGTGCGACACAGTGCCGTTCCACTCCAGATGCGTCGCCTGGGGTTTCCCAACCCTATACGCATTTCTTCGCGAGTGGCACAACGCCAACCTGTCGTCGGTTTGCCATCCAAGACACTGCTAATTGGTGTGCCTGTCCGTTACCAAGTCCAGTCCTCCCTCCCATCCTTGGATGCGGCGGTCTTTAGGGCCGACCTTTGCAGCAACAATTGTGGCTCACCAAATCGTCGATGAAGGCTAAGGCCACCCCAGTCTCCCCGTCGCCCGCCACAATGCCAGGCCATAATATCCAATGCTATCAATCAACGGCCAATGTTGAACATGGGCAGAGGTGCCCAATCTCGCCGTGACCAGGCAAGGCCATTGAGCTCCTCCTCCGGCCTTGGAAGCAAAAAGGGCCCTCAGGCACACCGTGAGCCAGCTCAACATAGCGCTATCGCACCCCACACACACACTTCGGTCTGTTCTCATCTCTCACACACCGTAATTTGAGTGCGGAAGGGCTCAGAAGCCCATTGGGGACCATTGTCCCGCATGCATGCCTTACTTATCCGTACATGTAACATTAGCAGAAGGCTTGCTTTCCTTGGCCTAGAACGCCTGGCATCAGACAAAGAAAGACGTGACCAAGCTGCGGCCACAGCCATAACCACGGGGAAAGGAGGGTGCCAAGTTGACCGTCCAGCGATCACTATATTCGATCCACGTTACTCCTACAGTAGCAAACAAGCGACGCATCCTTCGTAGATGATTGTCTTTGCCGTGCCTGTCAATCTAGCCCCGGGTTTCCGTCACATTTGAAACTTTGGCCAGCGCATCCAGGCAGAGGAGCGGGGTGGTGACCAGCCCGCAGCGTCATGCTAGGGTTTGGCTAGCTTCCGGTCATTTGGAAGAGATGCCGTGCCTTTCCGGCGGCCTTGGGATGCTCTTGGTCTATTGCGAGCAGGATCGTTTAGTCCCAACGTAGAAGGGGTTAAAAACGGTCGCCAAGTGCCCGACCCAATGTCTTGACCCAGCACTTTGCCACGAGCGTGCAATTCCCAATCGACCGAATCTACAACCCAGCACTGAAACGGGAGGTGGACTCGTTTGCGGTAGGAGGTGCATGGATCTGTCATACGCCAGGTAAGGTAGCGCGATCGACGTACTGCTTATTACATGGTAGGACACGCATTACAGGGAGAGCGTTGAACGTAGGCTCGAGTTATCTACTTGTGTTAGTCCTTGGCAAGGCGATGGCCACCACGGCTGCGTTTGCGCAGAGTAGTAATAGAAGCAGGCGTCGTCTCCTTAGATTACCGTCAATGCTGCTTGGCTCGATGGCGAATGCGACCACGTCCTGGACAAGGCGCAAAGCTGCCTAGACATGGTCCCTACTCAATTACTACCTATCGGTTTAGGCCAGCGGCACTCGAAGACCAGGGCTGCTGTTTCGTTACTGCGATAATTCACCCTCCATATCAAGGCGGCAGCGACACATGCGACTCCCGTCGGTCATCTTGCATGCGCCTTTGCAGGCTCGGTCGTATCTTAAGCAGGATTAGGAGTTCCCCGAGTACGTACCGCCGTCGTGTTTTGGATGAGCCATCTCAAGGGGCATGAGAGAGAACGGGCCACAAGTAGCTTCCTTACAGCATCGATTCCTTTGCCTTAGCTTGTTTCTTGTCATCCACCCCAGCGCAGCGCAGCGCAGCACAGCACAGCCCAACGTTTGCGCTGCTTTGCGCTACCGCTCCAAATGTAGACAAGACGGCGTCCCCGCCCTCCCCGAGGAGCTTCATCATGTGTGCGTGTGTGTGTGTGCGCCATGTTGTGTCTGTCTATCCCTCGATCCCTGCACGGGGAGAGTACGGGCGCCTCTGACGCTCAGCTTAAACCATGCGCCATTGGCCAGCAAGGCTCGATCCTCAGAAGCTGGCTTCCTTGAGTTCGCGGACATGGCGGCTTTCCGCGAAACACGCACCGCCGTCGTCGCTTAATGCGACCACCAATGGCGCAAACCAGACAGCCGCTCCGGTCCTTCTCATGTCTTCCCAAAGCGAACAATAACATTCACGTAGCGGGCTAGCGCAAGAGCGAGCGAGACTCGGGCAATGGGCGAGCCTAAAGGCTGAGCTTGGACTGGGAACCCAAGACGCCATCCCACACCATAGGACAGGAGCTCTGCTGCAGGTCGCTGCGTGGGCCATTCAACGGCAGAGATCCGTGGCACCTTGGTAGCCCAGGCGGAGCCCTTCCATCCACTCGCTGCATGTCAGTTGCCGACCATCTTCTGCACCTCCAGCTCGATCAGTCGCAGAAAGAGAGGGAGGAGGGGCTGCGACCATGATCCATGGGGCTGGCCCGGCGGCTAGCCCCAGAACCGCCATTGTGTGCCTGCTTTTGCTTTGCTTTGCTTGGACGTGAACGAAATGACCTGTTCTGGCGATGTTCAAAACAAACACGCAGGAACCGCTGGGTTGAGTCGCCGAGTTTCGCTGTCATACATACATACATACATGGCATGTCGCTGGCAGCCCTTTCAGGATCACCTTGGCGCCCTCCTCTTTACCTGCCCTTACTCACCTCCCTTACCGTTCCCCTAGGTTAGCCAGGCTCCTTGCGACCCTTTTAATAGCTTGCGGTCGCGGCTACGAAAGGGCGGTACGAAGCTGGTCCAGCCCAGCACCCGCGGTCATTTGACGGAAGACAGCCTCATTTCATCCATTGATTGACTATTTGGTCCAAGGAGAAAAGAAGTGCCGACCGAGCCCACATACGTACGTGCGTGTGCGTGCCTTTTGAGCATCGTCGTATCCGTACATGCCAGACCTCAGCGGTCGCAAAACCGGCTCGGGTGCGGCAAGCCATGATCGACGTAAAAATGGTCATTCCGCCACCCGCGTCCGATCAGCGAGCCAAATATCCCATAGATGTGCTAGACCTGTCGATTAAGTAGTAAAATAGCTGTAAATTGCATCGCAAAGGCACCACGCCGACGCCGTATCGCTCGCGGCGCACATCGTGCCCGTCGTGCCCGCGCAATCCCTTGGGCGGGCAGCAGCGCCAGAATGCCCAGGCGTGCCCTGAAAGCCCAGTGGCCCCGAGCGCCTTCAGTGGCATGTAGGCGCTCCTGTGCCAGGCATTCTAGGCCGCTTTAGCGGTGGCACCTCCTGCAAAGATGAGCGGTGGCCCGCAATTTCTGTGGCCTACCAGCACACCCGTCCAGCGCATGTTAGTGAGCCCAGGCATGACAGACACAAAATCGTTCAACCTCGCTCGGCTCCTCTTTTCCTCATGCACACATTCTACCAACTTGGCTCCCGACATCAGCCTTCCAAACCACTCTCGACGTCCTGGTGAGTTCCATCGCCTCTGCTCCCCTATGCGATCACTTCCTGGCCTCAATCTTGCTACTCCCCGTGCCCCTTTCCCCGATGCCGTCCCGTCCGCATCACTCGCCCCAGCGCCAACGCTCACAGCCCTGAACCGCCCGTCTCTTGGATGCGGTGACTTCATCTGTCCCGTTTGCTGCATCATCTCAAGCTCGCTGTCCATTCCCATCGCTAACCAAGTCGTCGTCTCAGGAAGAACTGCTCCACGACTTGATTTCGGTTACCGACACCGTCGCCGTCGTCTCCGTCGCCCTCAACCCCCATACAGCTGACGAAACCACCCGGCGCCCTTCGGCCACAGTCCACCCAGCGATGTACTATTGACTCCTTTGCAATAGAACAGAGTCTCCCTACGTCGAATAATCATAAAAACCTCTTGGTTATCCCTGGTTGAGGTATTGTCGGATTTCCTGGCCACCGGTTCTGCTGTCTAGGAAGCCGGCTACCTTGGCCTAGGCAAAGCCCGCACCAGCGTTTCCATTTCCTCAAAGGAGGTCTCCCATTCAACAAACTATCCCTTCCCATCACTTCATCAACACTACAAAAACACACAATGACATCAATGTCACCAATCAATACTGCCGTCGGCGCTTCTGGTGCCTCCTCGAGCGGAGGCAGCGTTTCGCCCCGGCAGACCGCCACACCAAAGAACGTCGCATTTGAGCTACTCTTCCTTGACTCGCCCCAATATCGTGCGCGCTTGCCCATGCGAGTGCAGATTTACCCCATGATACGACCGACTCGATTGTTACAACCGTCAAGAATTTTTATGGCCTTTATTCCGGTCCCACCGGTTCAAAGGGTGTGAGCTTTGAGGATGAACATGGAAACACCCTCATTGCGCGATATGAGAACTTTCGCAACAACATGATCGTCTACGTACGGGTCATTGAAGGCTCTCCTGTAGGACCTGGCCCATATGGTGCTCACCATTACAACAGTGCTTCTATGGGAGAACAGCCCTATCACGCGGGCGATGAATATTCACAGCGTCTTGGTCAAGACATCCATCGGCCCAACTCAAGATCGTCGCGAAGACGAAGCCGCTCTCCAAGCAGCGCCCGAGAGCGACGAAGTGCCTCTGTTAGTACCAACGGACACAAAAGCCGCTCTCGCTCCATTAAAAACCGTGGATCGGCACATGGTGATAGCCACACCGAAAGCGTGAATGGGTACAGCAGTGGCGACGGCGCTCCGGGCAGCTCCTCTGGAAAGAGCAAAGAGCAGCTGGGCACTACAGATATCAGTGTCGAGAATATTGTCGAAGGTGGACGCCGCAAAGGGCCAAATTTGAGAGCTCGGTATGCGATGTTCACGAATTGACACACAGACGCAATCGCTAATAAATACTGAATACAGGAACTGCCCTTGTTCGCACCACCACAGATGCCTGCGGCCACCTCAAACCCGTCCGTCTCCCCGCCCGTCGAGTCGAACATAACAGGCCCTCGCTGCCGTTTGTGCAGCCTGGGCAAAATCCTTTCACAAACCCCGTCCCATGCAATCTCCCCAACACCACCATAGTCTGTCTCAAGCTGGTATCTATGCTACACCTGTCTCTGACCACCGACGCGCTCGTGATAGCATGGGTTACCCGAGCAGCGGTGCTGGTATGGGCATCCTGCCGACGCCCGATCCTACTGTTGGCAGCTGCATGTCTGAGGAAGATAAGGATGTTGCCATCCAGCTTATGCGACTTGGAGAGATGTCCAACATTTCTCATGGTAGGACCTCAGCGTCTACTCTGGATGACACATTTAGCGGTAGAGCTGATGTCTCCTCTTCTACCGGCGCCACAAGCGACGAAGAGAGTGACAGCGAAGCCGATTATCCGCCCGCTCGTCGTCAAAAGCTTGACATCACTGGTGCTTCCTGAGCCATTAATCAAAATGCGGATGCCCACTTGAAGCTGCTGGCAGAGAGTGCCGATATCAGCGCTGATGACGCCGACTACGAGGATGGTGTCGAAGACTCTGCTGCGATCGAAGACGACATGAAATCTATCAAGCCTAAGCCTACAACCAAGCACAAGGCGGTACCCTCGATTTCCAAGTCGAGTCAACTTAAGGCTCCTAAGATCCCTCGGCCCGTGAATAATATCAAGACGAAGAAGCTGCCTGCAGTGGCTGGAGGTCCTATGTCCCCGGCCTCAATGCCCCCTTCTAGAAAACAATCAGTCGCATCTACTGGAAACATGGCGCCACCAGGCGAGGATGATCAGCCAGATCTTTCTACCAAACCTCGTTGCCAACGCTGCCGAAAGAGCAAGAAGGGCTGCGACCGTCAGCGCCCATGTGGCAGATGTCGCGACGCTGGACTGTCGGCCGACCAGTGTGTCAGCGAGGACGAGGGCAACGGTCGCAAAGGCCGCTACGGTCGACACATGGGTGTACCCATAAAGAAGGAGGAGGTCATCTCTGCTCCCCTCAACCCTCGTTACTTCCGGCTGCTCCTATCGCCGCTGCTTCGGCTATTGTCGCCGACAAGGCCAAGAAGCGGAAGCGATAAGCCATGCGCTCAAGGTCGTATCAACATGTTGCGCCCTAGTCAACATATTCGAAGTGTGTTCATATTAGGTTGTACCAATTTCAACATACCGCAATGCTTTATTTGAGCGCAGCGGCCGATTCGTTATCCGACGTTCTTTTCTCCTGCGCTTCGTATGGAGAGGATAGCCGGTTTCGGCCGTTCGGGCAGAACCCTTATTAACATACAGTGTCTATGTAACACTGCCTAAATCCGGGAGATCTTATTTCATGATGAAAATGCCAGGGAGGCTGTAATAACGACGGTCTGTGGGGCCATTACACTCCTTTTCAACGGCGTTTAGGGAATTTGGAGGAGTTGTGCTCTCATCGACAAATGGTTTTGTCCTTTTTCTGATTATCGGTTTGTGACTTGCGCAAAACACGCAGCGCAAGGACACAGGTCCTATCCACTACCTGACATTGAACGCGACCACGCCATCCAGGCCTGTAGACGGTCGTCTTCAAAATCTCTGGAAGTGAACCTTACCAACCTTGGAAATGCTGCAGCGGGGAAGATGAAAGACCAGCGGATGCCTTTGCCAGGCATTCCTTGTATGCGAACGTGGTCATATTCGCAGAGGCGGCGACTGGATGTCGCGGATAGAGGAGCGTCTCTCTCGCTCGGAGGGATCCAAAAAAGTTGTCGGGTGACCTGGGGACAAATGGATGGGGAGGAGCTGGGAAGCGGGAATCGTGATTCATTTTGTGTTTGTTTCCTATCTGTCTGACAGTTTTCTATCTCTTGGTCGGTATGGTCGTTTCAGGGGCCGGGTTTGTGATCGTTCAGCCTTGGGGCTGTCGCTGTGCCAGGCTCGCCGCAGCCGGGGAAAGGAGGGGCGCAGCGTGGCAGAGTAAGACGCGGATAGCGCCGAATACATAAGCATTGTTTTTCTACAGAATAACCAAAGTGCATCCCTTTAGTTGGTCGCATCGCTGTTGGCACCGCTCCGAGGCCAGCGACCACCCTCGAGGTTGTGTCCTCATTCATTCAGGGTCCATATCCATCACAGCGCGCCAAGTGGCAGCACCTGTCCAGCAGCCCTGTCAACTGCTTAAAAACGGCGATCTACCGAACTACCGTGCATGGTAGTCAAACTTGGCTAGTGGGGCCTCCCGTAAACGGCTTAGCCCTCGGGCCCGGGCCCGGCCGGGAGCAGCGGTGTTCCGAGAAGCGGTGCGCCGATTGGTCGAAAGGGACGGCAGAGTCACATGATCGTGCCGTCGGTGAGAAGCTGGCGCTACGTCATGCCCGTATACCCCACTATGGAAATGGAGGGGTAAAACAAGGTCCAGCCAGAAAATCTGCAACTCAATTCGGAAGAGCTGTGGCATAAGACAATTTGACCTCGCTGGCCCTATGAGAGAACACAAGGGTCGCCAGCGGTCTTATGCATGCTTCAAATTTCGTGTTGTAAGGGGCTGCAGGAGGCGGCGGGTGGCGATTTCGCAATATCTTTTCTCCTCCACATATTCCAGCAATCCCTGGGATTAGCCGCTCGGCTAGTTTACGGTGAGTACAGCGCACGGCGACTGACCGGGGGCCTATGTTGTCATGTTTCGTCCAAGCTGACACGATTGGCAACCTAGAATAACATCATACTGCCCCTGCTGATGTAACGTCATCTTTTATACAGGATAAATGCTCTTAAAGACACTTCTAGAAAATGCATCGCGATTTTCTGATGCTTCAAGGGGCTGCTGAGAATTTTGCGCTAGCAAGAAACGGACTCCAAACTACCAGACAAGCAGCAGTCGAGCGCATCCGGCTATCGGAGCTGCTCAGGTCCATGCCCTAAGCTACCCTATACTACTACACGCGCCGTGTGCAGCTCAACAGAACTGAAGCATCAACGGCAACGCAATTGGAATGGGTTGCTTCAATTCTTACAAGTTCTGTTACATGACGTACTTCGCTGGCGATTGTGTCATTTCTGGTGTGGTTCGGGGACCCTTGATTATTTCGTGGAGGGCGGCCCTGCTTCTACCCTGAGTTAATCCGTCGATCTTGATGGAACACTGCTACGCACTTCCAGCTGCGCAGGCAAACGCGCACATAACTTTAGCGTAATACAACCCAAACAGGAAACGAGTCATACCCACCAGATTCGCTTTGTAGGACTTTCACCCCAGCAGCTCGTAGATCCGTTCAGCTGGCAAGTGTGTTTTCCAGCGAGTGTGCGCAACAGATAGTCGATCGGCCGGCAGCTTTCCCCTTCTAACCAAACATGGGAGGTGTGCTTGGCACCCATGTGTGGAATTTTGCTTGCTCCCCTACTAGAATTACAAACCCAAAGAAACAATGATGTAGCTGACAAATGGCCCGGCGCGGTATCGGCACCTTGCAGTTTGACTCGGTAAATCTCAAAGCGAACATATATAACGTAGATGACTGCCCAAAGCTACCAACCCACCGTAGTAGCGTGTGATGTATCCAATCCCACTCCAATGAACTGTCGTGCGAATCACCATGTCTAGCCCAGATGTAGAGAAAGCTACGAAAGAGGGCCTCGAGAGCCCCCGAACGGACCATCAGCAACACAACCGCGCCGGCCCATCCAACCGACGACAACTTCAACCCTCCCGATGGCGGTCTTCGCGCCTGGTTGCAGGTACTTGCCGCGGTGCTCATCAACGCCATGACATGGGGCTATCCGGGCAGTTTCGGCGTCTACCAGCTACACTACGAGGAGACGACGGGTCTCCCTTCTGCCCAGATATCGTGGATCGGCTCTATCCAGGTCTTCCTTACTTTTGGTATCTGCACTGTCGGCGGGCGATTGTCCGATGCCGGGCTCGCGCGACACACGCTTGCCGCGGGCAGTTTCCTAAGCGTCTTCGGCACCTTCATGACCAGTCTGGCAACAGAGTACTGGCAGATACTCTTGGCGCAGGGTGTGTGCACAGGCCTCGGCCTGGGGTTGGCTTTCATGCCGGCCGTGTCCGTCGCGAGCTCCTATTTCAAGAAGAAGAGGGCCTTTGCGCTGGCCGTGGCCGCCGTCGGCACCTCGGTCGGCAGCCTGGTGTTCCCCGCGACAGTGCAGTACCTGATCCCGCAAGTCGGTTTCCGCTGGGCGGTGCGATGTGCAGGCTTTGTGGCCCTGGTGATGACATTGCTTGCAAACGGATTGTTGAAGCCGTACGTTGCGCCCCGGCGGAGTGGCGCAATGATAGAATGGAATGCTTTCCGTGAACTGCCATACGCGTTCTTCGCACTCGGAGCGTTTCTGAACTTGTATGCGCTGTATTTTGGATTCTTCTATGTAAGCAGAGAAACTTGCGACCATGATGGACAGTGCATGTGGATAGAGGTGGCTAACCAAAATCCAGATTAACGCCTATGCTCGCAACGTCATTGGCTTCTCGTCTGTCGATTCCGTAGTCCTGCTTCTCATCACGAATGCCATGGGAATTCCTATACGGCCCTTGGTAGGCTTTATAGCAGACCACTACCTTGGCCCAATCAACGTCTACATCATCGCCAGTGGTTTGCTCAGCGCGACTGTATTTGGCTGGATGGGCGTCAAGGATCGGACAGGCATGTACGTCTTCAGCGTTTTCTTCGGCATTGCCAACGGTGCCAGTCAGGGTATGTTCATCGGATCACTGGCGAGTCTGACCAAGGACCCCCAGAAGATGGGCACCAGGTTCGGCATGGTTTGTACTATTTGCGCATTTGCGACGCTAGCTGGACCGCCAACAGCTGGTGCCATCATTGATAGTTCGGGCGGATCGTATACATGGGCTCAGGTTTGGGGCGGTGCAGTCATTGCCGGGGCAGTGACGGCGCTCACAGCGTGTCGTGTTGCTGCCACTGGATGGAAGTTGAAGGTTAAAATTTGATACCACCATCTACACTTGTTTTAATATGTCTTTGATACGACCAGTTCCCACATTCCTAATAGAAGATAGAGCGCAACTGCGAAGAGAGCCTCTCCATAGGTATTTCGATTGGTTCATCGTCTGGGTTGATGATTTGGACAACCCGAAGTGCTTTCAAGACACCCAGAATCAAGACTGGTGTAGATGCGCAAGAGCCGTGATGATGAGGTTCGCAACTTCAGGACCCTTCTGCCAGCAGACATCATGATCGCCTGTAAGATCTTTCTTGACGGTCACAACCACGCCATCGTGGTTCAGCTTAGCAATCATGGCATCGATCTCGGGCTCATCCACGAGCGTGTCATCCGGAGACCATGCAAGGATGTTGCAAACTCTGTTCGTCCACTTCTCCTTGAAGTTGCCAGTGTAGGTAGCGGGGAGGCCTTTTCCCATACTGCGGCATCAGGTCCAAAGGCTGAGCTGACAAAGTCCTCATACGGACCACCAAATCTTTTGACGAGGGCCACTATGTCGTATATTCCGGAGATGGCAACAATTGCCGCTGGCAATGGCACCTCAGGTGCCTGCACACCAGCAAGGGCGTCCTGACCCATGAGGAGTTGATACGAAAGGGTGGCACCGGCAGAGTGCCCTACGAGTATGTAGTTGCTGGACATGTGGTAGTGCTCTTCGAGGAAAGCCAGCGCGGAGCGAATATCCTGGATATGGTCTGGATGCCTCGCCCCTGAACTCGGAAGCCGGAGTGGTGGCCGGGTCCTGTGGGAACGAAGAATGAGGCGATAGCCTGTAGTCAATACTGACATAACCTCTTACGGTTGATTCTGAGACCTGCCCAGAGGAAATTAAGGACTTGATGGACGGCACGAAACCATCAAGCAACTTCCGGGGATCTCGCCAGGCACCCCGTGTATATAGCTTTGCAACCAAAGTCAGTAGAGAAGAACCAAGTTAAAGGAAATGACCCGGCGGTCTCAGAAAGGAGATCTTTACATGATCCAGTGACCGCTTTGCTTTTGTGAAGGCGAATCATATTCCCAGATGCCCAAGCGTTGGAGGTGGTGTTGGCCATACGAACGGCACGTGTAAGTTAGGCCAGGAACCTCGGTGTCTGCAAGGCCCGACATGTTGCACTGTATGTTAACAAACGGGTCGGACAATAGTCTCGAAGTGGCACTACCGTATATGCTGGGAAAGAAGGGATGACTTAGTGGGCGCGAGGAGCAAAGTTGGTTGAAGCGCAAATTATCCTCCGCTCTCCACCTTAACGTGGAAAGGCGGGGAGGCGCTTTTCTTCGGCGCCATGTGGAATTAGAAAGAATGAGCTACGGCCCGCACACCATTTCTAAATACCGAAGCTATCACTCAAGCGACTGCTGGCAATACCATCACGCAAACATTCTGTTCATGATTGACACCTGACCTTGTCCAGAGACACTTGGCCAGAGACATTCGGCTTTAGTTCGGAGGATGGTGAACTGAGGTGCTCATGCGCTTGCGTAATTTCTACCCATAGTCCTTTACCTTTACAGGGCTGTGCCAGTGTTCTCGGTCACGACTCATGCATCGGATTAGTTTGATTGGCCCTTGAAACTGTTTGAGCAAAGGCTAGGATATTGTAGGATGGTGAGCCGACGCGTCCCACCCCGGTGATTTTAGCTGGCCTTTGCGACATGCTGCTGCGCAGGAACTGGTGGTGCAAAGCAAAGCAAAGTAACGCAAAGCAAAGCAGGCAATAGAGGCTGGCTTCGGACATTGCCCGGTCGCAGAACGAAACAAAAGACCATGAGCCGCAAGAAAGCACCGTCGGGTCATTGAATCTCAAGCAGCTTGGGACGTTTTGTTCGCGCAAGCGGTGGCACAGACGGACGGACGGACTTGTTTCTGGACGCTCGTTCTGTGCATCTGTGTGTGTTTTCCGTGCGCGACAACCGCAGTACCATGGCATGCCCTACCCTCCAGCAGCAGGACTGGACCCAGTTTGGTGATCCATGATCCGCAGCCAAGCAGGAGTAAGATCGCGGTAGCAGGGTTGGGCTTCCGCGCCAGCTGGAGCCGAAGAGATGGGAGCCACCCCTGCTCGGGTTCCAGGAGCTGGCTGCAAGACCAGCCAGAACTGCTTGGTAACCTGGTTGTCATCAATCAATATTGGCGCACTGGGTGAGTTGTTATTGGACGCGAGGCCTCAATGCCCGATAGGTCCCCGCGGCATGCACCAACGGCAAGTACGGTGGTATTGATTAGGTTGTCTTTGCCAACGCTGGGCAATTTTGTGATTCGGAAGAAAAGAGATTGCAATTAATTTAGACCTGCTGGAACGAGCGATCTTTGATATTAGGTGCTTAGGTACAAGACCGGTAGTGCCCGAACTGTCCGTAGGTACGTGGGTACGTGGTTACGTACCTAGCAGGTTAGTAGGTAAGGTAAGGTAAGTACCACATTAGTGTAATTGTGTGAGTGTCAAGAGTGTGTATTAGCAGTAACAAGTGTTACGGCAGGTACGGAGTACTGTACGAAGGAAGGTGCTGCCGGATCCCAAAACACCGATGCGTTCAAAGGTGGAAATGGAAGTGGAGGAAACAGGGCCCTTCGGGTGCCTGGCTTAGTGGTGCCTACCTTAACTTTAGTAAGGCTTTTTGACGCTGGCAAGTACAGCCATGATCCCACTAGCTCCTTTCATCCTCCTACTGGACGCAACCCCATTTTCAACAACACGGGCGGCATCATCTGCAGGAATCCTGTCTGAGAAAGTCGAAGCTTACGATTTAAACTCGGGCGTATTTTCTCCGAACCTCGCTTGCGAGACGAATCCATTTTTCTCTCTCTCTTTTCTCGCTAATATCAGCAGAGGCGTGTGGTCGGTCGGCGCCGGTGACGGGGTCGGATGCTGGACCTGCATACCATCACCAACCATCACATCAGCTGCGTGCATTCACAGGGTACTGTAAGAAAAAAAAACAATTTTGCTGTTCTTCCAAGAACTTGCCTAGAGTCCTGCCACTACAGCTCTTGACAGCAACAGCGACTTGCGGCTCAGTTTTGCGTCGTCCCTTTGGCTAGCCTCCCTCAATTCGTTCCTGGTGGCACAAAAACCGCGCCAAGGGGCATGGGCGTTTCACAACCATCGCTGCGGCGTGAGCAGGCTCAATATGCGACAGTCTCAATCCTTTTCCCCTGGAGCTGGAGGCGGAGTTCTAGTCGTGTTTCCGGAAAGGACGTGGCCCGAATCTGCATCGGCCTTGCTTCCTAGCCCGGGAACCCTTGCCATCGCTCAAGCCTGGCTGCTATCGCGTCTCCACAGCATCGGAGCCGGCTCTCTGTAGAGCAGACGACGCATTCCGCAATTCGTGTAGACGTACAGTGCAGACGACACGGGTATACCGCCACGCTGAAAAGCATGCCCCTGGAGCATGCGCGACCCATGGTGGGTGAGTTGGTTTACGGACATGCGACTCTGTCCAATAATGACCAATGGCCTCGTGTACCCGACCTGCCGTCTACCAGAATCGAATGATCCGGGGCCCTTGGTTACAACCCAGTCTCCGATCCACCCACGTACCAACAGCAGCTCCCGTCATGCGGCCGGGGTCTGGCTTACTGCGTGCCTGCAGTCGGAGCTCTCGACTCGGTTAAGCTTGCCCATGCATCACTCGGTTCACCTTACCGTGGGACCACCCTCACCACGATCGGCTAAAAGGGTTGCTCTGAAGCACGTACCAGGGTGGGTGGGTTGATGGTAGTGCAAGGAAACCCAAACACCGTGTCAGCCGTTCCCCATCCCATCTCTGATTCACACGAGCATTGTGTTTGTATCCTGGCACCGTCTGGCACTAAGTCATGCTATGCTCATTCCCACCAAGTCCCGGCCGTTCGGGTGGCTTGAAACACACTCCATTGGCGGCCTTTGAAATCAAAACCCTTTAACGTTGCATTGCCCGTCGGATCTTTGCTTCTTTCTTTCTTCCTCTTGCTGCCCTCCTTCCAAACCCCTGCCTTCTGCCCCAGCTCCGCGCGTCTAGAGGTCGATCTTCGCTGCTCGGTTGAGCACCAGCACCATCGAAGAATGCCATGGCGACTCAAGACTTCGATCTCAACGAGTACAATGGAGCCGCTCTGGTTAATACTGCTGCCGCCCTGCTAGTAATAACATGGATTTCTGTTGGGCTGCGAATATTTACGAGAGTGGTTTTGATCAAGAACTTCCAGCGGGATGACTGGTTCATGCTCGCTGGACAGGTTAGTCGCGTCGCTTATAGAAGACATCAGCAACGGCACTCTGACCTACTTGCAGCTTGTTTTCACTGTCTCTTGCGCGTTCATATTGGCTGGTGTAAAAGCTGGTATGGGCCATCATAACGATGCCATAAAAAGGATGACATGAAAGTCGCCGCGCTGATGGTGAGCCGGGCCTTGACGAGGATGCCACACCTTACTCGAACACATCCACTGACATATACTAGTGGCAAGCTCTTGCGACGGCGACTTACATTTTCGACATGATGCTCATCAAGCTGAGCATTGGACTCTTCTTGTTACGATTCTCGGTTCAACGAGTTTACTTCTATATCATTACCATCAGTCTTGCTATAATAACAATCTGGAGCTTGGTGTTGTTCTTTTGGAACCTGTTCCAATGCAACCCGGTTCAGAAACAATGGGACTACAGGATACTTGGAGGCAGCTGCGTGACACCAGACCAGGTCGTGCAGGCTGCATATGCCATCAGCATAATGACTATCCTTTCCGATTGGCTCTACGTGAGTATGAAGTCCGTTTGTATAAGCGACAACACTGACAGGCTCTAGGCTCTCCTCCCAATCCCAATGGTCTGGAAGGTCAACATGACGAAACAGGCAAAGGCCACAGTTATAGTCATCCTAGGCCTCGGTGTCTTGTATGGATACTAGCTCCTCGTTGCAAAATTTCAGTTTGCTAACGTGACTACAGTGCTAGTATTGCTACTCTTATTAGGCTCCGCTTTCTCGCAGACCTCGAAAACCTGGATGACATTTTATGTAGGTCTACAGATATATACACTTGTATACATCAAGCTGACCAGGAGCAGTTGCCGGAACCGATGCCATGGTTTGGACACTTATTGAGCCAGGAGTAGCTATCAGCGCCGCTAGCTTGGCCACCATCCGGCCTCTTCTTCGTCTCCTCAAGGTACCCGGATTCAGCACGGCGAATAATACCTACGGGTCTGGTCGTTCCGCGCCTGTACGATCCCGCAGCAAGCCAGGTCCATCTATGCCTGGGTATGGACCAAACGACATGAGTTTGGTGGAAGTGCATCGGGACTTAGGTTCTGGGAAAACATACGCAACAGGCGAAGCACGCCCTATTACAGAAGAGGATACCAAGGCGTTGAATCTTCCACCAGGAATAGCGCCAAAGCCCTCAACGACTCGAAAAGCGAGGTGTACGTTATCGAGGGCCACGGCCCCCGTTCTCCATGGAGCGATCAAGGACCACACTCTGCCAACAGATCGTTAGAGCAGATACACGACCTCGAGGCTCAAAGCCAGGAGAATCCGACTATGGGGCTTGGAGTATATGGCCACGGAGCAAGCGGCCAGCCAGGGCGAGCTCTTTGAAAGCTCATTTTCGCGGACTTACAGCCCCTCGCTGTACAGTATTATACCACTTCATTTTCATTTTTCTCAAGACGCCTAAAACAGATTAGGCTGGAGGGTTCACACCTTTTCGGTATTTTTGCTTTTTGGAGTCTGGCTCTAAACTGGGGAAGCGGATTAAATGATACCACGATGACACATGGGATGAAATACTGGGAAGGATTCCCAGCGCACGGATGGCTTGGCTGGTTAGGCGCATTATGAGAACTAAAAGCTTGGCTTCGAATCGGCGGCTTAGCCATTAGTATAGCATAACTTATATAGGAGACGTTGGTGAAATGGGACTTGGCCCTTCAGAGCGGCTCCTAGTGCTTAGCCAATTAGCTAACTCGCATTGATGTCAACATCCCCAACTGTTTTGCACTAAATGGTCACGCCGTAAGGGGTATCATCATTATTCATTCGTCTATGAAAGTGTCCTGGCCGTAGGGATGCCCTCGCGGCGTCCGGGGAGGGAGATATCTAGTCCTCTACATGATAGCTAACTCTAGCAGTATAGTGACCCCTCACTACACTTGGAGCTTGTTTGCGTCTTTGTTCACGCTTGCGCAACCGGCCCTGGCCCGACTTCGAGCTCGGCCGGGTCAACTTCCCACTCCTCCTCCTCACCCCATATGGGCGCAAGGAGGAAGCGCCCCATGACCTTGCCCATGCCCACACTCTCGCCGCCGACGACGCCCGCCTGAGGCTTCTCGTCGTTCTGCTCGACGATGACGGCGGTGGTGAGGAAGTTCATGCCGGCGGCCGGGTTCATCTCAAGGGTGCGACCGCCCCAGTCGAGCTCGACGCGGCCAGACTTGCGCACCACAAGCTTGCCGACCATGCCGCCCTTGTTCAGCAGATCGGACATGAAGCCGTGCGTGTTTTCTAGCTCTTCGCGTTCTGGGTCCGCGTCCTCTGCGGGGCCCTCTTCAGTCAGGTCGACGGGCGAGGCGTCGTTGGCGCTTGCTATGGTGTCGAGGATGTTCTCCTGATCTGGTTCCGGCTTGACCTTGGTAGCCGGCTGTGGGAGTGGCGCCATGTTTGAGTGGTGGCAGGACGGGCGGGAGTGGAAGAGATACAGACGTCCGTCCTTGTTGGCGGGTCCTTCCGTCTTTGTGTCTCCCTCTTCTTGGATGGAGACGGCGCCCAATTCATTGGCAAGGAGATTGAGATCTGACTGAATCATTTGCTCCTCAGTGTCCTGAGAAAGTGGCTTCTTCTTCTTAACTTCGGCAGCCGGCTTGGTCTCCGCTTCATCTCCTGGCGGCTTGACGTCAATATCCATGGCGGTGAGGTCCTCTGTTCCAGGCTCTTTCTTGACGAGAACAGGCTGCTTCGTATCGGTCTCCCATACACCTTCCTCGGGTTGAGGCATAGGTGGCTGATCACCAGGGCCTTCGCCGTCCACCCAAAGGCTCTCTTCTTCGCCGGTGGCATTTTCTGCAGCCTCCAGCTCTGCCGTGGTGGCAACCACCACCTCCTCTTCCTTGTGTTCTTTTCGGTAGATACCCATCGGTAGGATGCTCGCGGTCCTGGAGCCCAGGGCGGTCATCATGGCCTCGTCCTCGCTGTCGAATTCTTCGTCAGGGGTGTTGGCGTGAAGCCTGTCCGCGTTGATTCTTGGTTCTCTGAAGCGACCGCCTTCGACCTCGTTGAAGCCTCTCGAACCGTCGGACTTCGCACCTCCCCTAGAGTAAGAGCCTGAACCGCCGAAACCGCCACCACCTCCGCCAAGAGGTCTTGCACCAAATTTGCCGCCTGTCGCATCACGTCAGTAAGAAAAGAGATGTAGACTCATAACATGTAAACGCACCTGATGCGCCAAACCCAGCCGAGAAAGGACCACTAGCAGAGGTAATTGGACGTCCAAAGCCGCCTCGGCTACCCATCGCGTCACCTCGGCTACGCTTGCTTCGGAATCTTGAGCGTCCCTGAGCGCGACGCTCGGCTGCAATTCTCTCCCGGGCCTTCTCCTCCTCCTGGCGTGCCATGCTCTCTCGCTCGGCCTCATCTCGTCGCACATTCTTGGGGCGAAAACGTCCTGTCGTAGGGGCGGCTCGAGATGCCCTGGCGGTGGCTCCACGACGCAGGCCTACGCTTCCACGGGCTGCGACGGAGGGAGCGGGAGTCTCCGATGCGCGGTCGGCAGGCCCGGCTGCCGCGGGCTCATTTGCATCGGTCGAAGCGCGTTCGCCAGCAGCCGCATCACCCCTCCGGGTTCCTCGCCCGACCGTCCTACCGCGAACCATTGTGTCTATTGTTTGTCGATTCGATTCTGAAGCATCGAAACCAACAATGGGTGAAGTAGGAAGATGCGGGTGGTTTCAAATGTCTGGCGTCGAAGCTACAGAAAAATTATGACCTGTGACAACAGAAAGGTGGGGACTGAGACATATTGCCGCCTTGGCAGCTTCACCGCCCACCCCACCTAAAGCCATGGATTCCTGCCCCTCCATCATGGCGCTGGCTCCTGCCAGCCTCCTTGTCAGTCGGTCGTTAGCGCTTCAAGCTTGAACTGAACTGTAGAGGGTTCATCTTATTGAAATGAAGCCATGAGTGGCATGTGCAGACTTGTGTCTTGTAATATTGTCTATATAAACTCCTTTATTGGATCCTCTAGGCCGCAATCTAAACTCCTCTAGCCGACTTATACGTAGATGACAGGTCCAAGTGAACCAACTACACCAGCACCATGTACCAACTCCTGGTCTTATCGAACTGCTACTATGCTTGAAACCCCATGTTGCTGAGCTGGCATGAATAGGTCAAGTCTTACTGGACACACATCAATGCCTGATTGCCAAAGCATGCGCTGATGGTGCCCTCTCGTAGAAGCATAGAACCAATCCATTCTCTAGCAGCTTCCACGGCTGGCGCACCAAACTTGACAACGACACACCCTCTTACATGTGCAGCGGACCATAAAATGCCACACTGCTTCTCCTTGCCGATCCTGTCCGAGCGCCACCGCTCAGCTTCTGTCTTGTTGTCGTCCTCTTCCCGAGCATCATGGGACCGGAAGTCACGAGCGCCTAGCCGAGGCAAGTTGGCAAACTCGGTCATGAAAAACTCCCTAGAGCCTTCAACAGAGGTCCCCGGAGGATAAGGGTTCCAAAGATCGCCAATTTGTGCATCGTATCTGGGAGCGGCAGCCCATAAGACCGGGCGTCGTCCCGCGACAGGATGACAGTATCCCTTACAAGAAGACGATCGCTCCCAGAGTCTGAGTCGGCGCATTGCCAAACTTCATTGCGTCCTGTCCATTTGACAAAGCTCCAGTTCTCTCCCTTGCAGACCGCCCCTCCGTCACCCAATCGAGGAAGCAGAGGGATCCCTGCGCAGCCATCTTGAAGACCTGTGTCTGTATGTATACACTGTCTTCGAATGGTTGAACCGGGTCTGGTAGAAGGCAGAGTGACGCGCCATCGTCAACATGGACATCTAGAGTTTGCCGTGTCACGACATCTGCGGATGGCGATTTAAAGATCTTGGTATGCCCTTGAGTGACAAGGCTAAGACGTGCTCCTTGGCGCACATGGATGGAGATGTTGACAATGTCACCTGCTACCAGACCACCGCCATATGACAATAAGAAAACGAGAACGCCCTTCTCGTTTACCGAGGAGATGGTGAAATTAGTTTGAGGGATATTGGTATGTGATGGTCTCAAGGCCACTACCGCCAGCTGGGAGAGGAGCCGCGACGATGCGGCCGCCACCTGCGGCCGATGACGACTTCGGAAACGGAGATTGCATACTCGAGTCATAACTGCGTGCAGTAAGGCCGCAAGTACTTAAGCCATTTTAAGAAAAAGGAGCCATGAATTCTATGTGAGTTTGGACCAGAAGCGTTGTAGGTGAAATGGCGTTTTGGGAGCTGAATTGAGAGGTCAGAAACCCATCGTCCTCCAAGTAGCGCCCCGCATTTTAGTTAGCAATGGTACTTCCACTATCGGCGGGCGATGATAGCAAGCTATGGTGCTCTGGTGCTTTGGTGCCGAAGTTCAACCAGGTGGAAGGAAAGCTCCTACAAGAAACCCCAGAAATACTTACAAGCTTGGACTGCCTACGTACGAACACACGCCGCCAACACCAACGCGCTCACGTCGCTAAAGCACCAACCGCGTTGCATGGTTGGGAATTGCTCACCTCCGTTCCCACATCACAAATGCCACTTGTGTTGCTCATCCGCGACGAATAATGGACAGTAGCGGCAGCCCTACCCCGAGCCTGACGCGACGGCGCCACGTCGCTCCGGACGCGTCGTGAGAGCTCCCAGCAAGTTTGCACCCGAACCAGCCGCCCAGCGCTCCAACGCATCGAAGCGCAAGCGAGGAGATGGCGATGAAGATGACGCCGAAGACGACAACCAGGGATCCGACGAGGACATGAGCGACGATGACGAAGACGACGATGCGGAGAGCGATGAAGACCATCCCGCACCCAGATCGCGCAAGTCGGCGCAAACTGGTCGCGCAAAGAAGCCAAGCTTGAAAAAGCCCAAGATCAACGGTCACCAACCCGCGCGATCAACCCACGCGACCAGTATTCCTTCCAGGCCCAAGAAATCTGTCAGAATTGAAGCCGGAGACAAGGGCACCGGGCTCTTTGGTAGGACCGCCTCTCTCGAACCATTGTTCATTAAGCTTACTAACGCCTCGATAGCCGACGTCTTTGGATCGGGCGACTCTGCAGACTCTGTAGCGCGCCAGTGGCTAGAAGCATACAGGGCAGACGGACCTGCAGCCATGACCGATCTTGTAAACTGTATCTTGCAGTGCGCAGGCTGTGACCAGGAGGTGACACCAGACGATGTGACCGACCCGGATGTTATACCGACTAGGCTAAAGGACCTTCAGAGTGTTCACCAAGAGGTATGTTTATCGTCTGACGTGACATGGGCCGGGCTGACAAGGACTAGCAACATGTCGCTGATTACCCCTCATTTCGAAAGCCAAAGGAACAAGATCATTCCGAGACCTCTTGACCCATTTCTTCCAATCTTTGGTATCTCTTTTACACGAAACCGATGTCCTGTACAATGACCCTGTGCTCGTGGAAAACGTTCACTCGTGGTTGTCGAGTATGTCTTCATCAGCATTGCGACCCTTCCGTCACACTGCTACGACTATTGCCCTTGCCGTACAGTCTGGCCTGGTCGAAGTTGCCCAGACTCTCGACCGAAGGATAGCCAACATCGAACAACAACTGCAAGCCGCAAAGAAGGGGAAGAATAAGTCAAAGACAGCCGAAGTCCAGCGCAGCTTGACGGAGGCAACTAGCTATCGCAAGATCTGCGGTGAGGCCATACAGTCATATTTCGATACGGTTTTTGTTCACCGTTATCGTGATGTCGATCCCAAGATTCGCACGGAATGTGTTGAGGCTTTGGGATCCTGGATATGGAACCTGCCCACAATTTTCCTCGAGCCAGGTTATCTACGTTACCTGGGCTGGATGCTGTCCGATACAAACGCTACAACCCGTCATGAAGTTTTGAAACAGCTTGCGAGGGTCTTCAAGCGAGACGCATCGCAGTTGGGACATTTCATTGACCGTTTCCGACCCAGACTGGTAGAGATGGCTACGCTGGATTCCGAGCTCTCCGTCAGGGTAGCTGCTATTTCAGTGATTGATACTCTACGCGAATCTGCACTTCTAGAGCCCAAGGAAATTGACGCGATTGGTAAGCTCATTTTTGATAACGAGCTCAGAATTCGCAAAGCTGTCGCCGGCTTCTTCATTGCATGTGTCGGAGACGTTTATGAAGGAAAGGTTGAAAAATCGGAGCTTCCGATTACTTGGACGAATTGGAATCTGCGGAGGAAGAGGCTGAAGACTTCAGCTCTCCACGTAAGGAATGGCTCAACATCAAATGTCTAGCCGAGACGCTTGCGAGTTATGATGCGCAGGTCCAGCAAGATCAGCAAGAAGTTAGCATCCTTGGACCGGATGCTGCCGTCGATTTGCTTGAATCGGGTATTCCGGAGACGAGAATATCGCTTGCCGCGCAGGTTCTTTACGATCGAGTGCCAGAAGTGAAGAGATGGGAGATGCTCACTGGTTATCTCCTCTTTGACCATACAACAAGCACCAAGGCTAAGCCAAGGACCAAGAACAAGCCGGACTCGCAAGAAGCTGCATTTAAGAAAGCCGTAGCCCCGACAGCAGCAGAGGAATCTATTCTATTGGATGTCTTGAGCTCTGCCATCAAGTCAAGCCTTAGCCAAGCCGAGGAACTTGAACGACACAAAAGAAAGGCCATCGAACTGAGGCAAGTGAGGCGCAGGAGGAAATTGCGCTTGAGCTGGCCAGTGCTATCCCCAGACTCTTGAACAAGTTTGGTGCCGAACCCGAAACTGCGGCCACCGTACTTCGCATGGAGCATCTACTTAATCTCGAAATCTTCCAGCAGCTGAGGCAAGACTCAAGTAAATTCGAGAAGCTGCTGGATGAAGTTAGCACGCAGTTTGACAGGCATGACGATAAGAGAGTCCTGGCCGAGGCTGCAGCAGCTCTTCTGCACGCGCGCCAGTATGATGAATTGGAAGAGATAGTCGACAGCAAATTGTCACTGCTATGGGAAAATGTGATTAACGCGCTACGAAATTTCGACAAAACCTATGAGCTTTCTACTCGAGGCAACCTGGAAGAGGCGTCTCTGAGAGACCTGTCTACTATTTTAACAAAGATCAGCAAATTGGCCAGTGTTGCGGACTGTGTTGATGTTCTTGAGGCGGAGGGAACCTCTGACGACTCAAGCTCTTCAACAATCGAGATATTGAGCAATATTGTCCATCGGGGCAAGTATGAGCCACTGGAAGACGAAATCGATGACTTGGAAGACGAGGTGGTGTCGTTTTCTATCAAATCGTGCCAGTTCTACTTCATGTGGAAGGTCCGAGCCATGTCGAAGCTTCTTCGCAGTGGAGCAGGCATATCCGATGCTGAACTGGACCGCCTGGCTGTTTTGCGTCAGAACTACAGAAGACACCTGATTGAGACGCTTTCATCGCGAGCCGCCATCGATCAGCTGCGTCTGTTCGCAACTGGAAGCCTTTGCGATCTTCATCTCACCTTTGCCACGCTTCGTCCTGCCATCGATGCTTTCCGTCCTGCATCAGGCTCTGCATCAGCAGATGCTCAGACCGCGAAGTACAAAGCCTTGGTACAAGAAATTGAGCCTGGCCTGGTTCCAGAGCTCATTTCTATCTACGATGGTGTTGAGAAGCACTACGCCAAGAAGGCCCACAAAGACAAGACTCTTAACGAGCCTGCAGAGAACGAGGACCCAATGTCTGATGAAGACGAGGAAGATGCTGAAGAAGACGACGAAGATCAATCGTTGACCAAAGAGGAGCGATATGCCATAGAATTGAAAGCCGAGAAAGCTCTCTGCGAGTTGACGGCCAAGTACGTTCTCTCCATCGGTGCCAAACTACTGGACCAGCGCGGCACTCAAGCTGGCAAGATCCGTCGACGCTTGCTCCGTAACCAGACCAAGCTTGGCCACAACTTCAAAGAAATCGTCTCCTATCTAGATGAGGAGAAGCTTGCTGGCCACACCAAGAAGCCCATTAAGCCTGCAGCAACTGCACAGAGGCCGCAGAAGGCGGCGCTCAGTGCGGAGACCGTCCATGATGAGGATGACGAAGATGAGAACGAACAAAATCCCTTCGAGGACGAGCCCGAGCCCGAGGAGGGGTCCAGGGAGGACCTGCGGCGCAGGGAACTGCTGGATGAGGAGCCTCCCGAGGAGCCTGAGGAACCGGACGAGGACGAGAACCAAGCAGATAATGACGATGATGATGTTCTGGGAGACTGAACTGAAATGAAAAGCGGCGGTTGAAAAAACAAAACATCTGGTCGCGTTTGACGATTGTGCTCCAGATTCACAGATATAACCAACAATGTTGAGTAGATACTGCACTTTCAGGACTTACGGTCGCGTTTGTGGGGATTTCGGTTTGTGCTACGAAATGTCTGGCGTCGGGGATTTTTTAAATGACTTGTTTTAGCTAGTAATGAGAGACCATTGGGCACCTTTGGAATGTTATTATATGGGTATCATTGTAGTAGTAACATGGAGCGACAAGCTCATACAGAAATCCTTGTTCCGAAGAGTCCAAACACTCTCTCCCAGCGCCTGTTCTTGCCAGCATTGGCCTTGGCTAGATCAGACTCGTGGACTTTCACGCCGTACTGTCTGACACAGCATGAGAAGGGCCGGTTGGCTACCTGCTCCAACGGCTGTAGCTTCTTCTGGGCTTGTCCTTCGTCATCCGAGCTC
The DNA here is from genome assembly GCA_020081605.1 of Albifimbria verrucaria. Classification (NCBI taxonomy): domain Eukaryota; kingdom Fungi; phylum Ascomycota; class Sordariomycetes; order Hypocreales; family Stachybotryaceae; genus Albifimbria; species Albifimbria verrucaria. The sequence continues at coordinate 1,998,575 of JAHREC010000062.1, forward strand.
TCTGGGGTCGGTCGTGCATCGCATTGTTGAGCTTTCTTTCTGCGACAGCGGCCTCTTGCTGATTTTTGCGTTCTTCCAGCTCGCCCCAGAGAGTAAATAAACGCTGCCGCAAGATATCCAGCTTCTCGGGATCGCTTTTCAAATCTGAGGCGTCCATGTCTACCAGACACTGCGCTGCTGGGTTGTCGACGAGAATCCAGACGCTCTGGCCCTTTTCGTTTTTGTTGGCGGTAGCGTCTTCGACTTTGAGGAAGAATCGCCACTCCCACTCGTTTGATGTGTTCCGAGCATCAGACTCCCCACCGGAGTCTGAGCCAGAAATGCCATCATCTGACAGGATATCGAATTCGGAAGTCAACTTGGGCCGAGCAAACTGCTCAATACTTGAAGGGAAAAAGTCGACTACTTTTGCTTGTATCCGGTAATGAATGTTGACGAATGGCAAGGGTAACTGGACGCTCTCTCCATTGACGATGGTGTCACATAATACCGGCTTCAGCAAGTCAGATACTGGACTTGGGCTTTTGTTTTGGTTTTCACATTTCACTGCTGTTCGTCAGCACTGATATATAGGCACAGTGAGAAGATGTATGTAGAGTAAGGACCTTACCTTGAGGATTTAGCCCGGCAACGGTTGACGAATCGTCTTCCTGCTGCTCCGACTTCCTGCCTTTAGCGCGTTTCTTCATGCGCCGGGCTTTGGCATTATCCTTGTGCGGGATCTCCTCTTCTGCTATATTGGCCTTGCGCTTTTGGCCGGCCTTTGCGGCCTCGCTAATGCTTTTGAGTTGTTGTCTCTTGATTTGTTCATACTCTCGTTTGCGTCGGAGGGCATCTTTCAAACGGGAATCAACATATTCGGAATCATCCATATTCATAAGGGAGACATTAACCTTGACACCATGCGCTCCTCGGTCTTCCCTCAAGAACCCTTCGAGATTGGCGAAATTATGTCCGAATTTGATTTGTACATTTCGAATAAATATCCAGGATCCTTCGGTCATGTTCAAATTGCGTATTGCGGAGGCGTGAGGTTCATAACAAGTTACTTGCATGCTCCTCTTACCGAATGGCCCTTTCCAGGTAGCATCTGGCTGTGAAGAGGTTAAGCCTTCAAAGCCGTATCCAAATGGATCACCCTCGTTGTGAGTTAACGAGAATTGGTGATTGAAGAAGTTTTCATTCTCCGTATAATCTGACACCCATAGTGTGATCTTGTCGCCGAGATCGTAGGGGCTTTCACGATTTGACAGATGATATCGGTGAATCTCTCATTCTCAACGTCTTTTAGCTCCTTGTACTTGTCTTTTGTGTTGGTAGATTGAATCTTCATAGTCTCAAACTCTTCTGGAGCAGGTACTCTGCCTTTGTCGGCCCCATGATAGAACGCTGAGACATAGTTGAGTTCAGCCTCGTTCAGTGAACGATGTGCCTTTTCACCGAAGCCAACAAAGCAATCGAAGCATTAGCAGGTGGGCGGGGTATTTTTGGCCCGAGAAAACATGGATATCCGTGTTCCAGTTTCTGATTAGAGAGAAGGATTGCATGGGACGCTTCTGGACCTATCACGGTTTCAGTAAGATGACGACCACCATACTGAAAAGTTTCGACGTACTTTGGCCATGATTAGAACGATGGCATCTGTAGGGCCAAAATTCGGGATTTCATCTTTGGGTAGAAAGATGTGGAAAGACAACGAGGCCTCTGTGTCGTACTCGATAGACTTGTCATAAAACCGAACCTCGGCTTTCCAGTCTGCTGCTATCTGTTAGGAAGTGACGAGTAGATAGATGTAGCATAAACATACCAGAGCGGGAGCTTGCAACCGGTATTGGTGCTCTGAAATCTGTGACGATGCCTACAATGTTGACCAAACGACCGGGATGGAACCTGCCTTCGAGTACATCTTGTACAGTGACAAAGCCGGAGGGAGGTGTCAAGGAGGCCATGCCGTGTCATGCTGAGGCGGAGCTTGACAAACGGTCGGCTGAATGAAAAGGTGGAGGTTTTAATGAGTGTATGAAGAAGTACAAGGGTCAATCATGAACCCATCGTGAGATAATGCTCATCCAGTGACAAGAGATATACTTTACGCGACAGTTTGATCTGCCGTTGGCGCGTCGCCTTCCCTGAAAGAGGTCTCAGTTGGGCGCGACGACACGTGATGCGAGCACACCACACATCAATCAGCCTTGTTAGGCTTAGTGGGGTAACAAAGGGTCCAGCGCAGCTTTTGAGTCGGTGCTGTGTTAGCGAGTACAAAGTTTTGTGCGGTGATTATATGCAAAACACAAGTCTCGTTTTAGCCACCTACATCAGTCGGCCTCACCGTTCCTCTTCCTTGTTCTACTGTAGTTCCCAGGAATTCTGCCTGAGGCACTCAATCCGAGTCGAGTGCTAGGCTTGACCAAAGGAGTTTGGCCGTACGAGCTGGTGGGTACCTTAGCTCGGGCGAGCAAACGCACTGCAAAGGGCTTCGGCTATAGACTGCTGCCGCTGTGGTAGGCATAGGAGAGGCAAGGAGAGGGTACCTTAAGAGGGTACCTTACCTTACTCGTAGGTAAGCAGAGCCTGTCATTTACTTTAGTCGCCTCCAACTGGCGGGCCCCCTCCATCAAACAGTAAATCAAACTTCAACTTCTTTTTTCTTCCATCTTTCCTGGCAAGAGACTTACCCCTCTACACAGTCGCAGCATCCCCGCCGACTGACATCTGCCGCTGGGTTATACCATCTCCTTTGTTCTCGCGTTCTCCTTTGGCAATCCGCCCGCACATATCGCTGTGCCACCGCTCTCCTAATCCCACCATATCCTACCGTCACCAGCAGGCCAAATTTTCCCTGTCGGCATCATGGCGGAACGATATATCCCAGAGCATCGCCGAACCCAGTTCAAGGCTAAGAACACCTTCAAGCCCGAGGAGCTTCGACGCCGCCGCGAAGAGCAACAGGTTGAGATCCGAAAGGCAAAGCGCGAGGAGAACTTGGCCAAGAGGCGAGGTATCGGCACCGGCGAGAACCGCCCTGGCGCCTCTCTCGGTGCCGCTCCCGACAGCGACGATGACACCGCCCCTACTGAGTCTCAGGTACGTTGCTTTCCTTTGCTCGCCTGCTCTCGTGGGCTCCCCCTTTGCCCTTTGCCCAGGCCTTTGTTTTTTTGCAGCTCCCCCTCATCCCACTATTTTGGCCCTCATCTCGGTGGTGGGGGTAAACATATCCCTGGACCCCACATTCTAGTCTTTGGCCGACCACATGTCAACGACTCACCGCACTGGTTGAGGTCGGGGGCTGGCCTGGATTTTCTTGCATCTCACGATCCACTCCGGTATGCTGACCACTGCCATAGCTGAACGAGGACCTCCCTCAGATGGTCTCTGGTGTCTTCTCAGACCAGATTGACCTGCAGATCGCCGCCACCACCAAGTTCCGCAAGCTTCTGTCCAAGGAGCGAAACCCTCCCATCGAGGAGGTCATCAAGACCGGTGTCGTGAGCCGATTTGTCGAGTTTCTGCGATCACCCCATACCCTTGTGCAGTTCGAGGCTGCCTGGGCTCTGACCAACATTGCCTCCGGCTCTGCTACCCAGACTCAGGTCGTCATTGAGGCTGGTGCTGTCCCCATCTTCGTCGAGCTCCTTGGCAGCCAGGAGCCCGATGTCCGTGAGCAGGCCGTTTGGGCTCTCGGCAACATCGCCGGAGACAGCCCTGCCTGCCGCGACTATGTCCTCAGCTGTGGTGCCCTGAAGCCCCTGCTGAATCTCCTTGGAGACAGCCGCAAGCTCAGCATGCTCCGCAACGCCACCTGGACCCTGAGCAACTTCTGCCGTGGCAAGACCCCTCAGCCTGAGTGGGAGACCGTAAGAACTCTTCTCGTTCCCGTCTATAAACACCTGTGCTTACATTCTTGCGACAGATTGCTCCTGCTCTCCCCGTCCTTTCTAAGCTCGTATACTCTCTTGACGATGAAGTCCTGATCGATGCTTGCTGGGCTGTGTCGTACCTGTCCGATGGCTCCAACGACAAGATCCAGGCAGTCATCGAGGCCGGAATTCCTCGAAGACTTGTGGAGCTTCTGATGCACGCTTCCACCTCCGTGCAGACCCCGCTCTCCGATCCGTCGGAAACATTGTCACTGGTGATGATGTCCAGACCCAGGTCATCATCAACTGCGGAGCTCTGCCCTGCCTGCTGTCCCTTCTCAGCTCTACTAAGGATGGCATTCGCAAGGAGGCTTGCTGGACCATCTCCAACATCACTGCTGGCAACTCTTCCCAGATCCAGGCTGTCATTGATGCCAACATCATCCCTCCCTGATTCACCTTCTCCAGAACGGCGACCTCAAGACCCGTAAGGAGGCTTGCTGGGCTATTAGCAACGCTACCTCAGGTGGTCTGCAGAAGCCTGAGCAGATCCGCTACCTCGTCGCCCACGGCTGCATCAAGCCCCTGTGCGACCTCCTGTCTTGCCCCGACAACAAGATCATCCAGGTTGCTCTGGATGGTCTGGAGAACATTCTCAAGATCGGTGACCTTGACAAGCAGACTGCTGGCGAGGGCCCTGAGGCCGTCAACCGTTACTCTCTGTTCATCGAGGAGTGCGGTGGCATGGAGAAGATCCACGACTGCCAGAACAACGCCAACGAGGAGATCTACATGAAGGCCTACAACATCATGGAGAAGTACTTCTCCGACGAGGAGGAGAATGCCGAGGGTGGTGCTCAGCCCACTGGACCCAACGGCACCTTTGGCTTCGGCTCCGGCTCCAACAGCGCGGCGCAGTCTGGCGGCTTCAACTTCGCCAACGGCGGCGACTCCATGGATATGTAAAGGCAGGCTGGCCTTTGTTGTCGGTATTATGCCAAACACGATCATTGCAATTTCGGGAAACCATCCCAACCTGAACAGCGGCAATCAATCAACCAAACGACATGCACCATCCCCTTCACCACATATCACAGCCATACCCCTTTTGCAGAATTACAGCCTTTTGCTGTACTGATCACCCAGCACCATTTACCCTGCAACACCATCACACCACCCGCGTCGTTGAATCTGCCAATGAGCAATTTGCATGAGAAGAGGAGTAGCGCGAAAAAGGCCCTATGGTAGCTTGAAAGCTCCAGCCTGTCAGGAGAACGCAGAGATAGGGTTGTAAGTGCGTTGAGGCTTGTTCAAAGATATTGGAGGAGTCCCGGGGGCGTTTGTGGGACACAGCTACCGACACAACCTACAACAGGTTATGAGACGATGCGTCTTGAAGAGCGCCGGAGAAGGGACCAGTGCTAGTGCACAAACCTCCTGTCGTGAAGAAGTCAGAGATACTACGGTAGGCATGGCCAAGTGGCCACATGTCGGACGAGGATTACTCGGATCCGTAGCACAAAATAAGGTGTAATAAATCAATCCCCAAGACATATGCATGAACCGTGTTTGTGTAACAGCTGGTGTGAATGTGGTGCCACGAGCAATCGTTGCAGAGAGCGATTGGCGTGAGGAACACAGACTAGTGTCGATGATGATGAAACGGTTTCACAGCCATTCAGGAGGACATGCTTACGATATTAGGTGTGCGCATCGACTACTGATGCCATTTGCGTGACACGAAAATCATGAATGACTGTAGTCGATGTGGCGAACAAGAGCTCTAGGAGTTGGTTTATAATGGGAAAACGAGGACAGTAGACACAGCGCCTTTACTAACATACGAAATTGGGAATCTTTCCTAACGATTTAAATAAATAGTAACAGTTATCACACACGATGTGGTTAATGAAAAGTAAAGTAATACCTACATTAACTTGCCAAAGTATCAATTATAATAATTCTAAGTTCTTGCAGTGGCAAGTGAAGTCGACGCAACTGAGGACATTTTTGCCGTTCTTTTTTTGTCACCGACTTGGTGGGGTAACGGAACCGTCCTAAGCAACACTGTGTGCGGAAGTGTTGGCACAATGGACAAGCACAGTGCTAACACGCGATAATTTTTCAATAGTTTCAAAAGGTTTGGCTATCCGGTCAAATCTACAGCTGGACACCGGTTCAACGTCCATCTTCAGGGCCAAGCCGCTTTTCTTCTCTTCTGGCATCGCAGAGGGCGTGTTCACGTTGTGATCCATAGGCTATAATTGCGGCCCATGCTTATGGAACCCTCCCTGCAGTGGTGAAGCTGAAATTGGATCACAGTCCCTGCTTACCCCATAGACAAGGAGACATCCAGCTCTTGATTTGGTGATGGTCAAGAAAGGAAAGGAGAAGGCCGAGCCGCCCAGTGCTCCTCCTGCCACGGGCAAGGATGGCGGCAAAGGGAAGAAGGGCCAGAAGGCCGCTCAACCTGCGGCTCCAGAGGTGCTCCCTCCCGTCGGTCCTCCCAAGCCCACCGTTAAGCAAATCATCGGCGGTTCATCTTGGACAGGCAAGCTCCCAGTCAACCTGCTGAGCGAGTATTGCCAGAAGCAGCGGTGGGACAAGCCAGATTATGATACCAGGAAGACACCCGATGGTTTCTCAGTTTGGATCACTCTGAGTGCCAAGGACCCCAAGACGCAGCAGCACATCAGATTGGAGCCCTTCAAGATTCCTGCGAGTCATAAGCATCTGCTCCTGCGTGACACTGCTCTGGAAGCGAAGCACGCTGCAGCAACCTACGCCTTGTTCAGGGTCTGCAGCATGCAGAACAAACACACTGTTCTTCCACCAGATCATAAGTCCCTTTGGAAAGAGTTTCAAGCTTTGAAAGCCCAAGATGTGAAAGACAATAAGGGATGGATGTACGATGCGGATCCATTCAAGACATACCTGGAGCGCCAGGAGGCAAAGGCTGCCGCGGAGAAGAAGCGAAAAGAGCTTGAAGAGGCCAAGGCTAAAGCGAAGGAGATGCCGGGCGCCACGGGCCTGGCTCTGCTTAACAATGGTTCTAAATCGAACATCATGAAGGGCTGGACAGAGGCACCCAAAGTCGAGATGGGCAAGCAAACTCGTGCCCAACTCGAAGGGTTGTTACGGAAAGGTGTCTCTTGGAACCCTCATGGTGTGGTCATGCCACAATCTCAAAAGATGCAGTGATCGCGGAGCTAAGCAAGCTTGGCTTCCGACGCAGCCACGTAGTCGAAGCTGTAGGATACTGCAAAGACCGGGAAGAAACACTCGAATGGCTTCTTATACATGTTCCCGAGGATGACGTTCCACGGTGGGCTTTGCCAGGCGGCTATGCTTCCGGAGTCTCAATAGGCGCCACGGACTTGAAGAGAGAGGGTGCTATCAAGCGTCTATCCGAGTCAGGTTACTCAATAGATTTGTGCACTCGTGTCCTCGACCAGAATGGTGGCGATGAGAACAAGGCAGCTGAAGCTTTGCAGGGCATACTTCTGGCGAGTTCTGCTGTCGCTGAGCGCAAGGATGACTTGGACGACTTCTTGGATCTGGGTTCGCCAGATGAGCAGTGGGATGAAGAAGTTGCTAGCCTGGAAGCCATGTATGGAGATAACTTCCGCCGGGAAAACGATAAACTGGTGCGAGTACGCCTCGAATCAGTTACTAATGGCCAACATGGCAATGTCGAAGCATTTTTACAGATCCGCAAGGCACCAAGTTATCCAAAACATCTAATTCTGGCCATTATCGCCAATCTTCCGTCTTACATTAAACTCAGTATCGTCAAGAAAGCCCTCGAATATGTCGAAGAATCTCTCCAAGACGAGCCCATGAAGATGTATCTGGTTTTGGACTGGATCCAACAGAATATCAACAGTATCATCGAAAACCCTGGAAAATTGATGGATATTTCTTCAGTCTCGTCGGCTGCCTCTGAGACGCAGCCCAAGGCTAGTGTCGCTTCGAGAAAGGGAAAACAAAGTTATCCTAAGGCTATTCACTGGGTTGCAAATCCACGAAGCAAAGAGGAATGGGTCCGACGTCAGGAATCTTCGTTGATGAAAGACATGCTGGCAAAGCGTCGAAAGCTGCCGGCTTGGCAAGTTCAAGAAGACATTGTTACAATTGTAGATGCAAACGACGTCACCATCATTAGTGGTGAAACTGGATCCGGAAAGTCCACACAGTCAATGCAGTTCATTTTGGATGATCTCTACGGCAGAGGTCTTGGAGAATGCGCCAACATTATCGTTACACAGCCTCGACGAATCTCCGCGCTCGGTCTTGCTGACCGTGTTGCAGAGGAGCGATGCTGCCGAGTAGGAGATGAAGTTGGTTTCGCTATCCGTGGAGAATCCAAGAGATCCAAGCACACTAGAATCACATTCGTCACTACAGGTGTTCTGCTCAGAAGATTGCAGACTTCTGGAGGAAGAGTTGACGATGTGGTCGCTTCCCTCGCCGATGTCAGTCACGTTGTCATTGACGAAGTTCACGAGCGAAGCTTGGATACCGACTTTCTCCTGAATTTGCTTCGTGAGGTAATGAAGACAAGGAAGGCTAGGCTCAAGCTGGTGCTCATGTCAGCCACGCTGGATGCATCAACATTCAAAGACTATTTCGTATCAGAAGGCCTTTCGGTTGGTAGCGTAGAGATTGCCGGGCGAACTTTCCCCGTTGATGAGTATTATCTCGATGATGTGGTCCGAATGACTGGATTCAAGGGAGATGGCTATGGCGGCGACTTTGGCTCAGACGACATGGGCAAGATCATTCAAAAGCTTGGACACCGCATCAACTACAATTTGCTTGTTGAAGCAGTCAAGGCTATAGACTACGAACTTCAGTATGAGAAGAAGGGAGGTGGCATCTTGATATTCCTTCCGGGTGTTGGAGAGATCAACCAGGCATGCAAGGCCTTGAAGTCGATGACTTCGCTACACGTTTTACCGCTTCACGCATCCTTGGAGACTCGAGAGCAAAGAAGGTCTTCGCGAACCCCCACCCAACAAGCGTAAAGTAGTGGTAGCTACCAACGTGGCCGAAACATCCATCACTATTGATGACATTGTGGTTGTTATTGATAGCGGTAAAGTCAAGGAGACTAGCTTCGACCCACAAACGAACATGAGAAAGCTCGAGGAGACTTGGGCGTCGCGAGCCGCTTGTAAGCAGAGAAGAGGACGAGCAGGCAGAGTACAGGCCGGACAATGCTACAAGCTGTTTACCCAAAACCTCGAACAGCAGATGGCTGAGCGTCCTGAACCGGAGATCAGGCGTGTGCCATTGGAGCAGCTTTGCCTATCGGTTCGCGCCATGGGCATCAAGGATGTCGCTTTGTTCCTGGGACGATCACCTACGCCTCCCGCCGCACCGGCTATTGAGGGCGCGCTGAAGCTACTGAGGCGAATGGGCGCGCTAGATGGCGACGAGCTGACTGCCATGGGTCAGCAGCTTGCCATGCTGCCTGCAGATCTGCGGTGTGGCAAGCTCATGGTTTTCGGTGCTATCTTTGGCTGCCTGGATGATTGTGTTACTATAGCAGCAATTTTGAGCACCCGCAGTCCGTTCCTTTCGCCTCAAGAAAAGCGAGATGAGGCGAGGGAAGCACGAGCCAGGTTTTCCGACGGAGATGGTGATCTGTTGACAGACCTTCAGGCCTTCCGCGAATGGGAGGCTCTGATGCAAGATCGTATTCCTCAACGTCAGGTTCGTACGTACTGTGAAGAGAACTTCCTGTCGTTCCTCACGCTCTCCGATATATCCAGCACAAAGTCGCAATATTATACCGCGATGGCCGAGATTGGCATTGTGCCCCCGTCAGAGGCCGCCCAAGAAATGCACACAGGGGGTAACAGGAACACGCAGCTGCTTCGAGCACTGGTTGCCTCGGCATTCACGCCGCAGATTGCTAGAATCCAGTATCCGGATAAGAAGTTCGCCAACTCCATGTCTGGTGCAGTCGAGCTGGATCCGGAGGCAAGAGCCATTAAGTTCTTCAACCAAGAGAACGGCCGTGTGTTTGTCCATCCTGGCAGCACACTGTTTGGATGCCAAGGGTTTACGGGCAACGCAACCTACATGTCATACTTTAGCATCATCTCGACATCGAAGATCTTCATTCGTGATCTTACCCGTGAGTAGTCTCCCCCACTCATCTTTGGACGATTGACTGATCTGATCTGATTAGCCTTCAATGTTTTCACGCTGCTCCTGTTCTGCGGATCTGTCGAGCTCGATACACTAGGCCGAGGCTTACTTGTCGACGGATGGTTGAAGTTGAGGGGATGGGCGCGTATCGGCGTGCTTGCGGCCAGACTACGAGGGATGGTTGACGATCTTATTACGAAGAAGGTTGAGAATCCGGGACTTGATCTAGGAGGCGATGAAGTTATCAAGCTGGTGACAAAACTTATAGAGCTGAACGGATTGGATGCATGATAGATGGCAGTGTGGGGCATGGGCATGAAATATGGGACAATGATAGATTTGACATGCAGACGTTTCATGGATCATGTATTGGAATGACGTGAATTGTATGAAAACCTAATAAGGATGGTCGAATTTCAACCATGGATGGTGGTGGTGGAGAGGACATTCAAAAATGGATTGGGGAATGGACTCATGAGCAATGATGGTGTCATGCCCATCACGAAACCTAACGCTTCAAATTCGGTCATTACTTAATTGACTGGCCCGGTTTACGGGCTCATTTCGACTGGAATTAAAGAATACAGAATATTTCTGTCGTGCGCATGATTTTTCAAGCCTCATTTCCAGGCAGCCTGACCGAAAGACCAGCTCTGCGTGACTCAATCCATGGGCTAATAGCGGACAAGAAGCGACAACCTGGCTACGGCACCAAACATCAACTTGGCCTTGACATGGCATACACTACCTGCGGCACCCACACGTCGCTCTTCATCTCCAAATAAGCAACACTAAATACAGACGTTGTATCAACCATGACTGCTGTAGATTCTGATCCGGAAGAGGCCCTCACCAAGGAGGAGATTGAGGGCGACGAAGCGCCTCCTGCAAAACGGCCTGCCGTTCGAAACGCCTGTACGGCTTCCCTTTTTCTTCTTGTGAATCCTACAAGGCTTCTTATTCAGAAATCTGGTTTGGAATAACAGATAGCTAACATCAAGATGGGAGGACATGCGGCGCAGTCGCAGAGCTCATGGCACCAAAGCGCAAGGCAGCGCCAACACAAGCTCACTCGGAGCACCCGCGCCGCTCCCACAACCCGTTCAAGGACCGCATGGGACTCGGCGCGTACCTTGAGGACCCGGCTGCCTATCCGTCGAGCGTGGTGCTGTACTACAATGACGACTTTGTCGCCATCCGCGACAAGTTCCCCAAGGCTACTATCCACACGCTGTTGCTGCCGCGCTCTGCCGCGCACAACATGCAGCATCCGTTTGCCGCCCTGGCCGACCCGGTGTTCCTTGAGAAAGTCCGGACCGAGACGCGCCGGCTCAAAGACCTCGTCGCCGCGGAGCTGCAGCGCACGCTGGGCTCGGGCAGCCGTGCGGAGGCCGCCCGCCAGGCTGTTCTCGACGGCGCCGACCCGGGATCGACCCAGCAGGCGGAGGAGGAGACCCCGACAACCTCGGCCCTGATGGGCTTCCCGTGGGCGCGATTGGCACGCCGAGGTCATGTGCGGCGTACACGCGGTGCCCAGCATGACGCATCTGCACATACACGTCCTGTCGCGGGACATGCACTCCCCGCGCTGAAGCACCGCAAGCACTACAACTCCTTCACGACGCCCTTCCTCGTCGACATTGCCGACTTCCCGCTGGCCAGGACGATCTCCGGCGGGATACCAAGCAGGCCGGGTACTTGCGCTGGGACCTGAAGTGCTGGCGGTGCGGCAAGAACTTTGGCAACCAGTTCCAGCAGCTCAAGGCGCACCTCGACAAGGAGTTTGAGGAATGGAAGAGAGAATGAGGCACCGCACCGTACTGATAAACGGGGACAAGGGAAGCCCTTAGACCAATCATATTTTTGTACCGATGAAAAGATCAATGTTGCAACAAGCTTGCGGACGTCTCACTCGTCATATATATCGTACAGCCCTCCCCTTTCCCTGTCGCCCGCAGCCCATCTGGCGATGAGCGAAAAATCACATTGCTCCTCTCCTATAAAGAAAGCCAAAGCCCCTAGTCATTCCTGCATGATCCATACGCCCAGCAATTACGTCGCAGCGTGTGCGATGCGTATCCGGTTCACCGGCTTGCCTACAAATACCCAGAAGCCATAGAGCGCCAAGAAGGTCGAGCTATACCACCTTCTTGGTTGCGTCACAAGCCATAATCTAATACTGACCCAACTTCTGCCTTCCAGTATCAGCGAAACATCTTCTTCAAGCCGGTGACCCAGGGTGATTGACCGACCTCCTTGTCTTCGTCGTGCGTAGCCTCTGGCTCGTCGGCCGCTCCGTTTTGGTCGCTCAGAGCTGTGGGCCGAGCTTCAGCATGATACTCGACAGGTCTGAGATGGTATTATTTACTTTACTCACCATCGTCGCCGTCCAGGTCGAGGTCCAAGTCTTCGTCGGCGTCGGCTGTGTCGGTCACGGGGTCGGCATCGGCGTCGGCATCAACGTCAGCGTCAGCATCAGCCTCGTCCTCGGCCTTCTTCTTTCCCTGCCCTTCTTGGTTGCAGCCTTGGGTGTCGCAGTTCCCGAATCAGACTTGCGCGGTCGGCCGCGACGCTTGGCAGAGCCATCGGCTGGGGTGCTGGCGGCGCTTGAAGCGGCCTTAGACTTCTTAGGCGTAGTGGCATCTCCAGAGTCCTTCTTGGTGCTGCCCTTTGGACGGCCACGCGGACGACCGGAAGGGGTCTTGGGAGGCTTGTCAAGACGAGGGCGGCCGCGTGGGCGGCCGGTAGGAACGTACACCTTCTTGACGCCGTCGCCGGTCTTGGGGGTCTGCCCTTGCGCCTAGGGGTCTCCGATGTGGCCGTGTCGGCGGTCGCCTCCTCCTTGGTACGCGCCATGATAGAAGTTGCGCGACTGGATGAAGGGCCTACGCAGTTGCGCAAAGGTCGCTGAGCGATCAAAGACGACGATATATGCCGTCAAGCCGTGCGCAATGGAAGTACGCACGATGCGATATGCTGTGCAGCCTCGTGGAGAAGGTAGCAGATGAAAGAATTGGAAACGGCTTGGGCGAGGTTGATGGGAATGGATCAGAGAATGGAAACGGAAGAAGAGAGATGGGATGTGAGAAGCAACGCGGCGAACGCGATTCGCGGCTCAGGTGATGTGGGTACAAGGCGCGTGCAGGAGTTGCCGGTATCTGTGCACTGAGTTTAGGCTGTGGAGTTACATCGGAGTTACATCATCCAAGTATTGAGCCTGGACGCGTTTTTGGTGGAAGGAGCTCTGACAGCTTGACATGAGGTTGAGGTTAGAGCGAGCGATTAGTCCCTACCTTGAGCTCCAGCAGCACCTAGTACCCAGCAAGGTACTGGCCAATTAGCTGCTCTACAGCTCTAGCACAAATGCATTGCACTTGCCGCGCAATGTTGGTAGGGTCAAGTTCATGGAAAGGATAAGATACATCCTACCTACCTATATCTGCAGTTATGGTAGCAAAGGTACCTACTACCTGCGTATGATCAACCGAATGCGACAGGTACCTACCTTAGGTATCTCTTCACAGACTTGACTCTAAGGCTCTTGGCTACCTATTCAGAGCTGTCTGCTATGGCAGTGACGAATCAATCAGACAAACGGCATGAGGCTAACAAGCTCGCTTGCTTTTATTGGGCACTTAACATGATTTCGCATTGGGCTCTTTGAAATCCTGGCAGATCCATGGTATGCCTGTAGCTCGCTGGTCTGAGGAACTTGACGGGTACGGCCCCTAGTGCGGGACGGCACAGCCGCCTAAAAGTCTTGGCCATGTACTTGCCTCAGCACCTCTTGCATGAATGCGCCAGGATACAGTGAGACCCTGGTTGCTCACCCTGGCAACAGCGAGCGATGCCTGTAAACAAAGCAACAGCCCAAGCTTCAATGTAATGTGGTGCATTCTCCGCCAGCGATTCCACGATACCATCTACGACATCAATGAGACATTGCGGACAATGGCCTACGATTCTCGTTTAATGCCTGCGCTCGCCGTCGACGCCCGCTCGATGCCTTCTTCGGCCTCAACTCCGTCGCTGAGGTCGCGAGATGGAACTATGCCTTCCGTCTCGAGATTGGATGGCGGCGGCAACGTCAGGGTTGTCGTCCGAGTTCGCGCTTTTCTTCCCAGAGGTATGTTGATCTCAGCAAGTTTCCAATATTGACATGAAGACTAACCCGCAGCCTCTTGAACAGAACTTGACAAGCAAACACGATGCCTGATCGAGATGGACCCAATTACCCAGGCCACCACTTTGCTCGCCCCCGAAGACCAAGACGCCGCCAACAAGATCGTAAAGTCCCGAAAGATTATCGAGGACAAGACCTTCACCTTCGACAGCTCCTTCTGGAGTCACGATACCAAAGACAAGCACTATGCTACCCAGGCAGACGTCTACAACAGCCTTGGCGAAGAGTTTCTCGACCACAACTTCGAAGGCTACCACACATGTATTTTCGCATACGGCCAAACAGGCTCCGGCAAGAGTTATACCATGATGGGTACTCCCGATCACCCGGGCCTCATCCCACGTACATGCGAAGATCTCTTCGAGCGTATTGACGCTGCTCAGGCGGAGGATGCCAACGTTGCCTACAACGTCAGAGTTTCGTACTTTGAAGTATACAACGAGCACGTACGAGACTTGCTTGTTCCTGTGAACCCTCACAAGCCGCCCAACTACCTCAAGATCCGCGAGTCTCCCACTGAAGGACCCTACGTCAAGGACCTTACCGAAGTGCCTGTTCGCAACATCAACGAAATCTTGCGCTACATGACGATGGGCGACGCATCCAGAACCGTGGCCAGCACCAAGATGAACGATACCAGTAGCCGAAGCCACGCCGTCTTCACGATTATGTTGAAACAGATCCATCACGATATGGAGACGGATGAGACCACAGAACGCAGCTCGAGAATTCGTCTGGTTGACTTGGCTGGAAGTGAAAGAGCCAAGGCAACCGAAGCTACGGGTGCGCGACTGCGCGAGGGTAGCAACATCAACAAGTCATTGACGACGCTGGGTCGTGTCATTGCTGCGCTGGCGGATCCGAAGCAGCATCGATCAGGCAAGAGAAAGGACGTAGTGCCATATCGGGATTCCATCTTAACGTGGCTCCTAAAAGACTCATTGGGCGGCAACAGCAAAACAGCCATGATTGCATGCATCGCTCCTTCAGACTACGATGAAACCCTTTCGACCCTGCGATATGCCGATCAAGCCAAGCGCATCCGAACTCGTGCCGTGGTCAACCAGGATCACATTTCGACGGCGGAAAGAGATGCCCAAATTGCCGCCATGGCCGAGGAAATTCGTATCCTGCAGCTCTCCGTTTCCGACTCGAGGCAGCGTGAAAAGAATGCCATGGAAGCGGAGGAGAAGCTGGAGGAGTACCAGAACCGCGTAGCAACGATGCAGCGCATGATGGAGGAGCGTAGCCTCGTGGCCGAGAGCAAAATCAAGAAGCTTCAGACGGAGAATGAAGCGC
Source organism: Albifimbria verrucaria (assembly GCA_020081605.1). Lineage (NCBI taxonomy): Eukaryota > Fungi > Ascomycota > Sordariomycetes > Hypocreales > Stachybotryaceae > Albifimbria > Albifimbria verrucaria. The sequence goes on from JAHREC010000062.1 coordinate 2,014,073, forward strand.
TAAAGCTACATCTGAAGCTCGCCATTGAGAGCATCAAGAACCCGATCCCAGCAGTGACAGTCAAGGCCCCTGAGGCAGACTTCAAGAACGAGGAGGACAAGGAGAACGCCACAGAAGATGGTCAGACGGCAGATGACGCATCGGAGGATGGAGAGGATGGAGAGGATTACGATTCCGAAAGCACAGCGTACGACGAACAGTATGACTTGCAGGAAGAGATGCAGCGGTATCTACAGGACATGGGCAACCTTCGGAAGCTCATTGGTGGAGACATGCAGAGATTCAGAGACGAGGCGAGCGCGCGACTGCCGCTGGGGCCTCGAGAGAATGTATAAAGACAGACAGCGACGGATTCCGGGACCTAAGCACTGGTTAAGGGGCAAAATTGGAACAGGTGGGAAGCAAGGAGTTTGGGTGTCTGTTAGTTAAACCGATGCATCATGTCAGTAACGATTCTTCCTTTTTGTCAGGCGTCTTTCAATATACAAGAGTACAGTACTGTAAATTGCATACAACTCCGCGGCGGGCATCGGCGATTCGAGGACTGAAAGGAAGGACGGCCGACGATTGGTGCACCAAGGGACCATGTTTGGACCAAGACTTCAAGAACGGTTTGAGCCCAAGACTAGCTCGGTGCTCAAGCGGGACGGACTGGTTCAGATCCTCGTGCCCTTCTCCTCGGCCAGTGACATCATCCAGGGCACAAAGCGGGAGCGGTTTCGAGGCGACTTGGGACAAAGGGGGCCGTCTGGAATGTGTGGCTTCGGCATCTTGGGTGCCGTTATCGTGATGACAGTCGCGGCTTTGCGAGCATGGCCCGGTGACCCCTGAATTATGAGCGGCTCATGAGGGTAAATGAAGGAGAAGGGGTGGGCGTGTTTCCAACGCAAGGCGGAGTGTGCAACGATGGTATTTGGTGGTACTGTACTATGGTTGATCGATGGTCGGTAATCAAATCCTCAGCTAAGCAAACAATGAAAAAGAAAAAGAAAATAATAACCAAAAGAATCTCACCGTGCCCAAGCTCGGGCTTGCTTGGCAGTTTACTCATCAGCGACGGTTGCTGCTTGGGTTTCGTGGGGAGGTTTGTCAGATCTGGTAGGAAGGATGTTTCAGGTCTTGTACGGGAGCCGGCGGAGACAAAAGAACAGTCAGAGGGTGGGTAACAAGTCTGGTCGAGTAATCAAAGTTGGGTTTCATTTTCCACGGCCCTCTTGGCGTTTGCGACAAAGCTAGAACGAGGAATGGGCAGGGGGCAGGGAGGAGAGGTGATATAACGATGGGCGTGGTTGGTTCTTTGATGTTGCTATTCAGAGGTGAGTGTAAGTGGAGGAGACGGTGATGTCGGTAACTGTATCCATTTTAGGAAACATAGGTACCTGTGCTGTGCTGTGACTGTACCTGTAAGTAAGGTAGGTACTATATGCACGTGTGATGACAGTGACGAGAGCTCTCTGTCTCTTGTTTGGCTGCCCCTATCTCCCTTGTCCAAAGATCCATGCGTGCTGAGGCACAGCCAGCCAGAGAACCACATGCAGCGCTAAATGGGCAAACGTAACCGCTGAGGGAAACCCACTGTAAGCTTGGAGCTAGAGTGTTCCCTGGCACTAAGCTAAGAGGTGCAGCGCTCCGTACGGATACCTACCTGCCACTAAATTCAGGGACGCAAAGGGTACAGCACCATGTATCCGTACACATACATGTATCTACCTGTACCTCGGATGCGACTTACAACAAGGGTGGTGTAGCAGAGAGGTAGGTACGTTAGTACGTACGTACGTACGTACAGTACCAGTACCGCCCGCACCGGTATGTTCAATGAACGGTCAAATGTACACACGGATAGATGCACAAATGCTTTGAAATATCTCCGCCGGATGCTTCCCTGCGAGCCTCGTCTTCATTCACCCGCGTCGCTCGCCAATGACAGGCGCAGATCCCCCCGCGCCCCTGAAGCTGCACTGTCCTGTGCTACGTTGTTGCTGCGCTGTGCCTGATCTACTAAGCGCATGGGCAAGGTTGCGCTACGTTGTTGCGTCGACCTGCCGACCTACCAGATTAGGTACCTTAAAATAGGCGGCCCCAAAAAGTGACCATCCACCCATCCAGCAATCGCTCCCGTGGCCTGGGGCACTGCACCTTGTAGTCTAGTTGCTTGTACCTGGCACCTCCTGGGGTGGCTCCTTTTATTTACAGGTCAGCGCTGCCACCTTCTCTTCCTCCTCCTACCCTTCTCCTCACGGCACGTTAACCACACGTCGTCTCTCTCCCTCCTTCTCCTTCTTTTTCTCTTTCCTGGGCTTAACTCGTCCGTCTCGGTTCAGATTCTTTGTCGCAATCATGTCTGAGCAGCCGCCGCAGCTCTTCACCCGCGGCCTATCTGGCCTGTCCCCGGGGCGCCTCCGATCCCAACTCGCCCTCCGAGCAGCGTGACGATGCGAAGCGCAACTTCCTCAAGACCATGAGGCCGTTGCCTACGCAGCACTACTGGAATGTCTACTTCGACCGGTAAGCTACCCATTCGTCTTTCTGGATATTTCTCCGCCCTGTTGCTCGCCCGGTATCGCACCATCAGCAACAACCACCCATCCCATCCTCCTATCGCCTGCCCCACCTTAGCATCCCCCGTGGCCTCTGAAGCTGACATCTGTCTTTCCCGCGCTTTCAGCCAGAACAAGGAGCAGAAAGCTGGCGAGACCGAACATTACGATGCCCAGCTTGAGCAGCTCGGACCCCAGATCGAGTCCGTCCAGGACTTCTGGCGCTACAACAACAACACCCCCGTCGAGAACATCAAGATGCGCGAGTCCATCTACCTCTTCAAGGCCGGCTTCAAGCCCATCTGGGAGGACCGCCGCAACATCAATGGCGGCAGCTGGACCTTCCGTGTCCCCAAGAACACCGGCCCGGACGTCTGGACCCGTGTGCAGCTCATGGCTATCGGTGAGAAGCTGCAAAGCGCCCTGGATGAGAGTACGTTCTGCCCCGCCCCTCTCCCACCTTCGTCCCCTGTCCCGCATCAGTCGATGTACCCCTGAAACCAAAGCCAAGTCAGCCAAGCCTAACCAGTAAACAGGCGACCAGCTCTGCGGTGTTGGACTGTCTGTCCGCTTCAACTCCCATCTGATCACCGTTTGGCACCGCGACTCGTCCAAGCAAAACTCCATTGACGCAATCTTGGCTTGCGTCCTGGAAGAGCTCCCCGAGCTGCGCCCCAAGCCTGACAACTACTTCTATAAGAAGCACTCCGACCACGCCGGTTTCCAGGCCCCACCCGCTCTACAGGCCGTCCTCGACTCGCAAAAGAGGGCTGCCGAGGCCGCCAAGGCAAAGGAGTCGCAAGAGGCCGCTCCTCAGGCGGCTGAGGCCTCTGCGGAGTAACATAACGAATTTCACGAAATCATTCATCTTCTAGAATTTGGGATTACAAGGATATATATATAGTCAGTCCGCGAGTGGTCTGGGCTGGAACACCCCACAAGGGGTGCGCTGAATAGGTTATCTGCATCATGTAAGGCGTTCATCTGTGGCAAGCGAGCAAGGAGACCAACCTAGGGCCTCAAGTTCGGCCCTCCTGGAGTGGGCATGGCCAACGGACGGTATTCGTCCTTTGGCATTTGCGTCTTCACCATCTACACAGTCTTCTCTATCCGCGATGCAGGCAAGGGATTCAGCAGCCTGCCATCGGGTAGGCATTTGTACTAGCGATAACCCGGTGCTGAGGGTGTAGCTGAGGATACCATAAGAATTGAGCATCTCGGCACAAGTTGCAGGAGACATAGATCATACCCCAAGAGAACCAAAATGTTCCTTTATGTCGAATTTGGTACCGCGTTTCTGATTTGTATTCCTTCGACATGCGCTTCCACGTCAAACACCGCCATAGTATACATGTAAGTCAAAGCTCTTCCAAGTAGCAGGCCCCGTAAATGCTATTTGTCTTGATGTTTCCAGAAACTCCCAGTCCTTAAACGCCTTTTACTTGTGCAGCAATTCATTTTCGCGTGAGCGTGTCTCGTAATGAGTTGGTTCGGTCCCCGTTTTCTGCCTCCATCACCGCCAGACACCCGCGCTCTTCATGACATTGTCAAACTCGTCCACCTCGACGCCGCGCGCGACACCAGCGCCCCGTTGGCCTCGAGGATCATGTCTTTGAGTAGGTCATCATCAACCTCCTCTTTGAGAACGGCGGCAACGCGGCGCAGGTGCGCGAGCGTGATGGGGCCGTCCTGGCCGTTGGTGAAGAGGTGGAAGGCCTCGTCGAGCTCGGCGCGGTGCGCGTCAGCTGAGTCGTCGTCGCGGCTGTGGAACTTGAGCGCGCAGATGGCGAAGAAGGGCTCGTAGGTCGCATAGCCGTCAGATTCGGGGTCGAGGATCGAGATGAACTCCTGGAGCTCGGCAGGGAGGAAGGGGAATGCCGAGAGCTCTGTTGGTGGGAAAGGCGCACGTTAACATATTGGGGTGGAGTTGTGGGCGGTGGTATCCTGCACTTACATGAGTGCTGATTTTACGTCGTCGATGGGCATGACGCCGTTCTTCTCGCCATCCATGGGTTCTGCGAAGAGGCTGAAGGCTTCTTTGATCTCGCCCTCCTCCTGCGGCGAGACGTTGTGCTCCTTGGCGAGCTTGGACTGGCGCGCCTTGGGAGCAGCAGCCGCTCCTGCGCCGCCGGACTTGCGCTTCGGGGCTGTCGGCAGGCATGTCAGCGTGGATCCTATGCGCTTGTCTCGCATGCTATCTGGGACGTACCATCGCACACTTGAAGAAGGGACAGCCCTTGGGCGCTGTGGTGAATGGGCGGATGCTGTAGGACTTGATGTCACTGAAATGGGTGGCTGAAGAGCAGCCGGATACAGTGTAAATCGTCCAATCTATGAAGGAATCGTTACTGTGCAAGGGCCCACTGTATTTTTCCTTGTTACCAGATAAGTTGGCTGGAAAAATTCCTTCTTCTTTCAACAACAAAAATCTCAGCAACCAGCCGCCTTTGCCCACAACGAACCTTTCAGCAGTACTCAATGGAGCGATGCTTTGCACGGAGGCAAGTGTCTCTGATTGGAGATGCTCTACAGTACGTGTGCGCCGCCAACGCATGCAACGAGCGGGTATGATTCTGCCCTCTCTGCGTTGGGACTGGCCTGGCAGATGGGACGTCGTGGAGAATGCGGTTGCAAAGGCGCCAATCCGCGCTGATGGGAATCGATTCTCTGTTCCTGGTTTCTGCACATGGTGCTCTTCGATCGGGTGCCTCGGTGGACTGAATTCGTGAATGTCGCTTCTAAAATGCTAGAGCTTGCCGCCTCCAATTTACCAGAGCGAGCAAGTGTGGACAGTGAAGCAAAATCAACATACGTCTTGTCCTCTTCAGGGCATGATTCCAGCTGGTCACAAGCGGTGTCAAGGTCTTTACGACCGATGCCTTACGGTCTCTGGAGACACTTCTTAGTCTTTTGTAGTATTTCTTGCATGCACATGAACCTCGCGTAATGATGGGGACTGTTATTCGTTGCTCGCTTCCCGTTAAATATCTATTACCTGCTCCCAACTACTTTACATCTTCGGCGTTACTGGGCTACGTAACGTATGAATATGGCATGTACATGGTTATGGAGTAGTACGTCCTCACTTGAAGTTGTTCTTCATCTCGCGAAGCGCAGCCATAACCTCAATGGGCTCGGTCTTGCCAGTCGCCTTCTGAACCTCGGGGTCCTAAAACCAGAATCAGCTTCGAGCACATTGTATTTCTTGAGACAAGACTTACCTCTACCCTCATGAAGGCGTTGTGTTGCTACGTGATCGTTAGCTGATGTCCTTGCTGTCTGTCTCTCGAGGCGCGCTCAAACCTTTTCGTCTCCAATGGTAAACTTGCCGGTCGTCTCCCGGTTGTTGTCGGCAAATGTCTCTAGCTTCTTGACTGCGTCATTTTGCAGCACAGAAACGGTGAATTTGACGTTTGACTTGGTGTATTCATGTCCGGGCTGGATGCCTGGATTAGTATAACAGCATCACCATAGCGTAACAGATATGTATCTTACGTAGACAACAGTGTCGTCAGGTAGGCTCGCGAGTCGCTTGTTCAGCGCCTCGTGCATCTCAGCAGCGTTTCCCTCGAAAAACCTGCCGCAACCTGGGTTTTGCGTCAGAATCCCCTTCAAGCTAAGACACAGGTGGCAACGGAAAGCACTCACCACTGATGAAAAGGGTGTCGCCGGTGAAAACGGCCCTGTCGTTCCCATCCTCGAGGAAGTAGCAGATGCTGTCCTGGGTGTGGCATGGTGTGTGTACGCTCTTCACGGAGATGTTGCCCAGCTTGAAGGTGCTGCCATGCTCTGGAGTCTTGGTGACGCTCTGGCAGTTTTACCGCCGATGATGTCCAGGTCTGGCTTACCCAAATCCGCTCGCTGAAACCGAATTGTTAATCTCAGTGAGAACAACTCAAGCTGTAGATAGACTTACCAACTTGTTGTTTCCTCCAGCGTGGTCTCCGTGGCTGTGACAGACTCAGTAACTAGGCGGCAGCGATTCATGAAACGCTGATACATACTGGTGCGTGTTTACAATGGCTGTAAGGTTGATCCTGCCAGCCTGGATAGCATCCTTCAGAACAGGTGTGACCCTGCCACCGCATTAGCCATCTGCGTCTTCAAAGTCATGGGTAGACAAACTCAGGAGGATTCGCGGGATCAATGATCACGGCATCCTTGGTTTTATCATCCACAACCAGATAGGCATAGTTGTTACCACTCCCCACCCCTGCGCAATAGTCAATATCAAAAAGTCCTTCCAAAACTCGCTCATGCATCTGCGGCCTACTTACACATAGGAATCGACTGGATATGCATGGCGCGGGCAAAAGCTGGCTGCACATACAAAGTCAGCACACGGTTCCAGCGCAACCCACTGGGTTCCAGGCGCTCACCAAAGCTGGGTAAGTTTTCAACTTGGGGGCGAAGAGCGATGCACGGGATATGAGACGATTCATCGAGAGATGACGCTGAGCGGGCAATGTGCGTGTTGAGCTGTTCGAGCAATGCTTCGTCCACCTATCAGCTTCGATGACGTTTGGAGTGGGCGGGCACGTGATGGATGGGTGTCGTTGTGCAATATGGAGAATCTACGTTGCACTATAGAGGGGCGGGCGGTAGGCAGTGGATGGTTCTCTGTTCATTCGTACACTGGTCATTATGATGGGCAGATTTATAGAACGCTCTTTAGAGCTTGAAATCACCGAAGTTGGCAATGAAGCAATAGACCGAGCATGAAGCTCAACGTTGATCCCATTTGCTGGGAGCTATACTATATATAGCTCTTCACAATTTGACCCGTTTCTTCACTAAAAGTCACCGCCAGAGCCCCGGCCGCGCAAATGCCACAAATACAGTCGGGGTATCTTGCAATTAAAGTCGTAATCGTTATTACACCATTCCTATAGGCTTGGGCTTCCAGACGCCGGTATACGGTGCCCACCCAGAGCCGAGCGCCGGGGTTGACTGCCTCCGGTGGCGCTGTCACGCTCCGCCTCCACCGCCGCCTCGAAATCACCGAATGCCCGGGGTTTTTCACGCTGAGCACCGATATCCTCGCTCCCCTCCTCCAAGGCGGCCGCAGCCAGTTCATCAGTGTGTCCTGATTCCTCGGCCATCAATTCCTTTGACAGCTTGAGGCACTTAAGGTATGCCTGGTTCCCCGGCATGGTGGTCTGCAGATCAGCAATCGTCCTCAACAGAGCGTTTCGCGGCCACGCTCGAAGCTCAGCTCTCGCCGCCTGCCGCCGCGCCTCGTCCTCCTCGCGCAGGTACTTGAGCACAGCGTCCGCGCAGGGGCTTTGGTTGGAGGCCGTGCTGAGCGCTTTCGGGTCCTCCTGGAGGTGCTTCCAGTAGTAGTCCCAGATCCAAGCGAGGGCTTGCTTGGCGGCGGAGCGCAGTTTTGCCCGCGAAGGAGCTGCTCGTGCGTGGATTGGTGCCTCAATTCCACAAAGGTCGCAGGCAATCCAATCGTCTTGGCAATGGAATACATGCTCTGCTTCCGCTGTTTGTCCTGGTGACCGTCCAGCAGCCCAGTGACGAACCTGTGGACCCAGGATCAGCGAGTCGTCTCTTTCGTCAGGACTGTCGGCGCAGAAAATGACGGTGAATGTGGCCCTGTATGGTGGCATTCAACCAGCCAGCCACCCGTAACCTCCCCCACGCCGACTGCTCATCTCATGACTTACCTGCTAAAGGCCGCAGAGTATGCGGCACGGATAGCGTATGCGGATGCCGCCGTCTGCTCTGGTGCAACGGCCTCGTCGCTTAGCACCGCTGCAGTCAGCAGGGCCGTGGACTCCACCATATGCGGGCAGCTACCGCGCTGCATCCACATGGACACCCGGGCCACCGCATCATGCTGGTCCCGCCGCCGCCGGTGCTGGTCTTGGTGCTGGGCGCTGGCGTCGCCCCCTCGGTCAGGCCGCGTCTGTCCAAGGGCAGGGTTGCTCCGGAATGGCTGGGCAGCGGTTGGTGGTGTGGCGACGTCGAGTAGAACTGCTGCCGGACGAGCAATAGCTCCTGCCGATTCCTCCATGGCGTGAAGACGTACTGGACCATGGCAGAACACCGGAGAAAGGAAAGGCGAAGCCAAAGCCAAAGCCAAAGGGAAAGGGAAAGGGTGTGTTACAAGGGGAGGGCGTCTGGCGTAGGAATAGCGGTAGCAGCGCTGCAAGGAAGACGAGGGAAAGGCAAAAGCGAAAGAGTCATAGAGAAAGGGGAGACAGAGCCTTGGGCGGTGGCCTGTAAATGCGGAGTATCTATCAAAAAGCGTACAGGCACCACTTGACTTATGGGATGGATGTAAGGCAAGGTAAGGCAAGGTAGGGGACCATTAATTTGCTCATTCAATCAATGGTGAAGTGGAGATGAGTTAGTACAGTAGCGGAAGGGGTGGTGTTTTTTTTTAAACCCTCAGTGTCTCTCACCAGCATCTGTTGTATTTTCCTCACTAATATGTGGCGCTTCCAGAACTGAAGGTAGAAAGCTTGTGCAAAAATCGTCCATGATCATGATCCTGGCAAGACTTAGACTGTAAAATGGAGACTCTGGTGCGATGGGTCTCTCTCTTTTTTTCTTTTTTTTTTTTTTACCTCCTTGCTCACACTCTGCCTTTCATTTCTCCTGGTCCCAGATTTAATTACCTTTTAGGAAACACCCGTGAACGGTTGGTTAAAGGATGATCAGAGAGGGAGGGGGAGACATATTGGCACTCCAAACGGGTCTACCCTTACCATGTCTTGAACGAAATCGTCGGCGTCACTCCGAGTTTGTGTCCACCTTTTGTCCCGGCTCGCGGAAGGATGCAAGAGACAAAGCCCGGTCCTAAACTCACCTGACGTAGGGATCAGCCTAGGAGGATACAATCCTAGTGCGCGCGTGGTTTGCAGAATCGTACTCTGGTACAGTAGTTAATGCGCCTCGCTGAGCACCTGCCCGTCACTTCTCGTAGCTCGGTCAGACAGCAGCCCACACCTTTCCCAGGAAAGGTCACTTCGCCCGAGCCGCCATGGCCAGCTCGCGTTCGCATTTCCACAATCTGTCGCGGCCCCAGATACTTGCTGATACGCACCATGCCGTAGACCGTAGGTACGGCATCTGACCCACCATCTGCCGAAGGGGCCTTGTCAGACGTTGCTCGTACGGACATGGAGCAACTGTTCATGGGTAGCATAGCAGAGTGGAAGCCAAGGAGCTAGCATTGGAAGGGCTCTTGGTGGTCGAATACAGATGGATTACCAGTCAAAGCTCTCCAGTCGGTAAACTAGGTCCAGCTGGCCCCGAAAATTTTCACTAGGAAATGAAGTAAAGGCCGAGTTTGCGAGGTGGACGATCATCCAGGCGATAGCCTGCTCGCTCAGCACAACGGAGACGGCTGGTCGCATCAAGGTTGTTCGCACCTCCTCTTCTCACGAGTCAAGTTTTCCGCAACACGGAAACAAATTCTGTAGATCATCTGGCACGATAAAGCCAAGGCTCGGTGAGGAAGGATGCTTCCATGATTAGCCCTGGCACGATCCGTGACTCGAGGCCTCACGTCGATGGATCGCCGCGTCTCCATGACATCGACTTGCAGAACGGAAGCTTCAGGACGGAAAGAGTCTCTCTCGAGTCCCCCCTAATGTAGGTAGGTCACTGGGCCTAAACCATGCCATCGGACAGTGTACAGTGGCAGGAGCAAAAAAAAGACGTAGTGTTGGTTCGTTTGGTGGCAGTGCTGGTGTGATGTGATGCGCAGACTTTTGTGGAAGACGTCTCCAATGAAAAGGCTAACGAGTGCCTCCATGCTTGGCCTACTCCATATCGCTAATTGGCCGGAAGGCTCGGGGTTCGGAAATAAATGGCTAAGGCGAAGATGAAGCGAAGTAAGGAGCCTTAACTCGGTCAGTAAGCGAACCCCTCGATCAGGACTTGGAATAGCAACAAAGGCGTTAAGCCCATACACCCCGAGGGTCTCTCGTGAAAGTACGTTTCATGATGGTGAATGATGCCCATGCATTCTGCGTCTCGCCGCCATCCCGCTTGGTGACGGCCTAATGTTCCTCTAGGCTTGCAGTCACCGCAACTTTCTCCCACGCACAGTGGGGGACGTCAGCCATCTTGGAACCCGGAGTTGCTGCAGTGACTTTGGTGGTGACTCGAGCGCGCGCACCGGTAGATCACCAAGCGCTCCAACCCTCGCTAGGGCGAGGTGAGGCAACAGGGAACCCTCAGCCCCTCCGACACATGGGCCAACAGGCAAAGTCGTGCGTCTCCTCAGCCATGCCCACCTCCACTTGCGGCCAATGAGGGACCGGGCGGGCATTAACGAGACGACAAGGCGGAAGGTGTTGCCACATGCTTCGTGAACCTTGTCCCGGCTTCTTGCATCATTCAGCAGTAAGCATGGTATGCGTGCGGATATCGGCCATGGGCTTTGCAGACCTCGCTCTTCCTCGGCAGAGAGAGAGTGTGCGTGTGTGCGTGTGCGTGTGAGAGGGTGGGTAGGAATGGACCTCGTCCGAGCCAGCCTCGTCAGCCACTGTGCATATCGTGCCAACTTTCGCCCATGGCGAGGATATAACTTGCATCTTGAACTAGGCAGGTCACCACCGGTGTGTGGTAGCGGCCGGTTTCACCTCGTGGGAGTGATCAGTCGAGCCTCCGCAGACAAAAGGGGTGTCATGGAAGAATGTCGTGGCACAGGACAGGAGGAGTACATGCCTCTAGGTAGGTAGGTAAGGTAGTATGTGTGTGGCACGAGGTACGTACCCGCCCCTCCCCCCTTCCTCCCTCCTCCCTCTCCGCCCGTGAACCCTGATCATGTTTTGAAAAAAGAAGAAGAAACCATGACTGTGGAGTTTCTGCAGGAAAAGAAAAGAGCGAGCTGCATCGGGTCGACTGTTGGGGGCGTGTCGCTACTGCCAAGGGGAGGGAGTGAAGCGTGTCCAAGAACTAGGAATTTTTAGCCACTCAGCCATCGTTCTGGCTGGACGGTTAGGGAGCACGGACCTGCAAAGACACATGTCTGACAGGGGTCTGATGGCGGCTCTAATCGCTTGTTTCTTAGCGTCGTTGCACCTACATCCAGACATACATGCTAGGCTTGGCAGACAATGTGGCTCTCATCGTTTAATTGCTACATCTGCCGAGTGATGAAACCGTGAGCTCAATACGCTGGCTTCCTGTGGCCAGACCATCGATTCTCTATCTATCTAATTCGTAGCCTGTCGTTGTTTGTATGGGTATCCTTTTCCCGCCCCTGCCTCGTGAGAAATTCACCCTATGCCCGTTTGCGCCGTGTTAGATCCTGCCTGAATCAGAGCCAATCCTCTAGAAGCTCAGATGCACCGCCTATCCTCGCTAGTAACAAACACATAATTTCAACCATTCCCAGTCAAAAGGCCCAGCTGGCCATGTAATGTACAATAATCGCTAATCGCTGCTGCATCCCGTGCCTGCAGGCTAATTTTCTGCCGTCTCGTCATCGGCATCTTCGCTCTCCTCCTCCTCTTCCTCTTCCTCTTCTTCTTCCTCATCATCCGACTTGGGTGGCTCCCAAGTCTCTTCGAGCTTCAAGCCCTTGCCTTGGGGTTCCGCGGGACGGAATTTAGACCCAAGGAGTGAAGAGACAGTGGAGCGGTAGTTATTCAAGTGTGGATCTTCCTGGCATTTTTCAGGGGTATCATAGAGACCCATGCCAACCAGAATTTCCCCTTCCTCTTCTGGCTCCTCCATGTCCCGATATCCTTGAGACGGTGCTGCCACCGCTGGCTCAAGTTGGTGTGCGGGTAGGAAAGAGTCTGGTGTAGGTGGTGATGTGCTGTTGAACCCGTGGATAATGAAGGTGTTCCAGTCAGCAGTGCTACTGGGCATGGCGTTTTCGGGCATAGTGTTGTTAAAAACCGGGAACTGCTCCTGCTCCAGAACACCCTGTCTTTCCTGCTGGGCAGCATAATATGGCATGGTCTTAGGGTTGGTGTTCCACGCTTCAGACGTAAATTGGTTTGTGTCGACCCCTTGGTATGCCAGGGAAGTGGTGAGAAGGCCGATGCGGGAGAGGTGTTGGAAGAATATGAGGCCATCATAGGAGAGAACTGAGGTTGTGAGGAGTACATGTCTTGGTTGTCTGTGTACATGTTTGGCGTAGAGAGAGGATAAGATGCCTGCTGATATTGTGGCAGGAAGGGTTGCAGATGTGTCGAAGGATGCCAGCTCACTGGGCGGTTTGATCTGCTGGACGTCGATGTTGTAGAGAGATAGTCTGGGACAGGCTGCTGTTTTCGGGACGTGTAGGCGTCGTTGATGATAGTTCTCCGCCGATTCAGGGCGGTGGAAGTTCTGGGGCTGTTGTTTGCACTGTTGGGCTTTGAAACTCGCATCGCTGAGCCAGCTCTCTGCCCACTGGATCCTCTCGAAAATCTTCGTGCAGCTTGTGAGACTGCCATCTGAGTGGCAAGATCATCCAAGAAGGCATCGTGACTGTGAGCCATTGGCAGGAGGCCCGGGCCGTGGTTTCCAATGCAGGAATCCATCGTCAACTTGTAAGCGATACCAGGAAGCTAATGTAGTTGACGGCTTTGTGTGAGAGTTTTGTGTTCGAGGGTCGATGGTGTTCGCTTATACGCATGTGGTTTTGAGAGGACTGTTGTTGAAGAGGAAGTTGGGCTTGACCATGATTAAGTATCATGGTAGGAATGACAGGTGTAGACCAGACATGGAAATCTATACACTCTTGAGTGGAGGAAGGGTAGGGGTGGCCGTCCAGGGGCGTGAGGAAACATGGGGACCCATCTTGGGACGGTCCCAAAGGATAAATCAGACTCGGCAGCGCAAGCAAGATCAACTTGCCGTAAAGTGTGGGAGGTACCTGGGTGGGCCGATGAGACAGAAAGGTCATAAATGACCTAGCAAGCCAGTTTGGCATGGTGATGGATGGGCCAAACGTGTGGGCTGGGTGGTAAGTCGAGTCAATACCTAGGCTAACAAACAGTAGGGGGTACATGCGGTGGCCCTACACGTTGGCCCGCAAATTAGGTACCATACCGGACTTGGTACCAGGATTGCCTTCCGTGCCTCTCAAATAGCTTTGTAGATGTTAGTCTCCGGGGCTGGGACTGGGAACTGGGGCCGTGTGGCAGTCGGGGCTAGGTAGGCTGCGTCATACGGAACAAGCAGGGTGTCTCATCAGACGGATTCCTGACTGGAAAGGCAAAGAAGTTCCATCCATCCCCATCTATCCCTGCCGGCGGTTGCGCCGGGGACGATGGCGCGCGAGCAACCCAAGCGGGGCGTGCATGGGGGCGTGATGCGGTGGGGTGTTTGTTGAGAGTTCAAAACCTACAGCACATTGTGAGTTAGTGGAACGAATTCTGGTGATTGATGTCTTTATTCACCAGAGCTGCCTTGGGTAAGAAGCCACCATGATGTAAAACCAATCCTGGGTTGTGGCACCCGCTACGAGCACAAGGCTTGCGGCGACTAGGCTGATCATCTCGATTGCCCAAGCTCCGAGATACGCTCAGTCGACAAAGGGAGACGGACATCTTGTGGAGCGTCTGAGTGGCGTAACCATTTTCGATGAAGGTGCCTCCCTGTAGGTCAACGTATTAGTGCGCGTGGGCTCATGCGTGGCCGCTGTCCCATCCCATGGGTGAGGAGGGGCTGGCTCGGATTCAATAGAAGGCACTCCAGTGGGAGCGCCCAGTTGCTGGGATTATGAAGTGGAAAAGTCTGGAGAGCACCGTACCCTACCCTCAAACCCCTTGTCCGCTCACAGGATGCAATAGCATGTTGTACGTGACCCAGCCCGTCCATGGAAAGGCTAGAAGAGTGCGTATTGGATCCACCTGCCGGGGATTCATCGTGACGATGGCGGTCTCCGCTTCTCATCAACGAGCGCAGCCAACCATTGCCCACCATGCCTGGCCCCATAAGGGAGGAAGTCGGCAGCGCCAAAAGGGGCGTGCATCGGCAAGGGAGGGAGGGAGGGTGGTCGGTCGAAAAACTCGAGGCTTCCATGAATGGGTGGGGAGTCCCTTCGATTGGGGTTCTCCCCACTTGTGCTGAAATTCTCGGGCCTGAATGGGCTTGTGCCGGAGAATACCACCCAGCGGTGGAGATGGGGATTGGAGGAGGCCGCAAATCTCACTCGTCAGGCGGATCCGCATCACTCACAGTATCGCAGTCGAGATTGATTAGCATGCCAACAGCCAACCAAAGCCGGCACCTTATCACCACACCCCCTCCCGGCCCATCGCAAGTAGGCAGGCTTCGACGAACGGAAGACCCTGAGCAGGCCTATGTGTTGGTGTCGCTGTATCAGAAACAGGAGCCTTGTTGGAGCGGTGATAGCTCGTTCGAGAAGGGCAGGGCGGGAGAGGATTGCGCCAGACGTGCCTATGGGATGCGATCTCGCACCCCTCAGCGGCCTTGGCTTGGGTGACGGTGACGATAATGACAGTAGTAGTAATATGGTGATGATGGTGATGATACCGCGAAAGGGAATGGCTGCAGAGAGTCAGCCGTCTCGTCCACCTGCAACTTGCACCGCGCTGCACCTGCCCATTAACGTGCGATGTACCTTCCCCTGTTCCGTAAGGGAAGGCAGGAAGGAGCCCAGGGCAAGGTACCTGGCAACAGGTATCCTTTACAGCAAGGTGGGGTGGCCAGCTGTGAAGGCACTTCTGCCTGTCCACATTATTGTTTTCTAGTGGAAACACATGAGCAGTCAAAGCCCGTTTCCATCACCTTGAGAGAATGGATCCAGAATGTTCACCCGGTACCTTGTCCTTGTCGCAATCCCAGCATCGGCACAAGAAGCGTCTTTTCTTAGCTCTGAATTACTACAGCGCAACTCCGCATGTACGCCTGATGCTACCGTGCAGCACGCGCCTACCTCCGGGGCTCGAGGGATGGCCTCCCAAGCACCGTAGCTTGGAACGAGACAAAAACCTGCTCCAACAATCCTGTGGATCCAACAGCCCTGAGCGCGCCGGAGGGGGAACAAGGAGAGAACGGACCTTAATTACGATGCTAATATGGTCTTGGACGGATCGTCACCTGTACGGAGTGCGCTTGCTAGGTCTGACTGCTTGCTGCAGCAATCACAAAGCCCTTCTTACCTTCATCCCGGACAGGAGGTCAGAAGATGGCGGCGCATGGGGAGGGGCTAAAAGGTGTAATGGGGTTGAAAAGTCCTGCTGCATCTGCAAGGTAAGCCTTCCAGCGGGTGCAACTCTGGAAAAGCAAAGGTAAACGCCGCCACAAATCTCAAAGCAGGGCTCTTCTATCCCAAGCAGGGTTCTGTCCTGTCACAACTCTGACATCCCAAGAAGGCGTCTCGGGAGGGAGGGAGTGCCTGTCTCGTCTCCCTCTCATTGACTCTGGGAGGTTCCAGGAGGGGCACGAGGGAACTGCGCGGGTCGAGCCCAGGCTGCCTATGCGAGACCAGCCCAGGTGATGGGTATGAAAACAGGTGGACGGACATGTTCATCCATGCAGACGGGGTACCGCCCATAACGTTTGAGGAAGGCACCCTGTGATGGCAATGGTCGCCGTGCCGTCCAGGCGCTGGGGCGCCTTGGCGCCGCACATTAGCAATGGCACCGGCACTGGCACTGACACTGCTTGCAACATTGCCCAGGGAGGATGTTCCAAGGAGCCCGCCCGCCCTCAGCAGGCCGCTATGGCTGAAGCTCGGTGTTACTTAGCCATGGGAGCCGTCGAGCTACAGCACCAAGGGTGCCTCGAATGCACTATAGCACATGGGCGAGCAGGGACGATCGTTGGTCAAAAGCACCCTTGGCTCCTCTCAAAAAGTACATCCTTTCCGCATAACGGTACAATCCTGCTCGGTAACCCACCGGCATTTCGCAGTGCTAAGGAACCCATCTGCTAGGTTCTTTGGCGGGTTCACCCATGTCGCTCTACGCTGGTGTGGCTATGCCGCCGCTGAGACCTAATGACACCGAAGGACCGATGCCCTAATAGACGCCGATCTGACCACTGCCCAACGGGGGACGGACCCCTTTAGGTAGACAAGGGCGGCGACCCATCAAGAACTTGGTGATATATTACTGTATCTCATTATTGGAAGGAGGAGGGTAACTGTCATGGCCATCCCCGCGACATGGGCAGCACCATCCCTTTGAGATTAGCCTGGCACAAGACTCAGCGGCCACGTCCACCACGCCTGAAATCCACAGCAAAGCAACTGTGGGCAAAGTGCGCTGCGAAGCCAAGCCTGTTCTGTCTATCTTTCCGGTAGCACGGCTTACTCGGAATCACCGTTACATGTATTGCAGGAATTCCACTGCATCCCTACGGTTCCATTTGCGTACATTCAGGACCGACTTCCCACGTGAAGAGGCAATGTTGACTCGCGCGCTGTTTCAACTCTGCTTACTCTTGGAAATATTAATGGCACAGGCGCGCAAGGGGAAAGGGCATTACATAGGTAGAGAACTGCTCGCTCCATCGTTCATACAGTGCAGCACCATGTGCACCCATCTAGGAAATGCCTCAGGTCCAGGTGTGTTGGCATGTCCAGGTTACCTTCCACTGCTCCCCTGCTGGCCAGATCCTGGTTCCTGTAAAAGCCCATAGCAAACAGGTTACCGCATGGTCTTGCTGACCTCGTCTTCTCCCCACCACACCATGCCGAACCCCATGTCCGCCGACTCAATCAGTAGCTGAGACCCCGTTCTGTCATTAGCGACAATATGCAGTGCTAACAAGGCAAGGTAGGAATTGAAACGGCACCCCAAACATCTTGGCTGGCCCGCGGCCTGCTAGTGCGTATCCTCCTGAAAAGTCGGCTGAGCAGCCTCTAATCAGCAACTGAATCGAGTCTTGGACCGCCTCAAGTACCCGAGGCCTAATCCGTGAATGTACTTCATGCGGTCACTCGTTGGTTTGCCAAAGCGCTGATGAAGTGCTCCTGCAGGTAGCAGGCGACCGCATAGCCTGAACCATCACTCTCTCTAGGCACGGTACCTTTGCTCAAGGGTGCTCGGCGTCCTCCTGTTGGCTCCTCAACTAGAGGAGGTAATCTTCATACATCTCTCATCCCATTGATCGTCTCCAAGTCTCACCCACTTGGCACAGCCTAGCACATTGCAGCATCCCCGTCTCATTCCATCCATCCTGAGCCTGCACCACCCACTCAACCATGGTTTTGCGCCACCTGCGGCTCCCGACTTGTTGACCGATCATCACATCTCTCATCTCGGCTGACAAGAGCGGCTGCGCACCTCGGGTTAGAAGATGCACAGAGGACCATTGAGGATCAGCCGTCAATACCATGCTTGCAATCAATCACAGCCCACATAGCCCGAGACTTGCCACAATCCTAGAGGACGCACCGACATTCGCCAGCAAAGCACCGTACATAGCTCTGGTCCGAACCCCTTGACATTTCACAAGTCCTGCCGGGTACATGAAGAGCCTCTGTTGGGCTTGCTGGAGCCCTCCGGTACCCCTGCTATTTCTGAACACAAGCATCCCTCACATACTTTTTGGCGGTGACGGTTGGTTGGTTCTATTAGTAAATCTGAGAGCAGCCTCAAGAGATGGTGGGTAAACTAAGCCCACCATGACATGCCTGGTTCACTACCATCGAGGGATCTAACGCTCTTAGCATCTAGCACATGTGGCCAGGAAGTTCGAGGCACGGCCAGCACTCAGCTTCACCACACTACATAAGCATTCAGGCTCATATTGTGTATTGTTTATAGCAAAAGACGCTTGTGAAAAAGCACCTATCCTAGGCTAGCCCACGCAGGCCCCTGGGATAGCGTTTTGCGCAAACATTGGAATGGATTCGTTGACTGGCATGGAGAGGCCACGCTATAGGGCCTACTTGAACACTAGACGGTTGCGACGAAGCTGAGAAGCTCCTACACCAGAGCCGATACGGCACGCTCTGCACTACACAAGACTGTGCAGAGACCAAGGGTGCGGTGGCCTTCTACAGGAGGGGGCGTACAAAGTGCATGCCCATGTGATCGTCAGAAACACGCGTCCCATGTTTGCTTTGCGTCGCCTCCAGAGCTTGGTCTATTGGGCGCCAAAGGTTGGAATGAGGGTCAAAAGGCTCACAACTGAACGAAGCGAACCTTGAGTAGGGTCGGGTACCGACCGGGCGCCACGGGCAATACTACCAGGCAGGCAATCGGCGTCGTGTGGTGTACGGCAAGACGGCTCCCTGCTCCCGTTAAATGGCGGGTTGCACAAAACCCCATGCTGGTTGCAGGCTGTTTAGCGGTTAAGCCCCTCCTCTGCGACGCAACCCATCACAAAACTTAGTGCAGTACTCTGTACTCTCGTCCTCTGGTCACTGTTGCAAGCCTTCTCCTCGGCTTACCAGACGGTGGCGACCTTGATTGGTGACAGCTGATGGATAGAAGAGCATGGCCCCCAAGAGTAGCTAGACATCCCTTTGGGGAATGACTGAAGCCACATTCCTTGGCGGTGGCCTTTGTATCTCTTCGTACGATTGGTACCCATTTGACCAAAACTTGCGAGGCCCATAAGCCAGTCAGTCTCCTTACTCAGTTACTCGAGAGTCGTCAATATCCTCTGAGATCCAAGCCTAAGAGCAATCGGGACGGACATACAGACAAATAGGCGTGTCTCTTCGGAATACTGTTCGTGTGCCACCTGGGTGCGCCAGATTTTTCACAGGCGTTTAGCCTACCAACAACAATGCTGCCGAGCCCAGTGACTCGTCAAAAATCGAGTGTGGGATGTCCCGGTATGGGACCGTTTGCCACGAGCAATCAACAGCGCATGCTGGTTCTGTGGGCAATTTGGGGAATGGTCGAGCGAGGAGGTTCCATCCTGCCTGCATCGGCGTTGAAGGCAAGCAGGGCAGGCTACCGAGTTTCCATGCGAACCATCGTATCTTCACAGCCCTTCCAAAAGTTTCGTCAAATATCCATTTTCATGCACTTGGCGAAAACATACTTGGCACGCAGTCAAATATGGCAAGGCTCCGTCTACGCCGCCCCTCCCCTTCGATCGCCGGTCAGGTCATCATCACTCCATACAGGGAAGCCACAACCAACGAAAAGCCCACTGGTTACGGAGTAGGCCGGACGAGCGTTAGGTCACTGTGATGCTTGTCTTGCGAGTCCGCTTAGTGGTGCATGCTCCAGTATGCAACATGTGCGTGAGGTGTCATGCGCAGGCCAGGTACCCTGAATTCGGTTTACCCCTGCCTGCAGCCCAATCTGTAGCTTTCGATAATAACTGCCTGCACATATACGACTCATCTGAGAAATCCTTCCCTCCCCCAAGCAACGGCCGGAAGTGAACCATGCTGGAAGCTCGACATCCAGTGTAGCCGAGCAGAAAATAGGAGGATGAAACATCAGCGGGATCTTCGTGCCCGGACCCAGCACCCAAATCCGTACATCCCGGTGAGGAACCATTCTTAGGCCGCTGGCATGATTGCAGATGCCGCACAAGGCAATACACTTCCGTAGTGCAGAGCACAAGTTCGGGTCTGCTTGGAAGAAGCAAGGTCCACGATATAAGTCTACTCCGAGCCACACATCGAAGTTGCGAATCAGACCAAAACCGGCTGCGCGGCTACTGTCTCAGAGAACGGTTGTCTGGAACAAGTCGAAAGCAAAGCGTTCGAACCCACACATGTAACGCGGCGTGCGAAGTAAGGGCAGATCTTCGCTATTCGGGGAACGGCACCACCCAAGGGCCCAAGGGTATCAATGGCTCTGGATTACAGCCCATGCATACGACAACCTTCACCTGAGGGAAAAGTGTAACTGCGGCATGACCAAGAACATTCGCTCCAAGCAGGCACGCTTGTCGGTGCCACCCGACCCCAACGCCATGGGTCCAGCCCTAGACTGGCTTACAAGGATACTTTGTCGTGTCCGATACTAAGTGACGCCGGATATATCGTCGGTCGAAGCTTCGAGTGTGGAGGTGCATATGCTAGCCTGTCGAGAAATGCAGCCACTGTTATGGCAAGCGTGTTTGGAGCATTTCATTTTGGAGGTCTCGGCCGCACCTGGCTGACGTCGATATTATTATGGCTCCTGTTCGCCCATCCCTTTGACGTGCATTTTTAGAATGGGGCATGGGTGTGGCTGTTGGCCATGACTCGCCCCGGAGCCTTCATGCGACACAGAGACGGTCAACGTTGTATCTCCAGGGCCTGTCATCCTTCGATGGGCATGGCCTGAGGCGCCAGCCCATACACCCATCCAGTTCACGGTTCGTGTTGTTAACGTTCGCCTGGAACCCGCTGCTTGGATGCATCGTCAGCCCCCACCCCGACGGCCGGTGGTCGAATCGAAGGCCGAGCATACGTTTCGTGCCATCACCAGCAGGCCAGCTGCTGTCTTACCATTGGCCGTGGAAGCTCCTCCGCTCTCGCACATCCCGAAAACCTGTTGGCGGGTATCATTTCACCTGAATCTACCCTGCACTTTACCTGCCTTCCATATGGCACATCACACTCGCCTGGATGGTATTTGTAGCCTTGCCATGCATCCATCCCACGCCTGGGCTGGCCCGCAGCTGTCGAATGTTGGAGAATCCATGTTTCGCCCTCTCTACTGGAGCGATGGATATGAGTGTACAAGAGGACCTGCATCGACCTGTCGGCATGCCATGTCACCGGAAGTGCTTTGGGCTTACTCCCGTGGCTAGATGAGCAGCCAGAGACCCATATTAGCTCCATGCTGAGACATTTTGGTAGTCTCGGGTCGCAATGTCTCTATCGCGCGGATTACTACCTCATACTACGCTGCTAGCGAGATTCGACACAACGCAGGCACCATGGCTCAACCGCCCCATGCATGGTTCAGCAGTTGCCGGCTCCTACGTACACCCTACAGGAGGACATCATAGTTGTAGATCCCTGACATCGATTCGCTGGACATGGGAGGAGGCTACCCGAACACCCACCCCACCTCGTCTCTCGGGGCCACACTTACACACCTCCTTGTTCTGGAGACTGCAACAACAACATTACACATGCTACGCCTTTGCCAATTATCTTCGCGTCACTACGGTGGCCCCGCGTGCTCCATGAAAGAGCGGCGACAGCGGGCAGCCTGAGCAGAGCATTCGTTTTCGGAATCGTGGAACCTAAGCCGCTCGTCATGGGTGTCGAGGACACACCCAAGTGGTGAGCAAAAAGGGAGGACTGCAGATCGTGGGCCTTACATTTCTCTAAGAACATTGATCGTTAAAAGTCAGAAAATTCTTAGAGAAATCGTAGGAAAACCAAGAATATGCTTTACATATTTGTTCCGATTACATGATTACGCCGAACAAATGTAATCTTAACATTTGTCGGTTCTAATTCTCACTCATCGGTGCTTGCAGTCCCTATTTGATTGCTACCCACTTGACACCGTCTGCTTACCGGATCTAGGCCGAGATGGCTGGGAGGACTCGCTCGTGTCCATACCAATGCCCAGCTCTAGCACGATATCTGACACCGAGCTTTCAACCTGGAGAAAAGTGGACGCCTCGCAGCCATCAGGCCACACGGATCCTGATGGTACACAGAGTTGCCTGCTTGCTTTGTCTCCAGGTAGTGCGAGTCAATTGTTGCTTTTGGCTTGCCGCCATTGCATGATGGCTTCTGACAGCCAACAGGGGAAAGATTGTGTCCGTGGCGACGGCCCCAGGACCCGTTGGTTACCGATATGCTCAAGACTGCAGGACGACTATGATATGGGTGTCACGATGATTCGATGACCACACGCTTGCATTAAGCCTCAGATGCACGCCCATGACTTGTCATCTCCGAATGCCTGCATGGAGGTCAAACCACCACCTGCAATCATCCACCTCTGCTGTAACTGCAACTCTATCCATAATAAAAATGACCAGGCAAAAAGACTGCGGAGACACCGGACCTTTTCTGGGATCCTGCGCTTCTCCTCCGCCCCCGATACCCAACTCTTCAACACCCCTTTCACCGCTCTTCCTGCCACTCCAACCTATTCGTCGGCCTTGCTATAACGGCCTAACCTGAGTGTAACAGCTGTTAAATGTGATTGCTAACATCCGAGGCGAGACTGACTTGGTGTTTCCTTTCGCCGTCCCAGTTTCTTTATCGCTCCTCCTGGCTAGTTCTCACGATGGGTCTCCCAAAATGCAGTCTGATCAAATATTGCCACCTGGCTCGATCTGATACTGAGAAGTACTCGACACTCGGCACAAGAACATTCCCATTTAATCCTGCTACGTGCTACGACCACTAGATACTCTATACCTCGGACTGATTTGACGAAACATCTAATCTCCTTCGTCGCGTCAAGGGCACGGTAGCAGTTGCCACAACTCCTGTCTGACGTCTCGGCTCCCGGTAAATGAAGGATATTACTTAAGGGACGTCGCGGCAGTCATCTTCCTCTCCAAGGAATCGTAAGGCAGCATAGCTGTGTCAGCCAACCCAACCCTGCAGCAACGGGATACGCAGAGCATGGCGTTGTTGCATGTATGTGCGACATATCGATGGCGGCATGTTTCTTACCAAGATCTTCTAGACTTGCCATGAGACGGCACGCTGAAAAGGAGTGTAGCCCTGGGTGTGCAAGCAGAAAATTGGCCGGCTCCCTGCTTTGCGTCTCATACCCAATATCCAAGGCTGTGCCGTTACTCACCCAGGAAGAACGGAAGGGACGGCTGCTCAGATGTCACATCTGTCTCTCCCTTTCGTTGGGTACGCCGCGGCCCATGCGTAAGCTCGAGCCGTGCAGGCAATAGGATTGACGACATCTCATGGGCATATCCTGGTCTGCATCAGCCTATGCTACATGTTCGACTCTTCCGTACGTTGTCTAGCGATGCTACCTCAAGCCTCAACCTTGCACGACAGGAGTTGACATCAGCTGCTATGCAGCCACGCGGCATCCTTTGACGTAACTTGGGTTTGTACCAAGTCGCTTAATGGTCAGGTCAAGCAACTCGGCTTATAGTATCTGACAATCCTACAGCCATCTTCCTTGTGCTTATTTCCATCGGAACACTGAGTAACAGGCTGGTTGGCGACAACGCAGCCATGATCCATTTACCATCATCTGACAAACCCAGACTCATGTATCCATCATTCGACTTTCCTATTGCAGTAGCTGCCATCACGGGTATTGTAGTGTTGGGCAGTAAGTGATATCATGCTTTCTTTGGAAGGTAATACATCGGTTTTGAAGCCGTTCAAGTAAATTTGTTGCTTTGAATATATCCATCCTGGCATTATGTGCCACTCGTATTATAGCAGGTCGCGATATACATTGTCCTAACATTCGACACATCCGATAATGAAACATGATATATATATTATGATCAATTCGAGGAATATTAATACTTAGTTATGCATACCTTCTCACTGGCGCCGTTACCTCTTAGTTGTTCCAAGCATATCCCGACTTCAAACCCCAGACTTTGCGCTTGCGGCTTGCGGAATCAGCACCCGAGTTGCCTAACTAAACAGTTTATGTGGTCGGGCTAGATGTAAGTTTGGGGCGAGTTATGATACAATTTTCAAAGAGAAGGGGATCAAGGGTAGGGTTAGGCATATGAATGCACACCATCTGTCATTCTTTTATCGAAACGTGATGAATATGATATAACTGGTCGTTCTCAAGCTACCAGTCCGAATCGTGGGCGTGGTCTCCTGAGAAAGGCAATTCACACGCCTCAAATAGCTAGGGAGACACTCGGGTTTAAATCTTCTTCTTGATCTGTCGCTCAGACAGGGCACTTGACAGGTCCCGGACGGAGTACCAGATGACCCAGAACGGAATGAAAACCCAGAGCATGTTGAAGAAGACCAGGTAGACCCAGAGATACATAAAGTTGCTTCCGTCGAGATTCACGTTTCCAATCAACCACTCTGGGCAGAAGGTCATGAAACCTATCATGGGACCAGTCAGTTTCGGGGCATCCGCGAGTAGGGTAGTCATTAGCGCACCTCCGTAGATCTCACACGTAGCCAGGATGATCATCCAGATGCTCGCTCTGGGGTCTCGCTTGGCGAGGCAGTAGCAAACGTAAACAGCCAGCGGCCCATCGAAGAAGACTGTGAGGAGTTCCAAGCTCACGACACCCTATCAAACGCGAACAGTCAGCAAACAAACCATATGAAAACTTGGGTTGACTACGGCCGTTAGGGGCCATACCAGATCAACACCAGCCCATCGCTTGTCCGCCTTGGCGTAGACCATCCACAGCTGCGCAAACGGGTTGCTCCCGCCCGACTGCGGCCCGTACACACGGTCCACGGTGCCCAGGAAGCCCTGCGGCGTGGGGAACAACAGCGGACCAGTGCCGTTCTCGACCGCCGGTTGGTGTGAGAAGAAGCAGTGGTACAGGAAGCTTCCCTCGAGGATGAAGTGGCAAAGCGCGTCCGCCAGGTGCCAGATGAACAGGAAGCGCCCCGTGCCGCTGGTAGAAGGGGCCAGGACCTGGCGCGACGCAGCGTAGGCTGCGACAACAATGGCGACGGTCGAGGCCAGTGAGATGAGCGTCGTCTGATCAAACAGATCAGGGGAGGGCGGATGTTGAAGCCATAGCTGCGTTGAACCGTACACGGTCGTGTAGACTGATTGACGATATGGCTAATTGGTGAGTTGTCGGATCGCAATCTCAAAAATATCACGACGAGCAAAGACTAGAGCTTGATCCCTGTGATAGTTATTGGTGCATCAGGGTAGCTCCGTGCGGCGCGGGACGATTCCGATGTGGGGCACATCCGGGTACATCCAGGTACAGCAAAATAGCTTCTTTGGGACCATCCACAGGGCCAATTCATGAACTATCATGGAAGGATCAGTGCTTCTGGTGCTCACAGGACATAATTTTTCATTTCCGTAGTTTCCTGTCTATGATACATTCCTTCACAAATAATGTTGCTAATTTTTCTTGTCTGGATCTTGTTACTCGATCGTGACATCCAGGCTGATGCTTGTCCGGCCAGTCGTAGACTCTATGTCCCGCCAGGCCCATGCCCATCATATATCTATGACTTTCCATCATCCCATTCGCTGAAGCCCTTCTGCTTCTGCCTCGAATTCCAACCTAGTTTTGCTCTGATACTGTTGACCCAGTCCTCGCTCCTACGGCCCTCGGTTTGAACTGAAGCGAAAGGGTATCGGCTGGCACTGATAGTGACATAGTCGCCTGGCCGCAGTTCCACACGCTCACGTCCGTCGAAGCTCGCCCACGACGCGTTTCGCGCATCATACGGCACGCCTACTCGTAGTACAATGGTATCTGGTAGGATAATCGGCCTGAAAGACAGCGTATGGGCACATATCGATGTGACAAGCATGACCGGGTTCTCCGGGTGGCAAAGGAGCCGCCAGCGGCAAGATTATATGCGGTTGAGCCGGTTGGTGTACAGACACAAATTCCATCGGCCAGGACCGAGGTAAAATGCTCGTCGTCGCCAAAAATCTCCGTATTCGACATTGCTGGCAGAGTGTCAGAAAGTCTCATGCACAGCAACGGTACGCAGACATCCTGAACTTACTTGGATTTGGCCCACGATCAACAACAACTTCATTCAGAATCTCAAAGGTACCATTAGGACGATGCGTGTGCGCATCCTCTTTTCCTCTCCAATAAGTTCTTCTACCAAATCCCGCCGAGCCGACGCATCATCTTGTTCCGACCCTGACTCTTGCCCGTTTACGGCTCCATTTCGTGGTATACTTCTCATGACGGTGCACTCAAACCGGAGTCTGAGGCTAACTGTCACGCCTTCGCGGAATGCAGTATTTAGAGTCGACACATAGTCCGTAAAGTCGAACTTGGTCAGGAACCCAAGGCTTCCAAGCGAGAAGCTCAGGACGGGGGACAATACGTTGAAACAACCAGCTGGCATAAAGTACTGTCCCATCTCCTCCCAAGGTGATGACAAAATCAAACATGTGCGGTCTTGACCGACACATGTCCTCGTCCCAGTACCGGAGACGATTTCGAATAGATTCCCTCGCACTCTCCTCGCTTGTTGAACCATCTGCGGCATACCTGGTAGCAAGTTCGTCAATCAGGCCGGCAGCGTTAAACCTCTTGTTGTCCTTGAGGGTATCTTGCACGAAGACAGTATACTTGGTTTCCGGTCTTTGTCCAATAACCACCGGGTTAATTCTCTGGTCTTTGGAGGAGTTCAGCATCGTAGATTTTGGTCAGGAGGAATATTGTTTTGACGCGGAACTTGATGCGCATGCTACTTAGACGCCTACTGAGCTCTCTTACACCCCAAGCCATATCGCTTAGCTGCTTCTTAGTCAGTGTGCGGCTGCGGACTTCGTCATGCGAGATAGATGCTAGATCTAGTTCCGACATGCTTTTTGTCATCTCCTTGGTCCAGACTTGCTGATCAGCCTGGCCAGGTTGTCCGTGTTCCAGGCTGTCCATGTCGACAACCACCTTGGATTCACGGCGACGCATTTTGGGTTCTACTAGGGCATTCTTCCCTTGATCGTCGGAGATGTCGACCTGGTCTATGTATTTGCCGGGATCATTGTATATGGGATGTGGCATGGGGAATCATTGTCTCCATTGTTGCAGGCAGTCGTTGCGCGTCTCTGCGCTTCGAGAAATTGATGAACGATACATTCGCTCCGAGGGTTGGTCCTGTTATGTCGCGGCATCAAGGCTTCTGAGGTGACGAGCGAGCTCTTTCGGCGGTATGGATTCGCAGGGTCGAAGGTTACCTGTTGATACAGAGTACTGTCAGGTGAGAAGACGTTGAGGGTGTGTACAAATAGCGCCCACCTCGACGGCATTGGTGTCGTCATCGCTATCGTCCTGGATACCCTCGAAGGAGATTCGTTTCCGTGCTGGGTCGGCCATGGTGGCAGTATGACGTCTTTTGGTGGGTGAGTCCCGGAGGTTCGTGATCGAAGTCTTGTGGGAAGGTTGCGGGTTGCGAGACAGATGTGAGGCTATCCAAGTGCATGTCTTTCGGTCGAAGCACCAAATGATCACGAGTCTGCTGTCACAGGTATCGATGCGTGAACCACGGTCCCATTGTTACAAGTAGGCGATAGCAGTATACATGATGAAGGGCTGGCTATGCGTCATGACGAGGAACAGTCTGGAATGGCCAAGAGGAGTAGGTAAGCTTCAGGCTTCGCCAAAGAGCTCCGAGTGAAGATGCACGACGTATTGAGACCCCACCTACCTAGTACGGAAGGGTCGCCGCAGCCCCTGCCACACTGTGCTTGTGCTGTATTACCTAACCGGTAGACTCTGCATTGCACCTGCAGCAAACCCCACCATGGCCTGTCGATTCGATTACATAACCACTCTGAACAGCACGGAGGAAACCCCGCTGGTTCTTCGTTCTTGGTTCTTGGGTTGTAGGGTAGCTTGGGTAGATGCCTGCCGACTCGCAACAGTCATCACATTCATATCTGTTAGAAAACACGTCAATTGTCTTGAATATATGTGACTTGGTCAATTCTCTAGTTTTAATTACATTCATAATCTGTGTATTCGTTTAACATATTGATTTAATAGAGGGGCACACAACCTTTCATGTCAGTGAGGCAGATACTAGAATTGAACTTCAACGTGCATAGTTGAAATATCGAGAGCCATGAGGAACACATAACTATTCGAACAACGCCAAATATCTCTACAAACCCTCCATTCTACCTAACCCCTTACTACTTAGAACTGTTCCGTCCGCATTGGACCTGCTATTTGAAACGTGGAAAGCAGAATGTTCTACCTCTGACTTGAGCTCGAGACGAGCTGGGTTTGTCCGGCGCTCACGATATCGCCATACACATACTCCAATTGCACCATATTCCATCACATACGACCATAGGTGCATGAAAGCATGGGATCCCGTCCGCTCTCCCTTAATTAAGCATGTAACCGGCAGATTAGTAGTTGGGTCGGTGACGACCAGCGAATACCGGCTGTTGTATGTTTTTGCCATCTCCACATTTTTGCTGTTGTCTAGCAACGGCTACTCCTGATACCTTACCTTTTGCTGGACTGTCCATAAAGCTTCCATCATGTACAAAGCAGCATAAGCAGCTACAGACAACGGTCTGCTTCGAACCGGTTCCCATCATACGCTTAGGCTAAAGGGCACAGACAAGATGGAAACCTGGTTCTCTCTCGAGCGTTGAACTCGGTCCGTCTCATTATTTCTTGCCGTGCAATTCCGTGTCTCGGAAAGGATTTCTCAGGGAATCTCAATGCAAAGCATTTTGTTGTGGAGGTGTGAGAAAGGAGTAAGAGCGGTTTGCCTGCAGGTGCCCTGGCCTTGC
This sequence comes from Albifimbria verrucaria, assembly GCA_020081605.1. Classification (NCBI taxonomy): domain Eukaryota; kingdom Fungi; phylum Ascomycota; class Sordariomycetes; order Hypocreales; family Stachybotryaceae; genus Albifimbria; species Albifimbria verrucaria. The sequence goes on from JAHREC010000062.1 coordinate 2,042,856, forward strand.
ACCATACAAGCACAGGTTTGTATTGGGACCTACATGAGGACCGGCGCATCTAATCTGCTTGACGTACCAGAGCCCAGCTCGTAAAGTGTGCGGAAATCTTGTGCACGGGCACAAAGTTCAAGAATTCTCTTCGCGTCTGCTCCAGACTCACTTTCCTCGTCGACCTGACTTGCAGCAGCGTAAGCTTTACAAAGTCCCCAATATCCACCGCCCACTGTGCCTGGAGGAGATAAGCTTGTGGTACAATGACGTTGTTTACGTCTTCCATGGTGGACTCGTCTATGCTTTCGTCATGTTGCAGGACAGAGTATTCCGCCATGCCGATTTCGAGACATCTCGCAGCTGCCTGTCGATTATTGACCCTGTCATAGATATTGGCCAACTGATACAGTAACTCAATTCGTTTTGACCATATGTACGACCTGTTGCCTGTTCGATCCGTGGTCGAAATAGGAGAAGGTCCAATATGAACAAGGGCCGTCATCAAGGCTTTTGCTGCTTGGGGTAGTAGAGACAAGCCAACCAGGTTTTGAGACACTGATTGCCATAATCCCACATCGGCGGGCCTCAGTCTCGCAGCGCGCCGATGATAATATACGGCAAAGGTTCCCTTGTTTATACTCTCGTAGCATTGACCGAGACCTACAAAACTTCTATAGTCGTGTTGATTTAGGCAAACGGCTCGACGATAACACTCAATTGCAGCATGTGTATTTTGTAGGTGAAGGTATTCGTGGCCGAGGAGAGTCCAAGCACCCGCGTTGCTGCGATCCAGGATCAACGCTTTCCTGAAAAACTCAACGGCGTCCTCATGACGATTAACTGAGGAGTAGTAATTCCCTATGACACAGCATGTTTCTGGTCGATTGCGATCGAGGTTTGAGCATAGCTGAGCAATGAATGCTAACCGTTCTCGATCATCAATAATATAGAGAACGTTTGAATAGTGATCGATGAAATCGAGTCGCTGAGGTTCTGATAGCAATGTTGACCAAAAGACCGTGGCTGCAACGCTAGTATCTTGACCGCAGTTAGTATATGAGAAAGCATACATTCCAGGTTGCAAACCTCTCATTTGATAATGTGCCAACGCCCTAAGTCCTTTCAAGAATCGACTGTTGGGAAAGATGGACTGGACTTGCATGAGTTCCGCAATAAGGGAGGGGACCCTAACTGCATCTTTTGTCGACAGCATATAGAGAGAAGATCAACCCCATCAGTGTTGGACTTAGTTCGGCCTGGATCTGCTTCAACTTCAGGTAGTTAGCTCCTATATCTTAAAAATTATGTACAGGATCATACATGTTGAGCATCCTGGATTAGATCTATGAGTTCTAGCCATGCGCCCCAGTTCCATGGATACAAGGCAACGCTCTTTAATAGCCAATAGATGGCATGGTCATAATTGGAGCCCTTTGCTAGAACCATTCCATAACTAACTAGCAAGTCAGTGAATCTCAGCACATTGAGGACTCGAATTAGCAGACAGGTACTCAAGCCAACCCTGACTAGTCTCACGCATAGTAGGTATACTCTCAGCTCTCTCAAACCAATCATATAGCACATTTTTAATAGGTATGAGCTGCGTGTTTGCGACTGGATTGTGATCAAATGGTCCGAGAATTTGCCCAAGTTGCTCGTTCTTAGACTTTTCTCCTGCCATAAATAGTGCATACAGGGACAGAAACAAAGCCTTCTGGCTAATACTGCGTGGAGGTGACCAGTTAAAAGTGCTTCTGGACATTATAGGTTGCTGGTTAGATAGGAATACAGCTGCACAGCGCTGATACTCATGGCAGTCAAACAGAGACTTGGCTTGCAGATACTTAGGAAGTTCTCGAAGTTCTTGAAGCCGCAAAGAAGCATCGGAAGAGATAACAGTATCTGAGAAAGTGACCGTCTCGTCATTGTCATTCTCGGGGAGCGCGTTGAGCATTTCGGCAGCCCTAGCACCAAGCTGGTCAAACGATGGTAGGTGACATAAGGTATCTAAGAATGAGGGTTCACGTACCACTTAGAGCTCTGGTAGAGACATCTTTCTGAGCATGAAATGACGGCCTGCTGCAAAGAGCAGCGAAGCTGTTGTACCTGCGACCTAGATAGCTCCATGATGGAGTAGTTATGCTGATGTCCATGGCCATGTGGGGATTAGATGGTTATTAAACCGGCGAAATAACATCCCTACTAGCACCGGGTAGTCCCACCCATAAGGCTGTTAGTAGTATCTTAGGACCTAAGAATCTACGATGAAAATTCGAACAGAAAACTATCATAGTAGGAATAAAAATGGATGAATATCAGAGTATTAATCTAATTATCTTGTGATTTCAAACGAACAATCCAAGGATAACACTCGCACATAAACCTACCACATGATTCACGGCTATTCTTTTTCGTGTTTGTCGTTTGCCTGGAGGTGCCTTAGGCTTGCACCAATCACCAGCTCAGGTTTGTATCGGGACCCACTCTAAGGACCAGCACCTCGTTGCAACTGCTACTATTAAAGGTCCTCGTGTTCCTCTCTTCTTCCTCCTCTTCTTCTTCTTCTTCTTCTTTCTTCTTCATGATCCACACCATTATCATTCAGTTCATTTTCTCTTTTCAACTCCTTTCATCAACACGGGCGCCACGGTCCAGTTGACTATTGTCAACTGGACCATGGTTGACCTACGTAACCCTTCTCAGCTGTATGCTTCACATCAAACACAGCCCATCTCAGCTCGGCATCAAGCAAACGGCCAAGGGAACGAAAACAGAAGAACGCAGTGCGAAAGCACACCCCGAAGGGTTCCGATTTGATCACGGAACGCAGAAAGATATGAAGTCTTTGCAGTCTTGGGACGCATCACTTCCGTGCTGTTCACTCTGTGAACGGTTCGTCAAGCAGGACGCCACCGTGGACCCTTCCAGTCAGGTCACACTGGAAGGGTGCATCAACCTATATATCAAATCACATCATATCTACCTAATCCACCTCACACCAATAGTTAAACTGCTTGCGTCTGCTAGTCCAGCGGTACGACGAACGTCAAGCGAGGGACAAAACTTTCACACGCTATGCCGAGCGCGAGCTCATTGCCAGAATAGCTCCTCATGGTGAGCCGTTTGTTGGCATACCCATCCAGAGGCTGTCGCATCTTTATTTTTCACCTCACTTTCAAAGTACATTAACACTCCGAACAATAGTTGCCAGCTGGCACACAATATTGAAGCACAAAGAACAATAGAAAAGGGCCAAAACTCACCTTCCTCTCACCTGGCAACGTGCTGTTTATCAGAAAAAAATTTCACGCGTTTGAAAATTCTCAACCTCTCCTCTCACATCACACACCTTCACCACTCAGCTCTCACCACTCATCATCTTTCACCCATCACCCATTATCATCGAGTGAAGATGGGGAAAAACGAAGATGGGATCTGTAAGGTCGGGCTTATGTTTAAGCTTGATGCTTAATGCTCGATGCTCGATGCCCAAAGCTCGATGCTCAAAGCTCGATACTTGATGATCGATAAACTCGTCAGCACTTTCCTCGTTGCGCATCGTTAAGCGTTTTTGGTAGATTCCATAATGGATGAGCCAACTCAACCCACCGACCCGCCCCCACCAGACACTCAAAATGGAGAGGTCGTGCTTGAACAACCTGATCAGGTGGAAATCAATCCTCTTGACAGAGATGAAGTCGCACCCGGCCTAATCCCCAATGCTGACGAACGCATTGTCCCTTTCGATGATGAGAAAGGGATTTAACCTGCGTACCGGCTCATCATCTGGTTGGTTTCCTGCCTTGGTAGCTCTACAAGGAAAATGCTCCCACGGTACAACCAGAGCACTGTCCTTCGGCTTGGAAATGGGACGTTTTCCGAGCTTCATACGAATGCCAAGATTGACATTGGATCTGGCATCACCCCTATTATGACTATGGAGCTTCGTATCCAGAATTTAACCAAACGCTATGACCTTGCAACCCTTTACTTTCCCTCGATGAACTGGCTACCAATCCAGTCGTACAAGGTATCGAGATGACCTCAAATGGTGACGTTGTGGATATCTTGCGTGCCACAGACTTCTCCCGTTTTCCAAGACTCTACCAGAGGATTACCTTGCCAATACAAAGGAGACAGAACTACTTACCAGCGTTTGCCGCCTCTACCGAATCACCTACTAGAGTTCTGTCTAGTGTTGGTCTTTGTCGCATCGGCCAGGCGACACGAAAGGACGACATCGTTTGCTTCGGAGGGAAGTAGAAAGGGCTAAAGGCATGCCTGGGAAGGAAAGAGGGTTAGAAAGGTAGACAGAGTAGCATGGCGGAGGAAGATATACATGGTGATCACGAGGTACGGGTTAGATAGTTGCCTTAATTCTAAATCAATTATGACACTCATATGTTGGATTGCGGGTGACTGTGCATGTTTGCGGCTCACATCCGTTCCGGTCTCCGCGTCCCATTGTCTGGACAAGTTCGGTTGAGCCTGCTTGGTTGTCGTTGAGACTGCCCGTCTTACAGTTTTATGCGAATATTATTATTAAAACTTCATCTTATATTAGTCTCTCGTCCGTGGTTAATTAGAATGTTAATACACCGTTGCTATTGATTTATTAGAGTTTAATCCTATTTTTGCCCGTGAATTCTTGGCGTTGTCCTCGCCTGGCGTTCATTCTGGCCACCCTATACCGACACATTCATCTGGTAGATTGGCCAATGCAGAAAAATAGTGCACTATGGATGCCTCCAGGGGCGGTTGCTTTCAAAAAGCAGTGCAAGCCATACAAAAAGTCTATAGTACAAGCTGTCTCTGTGCTGTATGATAGTAAATGCGATGGGCTCACAAACGCCGAACAAAAAGAAACAAAAAGAGGGTTGGTAGCGGCGGGTTGGAACATGAGTCGACGAACACAAGCATTCACTTAGAAGAAACATGTAACAGTCAGCTTACATTATTCTGATTGAAAAGTAGTATTTATGAGATTCAAAAAGCACAGTATCCGTATCATAATCCGACGCGTAGATTGTTTGGCGTCCTCTACTTTGCTTGTCGCTTGCCCAGCTGCTGTCTGCAACATTCTCAAATGTGCGTGATTCTATTGTAACACAAGTAGGCAGATAAACATTTGTTTGTGGGCAATCATGCATTCGGTGCCATTTGTCTGTTGCTCTAATATGTGGAAGTTTCTAGAGCACACTTCTAATTGCTTGGGTTGGTGGCCCGGCGCTCTTCATGATGGCATTCACAACTGCTCCATTTGCATTCCGGGTTACGATAAAGAACTGACATGTGGAGAGCTGGGTGGCAGAAATCTATTGAGTTGTTGGCCACCTTCCTGGAGTTACAGAAATGAGATGTGGGCACTTATACAGAATACCCTGTCACGACAGGGTGAATTATAACCACAACTTGAGGTTAATTAAATTAGCCAACCCATGACATGATGTTGTCTCTTCTCAGATGCACCACTTAAATGTATAGACACATCAGACCGCTTGGCGGAAGGTTGGGTGAAAGGTTGGGCGGAGGGTTGGTTGAGTCTGCCCACAAATACATAATCTGGCAAGAATGAGGAACATGGGAAAGTAGACATTCACATTTTAGAGTGGAGCTTGTAGAGTTCTGGTTATCGATGAATTTCCGAAACTATGATAGGGGTATTATTGATTTGCGGTTTCATCCCGACATGCCAATGTTATACACAGTTCCATGACCAGAGCCACCGAATTCCTCCACTTTCAACATTCGATATTGAACTTAGATGGACTGCTTGTGGGCCTCGGCCTTGCCGTCGTGCTTGGTCTCGGAGGCCTTGTCACCAAGGGCGTCCTTGGCAGCGGAGGCACTGATATATTGGTCAGTAAGATGCTCCGACTGAGACTCGCAAGAGAACTTACCGGGTGCCGAGGGATGCGTTAGAATCCTTGGCGACGTTCTTGTTCGCCTCCTTGGAAGCACCGGAGGTAGCCTGCTGGACAGACTCGGCAACGTAGTTGGCACCCTGCTTGATAGACTCCATTGTGATGGTTGGGTTGGTTGGTTGTGAAAGTGGTTGAGTAGTTGTAGTTGAGTGTGAATGTAGATGTGTTTGATGATGAGAACAAGACCTTAGATAGAGGGGAAACTCGAGGTTTAAATAGAGAATTGGTCGTAAGATAGTCGAGCTCAAGCTCAAGCTAAGGCCTTGGAGGCTGGGCGATGAATCCTGCCAGGGACCATCACGAGGTGCATGTGAAGACGGGAATGGCGTCATAGACTTTTGAGCATTCAAGGAGAGGGCATTTAGGTGGACACACATGTATTGATTGCTAGAGGTCAAGGAGCCACGAGTTAGTGGGCTTGATCCACACCCGCATGAGCTATTGTGAGGCTACGTGTTGGTCCTAAGTTTAGACAAAGGTGACATTACCAGAGATACTGAGGCATCGTAATTATTGTCCCACTATGAAATAAGCAACATGACGTCAGCCGCGCTAGGAATCTGGGGGATAAACGTCATGGGTAGCATCATCGTCATGTTGTGCGTGGGATGTAAGTGGAACATGAAGCCCATTTTCGCTATCAACAACTAGGGATTTCCGCAAAAGACCATGAGAGATATGGAGAATATCGCAGATGCTATATTACGCGTGCGATTTTCACTGTCGGAGAGGCGTCATTGGAGCCAGACCAGGCGCATCCACCGGTCGACGCAGGGCATGGGATCCAAAAAGATGGGCCATGGGTGTCGATCCGCCACAGCAAAGGCCGAACCGACGCCACAATGCCCCACTTTACTTTTGCGGGGAGGCAACGAAACAGGCAAGGCATTCCTGATCGAGGGTAACTGTGGCGGGTGTCTTTCCATGACGCATTTCCTCCGTGTGCCCCTCAACAAACAACCTGCTTACGCCGCCTCTGGACAGCTCTGCTTTGTCTATTGGCTCTTTTATCGTTTGACATCGAGATCCTCAGGGACATCATAAGCGGACTTTAGTCTCCGGCTATCAAGCACGCGGGCAATGACGCGCCGTCAAGGTGGTGGTGTCTCCTCGCACAAACTACGATGCACCACTCCTTGATGCTTCCCATTCGTGCTCTCATCATCGGTTGGTTGCCTCGCTGTCGCTAGCTGCATGGTCTAAACTGCGACCTCGGTCCACGCCTTTGCCAGATCTCGATGACGCAAATCGAAATCGTGCTCGCCTTTTCACAGTGCCAGACGTTGCGGCCTTTGATTTACATGCCATGACGTAGGATGAGGCTCTCTCCAATTACGACGACATTCGCAAAAACACTGCTACATGTCCTCATCAGTTTCTATGCGTGTAGCCGCGGTTTGCGATTGTAACCGTTACGGTAGGAGCGGTGCTTGTTGGTTTGTGCACAGGGATATGCTTCATTGGCCGAAGGAATGCCTTCGGCTACATGTGGATGTTTGCCTTTACCCGTGATTCACTTAGATTGCGGACTCATGTAAGCCCTCCCGCTGCTTGCCACGTTGTGCCTACCCGCACCTGGCTTAAGATGCGTGTGATGGTGCGAGCCTCAACAAGTGTTTTAAGCCGACCAAACAATTTCATGTTAATATGAGCGAGAAGGCAAAGGTTGGACAAACCCGGAGGTTGTTCGTCCCGAGCACCAGATTTCCTTTTCTTTGTTCAGTAGACATAATGATTTCTCAGCCATATTAATATGAAGTTGAGCTGGGACCGCCCGACTCGCTCGGATCGAATGTTCCTAGGACGGATGCGGACCCTTCCTGAGGATGCTGCTCGCCCAGCGTCTGGTGGAAATGAAACGGACCCTTGCGTGTTTCCTCATCGACGTGAGTGTGGTACGGCGGTATCCTCAGGTGAAGGGGCGGAAGGACACTAGGAGAAGAATGTGAGAAAACTCTTCGGTACAAACAAACTAGAGTTTCTTCTTTCTTCGTTCAACCAATCGCTCAGGTCCGACGAGCGCGCCAACGTCCGTCCGCAGGGCCTGGGCGTATCTTCTTCATCCGAACTACACAAGGAGAATTTGTTACGAACCCTTAAACGGGATCTGGAAAGCCGTAGAATATTCGTCTGTCGAGCAAGAGTCATGGAGCCCTTGGCCACTCTTCTTTCGACACATGCCATGTGCCATGAGGCTAGGATGCCGAAAGAGGCAGGTCTTGCTTGAAACATCTTAACAGATGAGCTGAACATTTCTCTTTGACGTGTGGTTTCTGGAAGGGTAGAAATGGCCCCTTGATGGCGTACGGCCGGTGACGGTGGCCCCTGAGCCATAGCCCACCCGGTTTTGATGGTTGATGGTAAGCTCCATCGATCGTTTTCAGAGGCAACGCACAGGTACAGGTTTAACTGTGCCACAATTGTGCATCATACCAAGCAAGCCATGCTTGATATTCGATCAAGCAGAACCCTGACAAATCCCATCGAGCTTACAACTCACGTCAACTAAGGAACAGCCCAGACAGGCGCTAATTAACCATCGGTTCGTCCATAGTCCCAGGCCCAAGTCCAGAATGCAGTTCATTGATATGAGGTGTTCATGTCAATGCCCACACCAAATTCGGCGATTGGCTGATGTGACTGGAGAAGGCAGGGTTTCAAGGAGTAGCGCCAGTTTCGGCAATGGCTTGAGCCGTCTAGGACTAGTGTTTGGGTGCCTTCTCGACCTGCCCCAAACTAGGCCGTTTGCGGCTAGCGCCCGCTTACTTTCAACCTCTTCAAACCTGGACGTGTTTGATGTCTGCTTCAAGACCCAGCACCATCCAACGCCATTGTCTTTGGCCCCCATTCACCGTTACAGCCACGAGAAATCGAATTTTCTTCGTCTCATTGTTGCTGTGTGATAATGCAGAAACGCATTGATCACGTCGAAAACTGTCCTGTCGAGATGAAGCTCGCTGGAAGGATTCAATCGTCATGATATGTAATACACCAAGTGCTGGCTGGGTGGCCATGGGATGCGTTCCGTGATATGGCCCTGTCAACGGTGCGCTGCAACCCCAAACCCATGCGTCCTTGGGGCTGTGGCTGCAGGAAAGCTGTTCCAGAGTACCGAAGGACCCGCTATCCCGCATTCACCTTCAACGTCCGATGCTAAGGGGCTCGGTGTTGAGCCCCGGACGACCCTTTGCCATGCGCAAGGCTTGGCGACTGGCGGCCGTTGATGCTCCTAAGACCCTTCCGGCCCGCAGAAGGGGCATTGATACACTTGAGCCCCGTGCTACTCCTGGAGCTAGGCAAAGACCCAGGCCTTTGCCACGCTTTCCGTTTCCTGGATCCCCTTGCAGCCCTAGCCGACACCAGCCTCTTGTCTTTCGAGACTGCTCGGCCTTCACCTGGATCGTCTTCTCTTGCCTCGAGCATCTCCTCTGGAAGGAGGCTTACCTGTGGACTGGTGCCCTCGTCTTGTCGCATCATAATATCTAATCGCTCTTGATTTACTATTGTTAGCCGTCTGGACGGCTCCCGGTGCATCATTCACCAACTGTCTCGGCCGGCCCCTGACGTGTCTGACGTTTTCTTTTCACCTTTCCATCTCCTTCGCCTGGCATCTTCCTCGAGCTTTCTGCTTCTTAGCTCGCCTCACTTTGCAAACAACTCGGGGAGCTGGTTTCTCTCTCGCCTGACTGACCGCCATCAACTCTCGACGACCTTGCATGCGATACGAATAGATGGTTGGAGTGGAGGCTTACTGAAGGGCAAAGCCGCGGCTTGATGCCAGCGCTCAACATCTGCTCCCTCATCCGCTCAAATCCAAATCACGACACCATGATCGGCCTCGATTGGAACGCGCTGGAGGTGCCGGGAGCGGTGGTCGAGTCCCGCGCCTTTCACTTCAACACTTCAACCGATGGCACCTCCCCAGAATCGGCGGTTTCCAGTTCCAGAACAACTCGACGTCGACTTTCGCCAACGAGCTCAAGTTTGCCGCCGCTAAGTCAGTACGCACGTCAATTGTGACGCTGGCGAGCTTCAATGTGCTGGCTGCTTTGTTTACTATGATGGGAGTGTACTGGGATAGCTACAAGGCGGCCAAGAAGAGGGATCCCAACTTCAACCTAAGGTACGAATTCACAGGTGGGATATAAATGAGAAGAATGCTGACAACAGCCCAGGGCATCGTTCTACAAGCTTGTCAGCCCTGCAGACACTTTCCCTTTCATCCTCAGTTTCGGCATCATTGTTCAGGGCATCACCTTTGCTTATGTGCAATCAAGAGGCTTCGAGTCCCTATCGATACTGGACTGCATGGGAATCTCTCAAGCTATGCTCCCTGGTAAGGCTTCTGATTTCTATGAAACTGGCATCAGCTAACAGATTTCAGCAATGTTCATTAGTCTTTTCATCCAAGTTATTCTAGGCGGCGAAATGGCGATTCGAGCAGTCCTCCCGCGACCTTTTCCTATTAGGTCTCGATGGGTTCTTCCCGCATGCCTGGCCCTCATTCTGATCTTGCTTGTGGTGACATTCGCCATCACCCAAGTCAGCACACCACCTAATTTCTGCTTTGCCTCGCTTTTCTGGCTTGTCCATCGATGGAAGACTGGAGTTCTCATCGTCACATCCATAATTCTCTTCTTCCTGCTTGTCGAAGCCGTGGTTATTACCCTTCGCTTGCGAAGCAATGCCAACATCGACGAGATTGAAAGACTGGCGGCTTTTAGAATGGTATTCTATTTGGTCACCGGTATCATTTTACTTGTGAGTCTGGAACCAGTTACACTAAAGCCTATTGCTAACACCTTAGAAGGCGTGTTTGATGCCATTCTTCATTCAGTCTATTCTCATGGACCTTACTACTCAAGCTTACGAGTTGTCCAAATATGGCATGGTTTCTTCCGTTGCCGCAAACCTCACAGGAATCATCACCGGAGGTTGCTATGTCTTTTTGAGAACCAAGAAGGTCCCACGAGTTGAGTCTAGTGACTGGTCAAAGACTGGCAAGCAAATGGATTTCGACCAGGAGAAGGACCCGCGGGTGCTGAGCATAGACAGCGACGACAGATGGCTGAGCCAAATTCAGCAACCAGTAACACCGCTCCAATATGGAGCTCCGACCGCATCACGGGCACTAAGCGTGAGCGAGCAGTCTACTACCCTCCCTCCTTACAGCGGACAAGAGATTCGAAAGCCTACCAGCATTGTATCTCGGAAGCAATTACCAGAGATACCGTTCAATGGAGTTTCGGTCTCAGCAAACCAATCACCAAGCATTCACATTCGCCAGAGCTCGAACGTCTCCGACGAAGAGCAACTGCCGATGACTCCTCGATGGGTCTTGCCTGCTGCAACTTACAGCCCATCATCCAACCTGATGGCCGCGAGCAGACTTGACTCATTGGTACCTCCCCGAAGATTCGCAGCCCCGATGGCATCAGTCATCGACGAGGAACGTCGCTCGAGTCCACTGCAACAGTGCAGATTGGTCTCAGACTGTCAAACGTCAATGACATGTCAGCTCTCAATCAATCATACGGCACAGAGCGGGAGCAAGTCCACAGCGTAAACTACTCCACCGTGCAAGGATTCCGAGATTCCAGAGGACTCCCATCCCTCCCTCCACAGATGGGAATCAACCGAACTGGTACCAATGATACCCAAGGCAGCACCATGTCTGTGATCATCTCCCCACCGCAGAACAACGCTGCAAGCGAGGGTGAAGAGATTAGGCTGAGCCCTACTGTCTACAACCCAAAGAAGCCCGTGGCCAGGCAAAGCGTTGCTTCAGCGACTTCCAAGTACGATGATGATGACGCGATACCTGACCCTCTATTCACTTCGCGCAAGGACAACATGTGGATTTGAGGATGACGGCAAAATAACAACGGGTCACTGAGGATGAAAACTAGACTCAAGGGGTAATTCTATCTGGTGTTCTGGCGAGCGTGTAGAGAACGGTCTCTACGAGACCATGGCTCTTTTCTTTTCATTGACGGCCTTTTCTGTCATTTACGAAACACTTTCTTTCACTTTATTTCTCAACCTGCCATCCCGGTGACGAGGCTCTGGCTTATGTCCACGACGAATGCCAAAAAACCGAGGGCCTCTCCTTGGTTGACCATTCCAGTGGATAAACACAAGATAGCGTGTTTTAGATACCTGTGGTCGAAAGACTATTTCCTTTACGTCAAAATCTCCTTGTTCTCTTCTCTCCTTTGTTATTGACCTTTGATGGATCGGATGGAGGGACGGACAGGCGACAAAGGATGATTGGCACATGAGATGGTCGTCGGTTGCAGGATTGTCTATAGGAAAGCCGTCGGTACATTCAGTGCTACGGCACGATACTGAATACAAAAAGTATTATGAAATATGATGGCTCTGACCGTGACATAGCACTCCCTAGTAATGGGCTTCTGAATTTACGACCAGGCTGACTAGACACAAGGCAATGCTGCGCGATTGGCGAGCTACGCTGGTATGAACTACGCTACTACCTTTATCAAACTTGGACTTCATCATTTCCGTTTAGATTCGTTGCGCGACTTTGTCGAAGCCACTCTCCTTTCCTCCCACTTCTCCCACCCAGCCTGGCACATGTCCTCCTCCACAATGAGGTCGCGAATCCTCAAAGCCCTGGAAATTGGGTTGTCCAAGGCCCAGGCGAGCCACCCGGTCTGTCGTAGGACGGCCGTGACGCCGAACCAGCCCACGGCCGATAGCGCACCGGCTGCACAGCCCGCCCAGACCTGTCGCGGGGTGTGGTAGCCAAGATAGATGCGGCTCCAAGCGACAGCCGCAGCGACGGTAATGGCAGATGCGCTCAATGCCAGTCTCTGGACCAAGGTCCAAGGGGCGTGGGCAGCAACGCGGGCGGCACCGTGGGAGGCAGGCGGACGAGCAGAGGGCCGATGACGGACGAGCAGGAAGAGGGTTAGAGAAATGCTCCAGTAGGCAACGAACTGTGCGTGGGAGCTGGGCATGCCATAGCCCTTGCCGTGGATTCGGGGTGGACGCTCCTCCTTGATGAGGCGCTTAAGGGCAAAATTGAGGACCTCGCAGGCGAACTGGCCGGCAAGGGTAAGACCAATCTCTACCTCGCGCGTGGAGAAAAAGAGCGAGACATAGACGACGCAGAGGGCTTGGGGACGAGAGCGAGGTATGCGCAAACGAGGGAGAGCTTATCGTGGGGATCCTGCAGCAGACTGGTGGTTAGAGGAGTCTAAGACGGTAGAGGAGAGGGTCACCAACATAGTAGACGTGGGTGAGGAGAGAGAAGCGAGGGAACGGTGTCCTGCGCCATGTTGCCCATGATGGATGCTTGCGTCGTGGCCGCGCGTGCAGGACGAGTTCAAGCTACTTGGAGAAGGGCCACTAGGCGTGATGCATCTTCCGAGGCCAGCGGAGCCTTAATGAACGGCGTGGAAGGGAGAGAGGGTGTTGAGGGCGGTGGTGAGGTTGTGGAATCCGACCGGCGGGTGGGGGAAGCGCGGTGTCAGGATGATGGCTTGGTGTTGTGGTCGGGTGACGACGGTGGGTGGTAAATACCAAGGCTTGGGTTGGTGATGTCAAGGGCTTCAAGCGCCTTCCCAAGTGTGCGGGTCGCTGTAAAAATGTAAAACCACTAAAACAGGGGTGCCTTTGCCTGTTTTGGCCGATGTAGTCTGAGACAGCTGACTTGGCAGGATATTTTTGGACAGTATAGTATAGTACAGTAGCCTAGATGTATATACATATATACGCTTGTTGAATCTTGACATGCTGATATTTACAGATTTGTTTTCAAAGAGGGTTTAGAACGGTGCTTTGACCGGTATTCTCTTTTATGCCTTTGATATATCCATGGTCTTTGCCGTGTGGTTTCTTTGTTGGGTATAAGAGCTACGGGTACCGGTAGTAGTTAGGTGGTAGGTACTGTAGGTACAGTACAGTAGGTGAATGAAATCTACAACACGTGAATAACAGACAGCCATAAGACATTACAATATTGTACTGTAAGTAGTATTGTATGTGCATAAATACAATATAGTAATTGCAGTTTTTGGTTTTAATCCAAGCAACATCTCATCTCAACATCGAAAAAATTGCAAAGGAACAAGCATTGCTGTCCAGTTTATACACTACGATAGACCTTCTCTTTGCCACTACCCAACATTAGTCATCACGCTCCGGAGCTGCCTGACTCATCCCGGCGACTTCATATCCGTAGCTTGAACGTCTATTGCTCCCGGTAAGCAACCAGCTTGATCCGCCACCACGCTTCCCGGCCCACTTTCAACTTCCGCCACGATAGAAAAGCGTCGCTTCGTGCCCTCAGTAGTTGTCCCGGCACGAATCTGTCTCTTGTCTTTTGCGGTTTCATCCTGCTCGGAGTCATAGCCAGCCATAGCTGACAGATGGATAGCATCATGTCCTCCTGACCTACAGTGTCTCGCGTGCCATGATCCTCTCTGCCAACCACTCATGACATCTCCCCGGCTGCTCGCTGTTGCTATCGTTATTCGAGCATGACAAAATTTCTCATCTCACAACTCAGACATGACTCCGAGTGAAGACGACGCTCGCTTGGAAGAGCTCGAGACTCTCGAGGCCATCTATCCCGAGATCCATCACCCTGACAAGGGCGACCCCTTCACCTTTGAGCTCGAGCTCCCCGTCGAACCAGCTCATCCGCTTATTGTGACCTTTCCGCCGCCCTCCTCCGGCGTTGCACCTCCCGGGCCTGGCGTCTTCCCGCCCCAGCTTGCGCCAAATGGCCAGCCTGAACCCGACTCACTCGACATCTCTTATCTTCCCTCTCTAACGCTGCGCATCACTCTCCCCATGGATATCCCAAAGACGAACCACCTCGTGTCAACATCTCTACTAACCCACCATGGCTCTCTCCCGAAACCGTTGGCAAGTTGCAGGATGATGGGCCTCGTATGTGGGATGAGGCCGGCCGGGACATGGTCGCCTACGCCTACATCGACCATGTTCAGCGTGGCACCGAAGACGCCTTTGGGACCATAGCCCCTGACGGCACTCTGCAGCTGGACCCCAGCACAAACTGGCCGTGCTCGACTATGATCTCAAGGCGAAGAAGACTGCATTCGAAAAGAAGACTTTCGAGTGTGGCATCTGTCTGGATCCGAGGAAAGGAACAGTATGCCACGAAATGCTGGATTGTGGTCACGTATTCTGTCTCCAGTGCCTGCGTGACTTCTACAACGACGCTATCAAAGAGGGCAACGTCGACGCTGTCCGCTGCTTGACGCCCAACTGTGCCAAAGAGCGATCGGAGGCGCAGACTCAGGGCAAGGCAAAGAAGGTTCGTAAGGCGCTCATCAACCCAAGCGAGTTGCTACAGATTGGGCTCTCCGAGGACGACGTCAAGCGATATGTCTCACTCAAGTACAAGATGGAACTCGAGGCAGACAAGAACACGATCTACTGTCCCAGGAGCTGGTGCAACGGCGCGGCACGTTCTAAGACACACAAGAAGCCGTCGGGCTTCGAGTTCGCAGAGGTATCTGACAATGAATCAGACAACGAAGGAGACAAGAATGGAGACGATACAGACGATACCGTGACCGCCAAGCCTGACAAGTCCTTGGAGGATCTCATCGCCATTTGCGAAGACTGCTCTTTTGCATTCTGTAGCAGGTGCTTTCAGTCATGGCATGGCACCTTCTTCCGCTGTCGGCCAAAGAACCTCTCCGAAGAGCTCTCGGCCAACGACAAGCTGTCCATGGACTACATCACCAAGTATACAAGCCCGTGTCCTACATGCGGTGCACCTGCGCAGAAAACATTTGGCTGCAATCACATGCTGTGCTCGAGATGCAATACGCACTTTTGTTATTTGTGCTCTGCTTGGCTGGAGCCAAAGAACCCTTACCAGCATTTCAACCAAGAGCGGAGCGGCTGCTACATGCGTCTGTGGGAGTTGGAAGAAGGTGACGGGGAGAACCCAGCTCTTAACAACCCGATGCATTGGCGGCAACAGGCCGAGGAACCAGCCCAGGACTTCGTAGACGAAAGGGAAGACTTCATTGCTTTCGAAGAACCTCGAGGAACAACCCTCCAAGGCGACTGGAAGAGCGTGGCCAGCCCGTTGCCGTGGCTCGGGAGGCGCCCCTTGTGCTCCGTCTCGTCAACGACCAAAACGACGGCGCTCGCCCTGTCCCACCTCCTGCCCCCGACGCACCCCAGCCCGCAAATCGCGCCCAAAACGTGCCTCAGCCAGGAAACCGTCCGGGCGCTGTTCATGCTCCCGAGGGGCGTGGCGGGCGTGGCCAGGCAGGCAGGGCAGGCAGAGCTCGAGGCGGCCGGGGAGAGGGGCCGTGGTGGCATGGCCAACAATAATAACCACAATCGCCGGAACCAGGACATCAACCTGGACCAACAAGCAGAAGGACTCGACGCGGCACAGCAAGCGTGGGTGCGCCGTTTCGTGCAAATGGCCCTGATCGACGCCGAAGACCAGATTGAGGGTGACTCTGACGAGGAGGGTGAGAATTGGATAATCCCTGACCAGCTGCGTAAGGGAGCGATTCAAGGCTGAATCCGGAACATCTTTCAGGCCCTTCTTACACCCCTTTTCTCATTTCTCCTATAATTGTAGGACAACGACGTTGGATAGATTCTGTCAGAGCTGCTTGTCTACAAGCACACTGGCGTACAATATGTAGCGAGCACGCATAATGTTGGATACATCACATAGCTATCGTCCATTTCCCCCTAGCCTAGTTTTCTAAAAAGCTACCCTAAGAAAGCTGCCTCCTATCGGAAGTCTGCCGCCAGATTCGTTCACGCAAACCGCCTACCTAACAATCAGGGTCTCGACTAACGGCCGCCCCCTCCCTCTGACTTCTAAAACCAGCCACAGATCGGAGCACCACCCGCCTGCTTGTGCCTACGTCTGTGACCGACCAATTGTCCTTGGACTTGGGGCCCAACGATGGGACGTGGCAGAGGCACTGTACTCTGTACCTGCCGCGGAACAAAAAATAGACCAGCCTTGCAGACCCCAAATGCTACCTTCGCCTGCTGCTGCTCATCGATAATGAAGATCACGCCCCCTTGGGTCTAGCATTGTGACAAGAGTGGCAGTTGTGTTCTGCAAATCGCCAGGCCCTCCCGGAGCATTCGCCTCGCTCCCTACCATTGCCACTTGGTTGTAACCCTCTCCCTTTTCCTTGGCCCGCTTGAGACCTTGACCCAGAAGTGTCATGTTAGTTGCTAGATGACAAGACAGGAGAACTTGGGGGCCATGTTGGTCGCTCCTTTGCCCAGGCAGGAAGATGGGGCGGAGCTGTGCGCGAGGATTCTGGCCTCTGGGGATGGCGGGAGGATCGAGGACAGGCCTGGATTGCATTTCGCACTCACACTCGCTGCACTCGCACCTCTACTCACTCACCCTCACGTAAGAACGCCCGCTGCCGTCCCCTAATACTGGCCCAATGCGGCAGACCGGCAATCCGTAGATGCAAGCCACGTACTGTTTGGGAGAAGTTGCGAGTTCTAGTTCCATCGAATGAGATACGCCCCCGGCGTTGTTCAATTTGCATCCTCTCTATTTTCTCGCCCGGTTGGCCTCGAGGCCGGCTCGTCTGTCACCTTTGTCCGTCGCATGTATTTCCTCTGCCCAACATTGCTTGCGACAGCGGGCGCCAAGTGGGGAATATCGTCCGATTCTCAGCCATGAGCGAGAGGGCCTAGCTTGCAAGGTTAAATTAAGTGAACTGAATGGGACATAGCTCAAGGATGAGAGGCCCTGGATCCGAAGTGCCCACGACGGACGGGGAGGGCGCTGCGCCTGGCTGGTCCAGTTCCGTCCTGTTTGCAACCACGGTTTCGTGGGCGCGGCGGCTGCATTCTGGTCCACATCGCGCTACCAGAGGCACGGTGAAAGGAAGAGGAGGAGGGATATTTCACGCTTGAACATGCAAGATGTGTACGGACAGGAGCCGCTGGCTAGTGGCCTCGGCACATATGCGGATGCCTTATTAGACGCGCTGGTTTGAGAACGAGGGCAACAAGGGGGCTGTTTCGCGCAAGCATTGCCCTACCGCAATCTAACACCACTGCGCCTAGAACCAGCTCTGTGCTGCACATTTCGGGTGAGCATGTGGGCAAGAGGATTGGGTTCAGAGCCTGACTACCCCCGTATCAACCTTGTCGAGTGCTGCAAAGGACACTACTGGCGCAGCCGCACTTTGTTTCTACAGGCTGATGAAGAGATTGGCTGGAAGAAGAGGGCCCTTCTTTGCCATTCGGGCCTTCAAGGCTAAAAAGAAAACATTTGCAGTTGAGAAAGGGGTGCGCTTCTGGGGTGCAGGGCGTGTTTGCTGACTGATGAAGGATGTTTGACGCGGCACCTGTGTTGCACAATTCCACATCAGATGAATTCGTATTAGCCATTTCATCACCTCTAGACTCCGATGATGACCAGCATCACAGGCTTGTAAGTCCAATCAACCTGGGATGATGTATGAAGCAAGGCGCGAAGGCGTATGCATGAAGGCTCCGCCCCGGTGGGAAGTGACCTTGTATATGCTCCCTCCTTTCAGAAGTGAGATCTGGCGTTGGTGGTCAATGCCTTCGCTTAATGACCGATCAGTTCAAAGGATCTATAGGAGGCTTCGTCTATAATGTAATCCCTTGGAGCCGTTCGCTTTGCTGACTTGAAGGTCGCATAATACCCAGGGGCGCCTCGGAGATAAGATCTGTCACTGGTGCCAAATCAACAATGTTGGTCAGGTAAATATGCATTTGCGACTGTGGTTGTGAATGGGAAATCGCTAAGCATGTCCGGAGTCGTTAAGCATGACCAGCCGAGGTTGGCCAGATCCGCGACGATCGAAGCGATCACTGCTAACCGTGGCTTATGCCATCAGATCGAGGATACGAACAGGGCTTATTCAGCCTGCTGTTCAAAATAGTGATAGCATCACAGAGTCATTGTGATAAGTCAGTGCCCTAAATGCGAAATTTATGCTCGAGTTCAATACTGCAGCCAACATTTCCATTGCCATGCCGTGAAGCATTCGACCCACTGGCCACAGCACACCCCATGCTGCAAGAGTGTTGCCTGTACCAAGGCGCTCTAACTGTGAAGAGGGTTTTCGCTGTGCGCAAGTAGCTGAATCCGAGGCTCGATGATTTGGATATTGGCTGAGGAATCTCGCTTGCGTAACCATTCTCATCGCGAGATCGACAAATGCGCAAACTCCCCATGCTGTCTGAGAAGCACAAGGGTCAGTGGCCTGGGTCACTGCATTGCTCGACAGGGTTCAGGACACCACTGTATGCATGTCAATAAACGTTTGCCAAAGATGCCCGCATGCACCAATGACTGATTGACCGGACTGATACGGAGTACGTAGTGCTTCCCAGTCACCTATGTATGGCATGGAAGTGGGCAAATTTACGAACAACAGCTGCTGCATCAGGCTACGGCTGCATTTGCTTCCGAGGCATCACCCTCCAAGGGTCCCGTCATGTAGGTAGGGCAGATTGATTCGTAGAAGACCCTTACTCGACCAGGGCCGGCCCTAAGCATCTCGGCCGCCGGTTGCTCAGGAGTTGAGTGCAGAAAAATAGCTGTGATTTCAGAGCTCATCCGGCTATTGCCATCTGGAAGGGTCTGCCGACCAGACCACACAGCGGGTCTCGAGCAAGCCCTTTGAGGCATTCCACCAAAGTACCGTCTTGTCCACCACTCAGAGCAAGGTTAGTGAGCCAGGGGCCCTGTGGATACATACATTTTGCACAAGATAGAAGCTGCTAACCTTTGTAGTCAAGAAGTAGGAGCAGGGAGAGATTGCGAGCCTGTCGATGTTGGTGTGGCCAGATTTGCCGCCTCTCTTCTTTACCTCGGATGAGGTCACACAGGCTACGTTGCCCTAAAACACCAGAGCACATGTCTCAATGAGTCAATCCAGAGTTCTTCCAAGGAAAGCGTAGCCTTGTCAAAGACTTGGGTACCTTTTCTTACGGAGGGCTGGGTGGGCTGCACGGGAGGGACGTAACGCCTGCCTGACCGGAGACTGAGGACTACTGACAATGTTCCGTGGACAAGACGGAGTCAGGGAATCAGGATTCATGTACGGTGGTTGACACACCCCATACACTTCCCGCTCTATCGAAGAGGAAGGGTTCGAGTTGGGTTGCAGCCCGGCGATCCCCCACTCAGCCTCCATCAACAAGGCGAAAAGCTCGTCGATTCGCGGCAACAAGTCCGACGTCACGCAGCAACCTCCCAGTCTCGTTACATCGACAGAAGACCATGTGCTTGAACCGCCATCACTGGCACCAAAGGGCATGGCAGCGTGATGCACAATGGCCGTGGATCTGCCATGGCAGCAGGGCTAGATGCCCCATGATGCAATTTTGGGGTGGGGACTCCGTACCCGCAGAACAGACTTCATACAGTACAGAAGCAGCCGTTTTAAGCGACGACGGCCAACGGCTATGGCGTTGGAGCCTTGTTGGGATAGGCTTAGTGCGCATCGCGTTTCGTTTCTCGATTGCACGAGCCTTCGGTGGTGATATCCTCAAATTTTTGTAAATACGATCAAAACGAGGCGTTGAGCGCAAGTCGGCGAGAACAAGTAACAAGCCCGTGCTGTCATGCCGCTGGCGCAGACCGGCCAGCAGCTAAAGACTCAATATCACCATTGTCCCGGCATTAAGAATGCAGCAAAGCAGTAACACTCTGCGCAAGTGGCTAAGCTGGGACTAGGTTCAGGAGTGGATGAAAAAGGAGGGGAAATGGGGAGGGGTGTAATTTATGATTGAAGGTGCAGACCCCTGTCTCGTTCATGAATATCATAAACCGCCCCCAGCCTTGACAAGCGTGAAAGATGGTCTCAGAGTGAGCAGAACCAACCACTCACAAGGCCAGACGTTGATGGATAACGAACATGTGCGCGGGGAGCGGCAAGCAAGCCATGAAAGCCCCACAATATGAAGGAGGTATGGTGCCCGGGGGGACTGACTTACTTCTGGTCAGGGCGCGGACCAAGCGATTGCAGGAGTCTACCATAACCTTAGATGTTGTCTTCGTAAGGCAGCGTTTCATGGTATGGTAATGGTGTTGGTGGTGTAATCTCTTGTCCGTAGCGTTGGGGGTTTTGGATGCTTGAGAGAATGCAGGCTCCGGTTTCCGGAGAGGAAGCTTGACGCACCAACATGCGTTGCTCTTTTGGTGGAGAACGGGGAGAAAGAGGGAGGAGTCATGGAGGCGTTTATTGTTTTGCTTTTTCGAAGCTCCTGTCAAGATCGTGTCGAAACGTTACAGACAGATGCCGAGATTGCACAGAGGCTGCGCGGACCGCAATGCAGTGTGGGACAGGGAGTCGCTTCGAGTATTTTAGGCGACATAGGGAGCAATGTCGAGCATCAGCGAGCTCGCTCGGGATGTGACAATGTGGCCGATAAAGTTTCCTCGAATGCTTGTAGAGCGGATGGACGGATTTGCTGATCGCCCGTGTAGGGAGGTAAGGTGGTAGGGTACAGTACATGGACCGACAGTACAGGGGTCGTCGGGTCGGGTCAATGGCGCAGTCGTCAACGACATGTCGCGATGTCCCATTTTAGGGCCTCAAAGTCCGTGGCGATGAGAGAGGGAGACAAGGAGAAAGAGGGCGCTTTGCCAGGGGTTGCCTGCCTGTTTGCTTGGCCGCTCGCAGGCTGGGCGGCCAGGGATCCACCATCTATGTCGAAAATACACGTAGGGACGGCGCCGTAGAGGGCGGTTGCAAGATCCGGAAGGGATACCTGGGGGAAATGGCTGAAGCAGGGAGCCCTGATCAATTTTGGACAGAAAATCGGACGAGATCAAGGACTGGGGACGGCAAGGATTAGGGAACCGGGATCACGAAAGCAAGTGAAGTAAGTGAGTAAGTCAGTGGATGGAGATGCAGAAGAGATGGAGGTGCGGCAGCGACCGGTGAAGTCCAATCAGAGACAGTGCGCCTGCCACACCTCCACTCCTCTGCCAGGGTGGGTCCCAGCCAGCCAACCTTGCAGCCCACAGTCCACATAAACGCATCAGCACTGTGCAGGCCTGGCCTGGCCTCCACCCCGGTCAACACCAGGCTTGCCTTGCCTTGCCTTGCCTTGCCTGACTGGGCGTACCTGAACAGGACACGTCCACGACACGCCCACACACGCACGCACGCACGCAAGGTTCACCAAAGGAATACAGTAGCCCATCTCTCACGCCAGGGCAAGGCACGGCAAGACAAGGCACGGCAGGAAACGAATGAAATCACTGGGTGGGTTTGGCCCAGACCAGGGTTCGTCGCCGGTCCCCCTTCGCAAACCCTTTTGCTACCCACCATCACGATAAGACGCATCCCGGATGCGTCCTGCACCAGATGACCATTGAAGAGTCTCGGATCGTTGCGGCGCGCATGATCAACACGACTGGCACATTGGAGCGCCTAACCCGGAGAGGAACCATGAACAAGCTCTGGACATCAAACATGACACTATCGTACATGCGCCTCTTGTTCGATGTTGAGTTGAGGGAACAGGGTCGGGGATATTCTCCAAGGTCCAGGTACCACCCTGGGCCCTCTCCATCTCGAACATGGTTCAATATAGCAGCGTAACGCGTCTCTACAATCGATCCCGTCTTCATCGCATTTCCAGCGCTTGAGCTAACTTTATCACATGCCCCCGTTTTCCTTTCACCGATGACCATGCTCGTCTCGTCACGGCTCTGAGCTCCGCTTCATTCCCTGTCTCGAGCCAGAGACTTGACGGACATTCAATCATTAGCTTCCCCTTTGGGCTGTGCGTGCACTGGACACCTCCACACAGCTCATGCCTATCCTATCCTATCGTCAATCGTCCAGCGCGCAAGATGAAGGTCGATGCCGTTCGCATCCTCTCGCACTGGGCTCGTCAGTAACCGTGCGGCAAAAAAAAAAACACCTGGGTGGCAGACAACCACCACCCTGCCCCTTCTTCGCTTCGCTTCGCCTCGCTTTACCTCTTCCACTGGTCTATATGCCTTGCGCGCGCCGGCAGAATTACCCTCACGTTGGACACCACGAGCTATGCACAAGCCAGCGCCTGGACGCTCTAACGCTCATGAGATATCTCACCATTAGACAACGTGCTCCCTCTCCTGTGTCTTCTGACCCTCCTGCATCGTCGAGCTTCCTGCTCTTGTTTTCCCACAAGCTCTCGATGACTGAACCATCCGATGCAGCATCCCATCACAAGGCAGCTTTGACTCTCCAGTCGCCTCCTTGTCCGAGTTGTTACCTGCTTCCGATATGGGGTCTGTCCTTTGGACCCAAGTTCAGATTGACCTCGACTTCCCACAACCCCGCGCCTCACCCGTGCTTGGACTCGCCCACTCACACTATCACGTCTTCTTGACCATCTCATATTTTGCGGGCCAGCGGGTTTCCTGCTCGGGAGGATTGTCCTCTCAATCAACACGGCCCTGTCACTAGCTGGGGTCGACTCCTTGTCATTGGACGGCCTTTTGAGCATCTAGGACGGGACCACTGGAGCTCCACACTAACAACCCCTGTCCATGCCCCTGCTCCGTCCCTCCATTTTACGCCATACCGAGCGAAGTAGCCGCTACCTCTTTGGCCGTGGTTGCGCCCGCTACTGGCCACACCATCGAGAAGCGGACACCACCGTCACCGGTACTTGTGGGTGGCATGGATGTGCTGCTTTCGTGCGCCTGCTTCCCAGGCAAGTTGAGGGAGACGAGTGTGGGTGATGCGGCCTTTGCAGTCAGGAAACCTTTTAGACCCTCGGCAGACAGAGTGGCAAGGGTGCATTGAGAAACCCCAGCCACTACATCAAGGAGTTAAGCACTACTTTCGTCGGCGACTTGAGCACCTCGAGCTCTCCTCCGATTTCACAACATTGCTAGTACCTTTGAGTAAGCGTAACATGTTGCTTCTCGTCAACTATTCCCGCCCACGTCAAGCGCTTAATAGCCTCTTATCCCTTTCCCCTCCTGTCATTTCGTGTTTACAAGGCTGCCTGTAGGAACGGCTTCCGGTTAGTCTAGGTGCGGTCTTACACATTTTCACAACCATACATGATGATGGCCTGCAGAACACACACACACCCACCACACCCTCCACTCCGTTGCCTCCTCCTCCCCGACATCCCCTCCCTCACTCCCGCCCCCGGTCCTCCTTCCCAGAGCGGTTGCATGCACGAGACCCGGTCACTTAGTCCACACTGGCAAGCCTAGCACCTCTCTGGGAGCTCCGAAATAGATCCCAGACCTTGATCCGTGCTGTATAGAGCGAGAATGAGTGAGAGTCCTTGGTTCCTGTTCCTGGCCGGTATGCCTGTACTCCATCCATGTAGCACCCCGGGAACAGTGCCGGTGTTTTCCTCGAGGCACTCCCTCCACAAGTTACCATATTGGGCTCCATCATATTAGTATACATCTATCCGCAAACAAGACTTAGATATCTACAGCACGTACTCCATGCCCGGACCCTGATCTGCTCCCAGCGGACAACGTCGTTTAAACGTCCATCAAACATCTCAAGCAAGCATTTTGTTCTGCTGTCTTTGTCCTTGATGAGACTTTCCTGCCCTAGTGATTCCACCTGGACAACACCAGAGACCATCTGAGTCAGGCAACATCTACCTGATTGCAGCGGACTGCGAGGCCGCGGAGATATGAACCCATGACGACCACGGCGGCATATCCGACTACCATGACAGAGCTGCGCGGAGAGCCGGCTCATTCCAGCCTCTGGTCTAGCTATGGGAGCTCGACCCATCGGCTGAACACCTCCATGGACGCTGGCTTCCCCAGCTCTTCCGCGGCATCGTCTCATTCTGGACGACCGCGAAGCGACCACTCCAGTGTGGATCATCCATATCCATACAGTCGCTATTCCCAAGATGAACCGGATACGTACGCTCGACAACCGCATGCAACTCTGGCTTCGCAGCACAGCTACTCCAGCCTCAAGAGGCCCTTCTCCCAAACCGAGGGACCAGGCTACCAAGAAATCGTCCAGGACCTCCGGGAAGATGGATCTAGACTAACTATGAACCATGACCACAAGCTCTTGGCCTTCAGACGAAGCCAGGACAAACTTACGGTGCTCGACCAGCATGGACGAGTCCAATCATTGGAGCTCTCAGCACAGCTGCACGGCATGTTCTTCTTGTCGGAGATGCCATCTAACGCCAGTGACGGTACCGCCCTGCAGCCAGAGTTGACGTGCTATCGACGTAACCTGTTCCAAATCAGTGGTTCCCTAATCACACCCAGGGGACAGCTCTCAGTGGTCACTGAGTCTGGCGAAAGCGTACCCGTGAACAGCATGGAAGTCACAATCTCAGCCATCGAATCTGTTGACGGCAACCCGGTCCGTCTAATCGTAATTCCCTGGAAGACGCCCCCACCCAACTCTCCTGAGATCAATCAAAGCCCGGACCAAGAACCACCATCGCTTCCTTTGATTCCTCTCCAGGATGATGGCGCCGAGCCGGAGGGTGAGTATGCAGTGTACCCCATCGGGTGGCGTCGACTGCAGTTCAGAATGTATGTAACACCAGGACTAGCCGGTCCTTTGACAGAAACTGATTTGTGTACAGAGCCACGGCGAACAACGGCCGGCGGAAAGAGCTCCAGCAGCACTTCGTGCTGCACCTGAAGGTTTTCGGGTCCTTGGCCAATGGATCAAAGGTTGTAGTGACAGAATCCACCACAGCACCTATCGTCGTCCGTGGCAGAAGTCCTCGTAACTTCCAGGCTCGCAAAGAGATCCCCTTCTAGGATCGAGCGCTGGGTCTAGAGGCCAAGCGCTTGTCGAAACCGGGTTGGGTGTTGTCGCGGGAGCATTAACCCCAAAGCAACAAGAGCCCAAGGCACGGCCTATTGATATACAAGTTCCTCGAACTGCGTTCACCTTCAGCCCTCCAAAGCCGGCGGGAAGTCAGCTAAGCTCCGTTAGATCTAAGTAAGTGACCTTCTGAACCTTCCTGATGGACATTCGCAAGCGGTGGACACCTTTGATATGGTTCTGTGTAAACTAACCACTCGTCTCTAGTTCGTATTCAAGCTGGAGTGCGTCTAGCACGACCCCGATGCCTCAGATCCATTCTTCAGGTCCTGGATCATACCCAGCAACAACCATCAGTGCCGACCCTTACCCAAAGGTTGCCCTTGCAGGAACATCCAGCTTCAGCGGAGACCAACAAGATCTGCCGCTCCCAACGTCTATGGCCCCTCCTGTGCAGCTCTCTATGGTGTCAACCGACCAGCCACAGTCGTCTTTGAGGTCTCAGTATACTTATGTTCATGCCTCCGCAGCACCATCCCAGCTGCCAGTGAGTGCGCCGTCACTGAGTGCTTCTGACAACGCCATGAGCGTGCCAAGATATGTCGACAGCGCTCGCCCGTCTAAAAGCCCGCGACATACAGAACAGCAATCAGTACATGGTCCTGCGCCAATCAGCAACAGCGACTCCTCGGAATACCGATTCGGATCCTATGGAGGCGTGAGTAACTCGTCGAGTGATGTTGCACAACCCAGCTACAACTCGGAGTCCTCAAGCTCGAACCCTCCGAGGGATTACTACCCTCCACCCAACACATGGACAACCTCAGCCCCTGAACACAGCTCAAGTGTGGCCTACGCAAGTGGTGAGAGTCGCCCTTTGCGCCCATCAAGACGGAACCAACGCACCCTACGCCTCCTGCCGTGTATGAAGGCGGACATCGGGGATCCTTTGATGCCATGAACAATTATTCCTGGAGCGGAAACTGATTTGAACATTGTTGTCGTCTGCATCTATCCAGCCAAAATAGTGCTTTAAGAAGTTGACGATAGCGGCCTAGCCGGAAAGGGTGCAAGGAGGCATCCTCTACTCCTGGTGCATTGTGGTTACATAGCTGCAATGTTAGGAGTGTTTGTATACTACCCAATATGAATTGGATTTGGGGACGGTGTTTGGTGAATGACGGAATGTTTGGGATATGGAACTTGGGCATTTGACATAATTGCAGCTATGGCGGTTATTCAAGCCACCTCACACTGAGGGCTGCAACTGGAGTCGGTACGGTAGCACCACCTTGGCGTCTCAACAAGGTCGCCGGGCTGCTGCTTTGTTTTTTAGTACCCTCATCCGTTGTTTGCTGGTAGTGTACACGATTTGCATTATGGGATAGCGAAATGATGGGATGGGAACGGGATACCTCGGGATATGTTGGAAAGGCTCATTGCTATTGGTATGATAGGGCGGTTCAGGATGATGGCTCAGCTAGGCGAGGATGGCATCTTGGGGCAACGCGGTGGGATATTGGGCTGGAAAGATATAAGTGTTTTGATGTAGGAATGAATAACGGTCCACTGTTATAATGTTGGTGATTATCGAATCCAGGGATGCTGTGCGCTATGCAAGTTCCTAAATGAAGAGGTTCTATCATGTTGATCCGTGTAGAAGACGAGGGTATCGTTACCATACGGGACACCCGGCCAGGTGGGAACAAGCTCGGAGGGAAACTTAATCCAGGGAAAGAAACTGCGTCAGTCATAGGAGAGAAACATAAGCCCAAGCTTTTAGTTGTTGTTTAGATTCCCTCAATGTGGTCTGTCTCGTGATGGGTTGTCCTAGAGCAACGATACCGGGACATCACCAGGGAGGTGCGAGAACCGAGACAGGGAAACTGTAGGAAAGCAGCAGCGCCATGCTTTGGATTATATAGGCCGGACATGTCTGCAACCCTGGGCGCGGGGTTGCGACGTGGCGACGATCCCGTTCATCCCAGCTGGTTCTTGCGCCGAGGTCTTTACTGGATCCGTCGATGGTGGTTCCCAGAAGAGCTAAACGGGTGATAAGATAAGCAAGCCACACCCCAAATTCTCCGTTTCGACTACAACGGTGATTCCGCTGTAAAGCAGCGCGTGACCATACTACTGACCTGGCGCTCAATTCTCAATTCTCTTGGCCGGATTGCATAGCATCAGCTGGCGATGGCGTCCATGTTTGAATACCCCGAGGCGAAAAGGCCCGTCCCTTCCCGAGCCAACAACCGTGGTGCATGGCGCTGACTTTTTCTCAGGGTGCGCCGAGCAGAGCTGTTTGGTTCAGAAACGGCCAGCCATGATGGCGATGCGGACGATACCTACGATGACGAGCTGCGCGCCACATTGGAGGCGCAAATAGCCAAGAGTCTTGGGTTTGTTGAACCGACCGTCAGCCTCCAGCAAAAAGCCCCGACCGAACGTCATCAAGAAGTAGCCAACCACCAAGGATCCGATTCCAACTCGACAAGGGAGGCAAGCTCTTCGCCAGGGCCGGCAGCGGACGATGCGGACGGTGCGGACGGTGCGGACGATGCCGGTGAGCAGGGTTACATGTTCCGACTGTTCAGCACCTCCACGGCAGTACCCAAGGTGGTACTTGAGGACGAAGACGAAGAGTTAAAGGGCGACGGCGGGCTTGTGCAGCCGCGGCCGATATCCTACTATTGGGTCAAGGATGTGCCCGAGAAACTAAGACAACAGTACGAGTTTGCTGCGGTGAGCGGAGATGAGGTTCTGGCACGATCAACTAAGCGCTACTACGGCCATGAGCTACCATGGAAAGTCACGACCATCACAGTTACGAAGAAAGTAAAAGGAACAGACGATCAGAAAGCGGCAGACGCGGAGGACGCTTCGGGAAGCAAAAGGAAAAGGCCTGGCAAGAAACGACGGATAACTGTCCGCACGAAGGAGCGGGCCAAGAAGGCGAAGGAAGAGGCGGCGGCCAAGCAGAACCTCGAGAAGGAGGAGCACGTGAAGGAGAAGAAAAAGAGGCTAAACAGGCTGAAGAAGATGAGGAAGCGGGCCAAGGCAAGGGAGAAGAAAACCGCGGGCGGAGGGGATGATGGGCAATCGAACGGTGAGGATTCGGGGTCTGAGTAAGGTCTGTGATAGCCCTTGGACACGGCGTAAACGTGAGCGAAATGGATTGTATCTTGGGTTTTGGAACTGGCTGCCTACCCAGCAGACAAATAAACAACGAACCCCTCGTAAAGAGGGTCTTGAATTCAGCCCTCTCATTGTCCATTAATTGTATCTGGGGTTGACCAAGTACATCTTGATAGAAGACGAGGCTGACAGCTGAACCCCGCCAACCAGGGCGCCCAGGGCCAACCAATAAGCGACCCGTTCACACCAAGCCAACAGAAGGCTGCACAGCGCTGTGGCGGCACCCTGACCCACTACAGGTCGCTTCTTTGTCTGTAGCTTATCCTCAATTGTGAGCTAGACCCCATCAGAAACACTCAACGCCAGATGGCATCGGCTGCAGAGACGTTCGGATAGAGGAGCGACGCCTACGGATTTTATGGAATGATCTGTGCCCAATTACGACTTGGGTGGGCTGGTATGCCTCAGAAACCTCGGACGACGTGATCACTCACTACCCGCACCATGAACAGCCTATGGACCTCGAGGAATTCGCGACCCGCGTCCGACTCTACCAAGCCCGTTGAAGATGTCGCGGATACAGGCGAGGTGATGGAGACGGCTTCAGCGCCCGAGCAAGCTGAGAGGCCACCGGCGCCCGCTCTCCCAGCACGGCCCGCCCTCCAACGAAATACTGCACCAGCTGCACCAGCCGCGCCCCCGGTGCCTGGGCTACCTCCATCTGCTCCACGACCCGTCGCACCCACCGACTCGCTCTCGCTCCAGCAGCTGAGGAAGATTGTTGACGAGGTGAACCGCGCCGGTCCGGGCGCCTACGACTTTACATATTCAGACACTGGACCCCACGCCGAAGAGATCGACGAGTGGTTCGTGTACCAATTCTGGCAATGGGTTCGCCTCAACGCTGCCGAGAAGGCATTCGAGTGGCACTGGACGCAGGAGTTCGACGCCGATTTTGGCTGGGACGATGCCGATAACGATATGCGAACGCGCTTTGTCCGCGCTGCGATCGCAGGCGTTCAGTCCAACGATGCAGCCCTGCGCTCCGCAGCAATTGGGAAAATTACCTACCTGGTCCTGGGCAGATGGGCTGATACCGCCCTGTCCAATGCAACGACTGGAGATTCCAGATCTGTTGCTAGTATCTCACAACTTCGAGCCATCCGAGCCGGCGTGGACTGCTTGACTTCGTTGGAAGGACTCCCGTGATTTGGGATGCGCTGAGAAGCTCTTTTGAGTTGCATTGGTAAGGATCTATCAAACAACGATATGAACATTGTCGCTAAATGTTCGTTTTCAGGTCTGGTGATATTCAGCAAGGCAACCCTCAAGAAACCCAGGATGAGCTCCTTAACCTCATGACTATCATGTATATTGCAATTCAAGAAACACTAAACGACCCTGATGAGATGTCCTCCACATACACCAAGCTTTGTATGTATGCGAGTAGTACTCTTCTTGAATATCGGCTAATAATTGGATAGTGGAACTGAACCCGTCGCTTGTCGACTTTATGCTCGTGGCTACCTCGAAGCTTCGCTGGGATGAGCAAGGCGCCATGCCTCATGCTCAGGTGAGCCTCGTCCCTTGCTGATCTCACATGCGAAACCACTAACAGGAATAGATTTTCTTGCTCTTCTGGAAATCCATATTATTGGTATTCGGCGGGACCGAGGAACTCGAGGCCCTGAAGAAGGCCACAAGTGAAACCGGCTCCAACGGAAAGGACAAAGCAACCATCACTGCATCGCCATTGGATTATCACTTTTTCAGGCAAGAAATCACCTCTAAATATCCCTCCTACATACCACCACAACCATCAATACCCTCGAAGCAGAAAACACATCCTTGCTTCCGCCTCTACCGAATCAGACATCCCGCAACAATGCTTCTAATGGCATCCTTCCTGGGCCACCCAACCCCAGAATGGTGGTGCTTCTATCCTTCACCAGCCAGTTCATATTGCAACTCCTGCACCATCACCCCTCCGTCTCCAGGCATCGGGGTAAAGGCGGTAAGAAGCAGAATTACCAGACAAACCAAAACTTCCCGTTCATGTACCCACCCCTTGATGCCACGAGTAACAGCGCGGGCGGCAAGGGAATGGCTAATCTTCACGGCGAACTTGTCAATCGTAGATGGGAGGGAAGCGACATCCCCGCTTCCATTCTCGAAGCTGGAGAGCTCTTCTCCTCTCGAGTTCGAATGACCCGTGCTACGCGACAGCTGTGGGAGGAGCGTGAACAGTTCCTCAGGTTTGACCGGGGCTGGGATCATAGCGACGATGAAGACGAGATCGAAGACCTCAACCTGGATGAACTGACCCTTGAAGAGAAGGAGGTTCTCAAGGAATTCAAGTCGGAAACGAAGGAGAGAAGGCCCCACCTCCAACATCTCCAGAAATTGATTTTGGTCCTCGGCCTGGCGATTTGAGCGAGCGAGACAAGCAAAGATTGATTGCAATCGAGAATTTCTACGTACGTACATTAGGACTGTTATTTCCGAGCGTGTTGCTGATTGATGTAGCGAGAGGCTCTACCTCACTTACAATCTCTTGTGATTGTGTTGTTACGACCGATCCTGGTTAATGTAACGGCTATTGTGGCCCAGCAGCCACCTCAAGGACCCCTGGCATGCCTGGAAGAGGCACCAACCAGGGATGAACGGTGGTGGCCCCGGTGTCCCAAGGCCAGGCGAAGTAGCTGGCCAGAGCCCGATGCCAGAGCTACCAGAACCATCCCCGGAGGAGCTAGATGCCGCAAGAACAAGAGAGATTACTGCCAAAGCCATGACTGGTATTCTACTAATGTTACTCAAGTGGCTGCGGCTGTCTCGTAAGTGTTGATCGTCTATTCAGAGTACACCGAGAGGCTAATATTCTTTGGCTAGACGTTCTCAAGTTTGAGTACATGACACAGTTACTCTTGGACTCAAATTATGTTCCGCTTGTGTTGAAGCTATTTGCTCATCAAGACATCCAGCAAGTCGTTGATAGCAAGATGGATAGGACCGAGAATAGGTAATATACCAAACAGGCCAATGCTTGCTTACCTCGGACTAACTGATGATACTAGCTTCTTCCAATTCTGCAACATTCGCTCAAAATCGAAAGACAAGGCCTCCTCAGGCCCAGACGACGACGACGATGATGATGATGATGATGACGAAGAGGAAGCTGCCCCAGTTGATGAGGTAGTGTCGGAAGGGAAAGCGATGACGATGCAGCACCTCCGCCAATTAAGAGAAGACGATCACCGCCCATTCCGCCAAATGCTTCCGAACAGGAGAGCGAGCAAGTTTCTGAGGATGGCCAGATGCCTGTAAGGCCAGAAGTTGACGAACTGGGATGTCCGGTGAATCCATTGCCAACAGTGCCCATTACCGACTTTTCCAGGCGCAACTTCTTCTCCCTCATCAACTATCTGAGAGTGATGCAAAAGATTTGCAAGAATAAAGCATACCGAAACCTCCTGCTCGTCCAGTATAAATCATCTACGATCTTACGCAAGTCGCTCAGGATTCCACAGCAAGAACTGCGACTTTACACCCTGAAGCTTTTCAAGAACCAGGTGCCGTATTGCGGCCGCAAATGGCGTCAGAGTAACATGCGGGTCATCACAGCTGTTTACCTCCATTGCCGGCCAGAGCTACGCGACGAGTGGCTGGCGGGTAGTGACGTTGATGCGGAGGTGGATTCGGCACTACCTCTGGAGCAGGCGCTCCGCAGCTTGACGCACTGGCTCAACTTAAGGCGGTACCCCGAAAAGATTGCAATGGATCTAGGGACGGTGATGCGCGAGGAACAAAACTTTTTCACCAAGGAGCTGGAAAAGTTGGATATGAGCTGGGCTGATGTTGGTGCTGAAGACAGCATGAGCGAGATGGAGCAGGTTGAAGGGTGGGGTTAGATATATTGTTTTACAGCAAATAAAAGACGGGCAACGAACAGCTTTAGCGTGGCCAATGAGTCAAAGACAGTGACTTCGAAGAATCATCCATGGAGCAAGTGAGCATAGGTTAGGGTTCATGGCTCTAAAGTCAGCCAGGTTCTGTCATACGGGTTCCACAGAGGCTTCCACGTTCTTGATAACAGATGTAAGTAACAGTGATGTTATTAAACATTAAGACAACCGACTAGCGATTATAATACTATTTTACAGCCGACGTCTTGGTCGGTAATACAGCAATTTCTTGTGATGTCTTCAGTCTTTTGGGTATTTCTTCTTCCGCTGGTTTTGCATTTCCCTTTATAAGTTTAATTTATCGCTGGTCATAGACACCATCGCCGTAGCGGTAGTTCCCGACACTTTGCGGTGCCAGCGGGGACTGTGCCAGCAGTGTGGTGGCTGTAACCGTTGGTGGTGCCGGTGGTGCCGGTGGTGTTGGTGGTGTTGTTGAAGTTACCATATGTGTTGGTAGTGCCGGTCTGGGCAGGAGAGCGTCAGGCTTGTAGTTGCCGCTGTATCTGTTGTCAGGGTTCACAGCAGTGGCCTCGGTGGCGTAGCTTTGCCGTCCGTCAACCTGGTTGGGATGAGCGTGCTCAGGAGCTGGTCATCGTAGGTGGACTTCTCAGTGCGGTTACGTCGGAAGCGGCTGAAGAAGCCGCCACGGGTGGGACGGTCACCGGCGCCAGATGTGTAGTTGTTATGAGGGCTGGGGCCGAAGCGCTTCTCCTTGCGGTGGTGACGGGCAAGGGCAACTTCCATCAAGATAGACAAAGGAAGAAAACACTGACCGCAGAGTTAGCACGTATACGATTTGTTAAGATGCCGAGGGCATAAGACTTACATGGCAATAATGGCAACGGAGAAACAGGCAGTCTGGAGTCGACAGGCTGTGCGGTAGCTAGGCAGAGCAGTGAAGCCGCCGCTGTTTCCTTGGGCGGTGTCTTGAGCACGGCCTCTGCCAAAGGGCGTATCAACGTAGCCGTCGCAGCTCCCTGCGCCATTACGGTTGGCCACGGCGACATAGATGAAAGCACCGATGAATGCGACGTCCAATACAATGGCCAGGAAGGACGTGAAGGTGAGACCAGCAATGCAGCATAGGAGCAGCAGGGCGATAAGCGTGTACAGGGCAGCGGCGCCGGCGATACCCGTAACGGCACGGACCGAGTCGCTGGAGCCGATGTCGTGGTTATGCAGGGCGGCCAGGAAGTACGCGTAGACACCGAGGATAAGGGCAGCACAGAGAAACTGAATGCCACGGATGATCCATTGGAGGAACTTGAGGGCGAAGCCCGCTTTGGCGCCCATGATGAAGGGTGGGTGCAGTGGGAGGAGAGTGGAAGGGAGAGGTGGTCACGATTGGGTGTGGGTGTGCGGTAGGACCCTTTGCAATTGAATCAATTTGCAGGTCTTTCTTAGATGGTCTGAGAAAAGAAAAATAAGATAAGAATGGCCCTTGTCCAGACAATGCGACCCAAGAGACCTTATATCACACTCTGGGTCAGGGACCGCAGAGCTGGCGCAGCTGTTGATCGATTACGTACGACTGGTATGTGAGGCATCGAGCTAGCACGGGGAAAGCAAAGAATGAGGGTACATTGACGCGCCTGCCAAGGCGAGTGTGGCAAGGAGCAGCTTGTTAGTACCGTCGAGGAAGCTTTTGCGCCTTTCCAAGTGACGGGATTGGGTGTAA
Source organism: Albifimbria verrucaria (assembly GCA_020081605.1). NCBI lineage: Eukaryota > Fungi > Ascomycota > Sordariomycetes > Hypocreales > Stachybotryaceae > Albifimbria > Albifimbria verrucaria. The sequence continues at coordinate 2,077,318 of JAHREC010000062.1, forward strand.
GAGGAGGGTTGATGACGAAGTGAGGTGTGGCTGGTGGAGATGCGATGTCGTCAAGCCTGGTGGGGCGCCATGAATGATTGGATAGACGGGGTCGAACCAAAGTCTTGACAGGTCCTGACTGGGTGGGCGGCCCCGCACAGCCACAGCACCGTGGCTGGTTGTGCTGGGACTGTGCCGGACCTCCGAGGTGGCAGCCCAAGCGGAAAAGTCAAAAAGGTAATTTGCTGTAGACTGGGTACTGTATTGTTCCCTGCAACGAGAGATGATTCTTAGTAGATGTCGATCATGAAACCCCAGACACGGAAACCTTTTGGTCGGTCCAATGATGTCAAGAGCTTTGCTCAAATGCTGGTAATCGAAGCATCATCCTGTTTTTTAGAAGTCATCACATGGCCGTAACAGGCATGGGACCTCTTGATGCTTTTTTACTATGTGGACTTCCCTTGACTAGTAGCAGAGAGTTTGGGTGAAAACATGGCCTCGATGATGGAAATCTGGGGATGATTGGGTTTGCTGGGAGCAGAGGAAATGCTACATTCTGCTGTGTGGTGTTGGTGATGATGATGATGATGATGATGAATTCATGTCCCTGCCCCCGACAATATGCCATTGCAAATGTTAAACGTCCAAGATAAACACCAGAAGCATGCCCATCCAACAATTTGTCATTTAGCATTTCTTGGAGAACTTCTGGGCTTAGTTTCACTTGAGTTCCAAGAAACTTGGTTAGCACCCACGGGTAGCGTCTCCGGATCGCGCCGCGCACCAGATCTGCGTCATCCCCAGCTCGTCCATCGTGTTGGTGAAGACGATCGATTCACGGTGTTGCCGTGCAAGACCCTTAATCGAAAGACATCCTTCCAGCCGAATACAAGCAGTGCAGGGTCCAAACTTGTTGATGGTGGACCCTTGCTTGCCTTGGCAGGGTTCTTTGCCAATGTAAGTTGCGTCGATCGGCGTTCTGAGTAATGGGAACCGGCAAAATGGTAGAGGCGTCTGGTGATGTAAACGAAGTGCAGACAATGCTCCGGGACGGAATACGCCCGAATACCCACCTTAACTCAATTCCACCGCCATTACCTTGAATGAGTTCCGGAGCCGACGGTTCATGATCCGGCCCTGCATGTGACCTTTCTTGTGTAGCTGGAGAGAGGAGATGCTTGCTTCGGTGCTGAAGCGTGCAATTAAGCAATGCGCCCGATATTGGATATGGGGTTGCATTATGCTGTAGAGTCTGTTGTGCCTAAACGTTGGACGCGATGCTACTGCAGATGCAATGTTATCCAAGGTTGGAAATTCGAAGCTGTTTCCTCAACTCTAGAAGGAGAAGCCATAGGAGAGGATGAGGGATACAGTGCTCAAATAATTTGCACTGTACATATCTATCGCTGGTTTACTCTCAAATGTTAATGCTCGCTGTGACTATCTGCTTATCTGTGTTTCTCTTACAGTGTGCCATGCTCCATGCATACCAACATCCAACAGCAACACCTGGCAAAGTAAATTACTGCCCAGGCTTCACAACACACTCCCACATAAACTAACGAACCAGCTGAACTTCAGATGGAGCCCTATACCTGTCAAGAGGGATCTGGACCCTCAACGGTCCTCGCCTTCTAGTGGGCCGGGCCGCTGCAAGCCTTCCAGTGCAGCAACTTCAGCCAGGGACCTGGCCATCTTTACATGCGCAACCCCAATATTTCCGTTGACGATGGTCAGGCACACGCAACAGGGGAATGCCATTCCACAGCATGAGCCTATGTGGTTCAAGTATTTATAATGCCAAGGGGCTCATTGCAACTTCGTTGCCGCACGCGGAACACAGCTGCTGCCGCGTCACATTTCACAACGCTGCATTTCATGACGGGGAAGCTTGCAGGCCCTTGTTCACCACCGCAGCCACTATCTGGACCTGCAGATCTGCGCAGGGATGCTCTAGGCGCCAGTTCTGATTCCACCGTAGCCTGTGTGTCTTTTCTTCCCTCCTCCGAATAAAGAACCATGCAATTCGATAGAAGGAGGAGGATGCCTTCTATTGCAGCAGTTCATGCAGTTCAACGGTTGCAACAGTTCCTCCCCTCATCTGCCTAAAGTCGGGCTATTGATTCTCGGCGCAGACTGGAGATCTCGTTGGCAACGGGAAAGACGGGAGGGGCTTTCAGATTGTCAGCAGGCTGCAAAAGATCACGCCTCCAGTGCTTGTACAGGTCACAAGGGAGGATTTGATTTCGCATCTTGTCTTTCGTCCGCCAGCTAACTACTGGATACTTGCAATTCTACGTCACACGCATGCAACTTTTTGCTTCTTACGGGTGTTGCTGTAACATCCATTCCGGCGATCCAGCGATATTCCGAAGAAAGTTTCTCACAAAACACCTCTTCCGACTGAGATATCGCTGAGGTTGCACCCAATGACAGCGGCAGGGGGCTTCGGAACAATCAGCCAATCCCCAGACCGGACCCCGAGGTTCACATGCAGGCTAATGCACCAGACTAATATTCTAGACCAGGAATACGAGGGCTCTATGGCCCGTCGTTGACCTCCCATTGCATTTGGAGTACCACCCTGCGCCTAGCTGAAGATATCGATCTTGGCCGGCAGCATGTTGGTCAGCGAGCCTTGCCCGGCGCGATTTACGCCGGTGGTCTGATCGTGGATGGTATCTCTGGCTTTTCTCGTCGTTATGGCCGATCAGTCGTGAACCGACTTTATCAAGGGCGTCGTCCCCATCACACTCGTTTCTGATCCCACACGCTCGAGCCGTTTGCTCTGCTGGTAGCCTGCCTAGCCAAGCCTCTTACCACTTGCGCTGTCAGACCTGTGCCACAGCTCCTCGGCCGTCATGAAGCTATCCGGTGCTATCGGGCTCCTGGGTGTAGCCGGGCATGCCCTGGCTGCCCCAACCTGGCCCTCCGACATCGATGAGCTCGAGGAAATCATGTTCCAGCTCACCTCCTTCCGAGCTCGCAAGTTTGCCGGCACCGTCAGCCCTTGCACGAACGAAGCCTCAGGCCCCGGCCGTCAGAACGCCGCGGAATGGCTGCGAACGGCTTTCCATGATATGTCCACTGCCAACACATTTTTCGACATCGGTGGCTTGGATGCCTCCCTCCAATACGAGTTGAACAGTGGTGAAAACACTGGACCGGGCCATCAGACGACACTCCAGTTTATGTCGACGTTCCTGAGCAAGAAGTCGAGCTTGGCCGACCTTATTGCGTTGGGCGTTTACACATCAGTTCGATCGTGCGGCGGCCCTGCTGTACCATTCCGTGCAGGTCGCATAGATGCAACCGAAAAGGGGCCGACTGGTGTTCCTCAGCCTCAGAACTCTGTTCTTACCTTTCAACAGCAATTTGAGCGTATGGGCTTTACAAATGAGGAGATGATCCAGGCCACGGCGTGCGGACACACTATCGGCGGTGTGCACGCGCAAGAGTTCCCTGATATTGTCCCAGTAGGAAGCCGTGAGAATGGTCTTGCAAGTCTCGATGGAAGCGTTGCTGTCTTCGACAATAAGGTGGTCACCGAGTATCTTGACGATAGCACTACTAACCCTTTGGTGGTTGGACCTGCTGTCAACGTCAACAAGCACTCTGACTTCAAGGTCTACAACTCGGACGGCAATGCTACCATGGAGGCTTTGAGCGATGCTGACACGTTCACAAATGCTTGCAAGAAGGTCCTGCAGAAGATGATCGACGTCGTTCCTGCAGGTGTGACCCTGACGGAGCCTATTGAACCTTACATGGTCAAGCCTGTGAACTTGCAGCTCTCGCTTACAAACGGTGGGAATAGCCTACGCTTCACAGGATACATTCGAGTCAAGACTACTAGCCTCCTGCAGATAGCATTGCTACTGTGGTCCTTACATACAAAGATCGAAACAGGGGCTCAAATTGCGGCTCGGGAACTTGTGCCATCACCACCACGGTTCAGGGTGTTGGCCAAGGTTTTGACGATACATTTGCCTTCTTCCCCATTGCGGCGGATATTCTAGCAGCATCGGGAATATCCTCTTTCACCGTTACAATCAACCAAGTGGATGGAACTCAGGAAACCTTCGATAACAACGGTGAAGGCTACCCTCTCCAGGACGGCGTGCTACTTCAAGTGCCTCAGAGCTGTCTCCTGGGATCTTCTGGTGCGTTGACAATTGTGGCGGCAGTTCGAAATGATCGTGTAAGTGAGGGTGTTGAGGCTCTTGTTTCGTACAAGGTACCACAGACGAGGAGCCCTGTACCCTTGCTCCAGGAAGCCAGCGTCACTCTACAAAAGGGCAGATGTGTTGGCGGATATACTCTTTTCAGCGCCACACACACTGTCGAGGGAGGGCTAGCCTATGAATCCCGCGTCGACGTGAAGAGCGGAGACCTGACGGATGCCTTCAGAAGCGTCAATGATATTGGTGGCACCTGTCGTCCGTTTGCCAACCCTGCTGTCTGCGGCGTTGCAGTGTCGGAATCTGTATCTTCTGAAACGGCGTCCGAAACGGCATCTACAACGGTGTCTTCTGCACCAGCATCAACGACTGTAGCTAGCACAACGAGCGCCCCACCGGTTGCTAGCCCTTTCCATCGTGAAGCTGTTGGAGGGTACCGACTAGTTTCTTGCTGGAGAGAAGGCGTCGGCGGCCGTGCGCTGAGTGGTGACTCGTACGCCGATGATGAAATGACCTTGGAGAAGTGTGAGGCGTACTGCAGTAGATTTGCTTACTGGGGAACCGAGTACGGTCGCGAATGTAAGTTTCAACTTATGTGTTTGACTTCCAAGGGGTCCAAGCTGACTTGTGACAGGCTACTGCGGCAACTCTCTGTCGTCGAGCAGCCGTGATGCTCCGCTCGAGGACTGCAATATGCAATGTGGAGGTGACGCAAGTCAATACTGCGGTGCTGGTAATCGTTTGGAGCTGTACTCCACCACAGCCTCGATCCCTCCCGTGTCTAGTACATCTTCAGTCCCCGTACCAACGCCCGTGCACAAGGAAGTCGTTGGAAAGTACAATCTCGTGGGCTGCTGGAAGGAAGGCACCAGTGGCCGAGCTCTGGTTGGGCCCTCCACAGCCTCGGCAGACATGACCAACGAACAGTGCGCCACATTCTGCAGCAGATTCAAGTATTTTGGTACGGAATACGCAAGTGAGTGCTACTGCGGCGACTACCTGGCTTCTAGTAGTGAAGTGGCACCGCTCGAGGACTGCAACATGCCGTGCGCTGGTGATGCCTCTGAATATTGCGGCGCCGGCAATCGCCTTGAACTATACATGGACCCCGACGCCACAGGCGGCGCTCCCGAGCAGCCCGCAGCGGCCGGAGACTTTGTATGGCTAGGCTGCCAAACCGAGGCGACGGCTTCTAGAGCCTTGTCGGGGGCGGCTACGGCGGACGATGCCATGACGAATGATTTGTGTGCCGAGTTCTGCGCAGGCTACGAGTACTTTGGGACCGAGTACAGCAGGGAGTGCTACTGTGGTAATACACTGAACGAGGGATCCTTGGAAGCACCAGCGACGGAATGCAGGATGCTTTGCAGCGGCAGTGATGTGCAGTACTGTGGAGGACCAAGCCGGTTGTCAACATATGTGAAGAAGCAGGAGCCAGCCGACAACTAGGATGGCGGCTTGACATCTTGAATGTCTCCAGATATAAATCTTGGATTGATGGATATAATTTAATGAATGAGCATGTTAATGAATTTTGCGCAATAGCATATGTGCCTTGTTGTTTATCGCATGACCTTGCAGCGACTTGCGCTCTACTTAAGCGCAACTCATAGTCTAGGATGAGTAGCGGGTACGCATTCCTAGCAAACATTTCCGTTAAAGACGATGTCAAGTAAATAAATAATAATAGACTAATCTATCTATTCAATCTGCAAAACGATAAATTTCTAGACGTCGTGGTTCGTGTCTGTAAGGTGTTGTTGGGTGTGTTGATTGATCGAGGTCCCGTGACAGTGCGAGGCAAAAGCCAAGCAAGCAAGTAAACACCAAACCTCAAACATCCGTGATTCTTGTTTCCTCACCATCTTTAGCTTGCTCCCCGCAACAATGGCAGACTCCAGCGGCGAAGACGACCGCGAGGTAAGTTGTCTTTGTTTAATTTTTCAAATTTGGAATTTAACCCAAACCAAAAAGACCACTGGAATTCCAGACTCTGGAGCTAACGGCTTTTTTTTCCTTGACAGCGACTCAAGTCAGCGCTCTGGTTCGCCGTGGGCCAGATGGTCGACGAGGAGTGCCTGAAGCGCAACCGTAACGCCACGCCACAGTTCATCGGCGCTCTTACGGAGATGGTCTGGACGCAAATAGGTAAGGACGGATCCTCCCTGAGCTCGCATTCCCTTCCGGATGGGGAGACGGCCACGCCGGCTAGACGCCCGTTGAGTCAAGCAAAGGGACTCCCAGGGACCTGTTTTTCTGCTCAAACTCACTTTTTATACTTTCTGCTGGCTGTGGACGCGTCGATTTGCGCGCTGTTGGGAGATTTCCGAAGCTAACGAGCTGGCGGTACAGAAAACGTCGCGATTGACCTGGAGAGCTTCTCCAACCACGCAGGCAGGACGACGGTCACGACTGATGACGTGCTTCTCCTGGCGAGGAAGAACCCAGATCTGCAGCACATCATGAAGGAGTTTGTGGACCAGACCAAGATGGACAGGGAAGAAGCTGCCAAGGCAAAGGGCGGCAGCGGCAGTGCGAAGCGCAGGGCGTAAGACAGGGTAGAGCTCTCATGTCAAAGGCCATGTCTCCTGCGTCTGGTGTTCAATGAATATGCAGATATGATGGAGATTGTTGTTCGATTTCTGCTTGAGATTTTATGAAGATGATTATGATTCCTGGATTAAATGAGGAGGATCCCTCTATGTACATGAAGGAATGGTAAAGTGAAACAGATGAACTGTAGCTGGGAGAGCTGTGAAGCTGCAAAATCCCTAGTCGTATACTCGTGATTGTGCAATGCCCGTTGCGGCGAATGCTGTTATCCCACCCGTCTTCGCGCCCTCGTACAAGATCTCACCAACATGATAGTCGTTACATAGCTCGTGCACCGCTTCCTTACAACGTCACCACCACCACAGCCGCCGCCAGGGCAACAGGTACTGCTTTTTCTACCAGGCCGTGGATGAGCAAGCCCGGGGCAGCGCTATCCTTCTCTTCCTTTTGCCACTGCTGGCCTTGGTTTTGTTTGCGCCCCGTGCTTGGCCAGGCCGGCACGGGTCTGGTCGGGGTCGCACGAGTCCTTGGGATGTCGGAAGAAGCCGCTGGGGCAGCATTTGTAGCCGACGGGCATGCATGATTTCTGTAAGGAGCCAATGCAGCACTCGGTCTTGCCTTCGACGCAGATGACTTCGGTGTGGAACACTGTAGGACGGGGTCAGCTGGGGTTCTCTAGTGAATATCTTCATTTGAATTGAATGGCTGCTATGATGCGGTGCTTCCCAAGCCGTAGATTAACTATACATACCATCTTTTCCGCAATGTGTCTCACGCGGTCTCAAGTTCTTTGGCGCGTCGGCTGTAACAGGCGCTGTGAAGGCCAAGATGAAGACGAGGCCAAGGAAAGGCTTCATGATGGTTGTGGGTTTCGGGAGTAGAATGGGCGGTTTAGATTGGAACGAGACGCTTTAAGAGGGAGATGAGAATAACTTCAAAGCCTTTCAATTCTGTGCCTCTATTACGAGTCGCCGCTCCGTGATAAAAGCTCGAATGGTTCTTCAATCTGACTTCCAAATACTTCGGTGTAAAATGTCCCGGAAGATCAAAGCTTGAGTCAAGGAAGTGCGAGCATATAATTTCCCCGACAAGTGAGCTCTACTTCGTGATCCGAGAACGAATGGTGCTAGACATTTTTCACAGATGCCGGCACCGGGCTTATATCCTCATCTTCCAATCCTCAACAAAGACCCTCCCCGTCGCCTCTGCTTATGGGATATGCCACGGCCAGCCCGTCTAGTAGCGCCCAGCATGTGGATTGCGTTCCATAACTCGTCTTGGCTCTCCCCATGTGTGAAGAGAAAGCGGTGGGTTCGTGCTGGGCCACGGCTGTGGTGGAGATACAGTTTTCCTTGCATCTGCTCTCCTCTGGCCCAGCCAGATCTGTGCTGCCTGTACCTGCTTCCGCGCAAACCGTTAGCGCCGGCGCAGTCGCACGCAAAGGGAGACGGATTGCCAAGCCTCGCGGACCATGGTCCAGACGTTCCGGACGTGTCGCGGCCCGGGGCGGGTGTGGATGGCTCAGGAATGTTGGAGTGTGGATGCGTCTATTCAATGGGCGGATCTTCTTGGCAACGGACACAAAACTTCAGCTTCTATTCTTCGTCTACTTGTCTATGGAAGTGGCCGCTTAGCCTCCAACTCAAGAGCCAACCTGTTTCCCTTTGGTATCTACCAGCGGCGCAAGCCTGCAGGGCGTCCAAAGGGGCGTCTGTCGTACCTAGATTCAGGGTTTGGGCTAAGGGCTGTGACTATTGCACGCCTCTTGCCACTGGTACCACGGGAGGACGCGGACATCCAAGGGAGCGTCCATGGCTTGTTGTGTAAAGAGATTGGAAAACGGGACAGAGGTGCCCACTTGTTGGAGCGCCGGACACCAGTGTTTGCAGCGTCGGGATATAAGTGAGCCGGCATCACTCATCACCACCATCCCGGATAGCCGTTGCCGACATGGCGTGTAGCGACCAGTCTACCAGCATATGTGTATGCCCTTTTGAAATCCACCTGCCGATCTCCCGTTGTCGTCGTCGGTGCTTTCTCTTCGCTGAGCATCGCGGGCCATCGTACGGTTCCGGATAGCCGTAGTTTATGTCTGTTGCCGCACGCAAGGTGGTGGAACATGCAGAGCTAGAGACCACGCTCGCCAAGAAAATAGCACCGGAAGCTTGAACTTTGCAAATTATAATTTAATGCTTGATTGGGAAGCGTACGTCTCACGGTACGATTCGAGTATGGCCAAGGTGACGGTGGATCCGCCGCATACCTCGAGCACAACGTTCTTCTCTCGCCATTCATCATCTGACAGGCCTTCTCCCAGAAGTTGTCTCAGGTCACCGCGGTAGGCTGGGGCGAGCGCTGCACCGCACGAGTGCTCCACGAGGAGGCGCGCATCGTCGGCGAAGCGCACGCAGCTCATCACCGCGTCGGCGTCGGTAACGACAATGCTCTTCATGTTGCCTCCTTCGCCACCGTTCTTGACGTACCACTTCCAGGTCTGCTCCGCCACGCGGGTTGCGCCCAGGGTGGTTGCGATGGATGTGATGGCCGGCAGCGTGACATGCTCACCGGCACGCACACTTGCGTTGAGCGAGTCGGCGCCGATGGTCTCGACGGCGAGCACGACGGGCTTGCGTCCAGAGGGCCAGGAGGCGGCCTCGATGCCCTGCATGATGCCGTTGACCATGCCTCCACCGCCGACGCTGCAGACAATTGCGTCGATGGGCACGTCCATCTGCTCGCGGAGCTCAGAGACGATGGTGGAGGCGCCGTCCCAGACGTGCTGGTGGTCGAATGGTGGGACGTAGACTCCGGTAGGATCGTTGGCAAGTAGCTCCTCACGTAGATAGCGATCAGCAGCGGCCCAGTTCTCCCCAACCTGCTCTACTTCGGCACCGAGATCGAGGAGCTTCTGTTTCATCATGTCAGACGTAGTGGTGGGGACGACAATGGTCGCAGGCTGGCGCAAGGAAATGGCCGAGGTTGCGCAGGCGAGTCCAGCATTGCCTCCAGAGGCGCAGTAGAAGCGAACATTCTGAGATCCAGTGGCCTCGGCGGCTGCCCGGGTCATGTAATTTCCAATGCCGCGAGACTTGAACGAGCCGCTGGGCTGCAGACAGTCCAGCTTGAGGTAGATGTTGCTGATCGAGGATATTAGCGGGAACGTTCAGAACAATGTCTCGAGATATGGGGCCTAAGTTGTATGAGAAACGTCTTACCAGCCGACAACCTTGGACAGCTGAGGACTAAGGACACATGGCGTCTTGATCCAAGGAAGCTTGGCGTCGGCACCGAGCGAGCCCATCGTGAGAGAAGAGTGAGATGAGAAGGGGAGGAGAGGAGTAGAAAGATTGTCTGATGGCGAGTCTCAAACAAGCTGTAGACTAACCAACAGTGATGTTCGAAGCGTGTAGTTGATTCCGGCAAGATGACCAAGTCCTAGCCTCCAGTATGTGATTCATATACAGACGATAGTCGGATCTACAGGATTCGGTCCCACATACTAGTTCCGCGACAACCGTCCAATAAGCGCCAGTCAAGACCCCTCCTGACCGGAGCGGTTTCGGTCGTCGAAATCCAGGGTCCTCTGATCTCTGTTGTTGCGTTTGCTGACCATTCAGATATAGGATAGACAAAAGGACACTGCATATGGCTCCCTGCAATTCTGACAATTGTCTTGGCTTTGCCACGCCTCTTCCTCTGGGTGGGACCCGGACACTGGTCTAGAACAGACGCTCAGTTGCGTAACACTATCCCGTCGGCTTATAGTCTGCATGGGTGTGTAAATCGGTTGCGACGTGATGGGATGAATGGATCAGATAAAGAATGTTGGTTTACTTGGTTAAGGTGGTAACTCACCGTGCAAGCGACTTGGTTGCACACTATGCCACCAGGAAACCACTTACATCACAAATGGCAGCTCTTGGGCCTCACACCTCCACCACCTGCCTGCCTCTCTCACATCCAGCTCAGCAGCACATCACTGTGCGCAGCTTCTGCTACAATCAGTTATATGATTTCTTCGTATTTTCACATAATTTTGGATGCATCTTATCATTCCCTTGCTACGAAAAGAAAGAGCAGGCCTTCACGCCAAGAACACCTACCATGCTTCATCTTGAGCATTCCTAACAACCAACCTACTTCTCATAACTGCCATTCATCTTATTTGGGACACACGCTTATCACATATACATTGCTCTGTAAAGCAATTACATTTAGGCCGGTATGAGCCGATTATCATCGATTGAGCCATCGACATTCTAGACCGTCTTCTCCACGGTCGATGTTTCATGCTTATACACACTGCCTCACGCATCTCGACCATCTTTTTCATTGCCATACATCAGCATCCCTCTCTCACATCGCTCTAACAAAGCAGCTTGGTGTCTCTATAATCATCATCAAACAAACCCAAGACCTCAAGCACTGACGTTCGAGCCTCAGTATATAAAGGCTGCTCATCGAACCCCTTCCAGACATGAGCATATTTAACCTTCCCTCTCAAAAGCCATACTCATACCGAATATATCAAGCTACCAACCATGCCGTCCGCAGTGGTTTCTCGACCGCTCAAAGACGTACTCAGAATGATGCATGCCGAGTCCCAATCCAGACGCTCTTCATCTAGATCGAGGCATCGGTCATGTTCTCGGCAGTGCCAGATGAATCTCCGATCATCCACCCCAAGTCTGAAAAGAAAAACCATACAATGCCAAGACTCATCCGAGGAAGAAAGAGGTAAAAGAAAGTTACGAAAGAAGGAAGATATCGGTTACGCGGCCGATAAAGATCTGGAAAAGCCAACCACCAATGACTTCGGTAGAGGGCCCGGACGATTGAATCGAGAGCAATACTGTTTTGCAGTTGTTCCTCATACACCAGCTCTGAAATTGCCAGACAATCTTCGCGCCGAGATGCCATCCGTGCCTAATCCAGAAGATGACAGACGGGAGCCAAGACCGGTAGTTACAGCGCCTCCGAACAAAAAGTCCCCAGAGAAGAAGATATCGACGCCGCGCACAGTCCGAATGCCAGTACGTCCTCGCCGGGCAGCAAAAAGGCCAGTCCTACGGAAGAGAAGAATCCGAACTAGTGGTTAGAAGCCCCCATTCGTAAGATCGAGCCAACTCTCACCGGCATGCCTCCCGAAATCAGACAGGCCATATATCGCAATCTACTTTTCACCAAGAAACCGATTCTTGTCTACGGAAAGTGGACAAAGATATTTGCCCGCCATAAGCCTGCACTCAGCATCACCATTCTCATGGTGTGCCGTCTATTCTACGATGAGGCGCTGCCTATTCTTTACGGCGAGAATACATTCCTGTATCGACTCAGAGACCCTCCGGCTCTCTACGCCGAGCTGTACGATGTGAATCAGCTCCCCTTAATGACACAGAGATTGGCGTGATTCCAGAGGAAGAGGGACTTGATTTTAGCGACGAGGACGACGAAGAGGTCAATGAGCATGAGAACGGCAATAGTAGCAACGGTAACAGCAACGACGGCAGTGACAGCAATGATGACAGTGACAATGACGATGACGCAGAGTTTGAAGAACCAGAAAGCGACGAAGACAATGACGATGATGACGATTCGGAGTACGAGGAGGTGGCCAGGCGAGCCAGAAACCGCCGCACGCGAAAGCCGCCGAAGCCCGACATCGACATTGACAAGTTCAAGTTCCTGATACGCAACATCACTGTCGAGGCTGAGAGCAACCGCTGCTCTCAGAAATTCAAAAGCATCATGGCTCAAGCTCTTCAAGTCTTTGCCTTTAAACCTTCTGCCACCGCCCAGGTTCGCCGTAACCCGCGTGGCCGCCCCCAAGAAGGCTCCGGACTTGCCCTCCAACGTCTACAACCTCACCGTCCGCGTCGCGCCAACTTACACCAACGGCCGCTGGACATTTCTGGATTTCTTCGACTCCAAGTCGCCCGTTCTGCAGGCCGCTCTCGCTGCACAGCCGCACTTCCTCCGCGTTGAGCTCGCCCGACGTCGAACCTTTGCCACCACAGCCAAGGACGGAGACTCGTACGGCACGCGCCTGGTGGGTGATATGCGGCCCTACCGGGCAACACGACGTGCCCAAGCTTGCGTGCCCGACGACTGGGGCGCAGACAGGGCAATGTTAGTAGAACGGCGGAAGCGCACGCGTCGATGTGAGCTAGGTGTGCTGGAGCTGCACGAGAGAGTTTTGATGGGTTGCAGACGACGCTGGCTGGTATCAAACGACAACACGACGGAGGGGAAGCACAGGAGAGTCCGGGAGGGTTCTGGAGCGGCGCTGACTGGGATGAGTCTGCCAATACGGACGATGCTGTTTGAGGTGAAGGGGTTTATTTGCAATTGCTTGAGTTGAGGGCGTCTGCAACGACACTCGCTGTCACCACTACACGTAGGTGACAGCTGACGACATTTGCTGGAGCATGCCATTTATGGCAATTAAAGTCGAAGGAGGAGCAGGGAGAACCTATCATCAGAAATACTAAGTCATCTGTGAGCACAGCAAGATAGCATTAAGAAATCCTATTGCAATGCTAAGAAACGAACCTTTTCATCCATCTATTCCGCAAGGAGGTATATGATGTTCCGGTACCACGCTTAAACACAACACATGTCCATTCCTTTCCCCAGTCCCTGACATTTCATCATACCGCGAGGCCTAAGCCGTGGCTAACTTGACTATCGAGACCTCCAGCGTCTCTGAATCCACCAGCACAATCTCTTTGTTTTGTGAAAACGAAGGTACAGTAATCAGGCGAACCGTTTGGCCATCCGGCCCATGAATAACCTTTGTCGAGAATCGGGGCTGGCATCCTGCAAAGTATAGATGAGGGCAGCTTTGCATGACGAACGGGTCATCTTCTTGGAATGGGTAGCTCCTAGCATCAGCGTTAGCAGGTGTGTACAAATTCGAAAAGGGGTCACCTACATAATGTGTCAGGGGCTGTTGGAGCACAGCACCTCCATCTGCACATGGCTTCCATCATGCCAAGTCGGTCATCGGTGCCGACATACTTGAATACATCATCCACGTTCTGCCCGCCCGTTCCCAAGACCCTCCAGCCGTCGATTTCACCTTCCCAAGGGTTTGTAACAGAATCAAACCACCCGGGCTGTGACGAGGCGGGATCCTTAAAATACGCCCTCGCAGTCGGAAACATGGCCCCGTGAATAGGTTGTTGGGGATAACTGGCGTTGGCGGGATCCTCGGAGCTTGGGAGTAACGTGACGGGGATGGAAGGAGAAGTTCCGATAGGAATGCGTCAAACAGTTGAGACGGCGCTGCGTTGTATGAGCTCGCGTCGTATCCATACTTCTTACTGGCCTTCTTCTCTAGCGTGTCCTCATGAGCGGCAGGCTTTAGGTCGGTCGTAGAAATAGAGTTTCCTGCGATGACAAGTCTGCTGATGTGTGAAATCTGACTTTGATCTGCCGGTGTCAAGGCTTCGCCCAGAAGATACTCGAGTAGAAGCTCAAGTTCAAGCGCATGAGATGCGTCAGTGCCGGAGAAGGACAAGCCTGACACAATAGCAATCTTGCCACCGGTCTTTGGTGTGTCATCGCCCATGTCCTCGTCTTCGGCCTTGACCTTCTTTCCTTCTGACTTGACAGGCTTTGATAGGGCCCAGCGCTCGGGTTGAGGAGGCAGGTCGGGAAACTTGACGTTGATAACCTCAAATTCACCATTCGTGTTCTCCGTACCCATGACGGCGATGATACAGCCCGTCACCAAAGGCAGGGTCTTGAGCAGGTCGCCAACGAGCCGGATGCGGCCAGAGTCGTCCTCGAGCGTCACACTATCTGAATCATCTTCGGAGTAGTATTTCTGTATAGATATGGGTGCAGACAGCCAACGCTATGATTCTCAGTTAGTCGGCTGGTGCCATGGCTTTCCCATGCTGGGAAGTTCAGGTTTACACATACATCTTTCGACACATCCTCGAGAATATTTGGCTTCATAGACATGTCCATGTAGACGGTGCCGGCCATCCAGCAAAGCTCTCCCTGCCGCACATCGAGAACTCGGTCGACTCGCTTCGCCTTCTCACCCGCTATCACGGTGTCTTTCCATTCGACGGCAGCGATTTCTTCCACGGCCGGCTTAATCTTGGTCAATCGCAGGAAGTACATGTCGCTGAACTGTTGCTTGTAGGAGCGCTCCTTGTCCAGATCGAATGTGCGAAGAGGCTTGTAAGACGAGGCGGTTCGAGACGGCACTGAATGGGCCGAGTCGCTGTGCGAGCCAGGGAGGTTAGTGGGTGGTGCAATTGAGAATCTGGGCATGCTGCGATGACAACTTACGAAGGCTTCTGGAGAAGACTCCCGATGCATCTTCGAGTTTTACCATGTTGGTGGTGTTGCTGGCTGCTCAAGCTCTGCAATGGACGTTGGAAAGACAGGGCAAAGCTCGAAGAGGACGCGAAAGTAAATGTTCAAGCCATGCAAACGCGTAGCGCGAGCGTTTGGCGTAGAGTGGGCAGCTGTGCTAATCAGGCAAGCCAACCCGTTGCCTGGGTACCTCGTAGTGGCTGTTAATGGCCTGCACAGACGAAAGGCACCACTCGGGTGGAGGTACAGGGACAGGGTCAGGTACTTCAGAGGTAGGTGGCTTCTCTAACCCTACAGAAGTATCTGACCTTATGAAATACCTAGGCACCTCCCTACCCACCTAGAGATACAGCTTACAGGAGGGCACTGCAGGAGCAGCTTCAGGGTGCTAGCGCTACTGGCTACCCCCACCAATCTCCCTCCCAGCACAGGCGCGGGGTAATTCACCGCCCTCCCACCTTAGCTTACTGAGCTTGATGCTACTAACGAAGGCTGTTCCCTTTCATCAGAGGCGCAGCCTGGTGACGATGCTGGGACCGTCCTTAGAAATTCAATGCCTCATTAAGGGCTAGCACGGTTTCGAGGCGAGGGTAAACCTGAGTTCAGTCCAGATCACGATTTTTTATCACAATATAAGCATCTCTCATCTTCCAAGTATTCTTCAACTTCTTTTGTTTCCTTCAAGTCACTGACGTAATCACCTGGTATCGTCTAGTGCCACCAAGCCTTTCTCTCTCACATTTGCGTTGAGAATTAACTCACAAACATACATACTGTAACCACTTCGCACCTTTCGACATCAGCCATCATGAGAGCCCTCCTAAGCCTCCCCGTGTCCTGGTGAACAACCTCACCTACACGTTTCCCGATTACTCGACCGGTGTGTCAAACATCAGTCTTGATCTGCCACCGCGCTCGAGAACTCTTCTCATCGGTGCCAACGGTGCTGGCAAGACCACGCTGCTTCGTCTCCTTGCTGGCAAGCGCCTTGCCCCCAGTGAGACCATCTCAATTTGCGGCGTTGACCCTTTCAAGGAGGGCCTCGAGGGCGTCACTTACCTCGGTCTGGAATGGGTCTTGAACCCCATTGTCCGAAATGATATCCCTGTCACCGACCTGCTGCGTTCCGTGGGCGGCGATGCCTACCCCGATCGCCGCGATGAGCTGGTCGCCATGCTTGACATTGATATGACTTGGCGTATGCACGCTGTCTCGGACGGCGAGCGTCGCAGAGTTCAGTTGGCCATGGGCCTGCTCCGTCCTTGGACTGTGCTCCTTCTCGACGAAATCACTGTCGACCTTGACGTATGGAGCCGTGCCGGCTTCCTCGACTGGCTCAAGCATGAGACGGAGATCCGCGAATGCACCATCGTTTACGCTACTCATATCCTTGATAACCTCGCAGGTTGGCCAACCCACCTTGTCCATATGCACCTGGGTACTATCAAGGAGTGGGACACTGCCGACAAGATGCTGGCAAAGGTGGACGCAACCGTTGGGCCATCGGGCAACAGTCGACTTGGTGAGCTGGTGCTAGGTTGGCTGAAAGAGGACCTCAAGGAGAGAGGCCCCGGAGTCAAACCAAGAGGGGCCCTGAAGGCAAGACCTATGGGTTTGGAGGCATCAAGGTTGGAGGGTACGGCGATGAATCGAAGCAAAGGGAAAACTAGGGCAGTGCCCCTGTTTGAGGATGATGGACGGGAAGAGGCGAATCAACACGCCCTGCCCAGCAGGAGATTTCTGTTCTCCGTTTGGACAAAGGGGTGGAGTTCGGCCGAGTTGGCACTCAACTGCATTTTAAGATTCGGCGCATTCTGTTTCGGACGGCTCAGGGGCATTAGAGGTAAAGCACATCTTTCAACGGTGCCAGGCGTTTTCTTTCTTCATCTTTTCCCCATTGCAATGCAGACGTCAACCCTGCTTATTGATTCCTTAGGCGATGTATGCCCCTACTGGAAATCGGTTGCAAACAAAGGGGTAGGATATAACTAGTGATATTGTTTTTCCTTCTAGATACCCCATATTTCAACCAGAGGGCTAGAAAGGTGAGCGGGCTTCGACTCGGCTCAAGCTGCATGCGTAAATATGATATTATTTCATTACTGAGAAGATCGTCCCTCTGATCGGCGACTGCCATCCATTGCTGTCTTGAGCACCGTCATTGTGCTTTTGAGTAGTTCGGCCACACCAGTAAAGCCTTGGTCGCTGAGAGATTTGAGCACTCCAATACGGTAATCTTGCCAGCTCATGCGAATTCCACCCGATGTTGCAAGCTTGGCAAGGCTGTTTTGTGTGACTGGACCGGCATGCCGTGTTTGGATAGAGCCGTGGTTCTCTATCTCGGTATCCTCGAGCTTTCGAAGGCTTTGTATGCTGAACAGACAAAGTACAGGCGAATGCGAAAGTGAAAATAGCGAAGCCAAGGCAAAGGTCTTCTCAACAGACGGTACATAAGAGGTCAACGCGGAGATGACCGAACGCGGCATCGCGCAGCCCTGAGCATTTGGGTCCGCATCGCCAAAGGCTCGAGCCCGCCAGAAACAGTTACAGATGTCCATGAGGAACCCATTGTAGACACCGACATACGCTCTGTTATATGACAGCATATTCATCTGTTGGCTCTTATCTTGTCGAGCTCTTAGGGACATGGCCAGCTCAAATCCCTTCTTGTAGCAGGCAAGAACGTAGCAGAGTCGTGATACCGTGGCGAGGGAGTTGCTGAAGAACAACGTGTACACCAGCAAGCTGGAAGGAAGTTCAATGCGTACTTTTTCACAAGCACGTCATCAGCGAAAATGCGGCAGCCTTGCTCAAAGTACTCCAGAATCGCTGATTCCGTTGCAACTGATGGCGAGGCCTGGATGAGAGTCAGAGCCAACTCATTGACATGTGCTGTTAGGGCCGTGATAGTTCCGCTCGCATGGTCAGGTAATGTTTCGTAGGTTCGTAATAGTGACGTCCAGTGATGGAGTAACTTTGTGTACATGGAAAGGACTGATACATGAGTTTCATAATTGCCGTCGAGAACTACATGCTCCAGGGGCTGGAAGATGTGGGCTTTCAAGTCTAGAAATTGTCAATAAAACAAAGAATTATCAACAGGAGCTGTTCGTGTCTCACCTTCGTATTCTTTCAGAGGCGTAAATCCGAGGATATCAAAAATGATGGCATGGTTGCCAAGGCCACTCCATACCTGGAAAAAACGGGCAAAGAAGTTCAAAAGCAAAGTAGGGAGTGTCTGTATTGTGTTAGAAAGATCGTTTCCTGTGTAATATTGGACAAATACCTTTTTTGGACAACAAAGTCACGCACAGTCGCAAGTACATCCCACAAAGTCTCTTCTTCCACTTCGCCATCTATGACATCCTGTAGTAAGGAGTTGAGCCAGTTGGCTATACGTTGATGGGACTCTGGACTCGGACGAAGTGTTACGAGTTTTTGCAGCAAGGGATCAGCCAGCACCGCAACCAGTTGATTCGGTAGCTCGAGTTTGTCAATCTTCTCAACAAACCCAGTGACATTTTCAATTTCCTCCAAGGTAACAGAGTCCTACAATGGTAAGCGAAGAAAATCAACAATCCTAAAGGAAAACCCACCTCAGCTGCATGAGACGTGCGGACTGTCGGTACTGCTCCTTTCTTGGAAAC
This sequence comes from Albifimbria verrucaria, assembly GCA_020081605.1. Lineage (NCBI taxonomy): Eukaryota > Fungi > Ascomycota > Sordariomycetes > Hypocreales > Stachybotryaceae > Albifimbria > Albifimbria verrucaria. The sequence continues at coordinate 2,096,015 of JAHREC010000062.1, forward strand.
CGTGGGGCCTGCATGCCTCTTGACCTGGAACCCACCCCGGGGTTTTGTGAGCAGGTCGTGTGTTTTTGCAGATGAGTAGCTTGTATTTCATCCAGTCTTTCCCGCCATTGGGGGTCAGGGTGCTTTGCGTCATTAGTTTAGACCAACGGCGGAGAGACTCAAAACTTACCTTGAAGGCTGATGCCCTCCCCGAACAGCCTCACCGACTATAATTTCGGGATAGTAGTCCTTGAAGACTCTCAGCAAGCCGACAAGGTGGGGGTCACTTCCGGCCTGTCTCGAAAGATTGAGACTATGTTGAGAGTGAGCATGGAATGCGGTTGGCAACACAAACATTCGGGTACATACAGTGCCTGTATCCTAAAAGGACGGACATGCTTCCTCCTGGTAATCAATGCAAGTAGATGGCTAAGGTGTGGCCTATAGAGTGTTACTTGCTACGTCTCGCGGTGATGAAGCAAGGGCCCATACCTGATTGCGACAGTATCGAGGAGACTGAAGAGCACCGGGTAAGCCTGCGATAGCACTGCGGGTGATTCAAGGACATGGTAAACCATAATCAGCCAGCGGAGCAGGCCCGCTTGGATCGTCAAAGATGGCTTCAGCTCGCCATGACCAAGGGCGGCGACGACCTGCAAAACCACGGAGCGAGAGACCTCCGTGGCTGGGTAAAGAGACCTCAGAAGACTATTGAGACTAGCCTGGTCAAGGTGACTTGGCGTTGTAATCAGGTTGATCAATTCGCTGAGTGCATGTGGGAGTAAGCCGCCATCGTAGGCAAGTGATGCAAGCAGGACAACAGATGGTTTCACATCCGCCACACGGGACCTGGAAGGCTTTTTGGAAGCTATAGTACGTATTGAAAAAGGGTCAGCGTGAGCCGATATCTGAGTCATGTGCAGTAGATGGCGACTGACCGCTTACGACGTCGTTGATAAGGATGCTCAGCTCTTCCTCAGCGGCCCCAGATGGGGTGGCCATTGCGCGGCGGCGGTGGTGGGTGGTGCTGTACCCCGATGGAAGCCTCTGGGCCCCTCTCGAGATGAAGCACTAGTTGTCTATGGTTTGGTGCAGAGCGCTCGCAACACGATGCGATGCGATGCGATGCCTAGCACGGGCGAAGCGAGCCTCGGACACGCGTTTGTCGGAGGATGGAGACGCGACAGGCTTCGGGCCGGGACGCGTTAAGCGTAGCCGGTGCCGTAAAGTGGAGCAAGGGACGCCGGTTGGCCTGTTGGCTGGGCCCGGCAGCTTGGTTGATACTTGTCACAGCAGAGCCTCAGTGGAACATGGCGACTCTATGGCTCTCGAAAAATCACTCCCTGTTGAGATTGTTGAGGCTCGTAGCCAAAAGTCCCATCTGTTGCCGAGTAAGTCTATTCTTTGCGTCAAGTCGGCTGGCTGGTTGGCCATTCCTCCCCATGTCCTGCCAAGGTTCGGTTCAATACGAGGTTACACATGACCGCTGATGGTGAGGCACGGCTCTGCAATATTTCACAGGCGGCAAAGATTGTCGAGTGTTTTATCTCCATATCCGAAGCCCTCACTCAGCGCTTCGCAAAGCAGAAGCAGGCTGCGAACAAGGGTGGATACAGAGCAAATAAACAAATAAACCAGCAAGTACCTACCCAGGTACCTAAGAGGCAGAGGTACCTGGGCCCTTGGCCAGATGCGGCTGCAGCAAAACGATGCAGGCGCCGGAATAGGCATCACACATAACGCATGTGCGTTGGTACGACCCGGCACTAACTACCTACCTTACCTCCGTGCCTTGCCTATGCGAGAGTCGATAGGTACAGGTACTTGCGCCTACGGGCACCACTAGCAGAGCTCGCGGTGGCTTCACGTCGAGGTCTTGGGGAAATGAATAGGTAAGGTAGTAGGTAACTATCCTTGTATACCTACACCTGGTAGTGACTTGCGTCTTCCCTGAGCTTGCCTTGACTTGTTGGCAGGTGCTCGACCAGCAACCAACAAACAGGCAAGAACGGCCCAGGTCAGGCAACTATTTCTGTCTGTCTGTCTGTCCGTCCGTCCGTCTTCATTCACGGGGGCACCATTTGGATGCAACTCTCTGGACCGACCTCCACGCTCTGCTCTCGCAGCCTCTTCACTCGAGCGTTGCAATCACATCACAGCGCACTAACAAATACGGTAATGTCCGAGCGTGGGCTGATCTGATCAAGCCGCCCGCCCCGTGACTCTCGTCAATGAATAACACCGCCAAGTGCTGCAGAAATGGCTTCTCGCATGCAATCTGCGCCACTGGGCCGCGAATGGGACTTTAGTGCTCATGGTTCACTCTCTGACATCAGTTTCGATAGGAACGGAGGCTGATGAGATCCTCACCATCCGTCCAGAAACCACCAGCTCCAGCGTATTCGCTCCACCACCCGTATTACCCGCCTTGTTTCGTCGGGATCCCTCGCCAACCGTCAGGCAGGAACTCGCGAGCGTTGGCTGAGCGGGAGACGGTGATCTCCCATCCCTCCAAATCTCGATAACTCATGCTGTGTTACCCAAGACCTATTCGCTTCCACGAATAGCACTTTCTTGGTCATCGCTTGATAACAATACTACTATGTATACGCGCGCTCGCAACCCCAAAAGCGGAAATGCTGCTGATGCCGCCCAGCTCTACGGCGCAGCATCTTGCCTCTTGTCGCCCTGGCCAAGGTCTATCGTGGTCAACCTTCGCTCTCGTCCCGATAAAGACTTCAGGTTGTGTGACCCGCTGCGCGTTCCTCCTTCACTTGCGAAAGGCGCATCAGCTGCCGTCATACATCACCAGTACGACGGCGTTATTAGTATCCGCACCTCGTCAGCCTACTTATCCATTCTTATTATCTGCATTGGGGCCAGCCATTGACGGGCCCCTCTTACGACTCCTGTCCCAGAGCCATTGAGGCAGCTTTGCTTGCACCCCTTCCCTGCGCTTCCTTCCTCCTTCTGTGGACACTCCTAAGTTGTCTCACCTCTTCGCTGTGGACACGACCCGAACCCGAGCTGATCCATGAGCTGTGCCACTTTACCACTTTCTTTTTGCTTGTTTGTCAGCACGCCAAGTGGTGCACCTAACAGGCCCGGGTCGTCAGCAACGCGTGCTGCCTCCTCGGCGGATTGGGAAACCTGCTTTCCCCAGCAGCCTCATCCACCGCGCGGGCCCCGGAGAGTGCTTCGGCCTCTGTCGGCCACTTCGACGAGCACAGACGATCATGTCCGGCTGGTGTTGTGCAGGCTTCAAGCCGCGACGAGAAGGGGGTAAAAAGCCCTGGGTGTCCAGCATCCCTGGAGCCTCCCTCTCGGTCAACATTTCCTGCACGCATTGCTCCAGCAGCCATTCATGACTCAGTAGCAACACTACCTTGACCTTCCTTCCAGTCACACCACCTCAGTGGAAATTCATGTTGGTGTCACAGAACGAACGCACCGTCAGAGCCCACAGCTTGTGTAACCGCTCGACTCGTCTCCGTGCTTGGAGCGTGCATACCGTGAACCGAAGCACTTTCCTAATGGCGAAGATTTGCCTGGGCAAGGTTAGCCAGGCCCGTCCACCGTCCTCGTCCCCAGCACCTACGGACGCACGCCCGGCATGTCCGAGCCTTGGGTAGCAGTACATGCTTTCGCCCTTCGCCCAGTCTTCCGTCGCCGTGACCCACTAGTTGCTGCAGATTAACCGCACGGCTTCCATTACTTGTCCGTCTTGCTTCCCATGTAACCTTGGGTCTGAGGAGGCTGCTGTCGATGTCGACCTGGGGCTGCCCCCACCGCTGCCAGGGATTGGTAACCTTCATTGCATTTGTAGACCCGTCCGCATCATCATCCAGGACTTTTCCCTGGTTAGCTGTCTAACGTTTGCACAAGCAAGCATCTCTGTTCGCAGAGTAGGTTTTCTGAGCCTTGCTTACATCCGCATACCTTTTGAACGACACCCCAGTCTCATTGCCCCAATCATTAGCGCGCTACTCCGGGTTTTTGACGCCTTTCAATTTACAATTCATAAATCAAGTACCCGCCCATTTGTGTTGATGATAGCCGACCTCAGGTCTGACATCCTCGATTTCTTAGGGCGTTGGGAGCTTACTCACACCTGCTGCCCTCCGCAACCGTTGTAAGCTCCATCTGTTGGTCACACAGAGTTCCAGAATACGCTGACGGGTGTCATCGCAGAGAACATAAAGGCAAGGCATCGCAAAGCCTCGCAGTCCCCATCCACCTCGAGCATTTTTGGTTAGACCATTGCCCATGAACATACAGAGTCTCCACCATATCGACAGACTGTGTCTCTCGGGTCTCACTTTTCACACCTTATTTGAACCAGATCCCTCCATTTGATACTGCCAAAACATATCTGCTTAAAATTTTATCAAGTCTCTCCATAAAGCATTCAAGGTCCTACGAATCTTAAAGCTCAACCAGAGGGGTCTCATTTGTTGCAGCTGAGGTCTCCACGGTCATTTGCATACTAGGAAATATTTGTTCAACTTATCCTACTATTAGGAAACAGGTTCAGCCAAAGGCGTCCGCCTCACAACAGATCCTTAGCCAACGCCTTGTTTGCCATGTGACAGTCAACTAACATGTCAACGGGAAGTTGCTCACCATCGGCAACCGCATCAGAAGACGTGAGGGTTCGTCCGCTATCATACTATGGGATCGTCAAGACTGCACGCCATTGAGTAAAGTCATATCAGGCGATGAGATAATACTCCTACTGACCCCAGTGGTCGTTCCCTGGAGCAGGACCCTCAAGGATCAAGGGATCCTTTCGAGCCTCTGGGCAGGTTAATGTCCAAACGGCATCCTATGGTACGCCATGTGCCTTACACCAAGAGCCAAGGGATCACTGGGGTTCACGTCGCCTTTATCAAACGAGCAAGAGCTGTCATATTCATAATGACAGACCCTCCGGATGTTCAGGAGCCTCACAGCTAGAGTGTGCCGAGATTGTCGGCGAAGTGTGTGACAGTCGCCCACTCATCGTTATTGCATGCTGCCCTGTCGATGATAGGGACATGGAAAATCTTGGTTTTCCTACGGTTATAAAATCACCCAGCTTCACACATACAGATCTTTGCGCGATAGCAACATTACTCATTGACGAAGCAACACCTGAGCCGTCTGTAATACCACCCACGATAACCCCAATTGTCGATGAAATCGTTTGGCGAGTTGAGCCCTGGGATTATGAACGAGATTCCGTCGAGGCTCACAGCATGTGGACGGCTTTAGTTCCGCAACAATTCCATCTAGATTTAAATACCTGGAAGTTATTATTATTCCGAGATGGTTATAGCATGCACCATGCCGTGCGGGACCCACGAACAAGGCAGATGGTCGGGTTTTGTTTAACTTATACAAATTACGCGTACCGAAGTTCAGATCACCTTATCGGCTCCATTGCAGCCATAGCTGTCCGTGATGAATATCAAGGTCGCGGCATCGGTCGCCTCTTGCATGGCGAGGCGCTGGCCAAGCTCAACAAGATACGCGGTACCCGTCAAATACAGCTTGGCAGTACGTTTCCACGACTACTATATGGTCTACCGGCTCAAAGTCCGGCCGCGTCATGGTTCAAGCGACGAGGCTGGGCATCTGATGATTCCAATTGGGAGAAAGGTCGAATTGTTGGTGATTGGGTATTACGATTTTCCGACCTACCAACGCTCAACCTTGCATCCGCAGGATTGACATTCAGGCCGTGTACTTTTGGTGACTACCAAAAAGTTATCGATATGATTGACAGAGAGTCTGAGAGAAAGCGGTGCTATGGATGGTATGACTTGTATGCAAAGGTCCTCGATACCGTTCATATGGAAGATGTTCTGCTCGGCTTTGAAGGGACGACGCTTGTGGCAACAGCAATCACATATGTTCCCAAAGAAGGGAGCCGTGCTGCAGAAGAACTTCCATGGGCAGGCACAATAGGAGAGGACATAGGAGGAGTGACATGCGTCTGCATTAAAGGTAAATTTGGAATTGGGAGCGAGCTCGAGTCTGTCCCTGTGGCATGCTAACCTTGTGCTAGATGATGATCCGGAGATGGTCAATCGAAGGGATACAGTCATGGTCCGGCTGCTACACGGCTGTTGTAAATTGCTTGGAGAGAAAGGCATGAAGGGCATGTTCATTGACGGCGTTAAAATGGGAGACAATGGTTTCGAATCCCTGGGTGAGTGGAAATCGTACAAACCAATCTGTCTGCAAGCTAACGATCACGTAGGTTTCCGTAAATGGGCTGAGTACAAGGAGGTTTGGCGGGTCATATAAAATGGCTGCTCGATTTGATATGACTCTGCAAATGTACGGGTATTCAGAACCCATACAGCTGCAATAATGAACATATTGTGACGCATTGGATATAACGGCGGATATCTGCACCTACACCTGAGATGAATGACATTCCCCACGAAGGGTTTCTACGATAACACATAACCTGTCGATTGTTCTGCAAGACACATCTGGCACATATGCTATGGCACGTGTTACGACAAAGTCTTGAATCATTGGGTGATTAGGCGTTTCGAATTGGATAGGTCATATGCTGGGAGGAGTTGGGCCATGTGGAATTGCATGGCGGTTTCTGTCCACTTGACGTATTCTCGTGGCGTCTGATGGCAGAATTTCCTTGTGTTTGGCGAAATAGGCGTGTGCGACGACTCCTTTGGCTGTTTCGGTTTTACAACTTGAAAGTCCGAGGCGGAGCTTTCTCACCGTTCGTATCTGTGGTGGTAATTGTTTGCGGAAGGACTGCCTGGAAGAGACTAGGAATACGGGAGGGCCAGGCCTGAAACATAGCATCGGGCTATAGCAATCCAGGGTATATTTTATCTGCAGGCCACATATCAAGTTGGAAGGCCCTCCAGATGCAGAAGTGGCTTTGTCTCCTACCTCGGCATCCTCGGCCGGCAATCGAGCGAATGCGGTGGTTATGCCCCATGTCCAGGCAACAGGATTATCCACAACCTTCGTGAAACAAGAACATTGCTTGTTAGTTTCGAGGATCCTCGGTCCTGCTCAATTCATCACCGAGAACGGGGCCTGGGTTGGGCCGATCGGGGGATGAGATGAGATAGCTCATGAGCAACTCAGACCAGGGTATGGCTTTGCGCTCCTTGGTTGGCAAGCCGGGTTGTTATCCTTGACGCGAATTATAGTCGAAAGCGCACTGAATCTATACACTCAATCGAGAGAGAGCTAGACTAGGGTTGCTGCTAGCTCTTATTGTATTGCTTGCCTGTTTGGTCACCACAGCCGACGCTCATTCAAATCCCAACAACCGAGACGGACCGTGCGTCCCGCTTCCGATTGCTCTGAAGGACGTAATCCTTCGGAGTGGCCGATGGGGCGCACAGCCCAAGCTACGGATCCGATGCTGGCTGGTGTCTTTCCCACCCGTGAGTGCGAGATATGGCGTGGCCCAAGCCAGGGTGCGCGCGCGGTTGCATCCTTGACCGTGTTGCGGCTCAATACGCTCTCAGTTAGGTCTTATTTTTCGAGTGTGCCACGAGACTGAGCACCCTTGTCGGGGTCGATGGCCTTGTCATACATATACCTGCTCGGCATCGACTCGTCTTGGGTAGTGCATATCGATATGCAGATCGCCGTTATAGCTTGGTTGGCGTGGGTTTGGCATGCCCTTGGCTTGTATCACCAATAACTAGGCAGTGTATTCATGTGGAAACACCAAAGTCCAACTTACGTATGAAAACAGGCATGTCTTTAGTCAGGGTCAGGCGTTGGCAGTCACCAAATCACAATATGTTCTGCTTTGTTGGTGAGAAAGAAGCGTAATCTATAAGATCGACACCATGTTTCAATATGAGACCAACTGTACAGTAATTGACCGGCTCGGCTCTCGCAATCCCCCACCGTCTGCAGCCTCTTGATATCCCCGAGAATTGCCATTTTAGGTAGCTTAAAGATTTCTCTCCTTCTGAGAATGAACGGTACGTAGCCCTGTAACCAACCCACCTCGTGCCAACATACTCCCCGCCCTGTAACACCATGAGCGCAGAGGGAGTCTCTTACAAGCACATCAGCCCGTCCCTCCCTTGCAAGGGAGCCCACACCTGTTTCCCCTGCAAGGCCACCGTCTTGACAAGCACAGCGCCTCCCACCCATGCAGAAAGCGGCCACGGAGCCCGTACGGCCGTAACTCCAATCCTAGAATCCCCGATCTAAGGAAACCCTCCCGACGGGGATGATTCGTCTTTGAGATCTTAAACTCCCGCTGCGGCTGAAGATCGGCTAAGTAGAAGAAATGCTGGGAGCCGGGAAAAGAGGCCGTCATACCTGCGGGTCTATGCCCTTGACTGGGACCCGGGATGATGTGGCAGAAAAGGGGGCCATAAATGCACTTTGAGGATATGCCTCTTGGCTCAACTAGTGAGGAGTACAGGGAAAATGCGGATATCATGTAGTAATAACCCTCGCGTTACACAGCGGCCGGCTAGTCATGCATGCAGAAGCTTGGCTTCATCTGTTGACATTTGGGTAGCAGCTCGGTCAGCTTCGGAGCTATCCCTGCGTCAATGGGCGAGGTGGATGGGCTCTGTTACACCACGTCATATGCAGCATGTTGTGCCACATATGGTCGTATATTTCTTCATCTGATGGAGTTGAGTATTCTTCATGGAGTAGTCACAATATGGATCCACATGTGCTCATCAAACGGTGTTGTTTTGATCATGGTCTGTTCCATAGCCTCATACCGTTGTGACGGAAATCATTTCGCTTTCCTGAAAGAACAACTTTTCCGAGTCGAGGCTCTGTGGCCCTCCCTTCCAAACGCCCCGAGATATTCACAGTCCTCGTACAGGTGGTCCATCCTCCTTCACCGCTCTGTCATTTTCCATCCATATCATTACATAAAATTCTTCATTAGCCCCATTTAGAGAAATCAACCGAGTCAACTAATGGGGCAGGGAGTTTGCTGCCCCCATCTCTGTGTCATTGGTTGTAGTAGATGTCGACAGTGTCGACGACCTATGGGATGCCTGTTCGCTTGTGCTCGTAAAAAGGTCGCGACGCTTGTCCGCCGCAAGCTGCTGAAGCTGTCTCTAACAGTGCTGCCGGGACGTGAACTATCTTGCAGCTGCTGTTGCTGCTGCTGTTGAGGATGTTGTTGGCCCTGAGACACACCGCCGAGTGACGTCGCAGGTGGTGAAGGAGAGAGCTTGTCGCCTTGGGTCCATGCCTCTCTCTCAGACGTTTGATCTCCTTGAGTCGTGCACTCCATGAACTAATGTGCTCGCCGCCTTCACGATTATACCATACTAACGAGAAGACAGACGCGTTAAGTGCCAGTAACCGTATGAAGCTCGGCAAGGCTTTGAGTGACACCATTTTCGTCTCTGAAGCCGGTGAGATTTCAGGAACCCGGGCTTGCTCATAAGCTGCACCCTGTAAAATGGTTGCCTGTCATTCTCGGGGCTCTCTTCTCTCGATGCGATGAATGATGCCCGCGATGCTGGTGTGATGACAATGTAGACAAAATTAAACTGGCTAGGAAATGTGTCAAAATTGAATGGCACTCCTGAGTCGTTGAATACGATGTTGACAAAATCATTTCCGATATGCCTTTTCTTAAGGCTAGACAATGGATCTCGCTCGAGGTTGGTTGGCATCTGCGTGATGACATGAAACACAATCTCAGTTACTCTATCCCGCCAACAGAAAGTGTACTGCCCATCACTATCATACTCGCGATCTAAGCCTTGGGTGTTGAAGGTCGCCCCTTTCAATTTTGTCAGAGTACCGATGTTATTCAAGAATTCGATGTAGTCGCTGCTTCCAGATACATTGGCGAGAATGTCGGTTTCCTTGGTCTGCCCTTCTCCAATGTAGATGATGCCAACCTTGTGGCCGTCAACTGCTGAGTTACGGTCAAAAACTCGAATGGTCCTCTCTGTCTGGTCATCTTCCGGTAGAGGAATGGGTCGTGCAAACTCCGACGATTGTGGGGCCGGTGACAGAAGTTGCACGACTAGATGGCTGGGCAGAATTGTGTTGTTCCAGGATTGGCCTTCTCTTGCCGTCTCGCCGTGATTGCCCACCTGGTGTGATGGTGGAGGCCTGAAAGTCTCGCGGATTGTGTAGGCCGATGTTCCAGATGGCTGCCTCTTAGTGATGCGAGCCCACCCGCTCACACTGGCCTGCTTCACAGTCACGATACTGTTTCCAATCAACCATCGCTTCTTAGCAATTTTTCCGTAACGTTCTTCGGTAAAGTGCGGATCATCAGCAGATTCATCCACATCAGCATAAGTCACCCTCTGGAGAAAATCAATTGAAGTAATTGCTTGATCTTCGGCTGGACGACCCGAGCCATCAACATCGGCAAAGAGTTTTCTCACAATCCAGCCGACGTGCGTGGCTCGGTCCGGCAACTTGAGAGCCAGAAACCAAAAGATGATGACGTGGTAGGCCAGCGCGTGGACATACTGTGGGAGTTCGTCGGATGCATTTGACTGGCCTTGATCCACATGATTTGCCGTCGCTGGTGCCGACGAATCATTGGCATAGCTGCTGCGGTTTGATTGTTTCTTATCCTTTGCAAACTCCAAATATCTGAAGCAAATCGCGAACACGATTCGATATTCGTCTTCTCTGAAGTTAACATAGATGTGCTGCATGCGGCTAAGACAAGCTAGGAACTCCAAGATGTGCACCGAAACATGGGGTTGTGTAATGATTGCAGCCATCTGGTTGAGCATCTGAACCAAGGACTTGCTTGTTGAAAGTGGAAGCTCGTGGCAGCAGATGGATAAGGCGTGGATACAACATTTCGCGCTTCGCTCCCAGGTAGAAATGCCTAGGACAAAGGACTTGACGATTTCGTCTTCTTCCCTTTTTGAAAATGTTCATGGTAGCTGAGAATCATCGTCAAGCTATGGAACAGACAGATGGCCACGTCGGCCCGCCGAAGCCCGGAGGCATTTGGGGCTCCTGGAAGTTATTGAGGCGAATCTGTTCGCATATAAGCTTCCGGAGTTGTTGCACTTGCTGTATTGCTCCTTTGAAAATCGCATGGTTACTCAGTTGTGAGGGAGGTGCACCAGTACAAAGCTATAGACTTCCCAGTCGCAGCCTTGAAGGATACTGAGGACTGCTTCCAGCCAAATGGACAGGTTTAGCCCACGAGCATGAAGTCTGTGTGCGCGCGGATCCTCAGCTTCTGGTAAAGCCTCATTGTAGTTGGTTGACTCGGTATTGTCAGGCGCGCAAGATACAAGAACAGGGCTGATAAACCTAGGAACAGCATCTGGTAATGCATCTGCGTCTGGAAGCTTCCAAAGCTGTTGGTATTTCCCAGTAACACTTTTTGTACCGCTGGATGACCGGACTGGGACGCTTCTTTCTTGAGACTGTCCCTGGCCAAACGAGACCCCTCTTGAGGTACGCGAGGGGTTGCTGTGCTCGCTCCTTGATAGCCGCAGGGTATACGCAGCTTCTTCCGCCTGTTTCTTCGCAAGAGATGCCTCAGTGCGGAAGATGGTGGATGCCAGTGAGGTGCTTTCCAAGTGATTGGTAATGAAGATCCGGTTCGCCCAGTCAGCCCGTAGTCGAAACAGCAATTTCATGGCTGTAAGACGAGCATCGATTTCGCTACGACTAGATCGTGCAATACTGACCAGCAAGTTGTAGAGCTTGACACTCTTTTCGCTATGGTGGTTCATGACTTTCATGAACATCTTGACGTAACCTCGCGCCACAACATTGGATGTTGACTGCTCGACCAGAGGCAGCGATTCGCCTGATGTACGACCAGGTGACATGGTCCCAAGGGCAGGTGTTGGTGTTATCGGGGACTTGAGGTCATTATCATCAACGATATCTTTGAGTGTGCTCACCACATACTCAAATAACTCCATGTCACAAGAGGTGACTACTGACACCATGAGTGACATGACTGCCTCGAGAACGACAGTGTCTGTCTCATCTAGGACATCCCGGAGAATGCTCTTTGCAAGTCGCGGGATGAAGCTCTGCTCCGCTCCATCACCAACTAGGTCCACGATCTCATATGCATCCATGATGGTCTGTAATGCGCGAAGGCGAATGTCAGATGCTCGCGTGCGGTTCCCAAAGAAACTGCTTAACACAAGAGCAAGATTCTCCTCCCATTGCAAATCAGATGGAGAGCAACATCTAAATTCCTGGAAGTAATCCAATACCGTTCGTGCTGCAGAATCTGGGAGCAGGTGGCTTATCTGGGTAAAGAATCTGATGACGGCTTGACGAGGCATGAAATCTCCAACACGTCCGGTAACAAGAGCCTCTAGACGAGCGATCAAAATTCCTAATTCGCGCTTGACAACCTCTTCCGGGGATTTCTCATCGGTGTGCTGATTGACAGTCTTGTGAGCATTGGCACCAAGTTTCTTGCTACAGTCCACAGCGACATCAAGGCATATTGACCAGTCTTCATCAATCAGAAATTTTTGAAACTGTCCCTCCCCGTCGTCGAAAAGCGAGTTGATGAGTTGGAGCACAGCTGCATGTATCTTGAACGACGATGTACCTTTGACGGCGTTAGATAATCCGTCGACAAGAAGAGCATAAGGAACAGGCGGGTAGCCTTTTTCCACGGTTTTGGAGAGCAGCTTTTGAAGCACGGCAAGTGCACCTCGAATCTCCCGGCTGAGGTCTCTCTCATGTTGGGCATCACCACAAGAGTTGCGGAGAATATCCAACAGGATTCGAACAGAAGCTTGGCCATTGTGCGACTTGCACAAATTAGCAAGGGCGTGCCATGAGTCCTTATGTAGATTCGGTACAAGGCAAAATATAGAGCTCAACACTTGTACACAATTCTTCAGCTTGCCTGCTGGGATTGATCCGAAAGTACCGATAGCGTCAACCACAGCGATGCAAGATCTCAGGTCTTCTTCAGCGCTGGTACTCATACAAATAGTCAGAAGTGTATCGATGAGATTACCGATGGAGGCTGTGTCGGCGCTGTTGAAGCTAAATTTGACAAAGTCAATGAGAAAAGAGAATAACTGGGCGAAATTCTTCTCTTCCCCAGAGGCTGGTGATTTAGCCCTGGTCGACCCCTTTGAGGTTCAGGAAGCCTGAGACGCATTCTTCCGTGCGGCACGCGCAGCATTGTACGCTTCTTGAAGCCATCTAGTAAGCAATGGTAAGAACTCGTAATCGAAGCCGGTAAGAACACGACCATGTTTGGTCAGGTCGATTAGAGCAGCCAGCTGCAGGTGAAAATCATCCGGATTTGCGGTAGCCGATAACGTCTCAAAATATTCTCTGCGTTCCAAGCCCGTGGAAGACTCGTGCTTGACACATCCAGTGAGCAGCTCCCAGCCTGCCGCCCTACAGGCGGCAGTCTTGGCAGGGTCTATCAGGTCCTTGGCTGCGTACCATATGTCTAGAACAGGCGTGAGGGATATTCCTTGATGGCGTATCTCAACGTATTGGCCGCCGCAATCCGCTCGTTCGGGAGCCATTCTTCAGTAGCTCAAAGGCTTCCATATGGGAATCGGAGAGCACCCGCGAAGTCGTTGATGTCGCATTTATCAAGTCGGCTCGGGGAAGGGCAACAGAAGGGGCGGAAGCGACTGGCGGCGGCGGTGATTTGGATGACTTGGAGCTTGTTAGACCCCGGAATACATTGGCGAGGCCGCTTGGCCGTGAGGATTCTGGCGAAGAGGGGACATCTCCGGACGGGGGTGACATGTGCTCGTGTCCTATGTAGCCTTGCGGTAGCTCCTGGGAGAGAAGTGTCAGCGATAGATAGGCATGCGTGCCTTGCGCCGGCTTTGGTAAATGCAGAAGGCGGGTTGCGCATCGCCCCAAGGTACGTTAGGACTTCCCAGCGATAGCCAGAGTGACTGCAGCAACGTGCGAGATGGCATCGTCGGCTTACCTACAGGTTTGGATGCTACCAAGGCTTCAGCCTAGAAACTTGCGAGCTATGGACAGGAGACGGAAGTCGCTTGGGATAGACGGCCATCAAAACTCGACAGGCCGCTTTCAGAAGGCGAGCGAAGCAGGGCGAGTGACGATGATGGGTGGGGAGGTTTAGCGGTAGAATGCGGCCAGATTCGGCTCGAGCAAGGTCGGCTTGGCTACTTAAGATAGCAAACGTGCAGTGAGCAATGCGCAAGTCGGCAATTCAAGATCGGATGATGGTTGGGAACGAAGCTGCTGAGAGAGAGCAAGTCTTTGCCGATCGGCTTATCAGCTGGCAAAATTTGAGAACAAGAAGCAAGATGAGGTGGATGATGTACAACTGCGGGTACCAGGGCCTTGAGCTCAGGTGAGAGGGAGCGATAAGGTCTGGTAAGGAAAAAGGAAGCCTTCAGGTATACCATGTACAGTACTCGTTCAGCTGGAAGACTTCCTGAGAGGACCTTGCGCACGGTACCTAGACAGCTGGACTGAGGTATCTTTGCTTAATGACGACCGCCCGCAGATACTTTGCCATCAAGGTATCGCATGTACTGGATTCCGGTCACGTTCTGATAAGTGCCTGGGTACATCCAACTGTGACGGTACCTGCAAATCACCACAGGAGCAGACCCTGGTTTGCCGGATCTTGCATCTGTACTTAATCGTTGCAGTGTTCAAGGCTGCCTGCCTATAGCTTGCGATCGACTTTACTGTTCCCGGGATTGTCAGATTATCCTCCCTGCCATTCAATCTGAAGTAGCGGAATACCAGGCCACGCGTGAACCAGGACTAAAAGCTCATGCATACAGCGTAAAACAGCGCATGAATAAAGAACCAGCAGGGTAGATGGACAGGCAGATAGGATTTAAACAATGCTAGCCATCTGCAAAAATACTCGAGGTTTTACCATTTTAGAAACGCCTTTAATCTGTTAACGGGATGAGAACAAATTGATGGATCTGTCCGCATACATGGTCTCTTAGCAGCCTAGTCCAAGCTCGGCTGCGGGTACGAGTGCTTATTTAGCTATTGTAAACAAAACTAAAGAACCATGATCGAGACCAGATGTAGACTGTCTGTTAGTATCTATCCAAGACCGCAATAGACTGATGACCTTAGTAGTAAGAGACCACGAACGTCTGTCTACACGAGATGGCCACTAGGAGCAAATCATGAGGGTGCTACTATCTCGCTTGACCATGCCTACCTGGCAGCAAATCGAATAATTAGAAGCTATCTGTCTAAAAAAACACCTCCCAGAAGCCAGGTTACAAACAGTATCGGACGTGCAAAGCTCATCCTCTATGCAGCAATACTGCCTCTTTTCCACCTATCCACCTAACTGTTTGCCTGCGCCTAAGCAAGGTAGGGAGGTAGAGGTACCTGTCTCTCAGGCAGCCTCGGGAGCGGCTGATGTCCGTTTGTTTACAGCCGCGCGCTACCACCTCAACAACGCTAAGAGCGTCTTCTCAGGTCCCTTGTACTTTAAGACATGCACCAAGTCCAGTGGGACGGCCTGGTATCTGAGACAAACCCCACTACTCTTGTGTCAAGGTCCCTGCGAGCTCAGAAAAGTTTCGCCTGGAGCTCTGCTAATAAGGCAAGGTAAAGCAAAGTACCTGCCCGCCCACCTACCTACCTCTATACCTCCATTCATCACCGCCTTCGACTGTTTTCCACCTCTTCGCCCTCCCCACCAGCATCTCTGTTCTCCTTCCCACCCTTCCTACCAGAGGCTGAAGCTGTCTTGCCCAAGCACAATCCTCACCATGGCGGCCGACATTGGTCAGATTGCTCAGCTGTTGAATGCGACACTCGACCCTGCCCAGCACCGGAAAGGTACGCTTGTTATGTTCTTCCATGGCCTTCCGTTGCCCCGCGATATCGCCTGCTAATAAACAAACCACAGCCGAAGCCGCGCTCAAGCAGGAGGCTGCCAAACCCCAATACTCCCTTACCCTACTCAACATCGTCAACTCCGATACCCTCCCTACCAGCACTCGTTTGTCTGCTGCGCTTGCTTTCAAGAACTTCCTGCGATCCAACTATGTGGTGGGTTTTTCATCTACCCTTTTCCTACTTCAAGCAGGGTAATGCAAAGGTGCAAGGCTAAAGATGTGGTTCTATAGGACGAAGAAGGCAACTACAAGCTCCCGCTCGATGAGGTTCAGGTGATCAAGGAGCGCCTTATTGGCCTGATGATCTCATGCCCTCCCAGCGTTCAGACACAGCTCGGTGAAGCTATTAGCATCATCGCTGATTCCGACTTTTGGAGAAAATGGGACACATTGACCCGGGTATGTCGCTTTACTTCTCCTAGTTTATTTTCCCCATCTTTGTTCTTTGCTGATCATCATATAGGAACTCGTCGGTCGATTCTCCGCAACAGACCCTAAGGTCAATGTTGGCGTTCTCGAAGTAGCACACTCCATTTTCGCCCGCTGGCGACCGCTTTTCCGCACCGACGAGCTGTACATGGAGATCAACCATGTTATTGAAACTTTTGGACAGCCCTTTGTGCAACTCCTTGTCGTAAGTCAGCTCTTCTTATTCGCGCCGTCGTGTGCCTAACATAAAATCTTCATAGACCACCGATGCCAAGATTACCGAGAACGCCGACAAGAAGGACGCTCTTAAGGCCTGGTTCGAGGTTTTGGACCTTCAAATCAAGATTCTCTACGACATGTCATGCCACGATCTCCCTCCCATCTTCGAAGAGAATCTTGGTAGCATTTCTGAGCTCCTCCATAAATATCTGGCATATGCGAGCCCTCTTCTCGAGACCGATGATGATGCTGAGGCTAGCATTCTGGACACAGTGAAGGCAGACATTTGCGAGCTGCTTGAGCTTTACACCATAAAGTTCGATGAAGATTTCTCCAAGTACTGCCAGCCATTCATCACCAGTGCCTGGAATCTCCTTTCCTCCACCGGCATCGAAACGAAGCACGATATCGTTGTCAGCAAGGCATTGCATTTCTTGACGGCCATCTCATCAACAAAGGATCACGCCGAGATGTTCAATAACGAGGAAGTCCTCACACAAATTGTTGAGAAGGTCATCTTGCCTAACGTTGCTCTCCGAGAGTCCGATATTGAGATGTTTGAGGATGAGCCTATTGAATTCATTCGTCGAGACTTGGAAGGCTCCGATACCGATTCGCGCCGAAGGTCTGCCACCGATTTTCTGCAGAAGTTGCAGGTCAAGTTCGAAGGTCCTGTGACCGGCGTCGTGTCCAAGTACATCAACCACTACCTGTCCCAGGGTAAGGCGGACTGGAAAGCAAAGGATACTGCAGTCTACCTCTTCATTTCGATCGCTGCAAAGGGTGCAGTCACGGCGGCGCAGGGCGTCAAGACCGTCAACCCTCTTGTGAACGTGGTTGAATTTTTCGAACAGCACATTGCCTCAGACTTGATTGCCAGTCAAGGCGTGGAACCCATCTCAAAGGTCGATGCTATCAAGTATCTCTACACCTTCCGCAGCCAGCTCTCAAAGGAGCAGTGGAAACAAGCACTCGGACCTCTCATCCAGAACCTGAACTCCGACAACTATGTCGTGTATACTTACGCAGCCATTGCGGTGGAACGAGTTTTGTTCTTGGTTGATGATGCCGGTAACGCTATGTTCCCACGAGCAGACATTGAACCTTTGCAAAGGATCTTCTGGAGCACCTGTTCAAACTGATCGAGAAGGAGCCCAGCCCCGCGAAGCTGCAGGAGAATGAGTTCCTGATGCGATGTGTGATGCGTATCCTCATCGTGATCAAGGATGGCGCAACACCCATGGTAGAGAGTGGTCTGACCCATTTGATTGCGATCACCAACATCATGAAGCAAAACCCTGCCAACCCCGATTCTATTACTACCACTTCGAGGCACTGGGAGCTTTGGTTCGGTACTGCTCCTCCACGAGCGCAGCTCTGTTCAACCAGAAGCTCTGGGAGCCATTCCACCAGATCTTAATCGACGATATCACCGGTAAGGACAGGTTTTCCTTGGGCAACATATGCAATGTTCAGTTACTAACTACTTGCAGAATTCATGCCCTATGTTTTCCAGATCCTAGCACAGTTGCTTGAGTCTAGCCCCTCCGATGCTGTCTCTGAAAACTACAAGGCTCTTCTCGGCCCTCTCCTCAACCCACCCCTATGGGAAACTCGAGGAAATGTCCCCGCGTGCACCCGACTGCTCTCAGCTGTTATTCCTCGCGCTGCAAAGTCCATTGCTACCGAGAATCAGCTCGAGCCTATTCTTGGTATCTTCCAGAAGCTGCTGGCCGGAAAGAAGTCGGAACTCTATGCTTTCGATATTCTTGACTCGATTGTCAAGTCATTCGAACCGTAAGTCTAGCTCCTAGGCAGTTAGCTGCTGTTGCATGTCTAATCAATCAATACCAGGGCCCTATTGGATAACTACTTCCCCACCATTCTTCGACTCCTGTTCACCAAGCTGCAAGGTGCACCTGCTGAGTCACTGAAACTTCGATTTGCTAGATTCTATCATCTGGTTGGCGCGAGACTTGAGGCTGGCTTCGGTACAGACTACTTCATTCGACAGTCGGATCAGGTTGACGACAAGGTCTTCGCGCAAGTATATCCTCCATTTGTCCTAGCGGAGACGGAGAAGCTCGCCAGGCCTGTAGACCGTAAGCTGGCGGTGATCTCGCTCACCAAGACACTGTGTGACTCTCAAGTCTTTGCCCAGAAGTTTGCCAAGGGATGGGCCAACACTTGCCGCATTCTGCTATCGCTGCTGGTGAACCCGCCTGCAGTAGCAGCTGGTCTGGGTGATGAGATCATTGCCGAAGCCGACGTTGATGACATTGGCTTCGGTATGTCATTCACGGCCCTCAACAGCTGCAAACCATTGGCGCGTGACGACTTCCCGGAAGTTGCAAATGTTACTACCTGGGTCAAGGAGTACATCATGGCGGCTAACCAAAGACATGGTGGTGCCATTGAAGGATTCATCGGCCAGCGACTTCCTCCAGACCAGCAACAGGCTATTGCTCAATACATTCGCTGAGGAGACACAGCCTAGGCAGGGGCACAATCTTGTGGCCAAGAACGGCAACATCTTGGTTTATGAATGGAGTTGTGGCATAAGGCTGGATAGTTGAGGGGTGGTAGGGCGAAAAATGCCAGGACGTAAAATATTGCAGAACAAAAGGCGTAGCTTAGGCCTGTCATATAGAGATGTGATCATGTAAGTTTTGTGAGGGATACAGGTCTTTGCGGGAATTACCGCAGGCCAACTCTATCTCGAAAAAGAGAATAAAGAGAAGTTTTTATACCATTGCATTAACATTTACGATATTTCTCAAAATCAATTGAACAGTTAAAGCTTTCAAACTTTGTGCAGGTATAAAAGCTTCGAGCCTGTCTATCTCTACTCACATCCACCTGAATATCTAGCTATTTGACGATCTCCTCGCCAGAGACAGAGTTGACGATGATTACGTTGCATGGTGAAATTGAAAGACAAGTTTTTCCCAAGCTCGCCCTTAGATTGCTTAGGCCGTTTATTTTCTTCCCGACGAAGCTTCCAGTTTTCAAGCTTATTTGGGCGAAGCAGCGAGGCTACTATGAACATTTTTATTTGTAATTGATTATCATTCATCTGAAGCTCACATTCCCTAAAGGATATATCCTACGAGCCTTCGTATATGCTATCCAAATCATAAGCGATCTCGCGTTCTCGTAGTTCATCCACGCCTTGCGCCGCAGTCTTCCATCCAATAAGTAAAAATACTAACCCAGCTCCCAAAGCAATCGTAAATGTCGTGATGATGAATCATCTGGTATCAAAAATCGTACAAGCACAGGCATCCCTGTTTTCATAATCCCCATATCTTAGCAAAAATGCATGCACCAAATGCAGTCCTCAGCACCTAGTATCAATAGCTTTATAAAAAGCCACCTTCAGTTCCAATGACGCCGACACTCCCACGCCAGCCGCACCGCTTCTCCTGGTCGTCGCGGTCACGTTCTCTAGGAGGTACCCTGACCCTCTAGGATTGAGGCCTGTCCGTCCTAGAGACGACGATACGTCCACCTCGCTGCTGGGACGGCTGCTCCCACCACTAACATTGGTCTGAACCAGTAGTAGGCTACTTGTACTCGAGAGTCGTTTGGTGAACTCAGTGAAGCTGGATCGTTTAGAGCTCGATTTTGACTGGCGCTTGTCCCCTCCTTGTAGCTGACGATAGCTATATTCCGGTATCCTCCCGCTTGCAATGTTATTGTCTTGCACAGGAATAATTGGAGCAGTCTGTTGAATTGGAGTGTTCTGCTGCCCTTGGTTGGTGCGACTTTTGCCATGAGCAGTATGGGGTCGTGCTGGCGTGATCGGTGACCTATGGTAGATAGCATCTGCGTGGAAACTCAGATGAGTGCGCGAATACGATGGTCTGGGTGATGTGGGCGATGTGGGTGATGTGGGCGATTTCTCTGTGTCATGACGATTGGTGATGAAGTCTAAGGCACGTTGTGCCGAGGAGGGATAAGTGAAGGAGATCGTAAGGAGTCCTGTTCATGAACATAACTGTCACTGTCGGAGTCTGTGTCGTCTGCGGCCTGGGCTTCGTCGGAGCTGTCGTCCGCATCAAACGCGCTCCGCATCGCCAACCTTTCCACGTTCTCTGTCGCCTCTCTTTGCTTCCGCTTCGTATCGGCCTCACGCATGAGGGCTTCGAATCGAGCAAGAGAGCTGAGTTTCTCCTCCCCAGGGACTTCACGCTCCGAACCGGGAATGAACCTCATTTGAAAGGCTCTATCAAGAATGGTCTCGCGAGGTGCAGGTGAAGAGCTAAAGTCGGCTAGGGATGCGGGTACGGCTTGGGAACTGATGCTGTCTCGTCCATGCACAGGAGAGCTGACGGTGGAGGAGCGACCTTGAGCCGATGTCCACCCTTCGATAAACTCTCCTTGGTAATCTGCAGTGGTTGTAGGCGAAGGCAAGTCACTAGGAGTGTGCCAGAATAGTTTTGGGACGAGGCAGAATACCCAAATTGCTGTATTGGGTAGTTGCTGCTAGATGGCGAGGACAGATCGCTTCGTTTCGACTTCAGACTCGGCGATTCGGAACTAAAAGTCAACGGGCGCTCGCGTGCCCCGGTTGAATATGTAGCTGTGGAACTCTTGTGCAAAAGTTGTCGACCGTCTGGTCGAGAGCTCGCATTTCCGCTACCCGGACGGATGTAACTCTCAGAAACATCCCTTCGAGCAGAAGGACTAGGAAAATGAGGAGAGACAGGACTTTCTGGACTCATTATTCCTTTCTTCGACAAAATGCAGCGAGCCCAATCGTGAAGACTAGGATAACTGTTGTCTGGTGGTGTACGAAACCAGATAGTCGTCGATGCCGAGTCCTTGGAAGACATTAAGCCTCCAGCTCGGCTCGACCGTCGTTTCCGGTCCTTGTCAGAAATCGTTACGACGAGTGTTGGGAGAATAGGCCCCTGTTTGCGGTGCGAAAGCATCTGGACCGTGCAGTCGGTGATGGAGCTAACTGGCCATTGATACGCTGGTTCCGTGTCCTCCTGAGTCGATTCATCAGCAAAAGCAAGGGCTAAAGGATGGATACAAACATGAGTTTCGTTAGTAGCCAACGAACCTTGGATTTATAAATGGAGAAAACATGTTCATCAAACAGAGGTCGCAACGGAGGTCGTGACGCTGAACTGGCTGTGCGGCCAGGGTGCCCGCATGAGAGGAAACAGAGGCTGAATGGTGATCTCGGCCAGAAGCGGTCGTTTTACTGATGACAACATATCGAGGCTGCAAATGAACCAAATGTTAACATCAGTTCCAGGCTTTGGGACATGTTTGTAGATTCACCTTCCACACGGCGCGGCCCAAGATCTGGCCCCTGTCGGGGGATCAAGAGGATACCATCGAGTCCATCCATGGTCGCGATGCAAATAGACTAGTCGAGCAGCTGCGACGCACGACTAGGTGTTGGGCTTTTAAGAAAGCGACATGCTCAGTCGAAGATTCAAGAAGGAGGGTCGAATCGGTTCGCAGGCCGGATTCTCATAGAAGAGCGCTCATGGGTTCCGTCCGTCTGGTTTTGGTTGGCGGCAATGGGACATAAAAAGAGGCAAGACAGTACGAGTAATGCGTATCGAAAGCTCCGTGAGTGCAAGCAAGAGGCGAGCAAGCAAGTCAATGAGGCAAAATGGCGCGGTTATCGAATCGTGATGGGAGAGGCTCAGGTATGTAAGATGCGGGCGGAAACGGATGGAGGCTCCAGAGGACGAGGTTTAAAGAGTGGATGATCCAGTCTTGTCAGGTAAGGTACAGTACCTTGCCTACCTTAATTGCGCTGATGTGCCCTTGCTCCGTCGTCTCCTTGGCACCCTCGTAGTGGGCAAAATGTACAGGGTATAACAGGCACAAGTGCGTGCTGCGGGTCCTGGACAGGCGTTAAGCGCACACCGGGGTACCTGAGGGCGGAAGGGGAGGGGGCAACCTGGTTGTGGAAGCGATGTCAGGTACCAGAAGGCTTGTACCTTCCACAGCCTGTTCCTGTCCCTGTTCTGTTCCTGCTCCTGCTCCTGCTCCTCTCGATCAACTACAATTAGCGTCTAGCACGGCAGACCTATCAGCCAGCGGCTACTCTATAGCGGCAATGGGACGAGGAAGACACTGCGCCCTTCAAGGCGACACTAATGCATTCGAGGCATGCTTCACGACAATTTCGCCTGTTCAACTTTATCGAGGCCATCACGGCAGAGGACCTGACCATTGCATTGATTCCTGGCTCTCGCATCGAGCAGGGCCTCTGGCCAGGTCTCAACAAACAGTCCTTTGCCGTGCATTGCAGGTGCCTTGCCTTGCCTTGCCTTTGCCTCGCCTTACCTTGCGTTGCCTTGCGTTGCCTTGCGTTTCCTGACAATCAATGCCTTGCTGGTTGTGGTTGGTACCTGTACTCTGTGCAGGTACATGAGATAAGGCTAGGGAGCTCGTTGCCTCTTTCTCTTCTCTTCTCCCTTCTCTCTTTCCCTTTCCTTTTTCGTCATCTGGCACTGTAGTGGCTGCCCTCCTTCTGCAAGCAGATTTTTCCTTTTTCTTTTCTTATTTCCTCTTTCTCCCTCGGCTCCGTTCTCTCGATTTCTAGCTTGGGCCAGAGTCGCTAACGAACCCCGATTTTCTCTCATTCAATCTCGGCATCGTGGGGTTGTCTTGTCAGACCATGTCCTAGCATGTCCAAGAACAAAGCAAATGGCAAGCCCACAAGCGTCCCGTCAGGGATGAGGGAGCCTTAGTCACAGGTACTAACGGCGGGCCACAAGGTCCACCCGACGCCATTCTCCATGCCAACCTTCTAAGCCGTTATTTGTGATGCTTGATCGAAAAGAACATTGATCGAATGCGTCTGCCCACCACGCAAGCATGCACCTGTCTCATTCATTCGCCTAAAACTGACGTGAGTCAAGCGTGCTAAGTTCTACTTGGTAGACGGTCACCATCCTCAAGCAGCCTCTGGTTGCCTCCCCGTTCTCCGGCCGATCCAGAACAATTGCACCTCTATCAAGCCTGCCGATCCGGAAAGCAATGCAGACAGGAAGCACAAGGGAGAAACGCACAGGCGCATCATGTCGAGGCAAGAGCGCCGCTCTTTGCCGTGCAGGCCTCCACGAGTTACATGGGAAGGACCTATTTTGGGGCTGAAATCGAGTACCATTGGCTGCTGGGCCCTTTACAGGCGACATGGGGGCCTGCGAGGGACACTTGGTTCGTGCATCTCTACCCTGCTTGGTAGTGCACGAGGTCAGTGAGGGCCCCTGCTCATTAATGAAATTGCTCCGATCTGGGTCCGTTTAGACCTGCTCTCCTGCCGATTACCAAGCCTCTTTCGAGCGGGAAACACGGAGCTCTAGGTTCTTAATGCACGCCCGATCAAAACGGCAGACACGTCTCAAGCCGCCTGTTCATCTGTTGCGAGCAGACCTCCTTTCACACAGCCGGAAGCGGCGGTGGTTCTCGTAAAACACAAGGCGTAATTTGTGGCTGCATTGTCTTTCAGCGTCCGCTGCAAGATGCAGCTCAAGCCTGGCAGAAAAGCGAGCATGCTGTGCACAAACCTGCCATTTGGGCTCGGAAGGAATGATTTCGTGCATGGGGGTACGCTCTTGGAATCCTTGCCGGTGTTGGCGGAGCGAGATCGATCTCGAGTCCATTTCGGTACCTGGATTACTGCAGTATCCCAGCCATTGCTTGTGGTGCTTTCCAGAGCACGAAAAACTGACGTCCGATTTTTGTCGGCGGATGGATCAATGGTGTGAGGCACGGATCGCTGATTAACTGAACATCAGTGCGAAAAGGGCTTGACATAACGAGGCACTAGGGAAGCTGAGATGGCTCCCAGACGTGGCACTAGTGGGACTCATTTAACCAGGACAATATGCGGTAACTGTCCCTGGTTGGCACTAAAGAGACAGAATACTCGAAAGGGTTTATGCTGCTGTACCATGTAGCACAGTTCACTGTCAACACACGGGATGCGCAGGGGTGACACCCCTATCAACTTGGTCTCCGAAAACACAGCAAGTACTAAAACCAACACAACGAATCTTCGAGCCACGAAGCCATAGCACATGGTAAGTGGGCGATGTACAGAGCAAAAACGTCACTATTGCCAAGCTATAAGTGTATGTCCATGTCTGCCCCTCTGACCCCTCTTAGACACGGGCCGAGTTCCTCTCTGGAGATGCGGGCCCGCCATTTCAGGTGAACCGAGTCTTGTCAGATGTTTCTTGCTGGATCTGCCATGTGCCCCTAAGCAAATGCAAAGCCCTTTTCTAACCACCCCCGCACCATGTGGCTCGACGTGGGTTGCAATACAGCGTTGCAGCATTGTAACCGTCCTAGGTCGATCTCAGTGCGGGCGTCTCTCTTCGGCTACTCGAATCAAGCCGAGATTCGTGGCATCAAGGACTCCGCTCTTTGCTGTACACAGTACACATTTTTACTCAGTTACCCGCTGCATTCTTATCCGTAGACGTGTTCTCATTAGTCTTCAACAAGTCGAATACACCACGATCAAGTATGCAATTACAAGGCCTTTTCGGGCCGCCGTGAGCCGTGGAGCAACTCGCTTGTCCCTGTCTCCGGTACCTGGCTATGAGCGAACCAACCCCTGGCAGAAACACCGTCATCACCCGTGCTGCAAGTTACTAGGGGTTCGGACTTTACGAACGGGCGGGACGACGGTAGTAAACGACGCCCATGTCTCTGTCAACTGGGCACAATCAATCCATGCCCCGCAGGATTGGTGGGCTCGTAGACTGTCTAGGTTCTTAATCGAATCAAACGAGCCTTCACCTTACGCTGATCAGGAAAACCCAGCAACAAAATTCACTCGGTTTCCCTCACTTATGCGGACTCCCTCATGCCAAAGGACTCGGTTGCCCAAGCTATTAACTTAGCAGGAGGTGCAAGCGTAAAGTATTCCCAAGCATCACCTGAACTTAATTCAAGCGACAGGCCATGTTTGCCAGGAAATGTTTCAACAAAGCATGGTACTTGGCCAACAGGTACTCCCTTATTGCTGGAAAAACGGGTGCCGTGGCCATAGAACGAGCGTGGCTTGTGTCCACTGAGGCCGCCTCAACCGACCCCATCTTTACCCTCTCCAGCTCCCCACATCAAAAGGGCAGGCTTCTCGAACTGATAGGTTCTGTTTGCCACTCAGGGACAGGCTACGGTCGTTTCGGAAGAACGAGGAGGCCACTGGAAGGGGTCAGGAGAGAAAGTCACGAACATGGCTAATTAGCCAATCCTCGCAATCTTGTTGGCGACGGCTAGCCCAAGAGCTTCTCTGCGTTCCTTTCTTCGTCCTCACCGCCTCGAGTTGGCCTGAGAACGAGGCCTTGACATACCCCTTGATTCATTGGCATGGTGCCTACAACGTGTATGTATGCGTTTGCGCAGGCGTGGGCGTATGCCTCCGTGCCTTGTGGTGTGCTTTCTTCAACGAATAAATTCAGCATGTTGCTGCGCCTCCAGAGAGAGGTCCCTTGTCGTAGAGACAAAGACAGCGGGGTCTTGCGGCCGTTGTCTGACTCTCATGCAGCCTTGTTCCTCGCCTCTCCTGTTGACATTCCTCTCTGGGCATTGTGGCGTCGCAAGATGGAGGCATGCGAGACAACGCTGTATCTCTCTCGACCTCAATGCCGAATCCTGGAGGCGGTCGTAGCCAGTCAGCTGTCCATCTGGCCCTGCTGCAAAAACACCAAGATCACCACAACCATGTACTTGGTCATATTTGACGAAAACACGGTCGCTCAGGCGGTAAGCGCAGCTGAAACAGCGTTGTTGGTTCTCGTCTCTCAAGCTTCCCATGAAGCTACTCCAGTCCTTACTCATCCACCACTATGATTCCTTGCTCACCTCTTTCCGGCTCGACCCCACGATCCTTTCTGGCCCGCGTATAGGTACTTGGCATCCGTGCTTCTCACGATCACCGAGATCCTGCGGAAAGTGTCAAGGGTCTATGGGGCCAACACGACTCGAGCATGCATTGTACCATGCTGTGTTGGTTCTAAATCACTGGTCTCTTGTTTTTGTCGATCATGTTTGCGTAAACTCGATGTGGTTGTGCAGGCAGCTGTCGCAAAGGCCCTATTGCCACATAGCGTGTCCCTTAGCGGCTCCCAGCAACCCAACCGGACCCTTTGTCCCCTGCATTCAAGGTAAACTAGCTGTTGATCCACCATTCTGGAAAAGCCTGCTGAGGCTCGTGACAACCCCAAAAATTACATGCAAGACTATGGCACGGTCAAGGACCCTCTATACATAAGCGCAGTTCCATTCTCGTTAATGGGGATATGTCTATGGAGATCAACACCACGTCATGGTTTGATACTGCACTTCACTTCTTTAGTGCTGATTGACCGCCATGCTTCTTTGCGCTAGGGCATCGCGATGGTCTCAGCCACTTCAGGCGGCATGGCACCAAGTCCCTGAGCACTGACAAGATCAACCCATAACCGTCGTTAGTCACTCTATTGTTTACGGGACTTTGCTCCGTCAAAGCTGACGGACGCGATGGATGCCGTACTGGGTAACGATCGGGGATGGGTTCCCAAAGACTGCGCTCTGTCACCTTTTTACCTGTAACCCTTTCTATCCCTGCTCTGGACGGTCGTTGCGGAGAAACAGGCTTTTCATCTTGATGGCGATATGCATGTTCTACCCACACCGTTAAGCTGCATGCAACTTGGCCGAGTCGCCTCCGCTCATGCAGGTACGGTAGTGTCGTGCTCCAGGCAGTCCCCTGTCTTCTGTCTCCTCCTCTCTTCTATTTCCCGCCCCCTTTCCTCGGCGAGTCTCACTAATGTTGGTTGCATCTGGTGCACACTTCGGACGGCTGTCACTTCATTATCCCTGATGATGCGCGAATGCGTGGCATCTGGAGCAGCAAGGCGCTTGTGCTGAGCCGGACAAGTTGTGCTAAACTGGGGGCGGGAGACGTACAGCCGGACCGAGACGGCGCCAGTAGTCAGGAGCCGATTACATGTCACGGAGCGTAGGATTGTAGCAAGGCTGTTGGACTGAATCCAGAGTCTAGCTGCGTTACGGCGGCGGTTTCTTTCCGCACAGCGGCACCTTGATACGACTCAATACACGGCCGCAAGTCGCCCTGCCGACAACCGAGTTTGGTATTTTGCCCCTTTGCGGCTCGATGGCTCTTACAAAGCCAACCTTGACGCCACGCGGCTCTCTTTGTCCTCTGGATCAATAACAAGCTTTGAGAGTTGAAGCTTAATAGAAAGGGACCTTTACTACAATTCGGCCCCTGCTGGACCGAACTATCCAGTTTGGGTACAGCGGCGGCTCAATATATGAACCGAAATACAATTAGCTCGATGGTATGCACATGGTTTGCCGGGGTTGGGCTGAAGGGGGCATGGCGTTATCTTGATGATTGCACAACCCTACCTTGTCATGATAACAGATAAAGAGCGTGGTTTCGGATCGAACTCGTGCTTCTGAATGGTCGTAACATGCTCAGGCCTGTTCTACTTGCGGCTCACCCACCGTCACGCATCGTAGCTTACACAGATGCCTCGGTTGGCGATGAGACACAAGATATCGGTCTCCCACATTACGCTCAGGGGCTCGTTCTGAAACCTTGCAAGCACAGGCTCGAGCAAACAGTAGGATGTTCACCATGTCTAGCTTATCTAGGCACACACTCCACACGACCGGCAGCTAGATGTAAGTAGTTTCCTTGCCGCACACGGGATCAGGACTAGATGGTGCCTTTGGCCTGTGCAATCCTGGAAGGTTCCGATGCGACAACATGACTTGTTGGCTCCCTTTGACATGAGATTAGCGAAAGGGGTTGTTAGCAAATCCGGGGCAAATAACCTCTCTAGTAGACATTTAGCGGAGCCACACATGTCGCTATCTCTGTTTTGGCTCTCAGTGCGAGCATCGATATGACGTCGGGTTCCTAAGGATACATAATACCTACACTCCGCTACCACGAGTCAGAACAGAATTTGAATATGATATGGCCAAGCTTTGTCTATAAGGGACAGCGAGCGATGTCCCTTTACAATTATAGAAGAACTGACAAGCGAGAGCCAACATTGATTAAGAGAACGTCACCAGGCATAAGGAGATAATTGGCCGTGTGGGGAAAAGAGCGATGACAATAGTCATATTGGTAGGCGATCTTTTCGTTTGCTATGGTTGAGCTTGAATAATGATACTATCACAGAATCAATGAGGATCCTAGTCTTCTGTCATGAGTACTCGTGCCTTCTTGAGTGCCGGGATGCCCTGTCATGTAGTGATATCTTAAATCCTTTAGCTGTCTTTAGCTGCCTCAAAACACAACTATGTCCTATAGTTTCTTTCTCTTATAGTGTTTAGTGGTAATTGTTAATTTAAAGCAGAAATGAGCGTGTGTTGATTTCACTGAATAAGCTGAACAATACTCAATATTTAGCCAGATTTGAGAAGAACGAGAAGGCAGGTAAGGCCATGATACTGAAATGGTGCGAGAAACACAAGTCCAGAAATTTGCAGTTATCGTTCGGTTGAGCATATGTATGACAGTGAACTGAGGATCTTCCTACAATGCCAATGTTACTCAACCACTGGTATTAGCCCACATGTCTTGCGTCCATATAACTGGAGCTAGCTTGCAAGTCTGTCGTGGTCGAGGCATGTAGCACCAATTTCGGACGTTTTGTATAACTCTTTTTAATTGCTTCTTACGGTTGTTTTGGGGCACTTCGACTATATCCGTGTAATTATAGGAGTTTGGTAGTCTGCTTGGTGGGTGAGGATTTGGACCAGAAAGAAGCTTGGAGCAAGAACTACCTCAACGATACCTATTTAAACAAGCAGATTTAAAGAGACAGTGCTTACCAATGTTAGAAGTATATGTTTGGTTCAGCGCGTATATAGAAAGAGCTTTTATTGTTTATCATCCATCTCTTCTCCGTTTCCCCGATTATACATTAATTATATCACACATCTCGCTATCCATCAACCATCGTATGCAATTACCTTTCAACCCTTCATGTTCATTCCCAGGTCCTATCCTGATGAGCATCCCATGTCATCCTCTACGCCTTGCAGCCCGGGTCGGTGTTGTAGCATCCCTGCAGCAGCTTGATATGCGAGCAGGTAGAGGGAGTGCGGTGTCAGCTCTTCCCAGGGCAAAGACCTGGTACTCGTTGTTATGAGACCACTGGCAGGCGATGAAGCCAAGGTTGTTGCCCTGCTGGATGAAGCCGTTCTTGGCGCTGTACGTGAACAGGGTGCCCGCGTCGCCGGCGTTGATGAGGAGCTTGCCCCAGTTGTCGTAGGACACGACCCCGGAGTCGGCGAAGAGGGCAGCGGGGATGGTGCCGTCAGGGCCGTAGCCCGTGTAGTTCAGCGTGGTGCCCTTGAAGGTGTACAGCTTGGACGGGGCAGGACCACAGTCGACAATGACAGCGTCGGCGAGGCCCGCGCCCGTGTGGTAGGAGCTCACGCATTTGGCGTTGATGGCTGGGTTCGCCGAGGTGACCTTGAGGAAGAAGGGCTTTGGCGCGGCGGGCGCAGCAGTGGCCAGGCCGGCGAGGAGGAGAGTAGTGAGGAATTGCATGGTGGTGGTGGTGGTTGTGCTTCAGCGGTGATGACTCGAAGAGACGCGAGTTGAGGGTATCGAGATCTCAAGAAGATGGCTTGAGGACTGAGAGAGTCGATGAGTGAGGTGAAGACAGATATTGCTGCTGTTGCTTTCTGGTGTGATGTCTTAGACTTGCACGACAGCAGCCCGTCTTTATATATACCGTCACTAGCACGATCTACCCGCTCGACACTCGTCCCAACGGCAGAAGCTTGTTCATGCGCGCGTGACGTGCAATTCCTCTTGAAGCCAAATGCCGCTTTACGAGGTTCCTGCACGCACGGTATGCCAGATACGAGGTGGTGCCCAACCCCCTTCGCCCTTCCCCGCCTCAGCCCTCCTCGCTGAAAGTGAGATCTACACGATCTAGTGTCAGATGCAGCATGGATTTTTGCCTCGCCGCAGACGGGACAAGGGAGATCCCGATGAACAGTGCCGTTCTAGCAGGGGCGGAAGGGAAGAAAAAAGTCCCGCGGCTGGGCCAATTGGTCGCTGTGCCAATTGGCATCTGTCGTCCATCGTCTCTGCCGGTTGGGCGATTTTCTTTTCTCTTCGCGCTTACATGTGACGTCGCATCTGGTCTCGAGCCCACGCAAATACAGCCAAAAGCCCATGACTCGGTAGGCCCGTGGGGAAAACAGGATGCCACCGCTGCGCCTAAACCATCCCCAGGTTGCGTTGCATTTCGTGCAATGGAAGCTTTCAAGCCGTAGGGCAACGTAGCCTTCGCAGCCACCAAAACCCCCTCCATCTTACCACTTACATCATCTTGCCCGTTGGATTCTACAAATAGCGCGGCACGCAGCGTCTTTCGGTCAGCCCCGAAACTATCGGCGCCTTCTGAGGCTTATGCTTCGTTTGTGGCCTCGTGGTGGGCTGGATGTCTTGGGTTTGAGCGCATACCTCGCCGGTGCCGAGTATCCGAGTCTCGGCAATGGAAGAGAAAGTCGACGCTTTGTTCGTATAGATGCAGCCTCGGAGCACTATTGATTCGTCTATGCAATGTAGCAGCGCAAACAGAACCATCACAGGAGACGCAAAACCCCAGATACGATGCCCCTTCAGGTCAGGTCAAAGGAAAACACGAACCCATCATGTCAGATCTCACGACAGACTTCACCGTCAGCGCAGCGCGGAGTCCTCAACCATCTCAGTAACAGTACATACGATGATGGTTTATTTCTCTTCTGTGTAACTCTACGCTTGGTCGATATGCAACCAAGGACAAGTGCGCTATCCTCGCCGATTCCATCTTCACGCCATGGCCTGTCTGTCTCCATGCTATAACGCCAGAATTCAAGAAAGGGAGGAGATTTCGAGACGGTATACGTATAAACACAAAAACCCAACTGCTTGACCTATACGGCATGTCAAATGTAATAAAAAAAGGAAAACCATAAACAATGCAGCCCTGCTATTGTTCACACAACACACCCGCTCTCATCCTCGGGATGCCAGGAATAGACAGGCGTTGAGCCCTGCCACGTTGGCTGTAACATCATATTATCCCTCTGAGCAGAGATGGTTAAATGTCGTCATTCGAGTTGGTCCAGCCGTTTGAACCCCTCTGATGCCGCGACTTAAGATCTAGGCTTCCTGCCTTGTTCGTCCAGCTGCAGCACACGTCAGTTTAGGCAACGGGAAGGGGCGATGGGAGAAGGATCCCAAAAGCCAGTACGGGATAGCAACACTCACATCTTTACGGTGCCGTCGTCGCCACACGAGGCCAGCATACAGGGATCCGCCGGATTCCAAGCTACCGCGTTACATCGCGGCTCGTGGCCTATCAACCTCTCCACTGCCGCACCAATGTTCTTGTGCCAGATCAGGATATTGCCGTCTTCACTGCCACTAATGACGAAACTCTCGTTGGCTCCCCGAACGCGCTGCGGATCATGTATTCGCCGCCTGTGTGGCCAAGGAATTTCTGAACCGACTGCCTCGAGACTAGGTCGATGAGCTGTGCCTCGCCATCCTTCTTGTTGACCAGCAGGTGTCTCGAATCCTCGCTGATGGTGACTGACGTTGGCCGTGCCTTGAGTTCCATGTCATACTCTAGTTCTCGCGTCACGGCGTTGTAGATATGCACTGTCTGCCTGTCATCGACAGCGACCAGCCAACGCCCGTTGGCCGAGCCACACAGGTCCTGCACACGATGCTTCTTCCCCACTCATGTGTCTCGTCATCGTAGACGTTGAATGTACAAAGACTGTTGTTTCTGTCAAGCGTGCCTACCACAAAGAGCGGCTATCAGAAGCCCAGACACAGCCAATGGTGGGCTCTTCAAAACGCTTCAGCTTCTTGATCAGGGTTCCGTTCTGCGAGCAGTTAGCGCGTCGGTTCTTCCAGCAAATATCTTGACGGGCTTACCTTTGCATCCCATAGTCGCGCGAGCTTGCCTTGAGAACATGTTACGAGCATAGAGTCATCTGGGCTCCATGCCAGGTTGCCAACGCCACCATCATGGCCGCCAAGCGTAGCAATGCAGGCAAAAGTCCATGTATCCCAGATTACAACAATTTCCTTGCTCCCGCATGCGGCCAGCTTAGTTCCATCGTGAGAAAACTGGATCTGCCAAACCTCGCCTGTCAGGTCAGTAAGCTCAAGCGCGACCTCGGTGGGAAAGTATCGTCTATCGCAAAGGTGATCGGCATATAATGACGGCGATGAAGCTGTGGTGTGATATAAGCAGGTGTCAATCTGGCTTTGCTTGACCTGCTGCAGCAGGACGGCCAGCCTATTCTCAGGCAGCATGACCGATGGGGATATGCATCCTAGAAGATAAGTCAGCGACAAGGAACTAGAGCTCATAAAATCGATGGTCCACATACGTGACAGGTCTGATAGCAGTAATTTGCGAGATTCTCCTTGGGCACCATCCCAGTCTGCCTTGGCTTTGAGGTCCTCGGTTGACCGGCACATCAAGAGGCTGGACAAGAAGTGAAGTCGCGATGTATCATGATATAACGGAGTCAAGTCCCTGCGCAACACAAGCAAGGCTCCAGACGTGTTTCGCTGTTCTAACAGTTCAAGAAACTTTTGCTGCCGCAACCAAAACCGCATAACATTGCGGTCCGAACCTGGCGCAAGAACTAATCCGTTCCCCTCGCCGCTGTGAGCATCCGACGTGGCTGCGCCAACCAGGAGGTCCTCGGCCTCGGCCCACGAGCCGGCCAGGACAGCTGATCTGAAAGCTGCTACTGTAGGGCTCTCTAGGTTATAGCCACTCTGCCGGCTAATGCTCTCGGCCGCATCACGGTATCCCATATCCGTCAGTGCTTGTATGAGTATGCGTGTCACTTCCTCTCGGTCGTGGCCGAAGTAGGTCGACGGTTGCTGAGGGCCGGCTGCCAAGGCCTTGCCGCCATTAGATGAACCATTAGTAACGGCACCCAGCTTGTGAGCACCGTTAGTGACTCCAGGTTGGGATAGCCGCTGGACGGGTGGTGAGGTCGACCCATTTGACTGGGCGGCCGCCCCGGCGCCGTTCCGGGATACGCCTGCGTCCGCGTCTGCCAACATTGCGGAGATGTCGGCTCGCCTTCGCTTACGATCGGGCTCGTCGGTGGAGCTCGGATCTTCAGCAGAGATGGAGTCGGTGTCTTGTCCCGGCTGGCCGAAGGATGCTGTACGACGACGTCGTCCAAGAATCTGGGCCGGCGCGTGGGCGGCGGATACCAAGGCTGTGGCTGTGGAAGTTTCTATGTTCGCAGTTGCAGCCGCGGCCTGGGTATCGGCTCTTGGAGGTTCTGAGGTGGTGGAGGGACGTGCGTCGAGATGGCGGCGCTGTTGGCGGGAGGGATCACTGATTGATGCGGGCTAGAAGCGTTGTCGGAGGTGTCACCGGGGCGGGATCGGGAGCTGGACGATCGATCCACGTCGTCCTCTCCGCGGCTACGGGCCACGGTGGGATGCGATGGCGAAGGCTTGGGCTTAGGAGGAGGCGTCGCTCGACGACGGCAGATGGAGAGCGTCGGATGGGTCTGGGAGGCTGGCGGGGAAGGCCGTAGACGGACCAGGTCGGGAAGAGATCAAACGAAGTTGGGGTGAGGATGATGATGATAGATTGTCGTCGAACCAGCTCTGGACTCGCCTATCCAGGAAGGCAGCGGCCGGGACGCTCATGTGAAGGGCTTGTGGAGCTGACCTTCCGTGTCCGGCAACAGATTGTGGCTGCTTTGTCGTGGGAAGGCTTCGTAGTGTCGCCCCGGGGCGTCGTGATGTGTTATTTAAGGTTGTATGGGAGTGGTTGGGTTTCACTGGCACAGAGCAAGGTTGACGCCTACTTGTTGGAGAGTTATCACTGCTCCTGGGGTACCTGCGGCGGTCCGGCGTGGTGCGCACAGCTCAGTGGGTAGCCAGATGCCTGCAGCAGGTGAATTACAGTGGCCTGGGCCTAGAAGGGCTGAGGTGGAGAGAGCATAAGCACTGTGCCTCTGTCCCGCTTAGGCGATGGGTAAGTACCTTACCTTACTTGGGTGCCCGCGGAGGCAACCCACCTGGCCGTCGAGGGCGGTACCCTTGGAGCAGCAGCCCCAGAGTTGTACCTCTTTTGGCGTCGGCTTACGCTGGCAGCTTGGGGTACTGGCCAAGGACCCTGCATAACAGCTACTTTGACCGCTTCACTCAGCATGTACCTTGGCCTCGATCCAATTCAACCCGAGGACAATGAGGTCACTCATGGGACGACGAGGAATCAAATCAACAGCCACATCGACGACACATGTCTGATCCACGAGGCTCAGATCTGGCCTCTGCTTCAACACGATCTTCCCTCCGTGCTACCCATCTGCACGCTGGGTGAGGCTAACCTGTGGTGCGGGTAACACCCCGGATGCTACTGTGCTGATTCTATGCATCACCTGGGTTTACAGCACAGTGTTGTGTACTCGTGCCCACCCGGGTCGGATAGCGCCATTGCTCGCTTGTTGAGCCTGTGAGTGGCCGATGACGTCTCACCTACAGTGCACCACCACCACTATCCATCCAACATGGCTTCTGATGAAGGGAGCAGCGCCGTGGCTGGTCACGGGAAGAGTGCTGCACGGTGCTGTACTGCGCTATAGAGCTCAACGCTCACATACCCAGATATCCCTTCCCTCGATAACGCACGGCCGGGTTCGTACATCGCCGTTGCTCCTCTACATGCACGACTCTCCTTGTGACGAGTCCCCGCACTGATAACGAGCCAGGCATGCCATTTTGGCACAGGTTAGCGCCTTGCCTAGGTGGACCGTATCGCCGCCGGCAAGGGTCCGATGATGGCCTCCGTCATGAGACCGCCAAATGATCCATCCCCCAGGGCCATATGCCCACCGGTCGGCAAGCTTCTGATATTTTGAGGCGCTATCTTGACGGCTAGCTGAACAAAAAGGCAGCGCTGAAGATCAGCACCGCATGACCATGAATGGTTTCTGACGGTTGGGTGTACAGTGCTTCGCTGCTCGATCCCGTGTATAGCTCGGCTTACCCTACACTTCTGGCCAAGGCGAATCCAGTGTGAATTCACTCCAGCATCTAGCTTGGATCAATAAATTGATCATTCTGCATGTGGACTTTTAATAGCTTGGTTTGAGTAGGTGCTTGGCGAATGGGTCATTATTTGCGGGCTGGTATCATGAGGATGTTTCGCCACCTTTGCGTATATATCTGTCTATTCATGCAGGCTGCGGTGCAGGGCGTCATAAAATATCCATGGCGAAAGACTATGGCAGTACGCTTTCTTATCTGTGTACCCATACAACGGTAACAGCGCGGCAACAGGTCGCCACAGTCGATGCAGATGTTTCTTAATTGTTTCACAAGGATCAACGCCCGCGCCGTACACACGGACACTCACATTGGTCATGAAATAAGGCCAAACATTCTATACCCAATAGTCTCTTCTGGAACCCCCTATAGGACGGCCTACAATCGTGAACTACTTCCAGGGACCTACTATACACTCACCAGCAAAGTGCCCCCAAAGAGATGTCCCGGGGCAAGTTTGGTAACGGTTGCGTCGGTGTTTCAGTTGACCCCGTTTCCTATGTGAACATAGAACAGCACAAGTAAGCGAGCCATCATCCAAGCACTTTAGAATCCCCTAACGCAGACGGATAAGTACGTGGGAAAAAAATCTTGTATGCGCCAAGAAAAAACGTAGAAAATAAATGCTGAAGCCAATCAATATTTTCAACCGAAAGGACGCATCATCGACTGACGACGCCTCGGTAGGCTACCAAATTACTCGCGACGGGGCTGAAGCCGTCCTTCAGGCACCTACATTAGAATTCGAGGTAAAATGCTCCGTACTCTGTAAGGTGCTACGCTATCACGTGCTCGACTGTGCTGTGCTGCCCAAGGTCACCCATGCCACACGTGGCTGAGCCAATCGTGGGTCCAGGGCAGCAGCAACCTGTACCGCTAGCCTGGCCTTGTGTCACCCCGTTTGGGCTCATGAATGTTGAAGCAGCTTGCGCATCCCCCAACTTCGTCACCGTAAATACATCCTCGTTCTCCTCCTCCTCCCGCACAACACCCGCGCGCATCCTCGCTACTTGCAGAGGACCGCTCATTAGTCTGGCCCCACGACCAGGTAAGCTTTCTTTGGGTTTCTCCCAATACCGGAAACCCCTAAGGGGCAGCCTCAACATCTTGGAAGAGCTGATCCCTGAAATGATAACAACCCCTGGCTAATGAGACGAGAAGCACTACCGTATAACTCCTCCTTCCCCCTCAGAAGGGTTCGCTCAAACTCGACCATACCTACACATCAATCACGCATACGATCACGGCCATGAGCAACTCACTTGCTACGCCGGGAGGCATCTCGGATCCCGCCCTCATCCAGTGAGTTGCCACGATTCGAATCCCGAACCTAACGAGCATCCTACTCACCTCGTCCATGCAGACTCGTCAACAAGCTACAAGATGTCTTTTCGACTGTAGGCGTCAACAACCCCATCGATCTTCCCCAGATCGTTGTCGTCGGCAGCCAGTCTAGCGGTAAGAGTTCGGTGCTAGAGAACATCGTGGGGCGAGACTTGTAAGACACCCTCGGCTGCTTGCGCTGCAACAGCGGACCCCTATATTGACAATTTAAAACACAGCTTGCCTCGAGGATCCGGTATCGTGACCCGACGACCCCTCGTTCTCCAGCTCATCAACCGTCCTGCCGAAGCCAACGGTACCGCCTCCGAAGAGATCTCGACCGCCACCGACAAGGCTGCCAATGCCGATGAATGGGGCGAGTTCTTGCACATCCCCGGCCAAAAGTTCCACGACTTCACCAAGATCCGCGACGAGATTTCTCGCGAGACCGAGGCCAAGGTCGGACGAAATGCCGGCATCTCCCTGCTCCCATCAACCTGCGCATCTACTCACCAAATGTTCTCACACTGACATTGGTTGATTTGCCCGGTCTGACCCGAGTTCCCGTGGGAGACCAGCCCCGAGATATCGAGCGTCAAATTCGAGACATGATCCTCAAGTACATCAGCAAATCGAACGCTATCATCCTTGCCGTGACGGCAGCCAACGTGGATCTGGCCAACTCTGATGGTCTGAAGCTGGCCCGAGAGGTCGACCCGGAGGGTCAGCGCACCATCGGTGTGCTCACAAAGGTGGATTTGATGGACGAGGAACCGACGTTATCGACATTTTGTCAAACCGAATCATTCCCCTGAGGCTGGGATACGTCCCTGTCGTCAACCGAGGTCAGCGGGACATCGACAACAAGAAGGCCATTAACGCCGCTCTGGAGGCGGAGAAGAACTTCTTCGAAAACCACAAGGCTTACCGCAACAAGAGCTCTTACTGCGGTACCCCTACCTGGCTCGGAAGCTCAACTTGATCCTGATGATGCACATCAAGCAGACTCTCCCTGATATCAAGGCACGTATCTCCAGCTCGCTGCAGAAGTACACCTCCGAGCTCGAGAGCCTCGGCCCCTCCATGCTGGGCAACAGCAGCAACATCGTCCTCAACATCATCACAGAATTTACCAACGAATGGCGGACGGTCCTTGATGGCAACAACACAGAGCTCTCCAGCACTGAGCTTTCCGGTGGTGCTCGTATCAGCTTTGTATTCCACGAGCTGTACACGAACGGTGTCAAGGCCCTGGATCCCTTCGATGTCGTCAAGGATGCCGATATTCGAACCTACCTCTTCAACGCCTCTGGTTCTTCGCCCGCACTCTTTGTTGGTACCACCGCTTTTGAGATCATCGTCCGACAGCAGATCAAGCGACTTGAAGATCCTAGCTTGAAATGTGTCTCCCTCGTCTATGACGAACTGGTTCGAATTTTGACACAGCTGCTGGGCAAGCAGTTGTACAGGAGATACCCCAACTCAAGGAGAAGATGCACACCGTGGTGATTGCCTTCTTCAAGAAGGCTATGGAGCCAACCAACAAGCTCGTCAAGGATCTCGTTTCTATGGAGGAATGCTACATCAACACAGGCCACCCCGACTTCATCAGCGGTCACCGCGTAAGTTTCCTTCTAATACCATGCATCGTATAGGCGCAAGCATTCTAACACAAATAAACTAGGCCATGTCGATTGTGAATGAGCGACACAACCAGGCAAAGCCAGTCCAGGTTGATCCCAAGACTGGCAAGCCCCTGCCTTCCTCTACCCCAGCGCGCACAGCTAGTCCCACTGTCCCCGACGTTGATGGTAGCGGTAACGCTGGCTTCTTCGGCAGCTTCTTTGCTGCCAAGAACAAGAAGAAGGCCGCTGCGATGGAGGCGCCACCCCTACCCTGAAGGCTTCAGGCACCCTGTCGGAGCGTGAGGTTATTGAGGTCGAGGTTATCAGTACGTGATAAAGCGAACCCACAATCGACAAGTTGCTAACGTCTCACAGAGCTGCTCATTTCATCCTACTACAACATTGTCAAGCGTACCATGATCGACATGGTGCCTAAGGCTGTCATGCTGAAGCTTGTGCAGTAAGTGCTTCTCAAGGTGCTAAACACCAAAGCGTGCCACGTACTGATCAAATTACAGGTTCACCAAGGACGAGATGCAAAAGGAGTTGTTTGAGAACATGTACCGAACAGACACGCTCGATGAGCTGCTCAAGGAAAGCGACTTCACGATCCGCAGGCGGAAGGAGTGTCAGCAGATGGTTGACTCGCTATCCCGAGCCAGCGAGATCGTCGCCCAAGTGCAGTAATTCCAGCCCTCTGGCTAGCCTAATGTTTATACGTACCTCGACCGGGAGAGCACAGTGGCATCGAGTTCCATGGCCGACGACTGGATTGGCACGTGACGCCCAATTATTATCCCTATCTATGACCGCTGCGAGCGCCCGAGACAGCATCGCTCTTGATGAATTTTCGATACTATCAATTTGGCCAAGGAGCCTGACGTAGACTGATGAACGCCAGTTATATATGAGACGGTCGAAGATGGTCTATACGTGAATATGCGTTTGGGTGCTTTGTTGAACGGTGGAGTCTCGGAGGGGGCTTTCCTGTTAATCCAGAAACTATACTGCTCTGGCTTCCTGGTTTGGTTATGGGCGTCCGAGTTCTACGGTTTTTACAGGTAGAGCAGAAGACAAACATGTAGAATAAGCAGCTCACTCAAACCTTTCGCTACCTTTGAACGGTGACAATTCATGGTGTTGGGTGCAAGATCTGGATGAGTGGTGTGCTTGACAGATGGCTTTCATTTATCAACTGCACGGGATGTCTACGAGTATGTGTTCTGTGTATATGGTGTACAGATAAGAGAAAGGACAGGCTGAATGGATGCTTGCTTCATAACTTGGACAACTCTTTGGCCTTGCCCTTGAGGACTAGCCCTCCTCCGCTGACGTCGTACTCGGCACCTTTGTCCATCCTACCCACTGCTGCAACGCCTCCTCGCCAGCATGGCCCGGACGCATCCGCTGCGGTACGTAGCCCTCCCCTGGGACACCAGGGCCCTGGCCTAGCGCAGCGGATGATGCGCCTTGCTTGACGGCCAGACAAGGTGTGTCACGGAGCGTCACGGCAGGCCGCTGGTCTCCCTCGCGGTCGGGCTGGGTCTCCAGCTCGTGATAGTCGAGGACGGGCGTGCAGCAGGCGTCAGTACCGTCGAATATGCGCTCCCATTCGGCGCGTGTCTTGGATCGGAACGTGTCTTCGAAGAGCCGGCGTATGGCGGGCCATTCGGCAGGGTCGTAGCGTTTCTGCTCCAGACCTTGGTTGTCGAGACGAAGACCAGATATGAGCACTTTGAAGAATTGCGGTTCTAAGGCACCGACGGACATGTACAACCCGTCCTTGGTCTCGTAGGTATCGTAATAAGGACACCCACCGTCGAGGAGATTCCTGCCACGGCCGCGGCTGCCCATGGGCAACTTGAGCCCCATGCGTGGAAAAGTCGCGAGGTAGGAGGCGCCGTCGACCATATTAGCCTCAACCACCTGACCGCGGCCGGTTCGGTCCCGGTTGAACAAGGCGAGGAGGATGCCCTGGAACAGCGTGGCGCCACCACCGGCGAAGTCGCCGAGAATGTTCCACGGGGCATGCGGTTTCTGGCCTTCACGGCCCAGCAAGCCTAAAGTGCCAGAGACGGCGAGGTAGTTGATGTCGTGGCCAGCCATATCAGCATACTTTCCGTCGCGGCGGAAGCCCGTCATACGCGCGTAGACCAGACGAGGGTTAAGAGCGAGCAGGACGTCCGGACCGAGGCCAAGTTTCTCTAGGACACCGGGCCGGAAAGGGTCGATGAGAATATCAGCCGACTTAGACAGCTCCTTGAGCAATGCGACGCCCTGCGGAGCCTTGAGATCGACAGCAATGGAAGACTTGTGGCGGGCAAGCATGTCATCCGTGGGAGGGACATTGGCGCCAGGAACATGCGTGCGGCCATCCTGAGCACGATCAATGCGTAGGACAGAGGCCCCAGCATCGGCGAGAAGCATACCCGCAAAAGGTCCTGTAATTGCGTGGTTAGAAGCTATTCACGCTGAGCAGCAGTGGTCAGGAGGTATTACCTGGAGCAAGGCCAGCAAACTCCAGGACCTTGATGCCCTGCAGAGGAGGAGGGCCGGCCATGTTGACTTTACAGCTGATACGGCGTTTAATAACAAGTTGCCATTCTTATACCAGGCGTGCGGATCTAACTAAATATTTATGGGAGGAGAGACATGGGCTTGCTGGGTTTATAGCATGTCCCGTTGGAGATGCAGAGAGGAAGCAGAAGCCGAGGTCCACAATCTGGAACCCCAGAGGCACGCTGTGGGGTAATGCGGGGAGCCAGTCCACTGAGGTCCAGGTTCAGGGGTCTGTGAGCGATCCTCCCTTCTCCCACTTTAACTTAAACAATACACTTACTTACACGACATGTCATGTTCGCTTTCACCCATGCAACTCGAGGGTATGTAAAAATATCAAATTGGAATCACGAGACCTTCTATCAATCTATATACTCCCGTGTCTAGCACAATGTCACTGGTATCCTATAGCAATAGGTCCCCGGCCAACTCCGCAACGCCGAAAGCATCCGTCGATGAAAACCACTCCTTGCCATGATGCGCTTTACTGCTTCGACCACCAGTCGCCCTGGTCGTGCATGGCCTTCACGACCTTGACGAAACCGGCAATGTTGCTGCCGGCCACCAGACTGGGGAGCTCTCCTCGTTGGCGGCGACGTACTTCTTGGCAGTCTCGACACCGCTGGTGAAGGCGTCCTTCATGATGCCCTTGAGCTTCTCGTCGACTTCCTCGGAGGACCAGGTCAAGCGCTGTAATGACAATCCTTGGTTAGCATACCGTTGATACACTCGCCTCGCAGGGAAGCGTAAACTCACCTGGCTGTTCTGCGCCATCTCAAGTCCTGACACGGCCACACCGCCGCAGTTGGCAGCCTTGCCCGGGGCATACCACACGGCGGCATCGCCCTTCTCGCGTCTGTTCGACTCGAGCACCTCGATCGCCTCCAGAGTGCAGCCCATGTTGGAGCCCTCGGCGACCACGAGCGTGCCGGCCGCGACCAGCGCCTCCGCCTCCTCCTTGCTGACCTCGTTCTGGGTCGCGCAAGGCAGCGCCACGTCCACCTTGCCGACGTGCGTCCAGGGCGGGCACCCTCGACGTAGCTGAACTGGCCCTTGTGGTCGAAGTCGGTCAGCGCGCGGCGCTGGACCTTGAGCTCTGCGATGGCGTTGACGTGCTCGGGGCGAAGGATGCGCCGTCACCGGCGATAAGGCTGCCCTTGGAGTCGGACAGGGACACGACCGTGGCGCCGAGCTCGATACACTTGAGCGCCGCGTACTGCGCTACGTTTCCGGAGCCGGAGATGGCGACGCGTTTGCCGGCGAATCCGCCCTTACCGGCGTACTGAAGCATGAGCTCGACGTAGTAGACGAGACCGTAGCCGGTGGCCTCTGTTTGAAGAGCATGTGGTCAGCGATTATATCCTACGGCTCAGTTTTACTTGAGGTGAGCGGTGACATACCAGGCCTGATCAGGCTGCCACCCCAGTCGAGTCCCTTGCCGGTCAAGACGCCCTCCCATCTGTTTCTAGTCTGACGGTAGGCTCCGAACATGTATCCAATCTCGCGACCGGAAACGCCAATATCGCCGGCGGGGACGTCGGTGTCGGCGCCAATGTGCTTGGAAAGCTCTCGCATGAATGCCTGGCAGAAGCGGCGGATCTCGCCGTCGCTCTTGCCCTTGGGATCGAAGTCGGCGCCACCCTTGCCGCCGCCCATGTTCACTGTACGATGATGGTTAGTCAATGCGACTCTAACAACGGGCATGGAAGGGACCACTTACGGCCGGTCAAAGCATTCTTGAAGATCTGCTCGAAACCGAGGAACTTGAGACTAAGAGTTGTTAGTTGCGACGCAGCAAGGCGCGGGCAGTTCGAGTATCTGCATACATGGACAGGTTGACGGTAGGGTGGAAGCGAAGACCGCCCTTGTAGGGACCCAGCGCAGAGTTAAACTGCACACGGTAGCCGCGGTTCACGCGAAGGCGGCCGCTGTCGTCCTCCCAGGTGACGCGGAACTGGATGATGCGCTCGGGGATGGAGCAGACCTCGAGGGCGGTGCGGTACTCGGGGTGCTCCTCGAAAAGGCTGCTGTTCTCGAGGGTGGTGGAGAGCTCTGCGACGAAGGGCCGAGTGTGTTAGTTGGGCGTCGGACGCGGGTATGTGGTAAAGCGGCGGCGTCAGCAACGCACCTTTGTAGGCCTGCTCGAACTCAGGCTCGGAAGGAAGGTTAGACATGGCGACTCGGGGTGGTATTTCAAAGATGCTGTGTGTGTTGGGAGCCCTTGGTGCGACGAGATGTCCGTATCTGCGTGGTGTGGCAATGGGATTGGCAATGGGATAGCACGTCAAGATCAAAGCAA
Source organism: Albifimbria verrucaria (assembly GCA_020081605.1). Classification (NCBI taxonomy): domain Eukaryota; kingdom Fungi; phylum Ascomycota; class Sordariomycetes; order Hypocreales; family Stachybotryaceae; genus Albifimbria; species Albifimbria verrucaria. The sequence goes on from JAHREC010000062.1 coordinate 2,139,404, forward strand.
CGCAGGACCGAGATGGAGGGCACGACCGTTTAATAGTAAAATTTGGGTTTCCACGTCCATCACGTACGTCTATACTACACATCCACCTCCCTCCAATTCCTCGCCGTCATCCCATCATGTAACTGAATCCGGAGCCAGTGCGCGCGCCCGGCGACGCCCCAGCCGCGAGAAATCCTCCTCGGAATGCGCCGTATCGCTACACCATACAAAAAAAAAGAAAGAACCACAGGGCTCTGCTCTCCGTAGTTCGGATGTGCAAAAGGGCTAGGGATAAGATATGGCTGTTTACCTCATGAGTTGATGTCAGAGATACCGACGGGGGCGAAACACCAACCACCAAGAGGAACACCAAACCAAACCGCCAGCTTTGTAAGGCGATGACATGAAAGTTTCAGTCAAAGGGGACCGAGCCAGCGTCCGATCCGATGGTCGCTTAAGCTACCCGTGGTTTTTGGCTACCGAGCCTAGCGGGCTGGCTGGGTATGATGGATGGATGGATCCCCCACGCGCGTCCACGGTAATATGAGACGGGCCATGACGTTGTGACGCCCTTTGGTTTCGGTGTAATTGCTCAGATGGCGAGGCGATATCTCGGGGCGTCGCGTGGCCAGGAAAGGTAAAAGCCGCACGGGACGGTGATTCGCTCTTTTGATATATGCTTTCTTTTTCTCGATTTGTGCTTATTTTCCCTATCTTCACCATCTTGTATGTATTTTCTTTTATCTTCTTACTTGCTTTTTATTTTCTTTTTTATTTTCCTTTTTCTTTCTTCTCATCCTCCAGCACTGGCTCTCCGTCGTCCCACCGCGGTGTTTTCCGCTTCAGCTTGTCATGCACTTACGTTTCTCGGCCGCAACCGGATCGTGGGACATTTCCGTTTTAGGCATTTACATTACTACACGTTTAATATGCCATTTACCATTTACCCACACACCGGTCCGCTTGCTGCCTGCACAAGCCAGATTGTCTTGGATCAAGGGTCCTTCCTGGCTTCGTAAAAGGGCATCTGTCCAGACCCTCCGTTATCTGATGGACATCAGCTTAGCTCCGAGCTCCCCGAGGCTCGGCTGCCGCGCTACCACTCCGAGCAAAGCGTTATCGGAGCCTCGCCTCCATCTCCCAACCACCAATCTGCTCTATCTGTACTCATCCTATTGTGGCTCCGTCTTCCTTGTTTTCCAGCGTCAGTCAAGCTCCGGTCTCGCCATCTTCTAGTTTGCCAAGAAGACAAACCCTCCTCATTTTAATGCCTCTTCACAAACCCGTCGCCACTGCCCAAAATAGTATTGATCCGTGGTGCTAGTAAAGAGCGCGAAACCCTAGGATTCATTCATTGCATGTTATCAACTTGTCCCATCATCTGGTATTACATCTAGTTAACTATTCCCTTGCTGCTAATCATGTCGTGCCGTCATCTCTTGGCAACGCCTAAAACGCCCGATTCGAACGCCCACGTACCAATGCCCTGAATCTGTACATCCTTGTGTGTTCCTTTCCCTTACCATAGCTCCGTCAGGTCAAATCTCTTCAGATCCTTGCCTGCGTCCTCAATATCCTTCTTTGCCTTCATTCTCATGTAGAAAATCGGACAATCCTTACTGCTGCAGATGACCTCGCAATGCATGCTGCCCTGACACCTTTGGCATTGCGTCCACAGTCTCCCAAAACGCACCTCCAGATCCGACACCTTGTCGAGCGTCTTCTTGTACAGCTCACCCAGTCGAGGCTCGCAGTCCTTGCATACAGCACTGGCACTGCCGTCCTTGCTGGGCATTGCTCTCTTGCAACCCATGCACTGCATCGTCTTCTTGGCAAACTTCATCAACCCGCCCACTGAGGGAGCGGCCAAGGAGACCGATCGTGTATGCTCTCCTGTCAGTAGCGAGTTCGACTTGTTCTCGCCACCCAGGATCGCGTCGAAAATACGAGCAATGGGCTTAGCCAGCTGATTGTCGAGGTAGTATTTGGTATCGATGGGGAGATTGTGTTCCAAGACGTAGAGTGGATCTTCCGCCTTCTCGTAATTCTTGGCTCCAGCCGCACCTCTGACCATGACATATGCGACACGATCACCAATGGACGGTGCTGAGCCTGCGTCACGCTTCTGCATGCGCATTGCCAGTTCTGCGTGTGCTTGCTTTGCTTGATAGCCGTCCTTGCCTTTCGATGGACCATCCTCGCTATCTCCGGAAACGTCATGCGTCAAGGCCTTGGTAATGACAAGCTGAGACATATCCACCTTGTTCTGCAACAACTTTGAGATGATGTCTTTCACGTATCTGGTGGCCAGTTAGTATTGTGTCCAGCATCAGTCAGCAAGGGTTCTATAAACTCACTCTTGGGCTCCCTTTTCATCCCGATCAATCAAGATCATTCTCAATACTTTGTCGATGACGGTTTGCACCAAGAGACAATTGTCTCGTCGGACAGTCTCAATACCCTTCGTGTCCATCTTATCATACTTCTCTGGCTTTGTCCAGTAAAGACCGGCATATCGCTTTTTGTTGATGAGCAGATACGGGAAATAAACCTTTTCGAACTCAAGTTTGATAGGTTTGATGAACTTGGACGACACGTAGTTCGCAGCTTCCTCTCCAAGTTTCATGGCTTCTGCAAGATCCTCGGTTCCAAACTTGACCATGACTGAATCAGTGTCACCGTAAATTACTTGCGCATCATGAGAGTACCCATTGGCAATGGTGAATTTTTTCTCGACTTCGTCTCTGGTCTTTTCAATCATTTGTCGGCCAAACGATGTTGTACTACTAGCAATTGCTAGACAGGGCAGTTTTCCGTTGGTAGCACCTGTAAGACCGTACACACTGTTCGCACTGATCTTCAATGCCAATTGTCGACCGTTCAGGACGGCCTTTTGAAAGGATCCTTCTCAACGGCCAGCTCTCGTTTAGCTTGCTTTCGTGCTGACAACAATTCCTCAAGAATCTGAGCTAGCAGCCCCTTTCTCCGCTTCGCAGTGACAAACAAGTCACCATTAGGTGTAACAATGTAATCATCATCCTTCTTCAAGTTGAACTTCTTGATCGTTTCGTTGTCCAGCAACGTTGTGTAGCAGAGGTTATGCGCCTGCATGATACTGGGGTACAGAGAAGCGAAATCGAGTGTAGCAACAGGGCTCTTGTAGTATCCTCTCTTGGGCTCAATGACTGTTGCACCCTCATATTGCTCATCTGAGCCTGCGTTTGAAATGTCTGGAATGACAAGTTGCTGTTGCAGACATTTGCGGAACAGTTGACTGACAAACTTGATCTGCTGACCACGAGATAGAAGATAGTTGAACGGAACACCAGTGACTCTGGCCATCTCAGTGTAGTTTTCGAGACACGAAAGTTTGTCCATGAGCTTCTGTGGCAGAAAAGCATCCTTCAGACAGTACACAGCCAGACGTCGACGTGATTCTGGAGTACCGTTGAAGAGCTCCGTAATCATTGTATGGTGAACATCTTCCTTCTGCTCCCCTAAGAAATGAGCACACACCGAGTTCAATGTATAACTTCGGAGTTGATGATCACGTTGGATGAGTTGTAGTAAATCAAGCTGCAATCTGCCGTTGGTGTTCGTTTCCTTCGTAACACGGTTACCCATCTGCTTGCTGGAAAAGCGGGCAGATTTCCATCCTGACAGCACACTAGGACTGCGAGTCAAACGGCCAAAATCCCGAACTTTGAGGTGCTTCGCCCGGTCTATGAGGTACGGGAAATCGAAGTTGGATGTGTTGTAACCGATGATGATGTCAGGGTCAACTGTGCTAATGAAGCGCTGCCATTCGCTCAGCATGTCTGCCTCTTTGCTGAACTCTAGGATTTGGGTGGCGACAATGGAACTGGTAGTGTCCAAGCAGAACACGTTTCGCACAAAAGGCTTCTTCTCTCCGTATCGTGTGACAATGTTGGCAATTTGGATGACAGGGTCTTGCTCGGGCTCGGGAAAGACTCCCTTACGTCCAGCGCACTCAATATCAAAGGATAGAATACGTAGTGGCGCCATCTTGGCCCACTCGCCCTCCGGCTTATGGGCGATGAGGTGTGTGTAGCTAATTCGAGCTTCGATCTGGCAATTCGATTGTCGGCTTTCGTTGGGGATAAGTCGATATTTGCTTGCGGGTGCCTCTACCCAGGACATGCCTTGGATCTAGAAGTTGTTAGTCAATATCAAACAGCAATGAGGGCGCAACGTACATGACAATCAACCATGAATCGGAGCACATAGTCGATGTTGTCGTAGGTCACAACATCGCCTCCAACTTTCCACATTCCCTTCCAGTTGGCTTTGCCTTCCTTGAAGGCTCTTCGCACCGAGAATACGTATCTCGGATCGGTGACTGTGATTTTGATGTAGGGGTTCAGGCTATCGCCCTGGTACCCGTAGATACTTTGACGTGTAACAAGCTCAACTGAGTGAATGGCGGTTCTGTTCTCAGCTACAGCCACTTCGAGGAATGATCTGTATGTTGAGCAATCACTAGGTTGAAAGAGCACCGGCGCGGCAACGTAGAGATAATGCTTGAAGTCGGTGACATGGAGCATGGCCGAGTAGCCTTCCTGGGTCACGCCGTACAGTTTGACTGTGGCTCGGCCATCGTCGAGGGTTCCTTTTTCGGCCTCAATAGACTGGAAACAAAGGCTGTCGCGTTGGGGAACGAAGTCGTTCAAAGCAGGTCGCTCCCATTTCTGGTCCTTTTCGGTATTGGTTTGCTTCAAATCGGAGATGTCTTGGCTCAGTTTCTCAAGCACATCAGACTCGAAAGCACTCTTTGGCTGGCTCGAGCCCAGCTTGCCTCGGAGACCATTCTGGGAGCTTGGTAGTTGTCCAGCGGGGACGAGGAGAAGATGTCTGTCTTCCGCTTCTTCACAGACGTGGGTGTCGACGGGATGTTCTGGCGGGTGCGAGTCTCTCCCAGCACGCGCTTCTGGGGAAGAATTGAAGCAGCCATGGTGAGCTGTTCAGTGTTATTAGGTTCGTAACGATCCAAGCCAGCCAGATCTCGTCAACGATGACTTGGTTACGAAGTTTTGCTTGTAGGAGGGACAAAATTGTGGTTGCTTAGGAGAGACTTGACACGGTGCTGGAGCAACCCACTAAGAAAACGCGACTTTGGACCGTGACGTGACTGACCCACTTTCGTTTAATGGAAGCACTTAACAGTTACGCGTGAATTTAGGCCTTATAATTTAGGCCGGAAAAGCTCTACAGCAGGTACGTACCTGCACCTGCCTGGGCACCTCCTCGTACTGAGGTGCTGTAACAAACCACAGTAAAGTAGACGCGCCTTGGAGCTGTGAAGATGGTAATGGTTTCAGAGATTACACACTCAATCCTTCATTTGTAAAGCCTAAACGACTAGCAAAACGACCTTGCTTGTTCTTTTCTATTACAGAGAGTTACATAGTGTCATGAATGAATTCGATGGTTAATAGCAGTCAAAAGAATACGGCTATCTGAAGCTCTTACAGAGGTGTATCAAGTGTTTTACCATAACAGAAAGAGAGGTTGGGGCAGGAGAAGATACCGAAGGAGTCATTGAGATTCGTTGTATTCCAAAGTTAGTAGCCAATATGGCGTGACCTTGGCTAGATCCATCAGTCTTACATACGTAGGTAATTTGAGTGTCCTCTCATCAACCACTCCAATGCCATCTAGGGCGGTGCTGCAGGCGTTCAGACTAGATGAACCAGTCTGTGTCCCTTGGGCAGTATTTCTCATATAAAAACAAGACGTAAAAGGTCAGCTCGTCCCCACGAGCAACCTTAGCCACGAGTGATGAAATAGTGGTTGAAAAAACTCATCAGGTAACCCTTCTAGAGTAATTAAGTCGCCCAAGCCCCTTGGTCCATATTATAACGCCGACGCTATTAATGAAGCAAATACAATCCCCTTAGTCGTTGCATAAATCCTGGCCAATGCCATCTCAACTGTTGTGGAATCTTCGACAGTCGTTTCTGCCCAAGATTAATTCTGCTTCTGGATAGTGAATCCTTGGTCGCACCATCCGTTTACATTCTAGTTTAGTTAGCATATGGTATGACAGGCTCTGGGGAATAGAGTTAACTCACAATGCAACTCAAATACTTGCACCAGCTGCAAGTGCTTCGAACAACATAGAAGTTGTTCAACAGTAGAATAAAACCCACAACAATGGTTACCAAGGCCGCGGCGCGAGCAAGCCACCACGCCCACCACAAAGGCTTCCTACCTTTGAAGAAAACCAATGGGTTCTTGATAAACGACACAGATGCTGCCTGGCCATTGACGGACGAATAGGGACATCCTGGCCCAGTCGTTGTCTAAGAGCGTTGGGCGAATGCAAAACGCAGATGCCCACGGCCAGGCCAGTCAGGAATCCTCCTATATGGCCGAAATTGTCCAAACCAGGCAACAGACCTAGGACAAAGGCGATAACAATATCTAATAAGATGAATATAAGCTCCTTGACAGGGTTTTTTCTTTCTTGCCAGGAGTACAGAAGGTCCAGCAAGGTCAAGGCGATCATAGCGAATAGAGAGCAGGATGCTCCCATTGAAGCCTCGGCCGGGTTGGCAAAGTTTCCGCCCATGACGAAGCCAAAGATACCAGCACTCATATAGACTAAGAAAAATCGGATAGAGCCGATGGCCCGTTCCATGTCCTTTGCCAAAGTCAATTGGAGGAGCATGTTGAACCCGATATGGATCAACCCTGCGTGAATGAAGATGGGTGTGATGAAGCGGTACCATTGATTTGGTTCCGGCTTTTGGTCCGCGTTGTTGAACTCCGGGTTTGGAACGCCGCCCAGCCCACAGGCCTCGGACAAAGAGCATTCTGCGGTCGACTTGGTGCTATTAGGGCAAGCGAATTTGAGTTCTATCTTGGATCCCTGAATCTCAGGTAGGTTCCGCATGCAAGGGACATAACGGGCACCCATATTGATGAGTACCGGAGTTGATGGACCGATGACGGGGTTAAATCGAGGCTTGATCATGATGGGAGATCCAGTTAACATGGCTATGTGAGAGTGTGTTAGCACAACTATATTCATGTATGTGATTGGGAAACATACCATTCCTCACGATTTCGGCGATGAAAACGCCCACTTGGATCACGGTGAATACGTAAACAACCCAGGGAATGCGCTGGCGGTCCGCTCCAATCATACCCAGCTCGCCGAGGCCAATCTTGCGCTTCTTGTTCTTCCGACGTCTTGGCGCGTCGTAGATGTGGTCGTCCATTTCGATATCCTTTCCAGGGCGGTCTTGGAGGGGATGTTCTCGGAGGTAGGCTTGACCTCGGGCGAGCCTCGCCCTGTGCCATAGTAGGCAGTATCTGGGTAGTAGCCCTGCTGCGGCATATCGCTACTGCTGCCGCTTGCTTGCGGTCTGGAGTTTACCGGATAAATATGGTCGTCGAATACGGTATCGAACGGTGACGGCCCGGTGGCAGGTTGCTTTGATGGCGCGCCTTGAGGCCCAGGGGTTGAATAGCCGACAGGCTCGGGGTAGCCCGGGGTCGACTGCGGCGAGGGCTCGTAACGAGAGTCGTAGGGCGGAGCAGGCGACGGGGTGGTATGAGCCGGAGGAGGTCTCGTGTCGTAGAAGTAATCGTTGGCGGCCATCTCGATGATCGCTCAAGGCGATTGCAGCGTGCTTGAGATGCGGCCAGCGACCGGGAAGAGGGAGAAGGATTCAGCACGAGAGCTCAGCTACGGCAAGTGCTGTTTGGCAGCTGGTGGTGGTGGTGGAGATGGGCGGTAGCAGATGCAGGTGTGATTCGCCAAGGGGCAAGAATTCCAGGGACTGGTGGCCGGGGAAAGAAAGGGTTGCCGTAATTAGAACCGCGCCGTGTCTCACGAAGCAGAGCGTGCGTGCATACGATACGAGTGTTGCGCAAAGTCGCCGAAGAAGGCTGCAGAACGAGTGAGGCAACGAAAGAATGGGATGGCTAAAGAAGTGAGTGAATGGTGGGAGACAAAAGGTCAGGCAAAGAAAACAAAAGGCGTCGTAACACGTATTAACGTTACCCACTGGCGGGAAAACATGGAAGCCGGGGAGAGATGCAGTGGAGGACAAACGTCAGTGGAGGGAGTGGCTGGCGATCTCAAGCAAACCGGAGCCTGACTATACCAGGTACAGAGTACGTACCAGCACAGCGGGCACTAAATCTGGAACAGGGGCAACTCAGAGTCAGCCATCGATTCGCTGTGCCGTTTCTTTCAGGGCCCTGTTCCTCGTGTTTGCTGCGCTCTGTGGCGGTGCCGTCTCCACCGACCTGCGCTATGCCGTCACCCGGACATGGCATTTTCATTTTCCTTCGCTGCAACTACCGTGTGGTGAAGATATACTTGTGTTGCTGCAGAGCTTACATGATTGCTGGTTTTGTAGAATACGGCAGCCTTGTTTTTTTTTGCCCCTGCTGGGGCGATGGCCGTTCGATCCTTGATTGCCTATGTCAACTGATGCTCTCGTTTCTCCAAACCGATAGCTGTGGATGGACTTCACCAAGGGGCTTCCTAGCTTCAGCCTGACGAGGAGCTAGGTAAGGTACCTACCTTCCAGTGCCCACTTCGGTAGTGTCTGTGCCTATCCACTCGGACGAGACACTGCCATCTTACCCTATACAGTTCTTTTTGTCGTGTGTTTATCTGCAATTTCCAACCTATCATTGATGGCATCCCAGGTTTCATATGACGACGCAAATTATGTGAGCCTATACCAATTGAGTTTGGTGGTGAACAGCCGTCTTTGCCATACGTGGGCAAATATACGTGGATGCGTCGTACCAAGTGGCTGAGCCGTCCGTGTTCATGTTACCCACTTGATGTCCGGCAACCAGATCGGATGGAACACGACAAATCAGATGCTGTCAAGTGTCAGAGTGATCCGATCCAAGTAACCCTGTTGTTTCAACCGACGAACTACAGAACTGGCCGCAGGCAAACAAGCGCTCCGCAACCATCGCCAAGAAAGGTTACAGAGTGGAAGACTCGAATTTGCAAAATCGATATAAATCCTAAGTGGAGCTTCCCATGCCACCTGACACAACAAGAACTTCCGGCTTCACGGTCTCTTTGTTCCACGAGAATCTCGCAATGCTCGTCGCTTCTCCATTCTCAGAGGACAACGATGTTCAACACACAATAAAGCAATTTGACATGATCCGGTTCTCGTTTCAACCGAAGTTGTCACCTACCCTATACAAGATTTACACAAGTGATGTACAAAGTAATATACATGAACAATTTTGATGTCGATAGTGTCGTAGCGCATGGCAGCTGTATCGCGAGAAGCCGGTTTCACTTCTTCTCCGAAGGGTGCTCGGTAGTGTTGGCAGTCGTTCCGTCCTCATTGCTCGTCTTCTTTCGCCAGCCCCGCTGAAGACCTCAGCAATCTGGTCCATGATGATGTCGCTCATGCCCTTGCCTTCCTCAAAGCTCTTCCTGTGCTCCTCGGCCCTCTTCTCCTTCCAGTCCTCAGACTCTCCACCCATCCATATGTCCTTTACGATGCCTCGCTTCTTTTCTTCCTCCATCTTCGCTCGCTGAGCCGCGTCGCGCTCCTTCTGCTCCTTCAATAGCTGTTGTGTTCGCCTGGCCTCTTCTGGCAGGCCGGTATCGAGAACCGAGCCTGCCCGCCTTCCGAATCGTCCGTAAAGGGATTCTCCCGTGTATTCGTACGCGAGCTGGTTTGTAGACAGGAAAATGCACCCGCTAGGACGAAGAAGCGGATGTCCATTCTTCTCGGGGCAGGAGCATTGCCAGTGGTGTGATGATTGCACCGACGAGAGCGGCATTGTGGATCACAGGGTTGCGTGGCGGCAAAGGGGTTGCGCTACGGTCTGGCTCATCTTGGCGGCTTTTCTTTGGAAACGATCCTGTATTGGGGTTCAGGAAATAGTCGTTCGTCCCTTCCGTCGTCTGGTAGACGTAGTTTCGCAAGCTCTCTCAATCCAATTACGCAGGAGGACTTTTTCCGCTAGAGCTCCAGTGCGCTTCCGCGGCTAGTCAAGCGCCCCACCAATGAGAGCCAGCGTTTTCATATCATAGCCGCCGACTATCATCTGGACTATGTTGACTTAAATGTACATAATAATTGATCTAGTTGCTATGAGAAAACGCAATTAAAACATCTACTTCAACTCGGCTGGAAAATGGGGCAATTATTCAGCCAAGAATACAATTGAATGATTTCAAAATGACTTAATGTTGTGATCTGGTGCGTTGTTTCCCATGGCTTGTTGTGGCTAAGGCTTACAAACCCGCTTATACAATCAACTTTGGAATGATTTGCTCTTGGGTTTTGCCCAATGCCAAGTTAGGTTTGATGCAGCGCTATATCAAAACATGGATAAACCCGCTAACTCGGGCAGTCAGTCCAGGGGTCATAGATGCTTGGCTTCCTTGAGACTGCCATACATGAGAGCCGTGGAGATGGAGGATGGGGTGATACGCAACGATCTAGCGGCAGTGGGGGCTCATTCGCAGCTGATGCTTGCCAAGCTTGATGCTTCACGCATAGCGAGCCTGCTAGTTTTTCGGGATCGGTATCGCTGCGCAGTTGAAAACTCCTTGTCCCCAGCTCAGTCTCAGTTGGCTCTGGCTAGGAAGCGGAGTTTTTGCTGGAAAATGCGTCATCGTCGAGTCAAAGCCACGATCGACTGGAGACTGCCGCGCAAGCGGTAAACGTCAGGGGTCCCTTCGTCAGGCTGTTTTCCCGACCAACCGATGTACTATGAATTTGTGGAGATGAGGTCTTCTTGCATTAACAGAATTACAAATTAGCCAGCGTCAAAAAGTTCCATGGTTTTAACTGGTTCAAGGGTTACGCTGATCACGAATTAACATTACTCATAGGTTAGGAGATGAGGCTGAGCTAAGAGTCTCGGTATCTCAGCCAATTATGCTGCCTCCTCGATGAATGAGCCTCCTCCGCAATAGGCAAGGTGCTGTAGGTTATTGCAGCCGAGCATTTTGGACCAGATGAACCGGCTCCGACAACCCGAGGCTCGGTCACGACGGGTTAATTCACCGGTGTACTCTGTATTGCTTGGTTTATTGCTTGGCGAAAACTGCTTTGCCTAGCCCGCGGGCTCCGCTCTGAAACACTCAATTAGGCAAGACCTGTGTGCTGCGTTTGGTGTCTACCGGCCGGAAGGTAGGGCTGAAGTGCAGGGAGTAAACCAGCCCCCGGGCCTTTGCAGATTCTTACAGGATCGTACACTGCACCGAGCGAACGGATGATGCGCATCTTTGGGGGCCGGGGACTGCCGACATGGACTCGCTGGCTTGGGGATGACCGATTGAGTAGTCGCCGACCCGCATGTTGGAGGGAGGGCGTCGGCCTTCTCACGGCTTTCGGCGGGGATCTGGCCGAAGGAAGCAGGTCAGGCCAAGCACATTCTAGACTCCAGCTCCTGTGTTACCAGCCCGCTTCCCAAGTTAGAGCCAAGTATAAGCCTAGGCATGATAAAACGAATGGTCGAGACCTAGATGCAAACTTGAGCAAATGGGGTGACTTTCGGAAGCTTTACGTATACCCATGCATAGAAGAAGACAGAGTAAATCCATGGAATTAAAGTATGAGACTTTATTTTTAAACCCGCCACCGCGGAAGTAGGAAGTTCCAGGGTGTCCTGGACACGGCATGGCCACGTGTGATGCAATTCCTACTGAACTGGCATCCAGGCCGCGTGGACAGAACAGCTGAACTTGGCAAAGCGCGCGCCGCCAAAGCCTGACAAAGCACAAGGGCGGCTGTGTGATATGTTTATGCATATGTGCGGCAGCTTTTGACGTGAAAAATACGAGCCGGGCTGTGAATTAGAAAATGAGGACCCAGCGCACTGGGGTGAAGCCATCTCTTGTTTGGAGTTCGATGGTTAGGGCCGACAAACACGTTGGTTGAGTCCTTGTTGCTGGGATACGTTGAGATTGGAAGCTTCTCGCGAGATGGTGGATAACTAGGACTCTATCCGGTAACGTTATCAAAACCAATTCACCGTCTGTTGACAGTCCGGGGCGACCGTTTGCGTTTCCGTGGTGCTAGGGCCCTCGCCTGAGGATTCACTAGCAAGGGTGATGGGACACTCGAAACCTGGAGACCGGTAACCCCGGTATTGTACGGCGTGGTCATTCCAAAGGTTCCTCGATGCATGGCAGTTCACGCTGCAGTGCCAAGTTAGCGGTGGTAGCCGCTCCTTGCGCTTACAATATGGACCCTTCCAATGCCCAGGGAGCTTGTCACGACACGCCATATTTGGCTAGTTGCGGTATAGGAGTTGGCCGATGTAACTATCCTGCCCCAGCATATCCGCTTTTACAGGAAAGCAGAAGCCTGCCAGTTTGGTTGAGGACTATTCAGTATCCCGGGTCATTGGTCGTGAGTTTCTGAAGCACGACTTGGCAATGTCTCGGACGGTTGGCGACCCGTGAAGAACGGCCGAGGGAAATCCCACCACCAATTGACCGCAGGGATTGCGGATGTCGTCTGGTGCAAGGCAGACAAACGTGAGTGTTTTTTTTCTCAAGCATGACGGCAGCTGGATAGACGACTACTAGGCAACAAGCGGGACAAGCGATGGCCGAGCAGCGATACAGTGGGTGGTCGATTCCATCATGATGGAATCTGCCCTGCGCAGGGCCCCTTTCTATTGGAAACTATTCTGGTCCTGTGCACGGAACTCTGATGCATGACCCAACGAGGTAACTCGTGCGATTCTGTCTAGGAAGAATTGGGAAAACTATCGAGGGTCTGGTACCACCAAACCGCAGTCCTGCGCCCTGACTCTGGGGCAGGGCTTTTTGAGGATGATTATAGACTTATTATTGCTCACCCACCTCGTGTTCATTTCGATGCAGGTAACACAACAGCAAACACGAATTCTTGGACATCACCAGGATGAAACAAAGAGTTGAACGATCCTTGAAGCGCCAGTGGGCTCGTGCCCATGTTGTTTAAGCGCGCTCCAGTGCGGATATGCTACATTGTAGGCCCTGTAAGGCTGTTGACCGGCCCTGTCAACGGCCACTAACAGCAACTTGGGAGATGATGACAAGCGGTAACCCCTCCCTCTCGAAAAGGAGGATCGCAAATTACCTGCAACTGAAGTGTCATAGGATCTGGTTAGTTAGTAAGACAACACAATGATCTGTTTTGAACCCAGTTTCTCATACGGATTGCATCAGTGTAGGCTTTTTCGATCTTGGCTTTTGCTGCGTTTGATTTCAAAGCTACCAACTGCTAGTGCCGTGGTCTCATCCCCTCTCGCCTGCCGCTTTGACAACAGTAACGGGATCACTGCTCGTTTGGGCAGGCCTTTCGAACCGATGGGTAATTTTACCATTGCCCCAAGCCTTGGCGGCCCCACGGGCGGACTTGGATCCAGAGTGCCGGTGCTATAATAAAGTCGCTAGGTGGGTTTGTATAACTCTAGATGGCTTCGATCTAACGATACCGGGACTGGAAGAAGGAGAAAGAGGAGGAGGAGGATGGGGCGGGTCAACCAGTCAATGTCTGGCTGAACTGCGACTGGTCACAGCTCCGATTCAGGTCCAGCATAGGGCAAGGCAGATGCATCCCTGTAACGGCAGACAACAGACCGAAGTCCCTTTTTTATTATTTTTTACTTCCCATGCTCTCTGAACATGCTGCACTCCTATTGCTCCAAAACACATAAGCCAGTTTCGTTCACGATGTAGGCACCTGGCCTAGCTCGTCCCAGCAGCCTAGAGCGACTTCCAAGCTTAAGTTACAGGCGTTCAGTAGAGATCGAGTCAGGCAGCCGCGCAAGCAATGCGGGAAGGTGCCACTGTGACGCATCCATGGCCTGGCCAACGCTATTTCCATCTCTCCATCCAATCCAATCCGTATGTCTCTGCCTAATATACAAAGCTTCATCCACCACCCGTCTTGCCCATCCACTACCAAATTCATGTCCTGTACGGGTGCGCTTAGTTCTTTTCGTCTGCTCCACAGCCCGCCCTAATCTATTTGCTCACCTCTCCACTTAGTCAGTGGCATTCAATTTGTACTAGATGGAGCCTCGCGACCTATCTAACCTAATCGACTAGACCGCACCCCTCACGCGCACCCTCACGATGGCGCCTTGGGTATAGTCCTTCAACCGTCCCCATCGTCATCTGCTCTCCCCAGCGCCCGCAACTACCATGGCTGGCCTGGTCCGTGACGGCAGCGATCTATACAGGGTGCCTGTTCATCTCCGACAGCGTTCACGGCGCAGTGGCGCTGCCGACTGGACTCATAAATCCCCACCGCGCCAGGAGGATCCCGCCGCAACCAAGCCTGTCAAAGGATCCCGTTCATTTGTTCCCTGCTAGGCCCATTCACAGATGCTACGCGTAGTAGCTCGGCTCGCCCCTGGTCGCAGCCCTGCCACCTCCCTGTCGCTGTCCCCATTCATCGTCCATTCTATCCACGACGGGAAATACTTGATTGCCCACTGTTAGGGCGGCCTTGACATTCAAAGCTGCGTCCGTGCTTTATAACTTCTGGCTTCGCATCAATTGGTCCTCGCACATGCCGCCCAGAGACACGACCTGTTTCCAACAGCTGCCTTGAATGGACAACCAACCTTCGCCTTGCCACGTTTCCTTGGTGTGTCAAAATCTATCACCAAGACCATGAATCAACCAGCTTCCGTGTCTGGTCCTTCCAACGCTATCGCGGAGGATAGAACTGGTTCATCCAGTCCCGCCTCTACGACTTCTCCAACGCAACTTGTCAATCAATCTGATGTTAATGCTTCCGGATCCGACGCCGGCCAAGCAGTCAAGAGAGGCCGCCGAAGCAAACCGAAAGTGAAGACCGGCTGTGCAAACTGCAAGTAAGTGTCAATGCCATGTAATTCCTGTCATCGGGCTTTTCCATATTACACCTGCCTCACTGGTCTGAAACTTTCACTAACACCATCTTTCCCCAAACCAGACGGAGACGCATAAAGTGTGATGAAAAGCGACCTGCTTGCACCCAATGTGTGAGGAGCAGCAAAGAGTGCACAGGCTACCCGCCGCCTAGTCGTAGTTCGAGGCCGTTCGAGGAGATTCGCATTGCTCCCAAGCCTGTACTTCTTGCTGCATCCGGTCCAGTATTGGCCCCTGCCTCTACCATTCTACAGAAAGAGCATTCTCTTCCACCTCGCCGACAACCCAGGCGGTCTAATGTCTCCGGGACCGCCTCTCCCTGCCTGAATTTCAGCCGCAATCCTACTCATCGTCACCAACGATTTACAACCCTTCGTTAAATCTCCCATTCAACCAGAATGATATGCTTTATTTTGAGCTGTTTCGCACTCGCACCGCATCCGAGCTATCTGGCTTCTTCGATCGGACCTTTTGGACAGAGCGTGTATTGCAGGAATGCCACCATGGTACTGCTATTCAGCATGCTGTCATTGCCCTAGGAGCTCTGTACAAAACCCTTGAGCAGACCTCCGAGCTTGACACCACAGACCCAATGGCGCACCAGGCCTTGTCCGATTCTATAATGGTCCACTGGCAAGTTGCCATCAAGAAGTATTCTGAAGCGTGCCATGTCATGGCGATGTTGAACCAGCGGGACCAGTCATCCGACAGGACTCGCCTAATGGCTACAGTCCTACTTGCATGCTTTGATTCGTTCATCGGCGATCACAAGCAAGCCATAATTCAAATACAGACAGGCCTAGGCTTCTTGGAACAGCTACGAGTCGATATGCGACAGAAAAGACTTTCTACCCCTGAAGAAGTTGTCGGAGAGGAGCTTGTCATGATCTTCACACGTCTTGCTATTCAAGCCAAATCTTATGACATGGCTTTTCACTTCCCACAGCCTTACGTGATCCGACTATCTTCCTCTGTGCCGGAAGAAGCTACATCTCCAGATTCGGGCTGTAGCACGTCAAACTCTCCTACATCCGCTTCCTCGCCTGTTTACCACTTCGGCGATGTTTGCGAAGCCCGAATAGCCGCAGACAAGCTGATGGAGAGACTCATACGTTTTATTGAGCAATTGTACGCTGCCAAGGATGAGCCAAGTAATGTGCTACCCGAATCTTGGCAACAATATGGGCTCCGCTTCAAGGACCAAATTGATGCTTGGTTCGACGCTTACGAACCTATATTGCAAGGGCGATTAGCACCTCATATCGGTCCACTTGAAAGATCGGCTATAGTTGCCTTGCAAATGTCCCAGGTCATGATATTTGTACTCTTTTTGACCTTGTTCTACGATACGGAGGAACACTTTGACTCATTCTTACCATACTTCAAAATCATCGTCGACCTGGGGTTGGAACTTGTTAGAGAGGAAGAAGCCAGAGCTACCACTACACGATGCTCTCACATAGGTCTCTGCTCACATCGTCAAAGGGCACAGTGGGCTTCATTAGGCTCGCCTGACTTTGTAGCCTGCCACATCAAGCCTAGTTTTTCTGCAGACATGGGCATTGTCCCACCTTTATTCATGGTGGCGACAAAGTGTCGAGACCCTACCCTTCGACGCCAGGCTATCCAACTCTTGAGGAGCAGCGCAAGGCGTGAAGGCATGTGGGACAGCAACATGGTGGCTAAAATCTCGGAGTGGATTATGGTGCTGGAGGAGCCCAGTGACCAAGATTACCAAGCGTCATGTGGCTCAAGCCCAGATGTGCCCGAAGCGGTCTATTACTATGAACCAGGTACCCCCAACGCAGGATATGGGATGGACCCATACCAATCGAGCCATATATCAAGCCCTGATCCAACGGTCTTAATGCGAAAAACCGTGCCTGAAGACAGAAGAGTTATGATCAAATCCGTTGACTTCGATCTTCGAACCCGTTTCGCCAACGTGCGCGTTGGAACCAGAGGCCTACGGCATGATCTGCCTGACCATCGCTGGAGGGAGACACGACTGACCTGGTAAAGCAAGCATACGCTTGGATGTATGGGTGGATAGACCCAGAAGTCCTCAGTTTTGCTATGTTCTATATTTTTCTTTGTATGAACGATGATGACCGATATATCACGAAGCATGGGTCGGCTTACAGCAATCTTTTGTGGATTCTCACATATTGTATTTTCTTTATCTCGCACAGCGCGCATTTTACATCTCCGCTACCTTTACACTTTGGAACCAAGATCAGCACAGTTGGGAATGGTACACGGCGGCACTTCAAAACATTTGGGGTTAGCATCATGAGGGAGGAAAGCATTTTGCTGCTGCGGCATGCAACTGTTATGATAGACTACGGTGCTGTATAGGAGTCATGAAGTTGAATTTTTTCTTGTTTTTGAACAGCATATGAAAACGCTATCTTGTTTGCACGGATTAAGGACAGAACAAACACGCTGGGCACTGGTTTGTGCATGTACAAGTAGAATACAGTTCTCAAAGGGGCGGCAACTCCTCTCTACATATCGGGCATTGCAACCTGAATCTCATCCAGCCTTCCAAGCATGCTGTATGGAAGATATGCCTGCAAGGCGTGACCATGTACACACGTCGTGCGAACACACCTGCAACGCTAGAGTCCTCCTCCCCGGCCCTCACAACAGGTACTTCCAGCACTTCTCGGCAGATGGCGCAATCTATAGCACGGACACCGCTTCTAGATTTGTCAGAATCATCTCCTGTGCGACTACTTTCGAGACTAGCGGCATCCTCAGCTACAAGGCCAATGGGAAGACCACCCTTCTCAAGGCTATCCTCCCGCAATACAGGATGGTAGTCCCAGGCGTCTGGTGCCCAGCCCGCAGGTAGACCGAAGCGGGGGCCGACAATATCCTGGGCTGCAAGGACGACGAGTTGCAGCCAAACCCAGGCGCATAGAAGCAGAAAGGTGAGGCGGTCGGTGCGAGCGAAGAGAAAGTTGTCCGCTTTGACCCAGAAATAAGCGATGGGCACGAGGCGGAGAATGGACTGGCCGATGACGAAGGGCCAGGCGAGGCGCGGCGGCAGTTGCGTATGGCGTTGCGGTGGATCTGAGGCACCCAGAGGGACATGTAGACGAAAGCACAGCTGTTGAGGAAGGCGGCGCGGACCGAGGGGTACCAAGTGATGGAGGAGAGGATGAGGAATATGAAGCAAAGACTGGCAATAACAAGGCGACCAAGGATTACTGTAAAGGCTTGACTTGGAGTCTGCTGGGGAGCAGTGCTCTGTGTACCGCCGGGAGGGGAAGGGTTGATGCCTCGTCTGCAATCTCAGCATCAATGTCTTGATCCGACGGAATAAAGACTGCTTCTGACTGGGTTTGGGTTGGACGGTGCGCCGTCACCGGCCCGGGGAGAAGGGGCCGGATTCTGTGTTGTCTGGGGTCAAAGTCGTTGACTGGGCGGACGTCGTGCTACCACTGCCAGCCGAGGCCGAAGCTTGACCACGCTCTGCACGGTTGCGGTGCTCCGGTAACTGAACCTCATGAATCTTAGCCAGAAAACCCCCGCCAATGGTCATAGAGAGGAACGCAGCAAACGTGATAGCCAGCGTCGGCAGGAATGTCGACCTTGCAGACGAGAGCCAGGTAGCGGCTGTACTAAAGACCATTCCGTCTACAAATACCATGACGGTGGCAGTCAGAAAGCTGACGCGGCCGATATTGGAAGGGTGTATGACTCCTTTATTTGGTTTTTGAGGAGATATACTTGGATGAAGATGGATAGGGCGTAGATGAGTAGCCATTTCTTGACCGTGTGGATATGAACCTCCGCCTTCATTCCCACCATATGATGAGCTTCGCTTGGAGGAAAGTCGGGAGGGCCTCTGGTTTCTAGAAAAAGCCACAGTCTGGCGAGTACATGATGGCGGACATGCGCAGATTCGGAATCCTAGGCAAGGGCGCACCGAGTGGAGATTCCAGCTCGGACTCGATGGCCTCAATCATCTGTGCGAGCTCATCTGTGTCGGCATCTGAAGATGATACACCAAGGTCCTGCCGGAGAGGGTGCATTTGTGCGTACATGACGTACTCACAATGGGGCGATGGTTCGTTGTTATAGATTGGGTTATCAAAATCAGAATTCCACGGCGATCGTTGGTCGATGTAGATGTTCTGCTGCTTGCTGGCTATTTCCTCAGCCGTTGTCTGATTTAAGAGACTCTGGCTAGAGTGAAAGTAATCAGGACCAGGGAGAGGTGCGGCAGGCCAAAGATGCCATCGAACTTTTCGCTAGTCGTTGTCATCAAGATGACGCCCTGCTTCGGCCAGTGAACACCCCATAGTTTCAAATCCCAGTTCAGCCCGGAGCCAGTGGTGTCTTCGATGGAAACAGTGCTTTTGACGCCTCGGATGATGCCCCCAGATAACGGGGCGCTGGTTTCTGGGAGTTGTTCATACTCATAGGATGTCTTATTCTCTTGTATTTTTATCGATATCCTAGCCAACTCGCCGGTGACGTTGCGAGCCCATTCAGACTGGTCACCGATCCAATCCATAGATGGCGCAATGCGGCTCAGATTGTAGCTGTGATACGTCCTCGGCACTGACGCCGGGCGCCGAATCCAGTCGCCACTGAGTGTCCCAGAGGCATTCGTCCATAACGGCTCGCCCCGGGCGATGTCCCATAGTGATTCGCCTCCGACAGGCGGGATAGCATGTCGACTGAGCCGAAGGGCTCTTTCGCGGAAGGTATGCAAGTCGTCCCAAGCGAAGCCGTCCTCCTCGCGGAAGCCCGTTAGGTTGAGGTATCTGCCGGGGGCATCATCGTTATCGGCGCCGGTCCGAGGCGCAAAGTCGCCCTAATGAGTTTTGTTTAGGACATCGAGAGCATCGCGGAACAGAGCAAGGCGTTGCGTGGCAATGTCCGACAAGGCCAGGGACTGGCTGTGGTATTCGTTAGCTGGGAAGACGACCCAGATCAAGAAGAAGCCGATGGCGAAGACAATGGCGGCCGTTCGACGCATGCTGACCAACGGCCAATATCGAATGGCAGAATTATCTGTCCAACATGGTATATGCTACGGGAATACTCGCGCGGGCGAGATCGTCGAGCCTCGCAGCAGTGTCGTGACGTGCTATGTTACAGGTAGGAGGCAAGTTGAAGTGTGGTGAAAGTCCAAGGGTCCTGGCAGCCAAAGGCAATTGAAGACAAGGACGGACGGCTGTTATCAAGCTAATGACGCAGGTAGCTTCTAGTGCAGCCGAGGTGGTAAAGCTTCGGTTCCAGTGGGATTAACCAACAGGACAGGGGTTAGTTTAGCAGCGTCACCGCTAAAGGTAAGGTACGTGCTTTGACCAACAGGTACCTGCACTACTAATGTACGTACAGTGAGCACGCGTAGCGCATCGCATCGCATCCCATACAAAATCACAGACGACGTACTGATTCTATGATAACCGCATCGCAACCTGGCCTATTTGATACCCATACCACTGCGCCCTCAAGAAACAATACCTCCTCATAACAAATAATCACTCTGAACCCCCACGCAAGCACTTTAGCATTGTCAAACGCCGCAAGCCCTCATCACAATGGCCTCCAACAAGCCTGAGTCAAGCAACACCAGTCAGACAGAGGTATGTCACCACCGGCCTTGCATTCTGAAGAATGACATGAAGACTTTCTTCTTCCTCATGATATACAGTAGCATAAAGTGTCTAACAAGTCATATGGAAAGCAGGCATCCGAAGACGCCCGCACTGACGTTACTGCTGCCGTTGAAGAATTGCTCAACTCCCTATCCAACAAGTTCGCCGGTGTCTCATCAGAGATCTTCGCAAAGAGTAAGATTTTGCCCTCGTGAGAGATCGGGTCGATAGCTAACAAAACGTCACAGTGGATGAGATGTCCTGGAGACTAGACAGCCTGGAGGCTGCGTTGGTGGAAAGCAAGTCTAAGGAAGGGGTTCATCGAAGCCTCAGTAGCATTTGCTGGAGTGAAAACTAGATGCAGACATTCAGACTGAGGCTGTGTTCCATATGGGCCTAAATAGTATCAAATATCACAGTAAAACGGCTGTGCAGCGTAGTTCATTTAATTTTACACGACGGTCAATTTCTATCTTGCTAAAAACGGATCTGGCTCGCTTGTTTGTTTGACATTTGGTAGGATATCCTACACCACTCCTGGTTTTGTTTGCTTGTTTGTTTTGTTTGTTTATTTACAACTCATCCTTGATCTCCTCGGCCTTCTCCTGGACCTTCTCGGCAGCCTCCTCGGCAAACTTGCGCAGGACGTTGACCTTGCTCTGGATCTCATCACGCTTGGGAGGAGCAACACCGCCCTTGGCCAGGATGCCCTGGAGTCTGGTAAGCTCCTTGTTGACGTAGTCCTTGTTGTTGCTGATCTTGTCGAAGACACGGACGTAGTACTCGGCGTACTTCTGCTGGGCCTTGTCGGTCAGGTTCTCGGCCTGCTTCTTGATCTCAGCAGTAACCTCAGCAAGGTCGGCACCGCCGGTGAACTTGGTCACGATGGCATCGAGAGTCTCGACAGTGCCGGCGATGGCGTCAAGACCACCACCGACGACTCTGTGGGTGCCAGCCTTCTCGTTGACCCACTGGATGAAGTCAGCCTCGCTTCGGCCACCCTCGTAAGCCACCGCCTCCTTGCTACCAGCAGGAACCACTTGATGGTAGGGTAGCCAGTGACACCCTGCTCCTGAGTAACGGCCTTGCTGTTGGGGGCCTCGGCATCGACCTTGGCAATAACGACGTTGTCATCGAAGGCGAAGTCGGTCGCAAGGGTCTCCCAGGTAGGAGCCAGGTTCTTGCAGTCTGGACAGTAGCTTGTTAGAAATCGGTCACGGGTTTCAAAGTATGGCGGACAACTTACGACCACACCAGGGAGCAGTGAACGCAACAAGAACATGCTTGTCACTGCCAACGGTCTCCTTGAAAGTCTTGTCGGTAAGCATCTTGACAGCGCTGGGCATCTCAAGCTTCTTCTTGGGCTTCACACCGGTCTTGTCGATGATGAAGTTGGTCAAGCTTTCCAGATCACGGCCAGACTTGTACTCCTCAGGCTCGGCGCTGCGGCCATCGAAATACTTGAGAGTAGGGAAGCCGCCGATCTTGAACCGCTTGCCCAGAGACTTCTCGGCATCGGCATCAACCTTTGCAATCTGGACCTTGTCTTTGACGGGCTCGAAAGCCTGAGCAAGCTCCTCGTAGACGGGGGCAAGCTTCTTGCAGTGGCCGCACCAGGGAGCAAAGAACTCGACCAGGGTGGGCTTGCCAGAGTTGAGGACGACATCGTCGAAGTTGGCGGGAGTAAGGTCAATGACGGCGGAAGCAGCGGTCGCAGTGGCAGCCAGAGCGGCGAGCGCAAAGCTCTTGAAGGACACCATGATGGGCAGTGATAGTGGCAATGGCTGGTGGAAGTCAGCAATTGCACCGTCCGGTAAAGATGGGAGGTTTTCAACGAGAGAACCAAAGAAAAGAAGGATTACAAACCTTTTAGTCGGCAGTTTTATTTTCTACCAAGGTGGCGGTGATCGAATGATTGGATATCCGATACCTTACCTCATACATGCAAGAAGCCACTTTGCAATGAGCTTCAGTCCAGCCAGGTGAAGGCGGTTAAGCTACCTGCCAAAGAGGGACCCAGAGCCTTATCTTATCAACAGACCCAAGGAACTCCGCTGCCCCTTGCCCCTTGCCTGTTGCCCCTCCGCCACGACGGGTTTCAAAGGAGAGCCAGATCACGTGCCCTTAGCCGCCAGAGCTAAGGTCGTCATCACGTGCACAGCTGGGCTGGGGCTGCGCTACTCACCAATCGGTACACGTGAAATTCACACAAAATTTCCACCCTAAACTCCCACCATCGCGAAATCACCGTCTTCACCCAGTCGTCGACAGCAATACCGTCAAAATGTCCCACGAAAGCGTCTGGAACTCCCGCCCTAAGACTTACGGCAAGGGCGCCCGCAGCTGGTACGATCTCCATTGAACACTATGATATTCTCCGTATTGTCGTCGCACGGAAGGACCGTCTCGAGACGTAAGGAGGAAAGGAAAGAAACACTTGGCTAACGTTGGTTGTGTCTCCTATAGCCGCATCTGCAAGCACTCTGCTGGTCTCATCCGCAAGTATGAGCTGAACATCTGCCGTCAGTGCTTCCGTGAGAAGGCCAAGGATATCGGCTTCACCAAGGTACGCAAAGGGAACTCTGAACGCTGGCAAGGACGCATGGAGGCGGGACAGAGGCTGACTTGTCGCGCGCTTTAGTACCGATAAACGATCAATTGCGATGTCGAGGGAAGACTGAGGTGGAGTGGAATGCAGGCCTGGGAGTGATCTGGTCCTTGCAGGAAAAAAGGCATTCGGAGGGCGGCCGCTTGGAACCGGAGTTTAATGGCTTGCTTGGTTTTGACGACACTGCGTCTAACGAACTTCCGCCTGAAATAGACGAATACCATTGCATTGGAATCAATGTCGATGCCTCACGTAGCGATGCGAAACATGTGCCCCAATATTGAGATATTCAACTTGCTCAAATTAGCCTCAGTGACGGAAGTATTGCTCAGCGGACCGGTCTGTTCTGTGGAGTTCTCGGATTCA
Organism: Albifimbria verrucaria; assembly: GCA_020081605.1. Classification (NCBI taxonomy): domain Eukaryota; kingdom Fungi; phylum Ascomycota; class Sordariomycetes; order Hypocreales; family Stachybotryaceae; genus Albifimbria; species Albifimbria verrucaria. The sequence continues at coordinate 2,162,865 of JAHREC010000062.1, forward strand.
AGGAGTAGGATTTGCATTGAACAACGTGGCTTTCGAGTATGTCCTAGCACCAAAATTTGTAACACGCTGTGACAAACTTCATTATACTGCGAAATGATATATATTACATGTCTATTACCCCTGCCCTTTTTGTCTCCAGTTAAAATACATGATCAAGACAATTGGGAAGAAGTAGAGGGAGATTCTGGATCCCTGGGGAATGTACAGGAGCTGTGCACAGCTCATAGCCAGACATGCTGGGGCTTGACGTGCGCTACACCAGGCACGCTGCCCAACCTCGTTTTGCAGACAAGATTCCTTGTCACAAACCATTCATAGTCGCCGTTTGGTTGTTGTTTATTTCATAATGCGGGTGACCAGACCGGTAGCAACGGTCCTGCCGCCCTCACGGATGTTGAAGCGCTGACCAACCTCAATAGCGTTGGGGTGGGTCAGGGTGCAGACCATCTCGACGTTGTCACCAGGCATGATCATCTTGGAGCTGGCGTCAGGGGTACCCTCGGGGAAGCTCAGGTCAACGGACTCGTCAGAGGTACGCAGGTAGCACTGAGGGCGGTAGTGCTCCTGGAAACCGGTGTGACGGCCACCTTCCTCCTTGGTGAGGACGTACAGGAGGCCATGAACTGAGTGTGGGACTTGACGGTACCAGGTCGGCAGACGACCATACCACGCTTGACATCCTCACGGCGGACACCTCGGATCAGCAGACCAGAGTTGTCACCGGCCTGAGACTGATCGCAAGACTTCTTGAAGGTCTCAATGTCAGTGACCTTGGTGCGGATGGGCTCCTGACCCTTGCCGACAAGCTCAATCTCCTCATCACGCTTCAGGACACCACGCTCAACACGACCGGAGACGACGGTACCACGACCAGAGATGGAGAAGACATCCTCAATGGACATGAGGAAGGGCTTGTCAAGGTCACGCTCGGGGGTGGGGATCCAGGAGTCAACAGCCTCAAGCAGCTCATCGATCTTCTGCTGGCCAATCTCGGGCCTCTGGTTCTGCAGAGCCATCAGGGCAGATCCCATAATGACGGGGGTCTCGTCACCCTCGAAGCCGTAGGTGGTGAGCAGCTCGCGCATCTCCATCTCGACAAGCTCCAACATCTCAGGGTCCTCAATGGCGTCGACCTTGTTGACGAAGACGACAATCTTCTGGACACCGACCTGACGGGCAAGGAGCAAGTGCTCACGAGTCTGGGGCATCTGACCATCGGAAGCGGCAACAACAATGATAGCGCCGTCCATGTTGGCAGCACCAGTAATCATGTTCTTGATGTAATCGGCGTGGCCAGGGCAGTCGACGTGGGAGTAGTGGCGGTTCTCGGTGGCGTACTCGATGTGAGCAGTGGAGATGGTGATACCACGCTTTCGCTCCTCAGGGGCCTTGTCGATGGCACCATACTCGAGGAAGTTGGCAAGGCCCTTCTCGGCCTGGCGCTTGGTGATGGCAGCAGAAAGAGAGGTCTACGGAGAAGTTTGTTAGGGGATGTGTGTCGACTGGATTCTCTGCTGTCGCGAGCTCACCTTTCCGTGATCGACGTGGCCAATGGTTCCTGCGATGGGGTCAGTACGTATAGCCTGCAAATCGAACTCTGGTCATGACATACCGATGTTGACATGGGGCTTTGATCGCTCGAAGCTGGCGTATGTGCGGTAGATGTTGAGGTAGTTGGCAGCGTTCTGCTTCTTGACAGCGAACTGAAGGGGTTGATGCTGCCGGACCTGAGACCGCTGCGGGCCGTGCGCAGGAAAGGCGCAACCGATCTAAAAGCAGTCGACATTTTGCTTGAAATTACAGACAATATGACACCAACAGAAAGGGAACGATGGTAAGGAGAGGAGAGAGTGTGGTTGCAGCAGGTCCAAGTTCGACAGACGGCGCTCAAGAAGATAGTACGAAATTTTTGTTACCACTGGCCCCTAGCTCCTCCGGGTGGGTCTTGTGGTCAGCCAATACGGAGGCAGTTTTTTCATAATTGCTATGCGATCACGTGGTTACGCGTTGCCTTGGATAATTGCCATTCTTGACAGCCTGTAGGGTAAGTAAGTTAAGACGGGCCTGGATCTGGGCGTAGAATCAGACCTGGGTATTGTGTTGCGCAACATTAATGATATTTATGATTAATATAGGTCAATGATAGTCGAAACTTTAGGATCACAAGCTGAATAGAGCGTAGCTGAATGAGAGGTGGTATGATCGTTTTGGCTTTACTGTCGATTACCAAAGAACCTCTCTTTATTCCTTGACTGATATAATCAGGGGTTTCCATTTCTGGCTGAGAACCCGGGACCACCGCAACCAAGCGAACAACAATCGCCACAACAAATCACTTTAGCTAAGCATCTTAATTAGAAAGCAATTGATCCGAGGAAAAACACCAGATAAAATGCCTCTCTTGATGCAACAAATGACTCGTTGAATAAATCTCGATAAATAGAGCACACCGAGATTCCGGTCCGTTGCATAATCGGCAAGGTCGGGGTGCTGCACTGAAATTTCGGCCCCATTGCGCTATAAACTTTTATCAATGCCACCGGTCTCGTCCGAATTCATCAACATTCCATCTGTTCTTCTCTTCATCACCATTCGGCCGTGGCTACACTAATCATACCTTCACACCTCTATTGATTCACCTTTCGACTCACATAAAACCTGTTGCGCTCATTACCGCCACGGTAACCCTGCCTTATCATGGCTTCGGAAACGCATCAACATGATGATGAGGGCGTCAGCCTCAACATCCTGGGCCAGGCCGTGAGCCGGCTTGCTCAATATGGGCAGAATGCCACCAACAATCTGCAAGATACATTTTCCAACATGAGTCTCCAAAGCTGGATCCGCCTTACAGTCATTGTCGGAGGCTACATGCTCCTACGTCCTTATGTTCTCAAGGCCATCAGCAAGGGGCCGTCAAGAATATGGAGGAACAAGATGCCAAGGAAAAGGCCGAGGCGGCCAAGATGACTCCCAATGATCTGCGCGGGGTTTACGAGAAGATGGAAGAGCAGGAGGAGGACGATGACGATGAGGAGCCCGGCACTGCCGCCTGGGGCCAGCAAGCCAGAGTGAGGCAACGGAGGGTCTTGAAGCAGCTGCTGGAGGCCGAGGAGAAGCGAAGAATGGAAGAGGATGAGGATAAGGACATTCAGGAATTCCTGACGGAATAGTTGCTGTCCTGACAACGGCGGAGACAAGACCATGTGAGGGCGACTGTGGAAGCTCCCCGCTGTGAAGCACTGCCTTATGTGTTGTGGGCCACCGAGCCCGGAGGAGCTTGCTTCGTCAACGAACACTTTTCCGATACCCACTGAGGAACTCTGCGGCCTAGTTCTGCATCTCACATGGCGCGTTGCTGGATTCTCCCTGTGTGGCAAGACGGCGAATGCTACTTTGTGGGACGTACGTTGTGGCATGTGTATTCCTAGATGAAAAGGAGTTCTTACTTGACAACTGACATATGTAATATAATGGACAACATTTCGAGCGTGGTGTATTTGCAAGAGTATGAAACTGTCTGCTTTCCAGTTTCATGTTATCGTTACGACTTGAATCAACACTGATATCATGATAAAAACAGCCGAGCTGTCCTTTGAAGCGCCGCACCATAGAAATGTCACAAGAATTACGAAGAGGCCGCCTGCAGAATGCGACAGAAGAGGAGAGCTCTACAAGATTGACATGGTGCCGAGCCTCCGATGCCAAGGTCTTGGGATACGAAGAGAAGCCACCCTATGCTCAACGAAGCATGTGCCATTATGGTGACTTGATCAACTGCCAACACAGCAAATGACTCAGGCTAGACACATCCGCCACGAATCTTGCACGGCAGATTTGATGCTCTGGTGTCTCAGAAAAGCCGCCACATAACCTCAGGCATGAGCAACAAAGCAAAGAAAGGCCATGTCCAAATGCAAGTACCGGAGGCGTGGGTTGGTAACACGGGACGGCCGATGCTGGTCAACGAGGGGCACTGCAAGACGTAGGGTCTGCCAAGCCCCAAGGTGTGTGCTAGCCATCTGGTCCAGCTTGGTCCAGGCACAGTAGCCCCAGTGGCTCCAGGCGTCTGGGGCAATGTGCATACCTACAGCCAACTACAACCTACCGGGTATTGCCTTCTAAGGTCGAGGTGCAGTGGGCACTGCGACGGCTGTGTGTGGGTAGAGTTACAGCAATGCACCTCAGTGGATGGATGGCGTGGCTGAAGCGGGGGCGCTGAGGGGCACGCACGATGTCATCCTTGTTCGGCCATGTCGATTGTTGTCATCCGCATCCAACTTGAACCTCGAAATGCACTTTTCGGGGCATAGAGCTTACGTCTACGCTTCCTAACGAGATTGCTTTGTGGCATATCTACTGATCCTAATACTTGGCGTTTTCTCTGGACATTGCATCTTCATCTTCTTACCCGCATACACTGCTGCTGTGCAAAGCGCCCAACTAGTCGTCATCCCTGTGGTAACTAGAACATTCCAGCCTGACTTGGAACCCCCCTCTTCCGACCGACAATTGCGACCGATCAGCCCAGAAGCACGACCGTGAGCCGATAGCTCTGAGCTTCACGGTTTACTTTATCGACTTGGCAAGTCGAGAGACCCTGCTTTACCTGACAGGCCATGTCTCTTCGCCCGCAGCGTGGTCTTCAACCAAGGTAAACAAAGCAACATGGGCGATTCGTTCGATATCCAGAACCTGCTCCAGACAGGCTACTTCACAACCTCACGTGCCAAAAGCGCACAGCTGTTCGTCTCACCTACTGGCCCTTCTTGTGTGTCGTTGAATCCATTTGCTAACGAGCCATGCAGAGCCGACCTAGCACAGGCACCCTCATCACTACCTCTACCGCTGCCAGTGCTGTACAACGGCGAAAGACAATTGGTTGTTGCCTCGAATGGCCGTTCCGAGCGACCTCCACCCCGATCGTTGAGGACGAGGCAGAATCCCTAGCAAAAGAACATGGCTCCAATGTATCTTGTGTCTCCCACGAGGAGCCCCAGTCACGGGGAGACATTGACCAGCAGCCAATCATGCTGGAGGTCCACGAACACAACCCTGAGAGACGATTTGTGATATTGACGAGCTCATCCTCCGAATCCGATGTGAACGACAATTCCGAAGACAGTACCAAGCAGAAGTCAGATAAGCTTGCAGACGACGCACCGCCCACGGCGAGCACGAGACCAAAACAGGAACCTCGGCCTCCTCGAGAGCCTTCCCGTCACAATGACAGACCCCGCCCTGAACCTTCACTTGAACGTCGCAAAAGCCGACAGGACCTACCGCGGTTGGAGACTGACTTGGAGTCCGAAACTCCTAGCCGCCGGCGGAGCCGGTCAAACACTGCCAACACCCGCCCGGATGATTTTTCGACGCAGCAATCGCGTGTAACCGGGGATACCTTGCTGACGCCTGATGTCATAAAGCACGGGACAGGAAGAAGAGAAAAGGTGTATCATGGTTATGGCAAACCATCCGACGGCATTTCTCGCTCGCCCGTACAGACAAGCCAATCCGCAGTAACGGACAACCGGCCACGAATGGGAGATGGGGATCTTGACCCGAGACGTACCGGTTCGTCAGTACCAAAGCGCACCAGCACAAGCGCCGAACCTGCTCGACCTATGCGACGTCTTTCCAACGAGAGAGTTGGCGGTCCCCGGTCGCGGGAAGATTATCCGATACGCACCACCAGAAGAGAGAACTCTAGGCCGCTCGATCGCATGGATGCAGAGAGGCCCAAGAGCAGCGTGGGTAGACCTCCTTGGGAAAGTAACCGGGACGAGCATCCTCTTGGGCCCCGTATGCCTGGGACACGCCGAGAAAAGACAATCGTGGTTCAGGAGGGTGATGGGCCAGCTCCCAACCAGGACAAGGTCAATGAAAGCAACAATGGAAGCAAGGCACGGTCCAGAGTACCAACTATGCCTCTTCCTTCTCCCCGTCTTGGATCTCACCCAGATAGCCACTCCCTGGTCCCCGCGGGGCTGCGACGTTTCCTCTTGTCGATAGTGATGGCCAGGCGAGAGAGCGTCCACCAGTGCTGTTACCATATCCAGAGGAGGATGTTATTCTGATGCCCTCGAACGCATTGGATATCGATCTAGATCCGCTGGGTATACCCCCACTCGGAGCACCACCGGCAGTTCCTACGCATGGTGTACCTCTCTCGGCACCTCTAGGCTTTGAGACACCGTTTAATGGGGCGGGAGTAGGTGGGTTGCCAGACCCTACTGCGCCCGGGCCTACCCAGACATACCAGCCTCCGTCGTTCGACCCTGCGCGCGATGGAACCAACCTTGGGCTGCCGACTGGATCTGCTCGTCGTCAATCAGAAAGTGCAGGCCAAGCAGAAGCGCTTCCCGAGTGCCCTCGTATGAAACCAGTTGCCGGGATGATGGATTGGCTCACCTTGCCACGCTCAGACTTTAATATTTGTCCAGACTGTTATCAAGGCGTCTTTGCGAACACGAGCTTCCGGACGCAATTCCAGCCCATGTTGCGACCTACAGACAAACCCATTGCGTGCGACTTTGGAGCATCGCCATGGTATAGGGTGGCATGGCTTCTGATTCTTAAGGACCGCCAGGTAGATTTACGGTTATTCCATCAACTAGCAAACCTGATGTCTGCCTCACGCAACCAGCCATGTCCTGGTCCTCGGAGGGCAACGCGGACTTGGCTTACAGTGAGAGACCCAGCGACACAACGACCCGTACGAGGCTTCACCGTTTGTTCTCAATGTGCCAAGGTGGTTGAAACTCTATTACCTAACCTGGCGGGTGTATTCGTCCCTCTTGATTCTAGGGAGACCCTGTTAGGTCTACATGCGCATTGCATTTCACACCGAAACGTAGACGCTTCGTGCAGTACTTTGACGCCTTTGAATTTGCATCGGACAAGGCCCTGGAAAACAACCAGCGACCAGACTGGGCCGAGTTAGCCAGACAATTGGGCAAACTAAGCGTTGGCAGCGTATGCCGGGAGGACAGCCCCATTGCCGATGGGCACTGGCATGTCATGCAATACTTACCCCAGTTTACCGTCTGTGGGGAGTGTTTTGATGAAGCTGTTCGCCCAAGACTGAACGACGACAACGATATTGCTCGAAACTTCTATATGAAACCACAGAGGCTGGCCTCCGCAACTTGTCAGCTCTACTCGGAGAGGATGAGAGATATCTTTAGCAAGGCATGTCGGCGCAACGACCCGATTTACCTCGAAGACAAGGTGCTAGAACGCCTGCGGGTGGAATCAGACATACACGCAAAGCTGGAAAAGTTGGACAGAGAGGGAAGAAATGACGAATGGGTCGCGGATCAAGTAGCGAAGCTGGTTCGTGAGTGGCAGAAATGGGAATAAAGCTGGGTGCGAGCGAGCTTGCTAGGATTTACGGTAATGTTTACGAGACAACGACTGAAGTATGTGGAATGATATGGGATATTAAGGTACGCTGGACTTGATAGAATCGAGTATTATTACTCGGCTTCCGTATTTGTCTTGAACAAGCATACTTTTAGCATGCTTTTATTGATCAGTTATAAAGAGGTTTTGTGGTTAAGTTGGTAGTGTAGCGAGGCTCGATGTGTTGTACGAAGTATTTCCTTAACGACTCGTGTAAAGAAGAGAGCTACGAGGGCAAAGGACAGGTTTATTAAAGTGTTTTGTTTTTACTTTTATTTCATTTTCTGCATAAATACAAATCACGATACATATATTTCTCTCGCCATTGCCTAGATGAAAAAATCATTATAATCGGTCAAGTTGGAGGCATCCATGGGATAAAGTCCATATTGACAAAGAGGTCTCATACATAAGCTCGTTCTGGTGTTTGTACTCATACATACAAAGATAATGATGAGCAGGCCCTTTACCTTACTTTCCCTAGCACTGTTTATCTCATCCCTCCTTGAGGCATGGTGCCCCTCCTCACACCAGGTACCAACGTACCTTATCCTTATCCAAATCGGTTCACAAGCCCTCACTGTGGACCCACTCCGGTACGTATCTTTCACACTTAGGGTCTCCGCCCACCAGAAAAAAATTCGAGGTGAAATTGACTGGAGCGTCTGTTTGTGGATTGTATCTTCAACACCAAAAACTTCACGCCGTTCGACGTTCGAGGTGAGTCTTCGTCCGCGCACCCACGTCTTCCACGACTAGACGCTTCGATCTCGTAGCCATTACTGACCAGGGTTCTCTCTTCCTTTCTCCAGGTCCAAGTTCTACCTTCACAATGGCTTCGCGACCTACCGTCTCCATCATCGGCAAAGATGGTGCTCCCACCGGAGCCACCCACGCCATTCCCGCCGTCTTCACCAGCCCTATCCGTCCCGATATCGTTCAGCAGGTGCACACCGGCATGGCCAAGAACAAGCGCCAGCCCTACTCCGTGAGCGAGAAGGCCGGTCACCAGACCTCTGCTGAGTCTTGGGGAACTGGTTAGTTGTGCCCTGTACCTTTGGCCAGAGCATTGCGAGTTTTCTAGTCGGAGAATGTGACGAGGGAGACCAGCAAGGCTCTGGCAAAATTTTGCCAGCAAGTTCGGCGGCTGACGAGAATGAAAAATAGGTCGTGCTGTTGCCCGTATCCCCGTGTCTCCGGTGGTGGTACTCACCGTGCCGGTCAGGCCGCCTTCGGTAACATGTGCCGTTCCGGTCGCATGTTCGCCCCTACCAAGGTCTGGCGCCGCTGGCACGTCAAGGTCAACCAGGGCCAGAAGTCAGTTTTCCCCTCAAGCAATCGTAAAATTTTTTTGGGACAATTGGGACTAACAGAAATGCTATAGGCGCTACGCTGTTTGCTCCGCCCTGGCTGCCTCCGCTGCCGCTCCCTCCTCCTGGCCCGTGGTCACCAGATCATGTCCATCCCTGAGGTTCCCTGGTCGTCGACTCCGAGCTCTTCGAGGGTGCTGCTTTCGCCCGCACTGCCGCTTCCCTCGGTCTCCTGAAGGCCGTCGGTGCTGGTCCCGATCTGGAGCGCGTCAAGGGCTCCAAGAAGCTCCGCGCCGGTAAGGGTAAGCTCCGTGGCCGCCGCCACCGCCAGCGCCGTGGTCCCCTGGTCGTCTACGACGCCGAGGTTGACGGCAAGGAGCTCGTCAAGGGCTTCCGCAACATCCCCGGTGTTGAGACCTCCCCGTCACCGCCCTCAACCTGCTCCAGCTCGCCCCCGGTGGTCACCTTGGCCGCTTCATCGTCTGGACCTCTGCTGCCTTCAAGGCCCTCGACGAGATCTACGGCTCCACCACCGAGCCCTCCGCCCACAAGCGCGACTTCCTGGTTCCCTCCAACGTCGTCTCTCAGGCTGATCTGTCCCGTCTGATCAACAGCTCTGAAATCCAGAGCTCCCTGCTCGCCCCCAAGGGTGAGGCCGTCACCCGCCGCTCTGCTGTCCAGAAGAAGAACCCTCTGCGCAACAAGCAGGTTATGCTGCGCCTCAACCCCTACGCCTCAGTCTTCTCAAGGAGTCCCAGAAGAAGCAGTAAATTTCCAACTTGCTGGGTGTGCAGCGGGCTAGGAGAAATAGGTGATGGTTATGATTCGTTTGATATTGGGGCGCAATGGCTTCTGGAAGGTTTAGCTTTCAAATGGAAATCAGATTTGACTGCCGTTACCCCAAAGTTGACTGTTCCTCTACTCGTGCATGAGGCATTTGTGGTGCCTAGACATTGCTTGGGCCCATCAAGTCCATTCATAAATCATCTATACTTCTAATCGTATTCACATTGGGTCGTTAACAACCAATCATGCTTCCAATATTGACCACATCTTCCGCCATCTGTGTAGTGCTTGCTGACTCCATCTCCGCGATGTACTTCTCTATCTCCTCCGCACTCTTAACCCGCCAGAACTTTTGCACTGCGTTTGCAAATCGTAGCGTGCATGCGTCCACATCCTCGTCGCTAACGGCCGCAAAGCACAAGCGTATGTAAGCCCAACCACGCTCAGCTCTGATGGCGTCTGTTGCAGCGAACATGCCTCCCGGTGCTGGGATGATGAGGTGAGGCTTGTGGGTGCAGAACATGGTGAAAGCAGTGCCAAGCGCAGGACCACTGATGACTGGCAGTTTCTTCCCCTTGGCTTGCCACAGAGGGTGAGTCTCGAAGTGAACCCGGACCCAGACGAACATACCGGCTCGGGGCCAGTGGAAGGACATTATCTTTGTCTTTGTGATGACGCCCCAGTCCGCATCGGTATCCTGCACGGGGTCGATTGCTTCAGCTGGTATAAGTGATCATCCAGAATGGTGCACATTCTTCGCATCCGACGTCCATAGTTCCCACGGAGTCCCTCAAGCCAGCGAACCCAGCCATCCATCTTCCAACCGCTGAAGCTCAGCTTGTCGCTGCGAGATGTCAAAGCGCGGAACGCCGACATGGCTTCGGGTTGTGAACCTATGATCAACTCCGCGATCATGCCCTGGACAAAGCCAGACGGCTGCTGAGTCGAGCATTCTGTGATTCTGAAAGGCTTTGTTAGTTAAAGATCGCACACAGGATAGGTATCCTGAGCATTTGGTGACTTACCGCTCTAGACGCTCGATGAGAGCTGGCTGTGCAGTGATCCAGCCTAGGCGACACCCAGGTGCAACAGTCTTCGAGAAGCTGTCAAGGCGAATGACTCGGCCTTCTTTGTCCATGCTCAGGTACGAGGGGACCAAAGAGTCCAGAAACTCATAGCCACTGGACTTGGTAGGAGTGTAAGTCTTGGTCGGTTTGGGTGCTGGTAAGCCACGGCTCTGAGCCTCGTCGGCAGTGGCCGAGGGATATTGAAGATTCCAGTAAGGGTCGTCCTCTACGATTATGACATCGTACTTGCAGCATATTGCGTACAGTTCTTCCCGCCTCTCTACAGACAAAAGACTGCTGGTCGGGTTCTGTCCCATGCTGTATTTTGGTCAGCTGAGTGACAGTACAATACGTGGCGGTAGACTCACGTAACGGTGTACATGAAGTGCGGTCGGCGTCCTTTGCTAGGATCCCAGTTTTCCAGAACATCCTCTAAGCCACCAGGGCCCTTGGCTATCATGCCGACCGCATCAGTCTCAACGGGTACAACCTGCACACCCTTGGGCTCAACGGTTGTTGCTGGAACCATGTACACGAATGCTTCACATAGCATGCCGGGACGATCGCGGATGTCATGGGTACTGGGAAACCACGGATCGACAAGGAGCTCAGCTACCTTGGAGAAGCCATCCGTGGAGCCGCATGTCAGGATGATTTCAGGTCCATCAAGATATGGAACATTGGGATGGAGGTGATTCCTCGTGAACTGACGAAGAAAGGACCTCAGCGGGGATATCCTTCGGCGGTTCCATATTGCAGTGCAGTTGACAGATCAATCTTCTTTGTCGGATCTGACCCTGGAGCTGCTTTCGGTACTGTGATGTGGAGAGCAGCGGGAGGGTTGGACACTTGGGTGGCAGCGAGCCTGGCCGCAATCTCCTGGTCCGAGCCCTCCGACGAAGGCGGCCAACGCTCGGGTTTGGCAACTCGAGCCTCTAACGTGTCAAACGGGAAATAATTTTCGTTTGGAAGTCCTGCAAAACGAAGCGAATTATGGTCAGTGTGGTCCGTTAAGAAATGTAGGCCAGGCTGCGTGGCAGATGAGAGGGGACACGAACCACCCGCGAGATTACCAATCCCTGGAATCTGGAAGAACTTATAAAACGCTTTGATCTTGTTCAAACCGCGATTCTTTGTCGTCTGTGAGTAATGATGGGTCAGGTCTGCCGGTGGTGACAGCGACGCTGAGTGCAGGTTAGAGGATTCCATGGTTGCGACCAGCCGATGGCGACGCCGATGAGCCGTAATCGCCAGGTCAGTTTAATGTATGACTGAGATGATGAACCGCCTGCAAGAGACGGGACAATGCGACCTCTCTTCCATATTTGTACTAGATAGTCTAATCTATCAGTTGGTATATGCGCCAGGTCCACTTGGCAGGGGTGGAGCGGCCGTTAGGATCGTGGCCAGGGTTGGGGATCAGGCCAGGTGAACGATAGAGATGCCGTTGATCAGTCCTTTATATATGGGCATATGCTATGAGAGTCTCCGCGTATTCGTTTCTTCAAGACCAGCAAGACGCTAGGCATATTGAAGAAAGTTGAAACTAAGACCTGCTATCCTTGTGTCCATCAACAATATAGTTAAACCCCGCCCCGAGAGCTTGCTGATGCTTGAAGATAAGAAACTGGGGTCTGAAGGAGGCCGAATGCGCACATTGGTGGCTCGGAGCAGGTGATCCTTGTCAAAGTCCGATTGAGCGTCATGGATTTTTGCAGACACAAGACTCGAAACCGCCATCGATGCTACGCTTTCCCTCTTGGAAGAGAACCCTCCGCTGCAGCCTGAGTTGCCCTGGCCACATGGTAAGCCGATGGTAAGCTGAAATACGGGTGCTTGTGTTAGTTCCGTATCATTTGCGGATATTCTGACTATTGTCTTCTATCAATCGCACGTGGGTTGTATATTTAAAGTGCAATGTGCTATGACAAGGCACATTATGCCTCTACCCATATTGAGTTGCACAAAGCGAAGACATTCGTAACGGGCCAGCGTTGTATAATTTCTTTGCCCTGCCAGAAAACGTCCTGAATAGACTGTTAATTTTGGAGCGAATCTCGAGGCGTTCCTTATTGATCGCTAGGTTTTTTGGCTTCTGCTAACGTGGACTGCGTGTAATCCTTTCGCAACCTCAAGTACTCAAGTCAAGATGCCTCTCATAGTTGATGAAGCCATGAGATTGAAACCCAATAGAACTCCCAAACCATTTGGATTTCTCCAGCTGACTCAAAGATATGCGCGGGACTGTGGCGATGAATTATCAATATTCCAAGACGAGGGCACTTTATCCAGTCTTTACAGATTGTGGTTTCCCTTCCAGTGTGCAAATCAGACTTTCTAGTTCGCAAACAACATCTTTATAGATAGCAGCTTGAAGCTCCGGCTGGCTGAGGTCTTTTCCAAATCCAAAATCGCAATCCAAGCATTGGCGTGTGATAGCCTGATATCTGGGACCTAGCCGTGAGTCGCGTTCGGCGAGATCCGCAATCTTCCTCACTTCGACGACGTCGTCCTGGTTGATTGTGCTCCATTGCCCAACTTGGAGCAGAGCTACGCCAAGACTATGCATTGTTAGATTACGAATCCCGCATGCAAGCTGGGCGGTGTCCATATCATTGGCATTCTCCACCATAACTATATCTTGCTGTTTCTGCTGCTGCTGTTTTGAAAGTTCGGTACTGATATGGAGAGTGTCTAAAGAGGCTGCAAGACCTTCATCTGTGCTGAAATAAGATATATCTTGTAACCTCCAATACGGTTGAAGCCAAGGCGTAGAGTGAAACTGTAAAACGCCTTTTACCAATCTCAAAGCAATTCGGACTTGTTCGGGGACAGATATTGAGCGCTCGACAGGGAGTTGGAAAATCTTGTCAAGAGGCGAAGGCTTCACGGCTTTTTGCCGAAGCACATCTTATGGTCACACTCTGTGCCACAAGCGGGATAGACATGATGCCTTAAATGGTCAGGTGTGTCGAGATAACCACCGCATACTGTAGCACTTGATTGGTGGCAGAGATGGGAGCATAAATCCTCAGTTGAGCACAAGTCTTTCAAGGGAGTTAGTGTTGATGTAGGCGCAGCTTCTATCGTGGAAACAGCGCTGGAGCTCGAGGAGTCATCAAGGAACATGACTCGTCTTATCTTGTTTGGCCTTCGTTCGTTATCAGAATAAGTTCGAGAGTCTGTAATGGTGGTGGAAGGCATTGCAATATGGAGCAACTGGAGATTTTGCGATCGCACCAATAAATCTATTAATCCCCTTATGGTTTTTCAGTCCTGTCACAAGTAGATATCTCTCAGGATACTTACTCCTCTTGTACTTGGAGGCCGGGCCTTGTGTGGTAACGCACAATCACACGAAGGCTACCGTCACTTCTTGAGTCCAGCAGCAATCGCACATCGTGACTGGTATGCTGAGCTTGAATGCAAGACCAGAAGTTTCTCAGTGCATCGTAGAAAGATGCCGAGTACTGCATAACTTCTCGGTAAAATTGTGGCAGTGGTCTGGATCTTTTGGGTGTTGTTTTAATCTGGCATCGCTGAAGCTTGCTGACCGTCTTCCTCAAGCGCTTTATTTCTTGGTTTGACTCTTTAAGTCCTTCGATAAAAGATTCGTACTTTGACTTGTTGATCGTCACATCAATCGCTTCCCGTATTTTCTAAGAGGTTTCAGTTTCTTAATTCTCCGTCGTCTGCCTCCTTAAGCAGGCTTACTCCATTTGATGTGTTATCTGTTGTCTTAGCATCTAGTCCATTGGTGAGCGATGCGATTAGATCCTTGACCTCGTCAATTGCTTCACTGAAGGCCGTGTATTTTCTCCCAAGGTGATTTCTAATCTGTTCACTCAACTCCGGAGAGCTCCATCTTGGATGGTTGGGATTTTCAATGATTGCCTCGGCCTCGTTGGGGTCCAGGAAATCTTGGAACAGCAATTGACATTCGTCAAGAAAGATGTCGGTCTGCGCAGTGAATTTCTTTCGAAGGCGTTTGATCTCCTTGCCGTGATGCCGTAGTATCTTCAACTTCTTTCTCGCAATGCTTATGCCTGCAATTGCACTCAGGCATATGGGTGCTATGGCGAGCGCCAGTTCAGCCATGATGTGGAAAGCTGTCAGAACGATGGAGCATTGGATTGTTTCTGTGGGTTGCTTCCATGGGATACATCAATCAGCTGATTATCAATGCCGGAGCTGATCTCCAGCTGCAGGAAGACGAAAGACATATGGTGGCAGTGCATTCGAGGCAGTGTGAGGGGCCGAATGCAAGGCTGTCTTGATCAAGCAATTTAAGCCACATCCAGAGACGCTGGAGCCTTATTCGTAAATATCAGTACGACACTGAAGTGAGGGGACACACTCGAAACGAACTGAAGCTACTCTGACTCTTCGAGAGATCACAAAAGCGATGGCCAAAACAAACGATATCATTGAATGGCAGAGAGCGATCAGCCCGGACCGAAATAATGACGAGCCGCTACTGATCGCTAATCTCTACAAGGCTTGCTCAGCACTCTACGTTGATATTCTGGAGAAGTTGTCCAGTGATCCATCCTTCAAGAAGGAAATTCTGCTCAGCCTGCAACGGAGTCACAGTTATCTAGTGCTTTGGGCTGATGGGTACTCTGTTAGCAGTGGTTTGCTGGATGCTTCTCTGGACAAGTCAAGGAGGGCAAAACGCTCAACAATCCGTCTGCTCTGCAGCATTTCCCAAACAATTACCAAGCGTGGGATTTTATAATATCGCTACGAATGAAGAGGTGCTTGCTAATAAATAGCAGACCTGCTAAAGATCCTTAGCCGAGATGAGCAGGCCATCTTGCGCGAGAAAGCCACCGTGGTTATCCAAGCGGCAGAAAGATTGAACTACCTAGCACAACAAGGCGAAACGGATGACTCTGATAGTGACACAGGCAGCGACACATCATCAGTTACCGAAACATCAGACCTGGAAGAAATAGCAGAAGATTTACAAACTGATACTGAATGCTTGCTCGATCTAGGCTCAAGATTTAACGAAAACACAGTCGGCCCAGTCATTGCGGAGACAGCAATCGATGCTACGCTACTGAACACCTGGAATCCATCCGACAACTTCGTTGATCGTGTCCGCTGGCGATATCCTCTGTGCGAGGTCAAATTAGCTGAGCGACTTGGCAAGGCCAATTGGGCTCGTGTGATTAGATGCCAGGAAAGAAAGAGCAAAATGACTTGTCATCTCAATCATTGGAAGCACAATCGGAAGCTCTTAAGCCGACCATCAAAATCAGTGGCTCTACTGGAGGAGGTTCAACGGCATTCAATGATTCCGCTCTCGGCAGCTCAGTCCCTTCAGTTCCGCCCATTGTCTCGACGTCAGCGGCAAGTTTATATGCTGAAACTATAGTATCGTATCGTGGTGGTCAAGGAGAGTCTGTCCGAGTGCCCTCACTCCCTGAAGGGGCACTAAAATCCAAGCCATTCGTATGTGTGGGTTGTGGTGAGACTGTCAAGATGTCGAGTAAGTCGGCATGGAAGTAAGAAGGCCATTCTCATTTCTCCTTCAATGTCTAACCATGTTTAGAAAGCACTTGTTCTCAGATATTCAGCCGTACGTTTGTGTGGTTCTCGAATGCAATTACGCAAATACACCATTCTCTACTAAGAACGAATGGGAAAATCATGTAGCGGCCGAACATGACAGTCCCCAACCATCCGAGGGGTTCAATTGCCCAATATGCCAGGACAATCTGAGGAAACCTCCCATACAAATCCGGAGTCATATTGCGAGGCATCTAGAAGAGATTGCCTTGACAATTCTTCCTACGAATCCTGATTCTGAGGACGGAACAGACGTTGACTCAGGTCTGGCCTCTTCAGCTTCTAATTTCCAATCTCACGTAGATGATGAAGCCCCAGAAATTGAAGACAGCCACACGGACACCACTCCTATTACTCATGGGCTTGAGCGGATACAGAATGGGCTTCTTGATCCGTTGCTTAGAAACACAGATTTGGGAGTGCTTCATGGGTGCGTCTCCAGTATCCGCGAAGAGTTACATCTTGGTATGAGTCTCAGAGAGGTGGAGGTTCTGTTAATCTCCAGGGCAGAGGTAAATGGCCTGTCGTCATCAAAATGGGCGTGTTTTAACGTATCTAGACCTTGGCTCCTACACCTCAAGACTTCCAAAGGTTTTCTTTGTTTGTTTTGAGTACAATCAAGAATAACCTTACTCAATTTGACGAGTCCAGCAGAATCGCACCGGGTGGGCAGCCCTATGACAAAGAGTATTTTATCGAGTCAGCAAAATACGTGCTTCGAACAGCACGACGAATGAATTGTGGTAAGCAATTTACAATGGTTTCGACGAGAAGAGGGCGCCGTCATCACTACGCAGAACTCTTCACGTGTAAAGAGGCTGGGTGCAACCGGCATTTCAGGGGTTAGAGAATCTGAAACAACATCAGAAGGAAAGAAACCATCAGGATACGCCTACTCGACCATGGAAATGTCCTGTTCCAACGTGCAGATATCATGAGCAGGGCTGGCCAACAGAAAAAGAGAGGGACCGACATATCGCTGACAAACACTCAAGTGAGAGTGCAGCAGGTTTCGAATGTCCTTTCAGGCCTTGTCCCTTCATATCGAAGAGAGAGAGCAATTGTAAGCAACATATGGAGAGGATCCACGGTTGGACGTATGTACGAAGCAAGAGGAATGGTAATAAGGTAACGGACGAGGCCAAAATTATGGACGTGGTCAAGAAGGCAAAAGATGAGGCCAAGAAAAGTACGTGTCCCTCTTGAATAGATTGATGACTAGATGAAGATACTTATGTGTACAAGGTAATAGCTCATAGCTTGTTATGCATCCAGGCGGCAGCCAAATCTAGCAGTTCATATCGGGATTTCTGTCTCACGTTCATTAACTGTATCAAAGAAGCGCTTGTGTATGTCGATATTCAAGAACAAACCAAGTTTGGCCAGCAACCATACGATGGTGCATATTTTAATCAACTTGAACGCATGGCTCATGAACTCAGCAAGAAAAGAATTTGGTAAAACCTGAGGGTTCGGTACGGCAGGTGGTGCAGACCAGTATTCATAGATATTCCAGCTCAAGATCTTGAGCCATCAATTGCTATATCGTGCCCAATATTTAAATGGCAACGAGATATGCGTACAGATAGGAAGCTGTAATGGATAGAATACGTACCAGAGTAGATGAAATCGCGTAATACCGGATAGATATGTAAGTATATGGCTAATTACACGATGACACGGGGTCAAATCACATCCTTCCCAACCTTGGCGTCGGTCGGGTTCAATGGTTAAAGTATTCTGGGTTATTTTTACTCGCTCCCAAGAACTTCGAAAGGCAGGGAGCAAGAAATTACAAGTAACATATGTATTCGATGTAAAAGTCTGTAATAATGCGAGATTGCCTCAACTCAGATGACAACATTCTAGCAATGATGTAATTATTTTATTGCATAAATCTATCTCTATAATATTGCCTATTGAAAATGTTAGAGGCATAACTGTATTCGCATGTGGATTTGAGATCATACAACGAGATTGTCTTTTGTTTGCTAAATATCGGGCACCATTCATTCTTTGACCATAGAATTATTTAGTAGTGAGGCTATCGAGTTTGAGATTTAGCTATTCTTATTACTTCATCAGTGTATTTCGGGTTACAGGTCTTCCGTGGGCGGTTCATAACGAAAACCCAGCTCTTCTAATGACTTGGCTTTACATCCATCTTGTTCGAACCGCAATTTCGCTTCAGCATATATTCTTCTTTGCCAGAACAAGTCGTCGTTCCAGCGTGGAGGCTCCTTGCCAACGTGGGAAGCTTGCATGACCCAGTCATGAAGCTCGTTGATGTAGTAACCATCCCCAGTGGTGGAAAGATGTGCAGAGCGTCACCTTGAGCCTCTTCAAGTTTCTTGCTCCATTGCCGCATCTCGTCCACGGCAGGGAGCTCAAGATGGTTAGACCACACGGCAGAAAAGAGCGCAGCTTGGGCCTCTGTCTCTGGCCATGGGACTGCTTTCATATTCAACCCGGGAAAGACCAAAGTCGGGTGCTGGATGTGGAAAAGATGTTTATATAGGCCATGCACTCCACGTCCGCTGACAATGAGTTCCTTCTGCAAGTCTGGCAGGAATGGATAGTTGAAGAGAAAGCCGGTACAGAACACTATCGCATCGATGTCTTGCTCTTCTCTGCCGTCCTTGAACCGGATGCCCCGTGTTTCCACAATAAATTCATCTATCTCTGGTGTTTCTTCGCAACCGGTATGTGCCAGTCTCTCTGGCTGCGTTGGTTGTCTTACGGACAGCAGCGTCGGCCCACTAGAGACTGTATTGATCTGTAGGGCAATGTCAATCCCCGATGGGCCGTTTCCAACAACTACAGTCTTTTTGTTTTTGAAAGGATCGGGAACGCGGTACTGCTTTGAGTGGGAAATGACAGAAGGGTAGGCAGTATGGAAGCTCTCGATGTTTTTTATCCTGGGGATGAAGGGCACGGAATAATGCCCATTAGCGACAACCACGGCATCAAAGACTTCGCTGATAGTCTGAGGGTCAACTGTTGAGTGTGCTTCGACGTGCCATCTGTCGCTGACATCTTCGCTGATGAGGGAGATCTTTTGACTTGGAAATTAAACTTGATGAGGCCCCTTACATCCTCGGCGTATGTAAGCAGATATTGGTGGATAGTTTCGCGCTTCGGAAAGACCCATGCATCCTTCGGAAACTCAAGCTCGGAAAACCTCATCAAGGATCCAGGGATGTTGGCGTGCAGCTTGTTGTACAAGGGTGAGGGAAAGACGGGAGCCCGAGCACCCGGGACCCGGAGCGGGCGATCGGACGGATAGAACGGATCCTCCTGAGGAACAGGACATGGTTCAGACGCGAGCTCGGAGTATTTCCAAATGCCACCGACCTCATCTTGTTGTTCAAAAATCACAATAGTATCGAATGCGCCCTGCGCTCGGAGATATTTGGCAGCGCATAGTCCCGCTGGCCCAGCTCCGATAACGGCCACTTTCTTGACGTTGAACAGCCGAGGCGATAGTGAACCCATGACGTTGTTGTATAGGACGAGTGCAAGGCCAGACAAATAATTTTGAGAACGTGAAGATAGCTCGAAGCTCCGTTAAAATAAGCGTTCTACAACACGAATAAGCATATATTCATATTAGCCGTTAGCTATGGTAAGAAATGAATACCAAGGCAAACTAGAGAAGCACGACAGTCCCCATACAATGGTGTTTGAGGCAATATGGAGGACCAACAGGGTAACTTGGTTCCATTGGCTCCAGAGGCTAAACTAGTCCTCACCGCTTACCATTTCTAGTCATATGTGAAGGTCTGGTAGTTGAAGCTCTAGCCATGTGTGTATTAGACGTGCCACTTGGACATGTTAACCTGGTGATTCTTGCAGGTTTAGCAGGCTCTGGTGCTGTATTTCGACTGCCGTTTTTAACCATTTGCTTGGCATGACAGCATAATTGGTGGTTGTGCATGGCTAGAAATGAAGGAGTTGGAAGGCCATTCTCCTTCTTGAGTTTCGGTAGTATAAGAGTCTAACAAATGGAACTTGGTTCTGTACGGGCCATAAAGAGGTATAAAGAGCATGTCTGGATACTTTCCAATTCTCTATTCATGTGTAGTGAAAGTGGATGTCACCAATACCAAAGTGATGATTTAAAGAAAGCAAGCTCTGTTCAGTAACGACTGGCGGACGAGTTCCAAATGAGGACCCCCTACATGCTATGGCTATCATTACTCACAAGGTTTATATACAGAAGAATTTATCAAATACAACTCATCAATTCAAGTGTAATTTGTGCCCTATGAAGCCATCAAAATCACCAAATTACCCTACACTACTATGGTACAGTCCAGAGTGATGCCCAAACTTATTAAACGGCGATGCATGGTTAAGCGCTTGTGGGTCCTCACCGCCTACCACGTTTGGCAATTCATAGTGGCCTGAGCTCTAACATGCAGCTCAAGCTCTCAACTTTGAAGTAAGTACCTTGCTCAGTATATCTAACGTCACCAAAACATCACGATTCACCAACCGTGTCCACCCTCAGCGCGCGCGCACGTCGTCAAACCGAACATCGCTTGTCGCAATGATCTTCTGATCATGATTTCAATAGAAAACCCTATATAGCGCGTACAGAGAATCACCTTTCTCGATTCTCATGTTTCGAACCCTTGGCCGCGACCACACCTACCAACACCAACCGCGATGGCCCAAGCCAACCCCAAGCACGATGCACTTCGCGTAGCCAAGCCCATACCAATCGCAGAGATTAATCCAGAAATATCCGACGCAGATTCTCAGGTTATAGATGGCGTCATTACGATTACCTGGCCGTACAGCGCCTTCAGGAAATCGATGGCATTCATCGTCGCCGAGCGCGACTTTCGACTTCGGCGCAACAAGGGCCAGCTTCGAATCGAGTTCCATGAATCTGCAGGCAAACTTCTCGCTGAAGCGCAGGTTGGTGGTGGTGACGAAATTCGTCTCAGTCTCGATGGCGCTGCATGGGAGCCGTACGATCAAACGCAGACAAAGATCCCCGGCGAGGTCCAGCAATGGCAATTAAAATTTGCTCGCCGCTTGCTTGTGCAGATCCAAAGAGTCGCAACCGAATCCACAGAGATACTAGAGATTGATGAGCCAGATATCACTACCGAAAACGAACCCGACGCGATAGAACAGCCGGTCATTAGCGAACCAACAGCCTTGAACCCTCCCAAGCCTTCCACCCCAACACATCTTTCGCCTGTCTCGTCACGTCCTGCGAAACGACTGGCATCTTCAACGTTTGAAACTGGAGAATATGCCTCGCCCGCTTTTCTCAAGCGTGCGCGCGTATCGTATGGGTCTCTCTTCGAGGATGGCTTCGATGCGGCTGATGAACACCGCGGGCCAAGCAAGAAGCGGTCGCGGTTCAGCCTGAATGCGAATTCCTGGAAATACAGTAGCCGTTCTCCCACTCCAGAGCCCGAGAATAATATGGAAGTCGAAACTGCACCGGAAAAGGACGCCGTTAGGAATGAGCCAGAGACTACAGCTACCACCACGCCTGCTCGCCCCACCATGGTAGATGAAGGATGTCAAACACAAGAGTTGGACCTCCATCCTGCGATTAATGTCCAGGTCTCAGCTGAAGCAAGGCGTTCGTCACCACCTTTGCGCTCATCGCCAACACCGGCAAACGCTAGTCGTATGGAGACAAACCATCGCAGTAACAGAGACACATCACATATTGCCCACCAAAACGGAAACCAGACGAACATTCCCAAGTTGCCAGCAGATACTGTCATGCAACAACACGGAGATATCGCCTCACAATTGGACTCCACCTTTGGGTTTAGCACAGGTGATCATTCACGCGACGATTTCTACCAAATCCCACCAGGCGGGTTTCCAAGTGGTCCTCTTATGGGTCGTTTAGACTCTTCATCTCTCCAAGGGCTGCATAGCACAGGTCCAGATTATATCACTTCTCTCGATCATAACATGGCTGCAACAGGCATGGAAATTGACCCTAGTCTGCAATATCATACGGCATCATCAATGCCTGAAAATGCATCATTTCCCAGTCTTCCTCAAGATCTCCCTCACGCCCCTCACACTTTCTTTGATGCGAATCCGTCAGCTGGGCCCTCTGGGCAAGCTACATGGCCAAGCGTCAACGCTGATGGTTTCCATGGCTCCATTCCCGCAGGCACCACCGAAGTAGTTGAAGCGTCTTCGCCAACTAGTGAGCGTTCAGCGTCAGCTTTACGCGCGGAAGGCGAAGGTCGGGACGCACCCCTATCCGAGTATCCCGATAAAGCGGACAGGGAAGAGGTGGATGAGCTTGATGATATGGGCTCAGGCACCCCAACAGGCGCAGATGATGGTGAAAGCTTGAAAGATGGCGGTGATGTTGCTGGCGAAGACTATGACCTACGGAATTACGATTCTGCCCAACAAGATGATGATGAAGGAACAGATGTAGAATCATCAGTTGGGGGTAGCGAAGACGATAAGGCAATCGAATTTCGTGGCAGAATGGGCGATGATCAGGAGGATACTGGCTTGGAGATACCCGAAGACGAGGTTGAGGCATCGGAATCTGAGCGATATGAAGAAAGCGATGAGGGTGCTGATGACTACGAAGGCAATAATTATAACGAGTTTGACGAAGAAGACGAGCAAGAAGTGGATGGCGATGAGGAGGAAGAGGAAGAAGAAGAGGAATATGAAGAGGACTACAACGAAGACACATATACAACCCCTCGTCTTACAAGACAGCCTGTAGCATCTGCAGGCCCGGTTGTTATTGATCTGCTTTCGGATTCTGAAGATGAGAGCGAGCCAGCTCCGCCTCCAGCTCCCTCACTGCATCAGATGGATGGTACACACGATGATGCTCATTCAGATGATCGCGGCGATGCTGAAGATTCAGATGGTGCAGATCAAGAGGAAGAGGGAATCTAGAAGAGGATATTGCCACAGTCAAGTCACCGCCAGAGGCCCTCGATAAAGAAGACGAGTCAATGGTGGGAGACGAGGCTGATGCAGCTCAACCTACAAGCGACGCTGATGACAACACGGAAGAGCAGCCTATCCAGTCACAACCTGAGGGTACTGAGCATAAGTTGGATACCAACGAGGTTGAAGATGGAGGTGCATCACCACAGCGTGAGGGTAGTTTTGCATCGCAGCCTCCAACTCCAGCTAAGAAGACAGCATTCGAGGCTTCGAGTCCTCATGCCAACCCCGAGAATGCACCTGCCGAGGTCCCAGTACAGGCGCACGAGACTCTGGACGAGCAACACACCAGCGATCGTATGGACGTTGATGATTCTGATCGTCCGCAACAGGAAGAACAGGATGATATAAACGTGCACAAAGAGGCTGTCCAGGCCGCAGGTTCTCCGGCTACATCCGACAACTTGGTTGCGTCAACAACCGATAAGGCAGCCGATTCTACTGCACCGGTCGAAGCTATCGTGCAAGAGGACCAGGATCAAACTCAGCACGTTGACAGCCTTCAACCGCAAGAAGACGTGCTACCAGAAGACCAGCCCCAGCAGCTGGTGGCAGCTGAGCAGAATATTGCAGGTGATGCTCAAGAAATTGCACAGTCAGCAGATGGTGAACCTCAAGCTCAGGCAGTACAAATTATAACAGAAGAAGTCGTCACATCCGTCATAATTGAAACTGAGGTACAAGCAACCGAAACTGAAGCTGAGGACGTCGAGATGGAGAATGCTGCAGGAACACCGCCAAGTGAAGAGCATACGATACAGCAAGTGGAAGATGAGCCGTCGGCCCACGCACAAAACGCGAACCCTCCTGAAACCAAAGACGTACCTATGACGGAGAGCACATCTTCCCCAGCACAGGCTCGTGCTGAGCAAGATCCAGCAACAAGCAAGGCGGTCCAAGAACCACCCAAAGCGTCACCAGCTAAGCGAAAAGCAGAAGCAGCAAAGAACGGCGAGCAGCTTCTTACCCCACAAATGACCCAGCTTAGCAATATGGAAGACGTCGCACCTCCAGTGGAAGGAACAGCTCCTCAGGACGATGAAGAATCAGTAGGACCAGAGGATCAGATAATGTCCGAATATCTGGAGACCTACACACCCAAAAAGCCGAGCAAGGCAGATTCGGCAGACGATGGTTCCAGCAAAGCACAAACTTCCCATGCAAGCACTGCAAAACCAAAAGGACGCGACCTTCGTATCACAGTACAGTCCAGCCGGAGGGTAAGGCCTCGGATGCAGATGATGCTTCGCATTCCGACCCGAGTATCGCCTTAGCCAAGGCATCGCCCGTGACGCCTACGTCGACGCGTTCCAAGAAAGCCGACAAACCTGACACCAAGAGTCCGACGACCTTGCGTGTAACGCGAAGCAAGCCTGAAAACCCAGATCCGAGCGTATCCCTTGCAAAGCGGCAACTCCGTCTGTCCGAGAGACGCGCCACGCGGCACACGCTGCTAACCGCGCTAAGACACCGGATGTTTCTTCTGAGGCGCTGAAGTCGCCGTCGGTTACCGAGTCGCTACGATCTACGCGGTCAATGTCTGACACGGATGCGCCAAGCCTCAAGCTGCAGCTGCTGAGGACTCTGCGTACCAGTCTACCGGATTGCCTACCTTTGAAGTCTCTGCGAAGCTCGCTAGGAAGGATTACAGATATTGTGGCGGTCGCTACGATGTCGCCGCCACAACCTCATCGTCCTAAGAACGGCCCACGCGACTACATGCTCGAAGTGGTGCTAACGGATCCTTCAGTGGCTCCCACCGGAGTAGGCGTGGCCCATATCTTCCGCCCTCACCAGGCATCACTACCCGTCATCCACACCGGCGACGTGGTGCTCCTCCGTCGGTTCTCGGTGGTGTCGATGAAGGGCGAGGGTTCGGTGTTAGAGCTAGCGATGCCTCCTCGTGGGCGGTCTTCGAGAGTGGCGATGAGGAGATGCTGCCGCAGATCAAGGGCCCGCCACTGGAGGTTCTTCGTGAGGAGGTTGACTATGCGGAGGGTTTGAGGAACTGGTGGTCGGCGCTGGATGACAAGGCGAAGACCAAGATCGAGAAGGCTACCCTGAAGTCATCACAAGTCGGTAAGGAGGACGCGAAATAAGGGAGCATGGCGTAGGATATGGTATTATTTAAATGCGATGGTCCGGTTAGATGTGAAGACAGTTGGGTCATAGGAATAAATCCTAGCTTAAGAAGATAGTTGGCACTATGGAAGAAAATACACGCAAGTCGGACAATGCACACCCCTGCTTCAAGCATTCTGTGCTATTCATCCTACAAATCATACCCTCTACGTCAACAACGACTGAGGTGGGTCTCGTAAGCACCTTCTATACCTCAAAGGTGCGATGCTATATATGCCTCACCGCGGAGGTCTCCCAAAATCTTGCGGAGTACGATTCGACGTGTATCGCGGGAGGAGCCGCAGTCCGGGGTACAGGAGTG
Source organism: Albifimbria verrucaria (assembly GCA_020081605.1). Taxonomy (NCBI): domain Eukaryota; kingdom Fungi; phylum Ascomycota; class Sordariomycetes; order Hypocreales; family Stachybotryaceae; genus Albifimbria; species Albifimbria verrucaria. Next base: position 2,188,424 of record JAHREC010000062.1, read on the forward strand.
GCCCTACGGGAGGCTCGGGGAGTGGTGAGGCAGCACCAGGGGCGAAAAAGAAGAGGGCCTTGGAATGGACTAAACCTCAAGAGGTGATGCTACCAGTGCCGCGGATCGGCCCGAGATAAGCTGGCCAAGGAGGAGATACGGCATCACTGCTACAGACGATCAGGGGTGGGATATGTTTGGGGGAAAAGGTGAGATGCTTCGTGCGACGAGGCCTGACTTGCATGCCACGCTCAGTGATGGACCAAGACGTGGGAAAGTTTCGACGAAACCATGTGTAACAGGGACATCGTGGCGAGCTGGTAGGCCGAACAAGGCACAGAACACAGGATCAGAGACACGGGATCATGTTAGTGGTCGTCACGGCTCCGACCGTGCGGAAAGGAGGAGGGACAAGGCAAGGATATGGGGGCCTTTCCCAAACTCTGGTCCGCGTTTAGAGACGAGTTCGATACACGACCAGGGCCTTGTCTCAAGTCCGATCGGAGGACGCCCTGACATGTCAGAGAAGACGTCTTGGCGTAGATACGAGTTCGGGCCAAGATGGGGAGTGGCATGCAGATGGAAGTGAAATGTGCGATATCAGGTGAGGCCGTACCCGTTTTCGTGGATGCTTTGAAGCTATCGCTGAGCTGCAGATAAGCGCAGGAACACGAGCAATCAGGAGCGCACGCGGGATGGGGGTGGGGAATCAAGCTCTGGGGAAGGAATTCTGCTTGTGGTAAAAAAGCCATGTATGTAATGTTGATAGATGGCCGAGGTAGTTTTTGTTGGGATGCCACGGTTCAATGAGCGGTGAGAAGCATGTAGGTGATGAATGTGACGGCTCACGATATCAATCGTTGTTCAACCATCATGTGATAGACAACCCAGGTCGGGGAAGCCACCTCCGCACAGCGAGGGTACGCCCTCCCCAATTGAATTGAATCAAATCAACAATTATCGATTGGGCGCGGCATCGGAAGCGCGCTCCGTTGGCTCCCGAGGGACGGAGATTGAATTCGTTAGCCTCGACCTTCTTTACACGACGCCCGCCATGACAGGGTGCGTTTGCCGGTCAATGGTCTCGTAAAGACTAGCTCAGCTTGTACATGTGCCGGCGGTAAGAAAGAGTAGAGGAGAAATAGCCTGAATGCGCATGACGCGTCTGATGTTGTCTGTCTCAAGTCTCAAGACGACTCCGAGCTGCGACAAGAGAAGCGTCCGAAGTCTCCCGCGTCGTCACAGGTCCTGGGAAAGCCAATTCCTGTGTCTCAGAAATTTTGGGAACCAGTTTGCCAAGCCGCATGGCAGAGGGCCCACACACCCCTGTGCCTGTCTCCCCTTGCTTGGGGTCATCGGATGAAATCGGAACTTGGCTGACATTCTAGAGCCCATTCTGCTTATTCTAGGGGGCTGACGGATACGGATCATCACTAACATGGAGAAAGATCCATGTACGGAGCACTCTGGGACTTCAATTTCAGGTTGGGCGCATGGACCGGACCGGTGCTGCCCAACGGGACTATCGAGCCACGAGGTCAAACAAGTGCGCTCCTGTGTCGGGGCGGGAATCGTGGGCCGCGGGAAGTGGTTGTTTTGTTTGCTTGCCTTGCCTGCCCTGGCGTGCCTTGGGTAGCACTGGACAGGTGCAGCGTAGGATACCGTACTGCACTGCCGGTGTTGCCGCTAACCCCATTTCCAGCGTATGCACACGCGACACCTGGGGCCCTCTGGGCAATAATTGCGTAGCCTGTCTTATGTCACCGGCAAGGGTTGGTGGTTTGGGCTCACCGAGAAGACGGGCCCTGGTCGACTTGTCGGTCTCGTTTCAGCCCTGAAGGAGACGAAGAAAAAAGCAGGCAGACTTCTGACGGGACAGTCCCCATCAATGTTTCGCCCGATCCATGCAAGGCATGGCATCTTCACCAGGAACGCGACCCGCAGTGGGTGAATTGAAAGTGGATAGGAGGCGCACGGAGGTAGAAGAAGAAAAATTGGGAAGAGAGCCGCTAGGAAGTGGATGAGCACGGGTGGTGAGAAGAGAAGAGAGGAGAGGCTCCGCTGGGGCAGGAGAAGAGAAAGCCATTTTGGGAGATGCCATGCAAGGGCCAGCCAATCGCAAAGCACGACGTTTTCTCATTTTGGGAAAGGCACTGGAAAGAGTCGGGGTAGCTTGGCTGGCTTAGCTCATCTTGGCGTCTGGGTGACTGATGGCAAGTAAGTACCTGGAACCACGGCACTGTAAGCGCTGTACAGTAGCGTCCCTAGTGTGCTAAGTGTAGACGCTGTACGTGAGTACATCGAGCTGAACTGGGCTGGGCGGACAGGAGTTTGCTGCATCACATTCCCTATCCCTATCCCCATTACTATCCCTATTACTATCCCCCAGTTGCGCGGGTCCCATGGCACACCTCCTGCGATTCCTCGCCCCCGTTTCCGCATCCTCCTCATTTCGCGAGCTCTCGAAAAAGATGACAGAAATTCTCCGCAGGGAAATATTTTTTTAATAGGCGTGGTCTAGGTCGTTCGGTGGTGCTGTTTTTGGGAAAACGGGGCTATGCGGTCGCGACCTGCATGCGTCCTTCTCCACGCCTAAAAAGAGTAAGCAGAGGGACAGGACCCTTGCGTACGTCAGCCCTTTTCTACTCCAAAATCTTTTTCGGTATCATGAGTTTAAATGAGATATAGGCATGTCGTTCTTATTTTGGGCAGAGGCATGCATGCACGAGGGAAACAATTTAGGCCCCCTCCCACAAACAGACATGGCCGGCGAGGCAGATGAAAGGAAACATGCATCTTTGTTCTCGCTCGCTCGCATGCATGTAATACATACGTCCACCACACACTCAGCTTCGTGCCGTAGCTCCGTGGAAGGGCAGCGATTCTGGGGTCCGTGATCCGCCCCGGACGCCGTCGGACTCTGGAGCCCACATCGGTGCCTCCATTTCTGACCTGCTCCCTTTCCCACCACCAACTTAGCTCGCTCAATGTCCCACGCGCAAACGCGGTTCGTTCCCCGGCCGGCAGGGCAAGGGTGGACCAGGGAAAGAAAATCCAGCCTATTTTGCGTTTGGGTCGTGATGGGCAAGTTGCTGAGCGTGGTTGTAGGCCTCCGGGGGATTTTGTCTCCACCCTATAAGGTAATGGAATTCACAACCGCACCCGACTTCCTCCGGCCTGGCGCATGTAGACGGTACATGGCATCTTTGGTTGACACGACGCCGTTGTCGCTCACCGTCCCTTTTCTTTGGCCAATGCTGTGGAACGAGCCATGGACAGCCTCAACCCTGTACTGGAGGTTTGTGGTAATCTCTTTTTCATTTTCGTCTTCGTGTTCGGTGACCACTCCGGTGGGCTGTTCGGTGTGTATGGATGTATGTGTGTGTGAGAATGTGAGTGTGTCTTTTACAAGGGGACATGGAAACGGGCTCCTGATCAACAGGTCACCCCCAACAAAAAAAAAAAAACAATCAAGAAAAAGAATGGCAGTGCCAATACCAAAGAGAACGAGGCGTCGTGCCGTGGCGTCTCCTCCGCATCGCGTGCAAGCTTGTGGAAAATCTATTTCCTTGCATAGTTAGTAGACCGTAAGGCCAGCCTTTTCCCTCGCACCGGGGCTGCAGGCAGACCGCAGACCGCAGACCGGAGACCGGAGGGCAAAGACCGGTCAGTCATAATGATTTGCTCTGTCTGAGTCCTCGTTGTCTCCCTCCTCGCGCAGCATCTTCTCTCTTGCGCTTCGTCCTCCTTTCACATTCTTCCAGTAACACAAGAGTTGCCGATACCCGTGCAGGCAAAACAACAAGAGCCACATTCCCATCTCCAGCGCCGTCGTCGTCGCCGGTGAGGCCCCGTTTTGTCTCGACTTGTCCGATACTAAGGCTGCTTGTACCCGCTACCTTTCCCACGCGCTTTAACGCACGCACTCACACGCAAGCCGGACACTGCCCGACTCGAATCCAATCCAATCCAATTCAATCCGATCCGATCCATTCATTGCAACTCACCCATCAACAACAAACGACCGTGCCTCGGGACCTTTTCCCCTTCATCCCCTCACCAATCTCTCTAAAACTTGCTACTCTGTCGTTTTCGTTCCGCGTGGAGACGTCAGCCAACCGGCCCGGTCACGGTCACCTGCTCCTCTTATCCACCACAGCTTCAAGTACGGGGTACCTTTGGGCTAGCTTCTGGTAGGTAAGTGGGAAAAAAGATTCCAATTCTCTGTCTATTGAATCCAATCCACCCGTATCCGGTCCCTCTTTCCCTCTCGTAAGCCTTGTCATTATCGTCCTCCGTCTTCCTTCAAAAAGCATCGCACCTGTCACATTTCTTTACACATCCATCCTCCTGCTCCACACATCTTTTCTCCTTTTCTGTATCACCGCTGTCACCACCAAGCATCATCTAACCCACCCCGGGCCGCATCTCCCATGTACCAAAACTGTGTGTATATTTCCTTTCTTTTCCTACTATTCTCTACGTTTCAGCTTCGTCCCTTGTCAGCATCATCACCACCGCTATCCTCAGCAATCCTTCTCCGTTAGTAACCCGGCGGCCTGAAACTGCACCAGGGTTCTCATCTCATCCTCCGACACGCCCCCTGCTGCCACACATCCTCATCCTGACTCCCCTTCTTGCCCCCTGGCCCCTACCCCAATTCTGCCCTCCCCTGCTCGCTTCTGCCGCTTCCTTTTGGCTTCGGAGTGAATTCCTGGAAACCATAATAATAAGCCGACTTTTCCTCGTTAGCGGCCCCGTCCCCCATGGCAACAACTTCAACAGCTCTTCTCCGTCGCTATAGTTCTCGTCCTCCTCCTCGCTTACGCCGGTCGTTCTCGTCTCCTTTTCGTACTATACAAATGGCGTCAGCCTATCCTTATTTCAGCACCTCCAGTTCCGACATCTCCACCCTCGCTCGAGCTCTCCTCTTCATCGTCCGTAGTCTCCGGCCGCACTTCTCTCTCGAGCATATCTAATAAACGCATGTCCATCTCCAGCAGAAGGATGACCGACTTCAACCCCTCTCGTCTGTCGACGTATCTGCCATCGAAGAAGCCATGAAGGTCGCCAACCTGGACCAGCTCCGTGGCTACTCGCAGAACCACTACGGTGAGGTCAAGCAGGACCGTACCACCGAGTACCTCAACCAGTCTGAAGCCTCCGGCTACCAGACCCTCGGCGAGCCTCTCTGGAACAAGGGTAAGACAACCGGAATCGCCCGTGCCCCAACAAGGATCGCCTCGTGACTTCAAGTGAAGTCTTCATCTTGATCGCCGTCGTCGGTTGATTGTGTCCCCTTTCACAACTCTTTCTCCTTCACCTCGCTTCGTTATTCGTCTTCATCATGTCGCCGCTCTCGCTTCCCGCTGCTGCTGATCCGTCATCGTCATCGTCGTCGTTACTGATCGCCACCTCTCTAGGTCTCTCGTTCACTCCGGAAGAGCGTGTCTCCAAGAACCTCACCGGCCTCATTCCCCACACCATGGAGAGCCTTCAGACGCAGTGCGCGAGGGCCATGCGCATGATCCACACTCGCCAGACCAACATCGACAAGTACCTGTACCTGTCGAGCATCAAGGCCCAGAACACTGACCTGTTCTACCGTCTGCTGATGGACAACATCCGCGAGCTTATGCCGCTCGTCTATACCCCGACCATCGGCGACGTCTGCCTCCAGTACTCCACCATCTACACCCGCCCTGAGGCCCTTTACATCTCCATCAAGCAGCGCAAGTCCATCCGCACTATGCTGCGCAACTGGCCCTGCCCCAACCCCGAGATTTGCGTCGTCACTGACGGTTCTCGTATCCTGGGTCTTGGCGATCTTGGTATCAACGGTGTTGGTATCTCTGTAAGTTCATCCCTCTTGGCGGACCAGACCCAACCGGACCCGCGTCGCTACCTTTGCCGGAGTCGTTGCTAACTGTATTGTTTAGATTGGCAAGCTGGCCCTGTACACTGCCGCCGCTGGTATCCACCCGGCCAAGTGCCTGCCCATCGTTCTCGACTGTGGCACCAACAACGAGACTAACCTGAAGGACCCTTCTACCTGGGTCTGCGCCAGAAGCGCCCCTCTGTTGCCATCCAGCAGGAGTTCATGGATGAGTTCATGACTGCTGTCAGGAGGTGTACCCTGACATGGTTGTCCAGTTCGAGGACTTCGAGAGTGAGAAGGCTTTCAACTACCTGGACCGATACCGCAACACTCACCGTGCCTTCAACGATGACATCCAGGGTACTGGTGCTGTCGTCCTTGCTGGGTAAGCTTACCATCTCTTGTTGCAGCTGAGCGTAACTAATTGGATATTCAGATACATTGGCGCCGTTAACCTGTCTGGTGTCCCCATTGAGGAGCAGCGCCTGGTCTTCATGGGTGCCGGTTCCGCCGGTGTCGGTGTCGCCAAGCAGCTCGTCGAGTACTACACTCGCCGTGGCTTGAGCGAGGCTGCCGCTCGTGACAAGTTCTGGCTGGTTGACACCAAGGGCCTTGTCACCAAGGACCGAGGTGACCGTCTTGCTGAGCACAAGAAGTACTTTGCTCGCACTGACAACAACGGCCACCAGTTCCGCACCCTCGAGGAGGTCATTGAGTACGTCAAGCCCACCGCTCTGGTTGGTCTGACTGCTACCTTCGGTGTCTTCACCGAGTCTATCGTCCGCGGACTCAAGGCTTCCGTCGAGGCCGGTGGTCTCGGCCGCCGACCTATCCTCTTCCCCTCAGCAACCCTCTCAGCAAGGCTGAGTGCACCTTTGAGCAGGCTGTGCAGTGGACTGACGGCACCGTCCTCTTCGCTTCTGGCTCACCTTTCCAGCCTTTCAGCGTCAAGTCCATTGACAGTGTCATCACCTACCACCCTAACCAGGGCAACAACGTTTACGTGTTCCCAGGTCTGGGTCTGGGTGCCATCCTGGCTAAGGCTTCGCGCATCACTGATGAGATGGTGTACACCTCTGCCTCAGCGCTTGCAGGTGCCTTGAATGCTGATGAGATCCACAAGGGTCTCATCTACCCCCGCATCGACCGCGTGCGCGAGTCTAGCGTCATCGTCGCCCGTGAGGTGATGAAGGCTGCCCGCCGCGACGGCGTCTCGAGCTTCCCGAGTCCCAGTGGCTCGAGTGGGAGGAGTGGGGTGACGTCGCTCTGACTTCCTTCATCAAGCAGCGCATCTACGACCCCGTCAGCTTTGACGATGCCCGTGGCAGGCTGTAGATGGTGCGGAAGTCTGCGAGAGCGATTTCCATTAGAATGATCCGATATAAACAGAATGTGACTTGGAAGGGAACGTGTCTGATGCAGGTCTAGTGGCATCTAGATGTTTGCTGTGGAGGCATAGATATCAAAACTGGGATGGCGTTATGGGATGCTCGATGCTTGACGCAGAGCTTGGTAATGGGAGCCTGAACTCCTTGCGGTTTGCAGCAAGCCGCCAAACACGGTCTTTTGGATAGTCCATAGATGATATTTTGAATAATGATTGCGTTTTCTTGTTCAAAGCATTCTTCAACATGTGAAATGTTCGCTTACCAGTCCTTACGCCAATATCAATGCATGCCGTCAGGCAGCTGAAGGAGTTGAGCCAATCTCCATGTTTCCATGGGAGGCAGTGTATTGAGTCGAGAGGCCCTTTGATAGATAGACTGCGATGCGAGGAGCAGGCGAGCAACATATATCAAAAGGCGCCCATGGCAGCTTGGTGGTATTGAGTGAAGTGGACCTGATGATCGGATCTCAGCATCAATGATGGGACAAGCAGAGCATGGCTATAGGGCAACGCCAAGGATGACCACTTGGACATCCTTGCCATGGGCTACAACCACACCTCACGATCAGTTCAAGGCACAAAAAGCGAAGTGTTGGTTCGAGATGGAGGGCACACCAGATGGACGACGTGAGCCAAGGAGGAGTTGATAAAAGAGTCGGCGAGCTCGGCTCGAAGCTCGATCTCCGGGTCTCCAAGCTCGGAGGACCGGAGTGGGGCCCTTACGCTTTAGGGTAGGACAGGCCAAGATAGGAAAGACGTGGTATGAGACCAAGACACACACGCGAATGCATGTGTCTTTGCACAACGAACCCGTCTCCACAAAACGATGCAGCTCTCAAGGTGATAGACACCAACCGACAGGTTTTTGTTTGTCAATCAATGGGGAACTTAGTTCACGGAGTGGACACACGGCACTTGAGACATGTATTGTGGAGAAGCACACTGCGAAGCGGGAGCCCTCGCCCGCTCCATGTTCCTTGCGACTATACATGACCAAGAAGAGAAGGACACAGATCCTGGAGATCACTCATTCTGAACAAGACTGCCAGGTATTCCTTCCATCAGGGCTTCCAAGGCACATGCCCTGAGCACTGGTCGTAAAGGCACACGCACAGCATGGGTTCCTGGAGCATGGAGGGGCCGTGTTCAGGGGTCATATCCACCGATCCTAGCCGGCCTTTTCGGGGTTGGCCGACGGTGAAGAGCGGAGAGCAGACAGCAATTAGTGAGGGTGCGGAGCAGAACGATTCTGGATTCGCTGAAGACGGCCGGTGAGGCTGGGGACGGGGGTTGACCGTACGTGTTGTGTCCGGGGAGTGTGGACACCTGTTAGATCGGGGGATCGTGGGGTCACATGAACAGGGAGCAAGGTTGGCACGTAAGAAATGGATGTTTTTGTGAATGACGGTGTGAAGGGTGAAATTATCTTTTCTTGTCAGCTGCGGTTTCTGCTTGCCTAACAACTCATCAATTGGGTTTCTCGTGAGCACGGTGATGGTTGTTGGAACCGAGCCGGGTCCGGACGAGCGGAGAGGTGGGATTGTTCGGGCGAGCAAATAGGAAGACGATGCGAATAATGGATGATGCAAGGAAAGTTCTTTTCTGACACCCTCACACACACATACGCACATACGCACACACACACACACGCAATTTGGTGTGTCGCTCCCCGTGTTCACACGCACCCGTGAGGAATAGTGCAATGCCATGCCGCAGGAAATTATTCGACCCGCCTTCTTCCGATCACGAAGCCTCAAATCCCCACACAAAAGGGAGCTAACGTAGGGACAGGGACAGGGAGTGAGAACCCATGCCCGTTTTGCTCTTGTGCTTGGCTGTGCATGCATGTGTATCATCCTGGGTCTGATTGCGAGAGAAGCTTGTGGAATGCATGAACAATAATAACATCGCTGAGAACAAATTGAAATCTGCTCAAACATTCTTGCCATGTTATTGAGGTGACAGATTTTGTGGGAAAAGAAATTGCAAGCGTAAAATACCATAGCTTTGGACTATTTTATATCTCTAGTTTAGTAAGTTGTAGTACTCCGTGGTGGATGATGGGTGGCAGTATCGAGGGGCGTTTTTAACGGCCCCAGCAGCTGGGTCCCTCTTTGTCATGTTATTTGAGCCATGTCCACTGCCCCATGTCGTGCATCACTATCCATGGGTCCATGGCCCGGTTTTGTCCAAACAGCCACTATGCTGATAACTAGCATTGGCAGCATTGGCTTAGGAGAAGGGGGAGAAGGAAGGGAACTTTGGGTGTATGATCAATAGATATGCAATGAAAGGCGGGAACAAAAACCCGTGGGAAGCAACGGCATCCCGCGGGTGGTTCTTTATCTAAATTATCGTGCAGGGTTGCATTTTCGACAGAAACTTCGCTCGAATGCTTCTCCGGCCCAGCCCGAGCGTCAAGCTACGGGCTATTGAGCTCCGCGAGTTGCCGCCAAAGCGGGCGCATCTTTCCTGGACGATGGCTTGATGATTTATGCTAATAGTTATCACTTTCTCTTGGCTGGCTTGTTTATGGTTCATATCTGGGTCGTGCAGAATTATATCGTTTCATGCTCATTGGCTTGCCCTCGTCTCCTGGCCTTGATACACCACACCATCGAGACCACACCCCAGTTCCCCGTGGGGCCGTTGGTGTGTCTGTGACGTGGGCCCTGGAGGTGCTAGAGGCACGCTGCGTCAAAATGCCTCTCCACCGCCTTCGTACAGTAGAAGTAGACGGCCCAGTTCCGTTGTGTGCGTGCGAGGCTACCGTAAGCGCCGTTCGTCCAGTAAAATTCCCGGCGGGAATTATTCGTTAGAGCCACACGGATGGGTTGAGGTGCAGAAGAAGGATCGACGCCGCTCAGCTTTGTGATGCATCCGGATTGTCGTTGCAAGAGCAAGAACAAGGGCTCGCATGGCAATCAACTCCACTTGGGTTGCTCGCTTTGCCTGGTTCTGCCTAACCAAGAACGCAGGACCCAGAGGAGAGCGTGGCATGTGTTCCGCGCTGCCCGAAGACGCGGAAGACTCCATCTCAAGAGCTGGGGAAAGCCCTAGCGCCTGTAGTTTGTGTTCTGGACAGAATGAAAAACTTAGCATTGCTCGTGACCTTATTCGCTCCTTGTCCTGCATGGCTGGACGCCCCAAAGGCCATCGAAAACACACGCCCCTTGCTGTCGAAACGCCTGACTCGGCGGAGGACCGTGAGCGCAGCGTTGATTGGCCGCTCCACGCCAGAAGGGGAAATACGAAAAGATGGGGAGGGCTTCGTCCAATCCTCTGCTCCACCCTCCCTCTACTTACTCGCTGGCCGGCTCGATTTGTGTGTGCAGGCGAGTGCGTGCCCGTGTCAGTCCTGAGCTGTGCAGGCGCCAGGCTTCGAGATGGTACCGTCTCCCTGGTTTCGTTGCGCCTCCACCAACCAACCAACCAACCAAACCAAGATGTCCAGCAAGACATGCTTGGCCTGGCGTGGGATAGAGGCATAGAGACCGCGCGGGCTACACTTGGGGCGATGGATCTGCACCCAGCTCCCGAATGCCGTTCTTCGAAGACGGGACTTGTTTTGCGCTCCGAGGCCGGGGACGAAGGGCGTGGCCAACGGCCATGTGGTCGACCGTCCCGCTACCGGGCGATCGAGGCTGCGTGACGCATGCACACAAATGGGGATAATTCGGGGTGACAAAGAAGCACAGCGCTGAACAAAGACTCGTAACATGACATAAACGCCCGCTATCGAGGGCGATCGAGGTGCAGACCCGGCGCCAGCACTGTATGGCTGTCTTTGGGACCAGGCGACCACCGTCTCGTGACTTGCCAAGACTTCCTGATCCGGGGAGGGTCAGAGAGTAAGATGGAGGAAAAAAGGTAATCGCTTTATTGTTTGTTTTACGCTTACACAGCCCTCCCTAGCGGTCATCACGATGCCTGTACAGCGATCCGATGCGAGCAACGTGCAACCTTTAAACTCGTGGGCTGGAAGCACAACTAGGAATGGAGGCAACGCACTTTTTTCGCCTCAACTGCACCTTGACTTGACTTGTACGCGTGAGGCTAAAGACTCAGCCCAAGTCCGTGGCGTCCTTGGTGGGTTTGAGGTCTGCACTTGTTGGTGCTGTTGGCTCAGGCACGCAACGCAAGGCCAGGTAGCGTGAGAAATGACTAACAGCTTGGCTGGCGTTGTCCGACGTCGTCTTGTTCTTGGCCTGGGCCTCATCAAGACACGCCCTGGCTGCTCCCAAACACTCCCCTTCGGTCGAATGCGCCTCTACCGGGCACAACCCCGGACTTGAATCCCTCCCTCCCTTTCCCTCACCAGCAAGGCCCCGGTATCCACCTCTCGAAACGGCCCCGGCGTCATGGAGGAAGAGATGGGGTACCGTACAGTATGATAATGAATCCATGGCGACGGCCAGAGTTATAATAACTAACCTGCCCTGCCCACACCTTCATCCCCGGATTTTCGTCCCCTTGGCTTTGGCTTTATGGCGTCTCCTCATCTCCTCGTGGGTTGATTGATTCTATTTCCTTTCCTTATTTTTTTCTTTGTGACTAGACTCACGATACACGGCCGAAGACGATCACGCATTGCAACACATACAGTACACACATCACCATTCAGCTTCAGAAAAATCTCCACTCTTCCGCTCACCCGGTGCTCTCAAATGCTGTCTTTGCTTCGTCTCGCCTCCCCTTCTCGCCATCCTATCTCACCATCCTGGACTTCCACTCATCGCCCTCAATAAAAGCTAAACGTCAGATCTATACATATCACTAAAAGACGTCATTACTACGGCCCGGACGAGCTTCACCTAACCGTCTCGTCGAGCTACACCAAACCAATTCCTCATTTTGCTGGGAAAAAATCATACCCACCGTCCAAAACACAGACAATCACCATGTCTGAGAACCACATCAACTCCGCTTCGGACGCCTCTGTCGGTGCTCCGTCCCCAGAGGCAACCATGACCAAGACAACGATCAAGAAGCGCTCCAGCACTGGCGAGGAATCCACGGCCGCGCAGAAGATCACCAAGCGCCGTGCCGCCCGCGCGTGCGTATCATGCCGAGCACGCAAGGTCCGCTGTGATGTGGTGGAGGGCGCGCCTTGCGGTAACTGCCGCTGGGACAATGTCGAGGTATGCGAATGGAGAAGCCTTTCACCGTGGCGTCGCGTACTCTACGATTGATCTTGCTTGACATTTGCTGACCTTCTTTTCCTTGCAGTGCGTTGTCCAGGAGAGCCGACGACGCAAGTAAGTGAACCAATCCCATCTCTTTGCGTCTCTTCAACGACCTCGGCATTTTTTTGCAGCATGGCCCAATTGGGAACCTTTCTCGGCGACGAACCCCGAGCACAGAAAATGCGCTTGCGTGGGTGGTAGCCGGAAGATCTGCCGTGCATTTTTTTCTTTGTCTTTCCTGCATCTCACCAAAACAAGCGATAAGAATTTTAATTGACCAGTATGCCAGGAAAAACGTCATGGGCGCCAGCACACACGCGGCAGGTCAGGGATCCTCAGCCGAGGCACAGCTGCGGTGCAGGACATCGTCGACGTCCACCACCTCGGCCACCAAGCCAATTAACATCACCAGCAGCGCCGACCTGAGAAGGCCGAGCCACAGCTCCGTCAGGTCGACAACGAGCAGCAGTGTTGATGCCCCTGGTGGATTGCTGTCGAGCAGCAAGGCCGAGCAGTACCCTCCCATGTCCTGTAAGTCTGACTGATGTCTTCTCATCTCACCACATACCATGACACAGCCCCAAAAATACTCCACGATCCTTGCGTTTTACTCGTTTACTATTTCCTGTCCTGTCTGCTCCCTCCTTGGCCAATTTGAATTTTTTCTCCTCTGCTTGGGATGTGTTGGAGAATCAGCTGGTCGTTTCTCCGCATTTTGATCATCCCCTGATTCTGCCGCGCACGCCCCGCTCTCTAGGCTTGTGTCCCGCACACGCCTCCACCCCCTACCCTCACGCATCACAGACACTCCACATTCACATTCCACAGACATGACCTTGCGCTTTCACATGTGAAAGCAACACTCGGGCTATCCACAATGCTGACCACGAGACCACCCTTGTCTTTCATTAGATCAACATGCTGGATATCGTCATGAACCAGCCCAGCCTGCTGTCAACGTCCAGCCTGCCAACGCACACCCAGTCTCTTCCTGGGGTGGCCTGCTGAGCCAGGCTGGCCTCCTCGAAGAGACGCTGGCCGGCGACTCCCGAACCGCCCAGTTCGTCAACTCGCTCGACGCTCCCGATTCTCGCGTTCACCTGCCTCCGTTTGTGCGATCGCTGCCCCCAAGGTGGCCTCGGAAGATGTGGCCTACTTGCACGCCAAGGGGCCCTCACCCTACCCGATGCCCGCCTGCAGAATGCCCTGCTCCAGGCCTATGTGGAGTACGTCCACCCGTACATGCCGCTCATGGATCTGCACGAGTTCCTCGGCATCATCAACTGTCGAGAGGGCCTGAACGGCCAGGTCAGCCTGTTCCTGTACCATGCTGTCATGTTTGCCGCTACCGCCTTTGTGGATCGCAAGTATCTGAAGGAGGCTGGCTATGCCACGCGCAAGGCCGCCCGCAAATCTTACTTTCACAAGACTAGGGTGAGTTTATCAATTCCCATGTGAATGAGCCTACGTAATTTGTTTCGAATGCTCACACATGGCTTAGCTTCTCTACGATTTCGATTACGAGCAAGACCGCGTCGTCCTCGTCCAGGGTCTGCTGCTGATGACCTATTGGTACGAGACTCCCGATGACCAAAAGGATACATGGCATTGGATGGGTGTGGCCATTTCGCTGGCGCATACAATCGGTCTTCACCGAAACCCAGAAACCACCAGCATACCTCCTCTGAAGCAGAAGCTGTGGAAGAGAATCTGGTGGTCATGTTTCATGCGCGATCGACTCATCGCCCTGGGCATGAGACGCCCCACGAGAATCAAGGATGAGGACTTCGATGTCCCCATGCTTACGGAGAACGATTTTGAGATTCAGTTCTTGCCTGAAAACAACACCATCATCAATTCGGATTGCACATTGATGAGAGACTTGGCCATGCAGCGCGAACTGGCAATCTTGTGCATCTACAAGGCCAAGCTTTGCGTTTGCATTAGCCGAATGCTTAAGGCGCAATATTCTGTCCTCATCAGGGACAAGATGAAGCCTGACAACACTACCAACAGCACCATGATGCTCTTTCCGAACAAGGGTTTGGATAATGTCGAGAGCGTGGGTGCTGTAGATTTGGAGCTCATGGCCTGGTCTGAGTCTCTGCCTACCTGCTGCCAGTACCGCTCCTTACCCCCTAGACCTTGCAGATAACAAGGCAACCGTTGCAGTGCAACGAACACTCCTACACATGGTTTACTATACGACCGTGTCGGCCCTACATCGGCCACAATTCTTACCCGCTTCGCCGCTCCACGCACCGACGGCGTCGCGCCAGGTCCAGGATACTTCACGGATGAAGGTTCGAGATGCAGCCATGCACATTACGCGCATGGCAACCGAGCTGCACCACCTCCGCTTGGAGCGATTCCTTCCTACGACTGGAGTCACGGTGATTCTTCCTGCCATGATCATCCAGCTTCTCGACTTGAAGAACCCTTCCGTGGAGGCTCGCAACCGCGCCATGCATGGCTTCCGCCAGTGCATGCGTGTCATGCTCAAGCTCCGGGAGATCTACGCCGCTGCAGATTATGCAACTGGCTTCCTGGATGCGGCCATGAGAAAGGCTGCTATCGACCTGGATTTGAACACCCCAACTGAGTTTGGGGATGGGCCTACCGAATACACTTCGAATGCGAAGAAACAGCCTCAGGGTGTATTCGCGGCTCACACGCCGCCTCCCGATAACACACCCTTCCTGTCTCCTGGCGAGCTATCTGTTAACCAGAAGCCTCGACAGGCTAGTCAGATGATGCTCCCTCCCAACACTATCAATGCTGCTGCCTTGGAGCTGTCGACGACGTCGCCGCCTCAGACAGAGTTTGACACGGCGATAACTCCCAGCGCCAGCGGTGGATCGGAGGAGGCACAGGTTGATCTGGATGCCATGGATCTTGACTTCATGGACACACATGATGAGTTTGATTGGAACGCGGTGACGGGCGCCGACTTGGATATGGACCAGTGGCTTCAGTTCCCGGCGGAGGGTGGCGCCAACAAGGGTGACAACGGCGCCACGGGCGTGCAAACCAATGATGATGATAGGATAGATAACTTTGCGGACCCGGCAGGTGTTTGGGCTTTGGCTGCTCAGTCATGACTTACTAGCCGGTAAATTTCTGGGAAAAAAGAGGCGTCGACGGGTCATTGGCATGTTTGATCTCTCGACGGGTTGCCTCACTGGGATAAACCATGCACATAATGACAGTTACGAAGGCTGTCAGAAGCAGCCTGACTATATAGATGTGGCGCTATGCCTATCAGGACATGGCGTTAATGGCAAATACAATGATGAATGCTCAACAGGACGTGTGCTCGATAATTGTGAAGACTGTAATGGGGACTTGAATAGAGCTAGAAGGCCATGTAGAAAATAGATGGTTCAATTCAGATGAGCGAGTTATTTGCAATTGAGATGCTCACGTTTGATGTTTTCATATGTGCTCTTTAGTAAGACATGATGGGGTGGCCTCGTATTCTCAGCAAGCCTTCCTTGCATGTCTCACTTTTGAACATGAATATGAGGCTGAAGGTGGTGAGAGGCATAAACGAATGATGTCAGGTCCTAGCAAAGACAAAACACTTGAAGTAAGCATGAGAGAGTAAGAAAAGACATGCTTACGTTTGGTGACATGATCTGCAATGCAGCCAGGTGTATCCCTTTGTCGGTTCATGCATGGCGCTACGATCTGATGCACGTCAAGGGGTGATACAGGAGTATGGGGATTGGGGTACGGCATTAGTGTCAAGATTGTGTAAGTGGTTTACTATGGAAGAGTAATTGTATACATGTGTGTTCATGAGTTGAATTATGGCACTCTTGAGGACATTCTGTCGTGGATTAGCCACGAGGCCGGAACAAATAACCACATGTGTTAATGCAAAAGAGACTTCACCATCGTGACATGTGTCTTGCAGAATGTAAACTTGGCCGAATACTTTGCTTAGCAAGGATCAAGGGTCCAAGCACAACCGCATGGAAACGAAATGTTTCACAGGAAAAGACGAGCTTGCATGATAAGAGTGTCTTGGGGCCAGACTAGACCCGAGGCTGTCTCAGATGGAAACCCACTGAGGGGCATGAGAGTAGGAGAAGTGGATGAGGAAGACCCTCCCCTTTTCGCTAAGACCTACTACGTAGAAAAGGAAACGCAGAAAAAGAAAAGAAAGAGAAGGAAATGGCTTCTTGTCTGTAATTCTTGGTGGTTTATGTAGGAGTGGCGTTGGATAGTCCCTGGCGTTGCCCCTGGTGGCCGTATAACGTTAATGAGAATCGAAGGTGACGACTAGGCAGGGGTTTGTTTAATTCTGTCGCCCGCTCAACCGAGAGATTGAACCACATGGCCATGGGCCAATCCTAGTGGCCGGTTGGGCATGATTAGAAAACAAGAACGGCAAGGTAGAAAAGAAGCAGCATTTGCTTCGTCACGAGGCCACAGGGAATGGAAATGGAAATGGAAATGGAACCATGGTGGTATTATTGAGCAACCTAAACCCCACTGGTTTTCTCATCTGTTCCTTCGCCTCACCCTCGTTTCGAAAGTGCCCCTAATTATTAAGTGGTTCTTTATTTTTTGTTTTATTTCATTTCATTTCGGAGGAGAGACTCGCTTCACTCTTGTCATTTCATCATCATCATCCATTCTTTGGCCATTTTCTTCCTTTCTTGGGCATCACTTTGTTTTTCTTTTTTCTCCTCTGGTTCCACAACCGTCACTCTTTTATTTTCGTCCATCTTTACAAGTTTTTGTTTTATATTTGTTTTTTTGTTTGTCGGGGCTTTTTATCCATCGGAATTGCCATTCCTTGGTTGGGCATCCCCTCCATACGCGCGCGCGTGTCACCCTGTGTGTGTGTCTCTGTGTTGTCATCGTCAGCTTGGTGCCTTACGTGGGACGCGGTCACTTCACTCGCTGCTTGGCGCACTGCTCCCTTGAGGCAGGAAATACAGACGATTGTGAAACGGAGACGGGCTATTGCCTCGCGCTTCCGGTGCATCTTTCCGCCCTTGCATTTGGACCAATTCGTTCACCACAGACCAACGACGCGGACAAACCGAGCTCCAACCACCGACATCGATCGCCGAGACTGCATTTCTCCTTCGACTATGGGCATCAACGGAGCCAAACGTGTCGACGCATTCGTCCTCCCCACGACTCGGTGAGCGAACCATGAGTCCACGACATCCTGCCGCATTTTGTCAGCGTCCGACCAACAAACAA
Source organism: Albifimbria verrucaria (assembly GCA_020081605.1). Lineage (NCBI taxonomy): Eukaryota > Fungi > Ascomycota > Sordariomycetes > Hypocreales > Stachybotryaceae > Albifimbria > Albifimbria verrucaria. Next base: position 2,206,077 of record JAHREC010000062.1, read on the forward strand.
CAACCATGAACGAAGCGCCCCAGCTGTTGAAGCCCTCGCGGCACTTCTCCGGCCAATCGCCGACTCGCCATCGCGCCGCCGACGATATCCTGGCTCACCTGTCGCCTGCTACCGCCGTCGATGCCCTCTCGTCTCCAGTTGGTGCCTTAAAGCTCTGCATGGACGCGGCCTCGGCTACTGAGAGGGACTTTGCTACACGAACCGCTTTGGCTTCCCGGGCAATCTGGGAATGGGTTGAGGAGCTAACCGAGTGGAACTGGCCGTCAGAAGGGGCCCTGCGGGCTTCGAGACAACGAGTGGAAAGCGAAGGAAGCTTTCGATTCAGCTCACGCGCCCGGAAGGCGAAGAGAATGACGCCCACATGGGTGTTCTCACCACACGAGATGTCGTTCGGTACGAAACAAGGCTGGATCAGATCCGGAAGGCTTTGGAAGGGCTGGCTGTCGAGGAGATCAAAACCCAGGTCTTAACCAACCACATTTGGCCGCTTTCGAGGCCGACGACGCCCATGTCAGACTCAAACATGTCGAGAATGTCAAGCTCATCAAGTTATAACCGAATGGAAGATCTAACGGCGGTTGTCACGGCAATTGTCGTTCAGACGCTGCCAAACCTCGCAAGGCTCTCACGGCTCATGCAAACATGGAGCATCCGGCTTCGTGTGCTACAACAGATTCCTCCATTACTGATGGCCCTGGATGATGCGGAGAAGGCTATCAAGCTGGGCTGGAACACCATCTCACCACGACCAAAGACGACCGACGACAAAGTTGATAACAACTCCGAAGCCGACGGACCCTTTCTAACTCGTGAGAACTTCAATGTTATGAAGCTCGTGCTTGAGAAGAAGGTGTCAAACACTGGCCGAAGCCTGGACTTTATGCTTGATTGCCTCGAGGGCCTACCGGATACCCTACCTGACGAGTGGCTGGATCGTATGGAAGCTGTCGAACGAGACTACAGTAACTGGGTTGCTGCCTGCGAGCGCATGATAAGAGAGAACGAGTGGGCGAAGGCGAATAAGTCACGTAAAACAGCACGATCACCCTCACCACCAAAGAGGACCAAATCCGTCGCCAATCGTGCAAACCGAAATAGCCGTCTCCCGGTTGTTGACATACATGGAGAGGCTCCTGTAACCTTACCTGTGCCTACAGTCGAAAAAGGTGTCAAGGAGCCATCGAAGCAGAGGAGAGATAACAAACCGGTTCTTGGGGTTGTAAGCAATGTAAAGAACAGGGAAGGAGAGAAGCCACGGCTTCCCGAGACTCCGGTCTCAACAAGAGAAGTCCAAAAGGACTATGTGCAGTACATGGAACCTGCTCATAGCGGACATAGCGTCACAAACGATGAGCCGACCAGCTCACCGCCACAGATCACAATCTCTGGAAACTCTGACCAGTCTCGTCAGTCGCTCAGCGAAGAACTGGATTCAGATAATCATAGCACAGATCAAGAATCGAATGCTGATCAAGACGAGGACGATCTAGAATTGCCCCTCTGACCAGCAGGCTACGGCGCGACAGCGAGGCCTCCCAAGAAACTACAATTCTACATGGAGCCTCAAGTCAATTCGATGGCATGTCAAGTGACATGCCTGAGATATCTGCTTCTCCTCGAATCTCGCAGGCTCTGGTTCGTGAGGCAGAGTACGCCGACATTAGCCCGGTTAGCCCTCCTAGCTCGCCGCCTTTGCTTCCAACAGACGCTGCCTCTTCGTCATTCATTGGCGCGTCTTCATCCTTCATCGCCCCGGACAGTCCACTAACTGCTCCGATCCGCGAAGAAGACGAGACCCTATCCGTCGACGGCTCTTACCTAGACGATTATGACGACACATTCTCGGTGTCGGAGTATGCAGGCCCTATCAGCCGTAGGGAAAGTATGGGAGATCAGCAGCTACGACAGCAAATCAGCGAGATCATTGAGGGCATTCCAGCCAAGATCAAACTATCTACCGAGCCGCCACGGATCAACCTCAACCCGCCAGACCTACAGCTTCCGCGCATGAGAAAGAGGCCGTCCATAGAGCCATTCAAGCGCAGCACATCAAACCTCTCAACCCGGACGGCAACCCTTCGTTCACTCTGTCCCCAGCTAAGAACGTCCGGGCGCGGCATCAACGGAGCCAGCAGGAGATCAAGGTCTACCATCTCTCTAGGTCCACTGGCGAGGCTCCCATCAAGCTCTTCATCCGCTGCGTTGGAGAGAATGGCGAGCGCGTCATGGTGCGTGTCGGCGGCGGATGGGCCGACCTGAGCGAGTACCTCAAGGAATATGCCAGTCACCACGGACGACGGTCGGCCGGAGCTGACAAGGCCAAGGTCGAAGTCCGTGATGTTCCCCGTGTGCCCTCCGGCACAGGCTCGAACATGGGCTCAAGCCCAATCAGTAGGCCGGCGTCGGCACTCGACAACTCGCCATCAACTCCGCTTGCTGTACGTAAAACACGAAGAAGCATTGGAGCGGCGAGCGGTGAGGCGCCACGTTTGCAGCCCAAGACGCCAGCTGTGCGTAGACGAGCAACAGAGACAGCACCCTCCTCAGAAGAGTCAACACACTCGAGACCTAGCTCGCGCGTCAGCTGGGTGGAGGATGACAGCTCATTCCTCGGCTTAGCCGGGCCGACAGGCAAGAAGGTGGAGATGAGTGCTGAAAACAAAGCCTGGGTGGAAAGCGTCAAAGAGAAGGTCCGTCTAGCAAGTGGCGAACGAAAGCTGCCAGCAGCAGAAGACAGGAATAGGTTTGGGGAGCTTGGGAAGGTTGGGGGACGAAGCGACTATTCCCAAGGCTGAGGACCGAAGAGATATGAAACGATGAAAGGTTCAAGGCATATTTTATTGGAGTGATGGGATGCTTTTCATTGGGCAATAAACATTGCGTATCGGAGCTTTGGAGGAGGAGTATTAGCATTGCCGGCATGGCATGCATTGGAGAGAGAACTTTACTTTGCAAGAGCAAACTACAGGCAGATCAGTGAATACCCCAGTTTTTTTTTTCTTCTGTTAAACAAACGTATTTGTCATGTCAATGTGAATATGGAGACGGTAATGACACATGAAATGTCCGTAGCTTGCATCTTGTCGACCCTCTGCAGAAGATTAAACAGCTGAGCCTTGCATTTATTGATGACGAAGACCTGACCAGAACTCCAGCTCGACTTGGCACGACATGGCCCCCAAGACGAGGAATATTCGAGGCTCGCGATGGAGCCCTGTTATCTGGGCAAGGGGCAGAAAGTTCGTGGGCTTTTTGGCGGCTCGCCATTTCTTCCATGCCTTGCATGCCTACGATGGAAACTGGACCAGGGGTTTGAGCTAGACCAGGCCAGGCGACATGCCCACAAGTACTGCTGCCATGGGTCTAGACTTGAATGAGCCTGCAGCACCTGCTAGGATGGGCGCTGCAGAAGGGATGTAGATGTCTGCAAGCGGGCCATTTTGGTTACTCGTGTATGAGGGCTGTCTGCCTTATTGCTGTGAAGTGACCCTGTATACGGTGGGGTTTATTGACTGAGTGCTTGAGCAGCAGACCACACGGCGAAGCGAGGCAAAATCCTATAGGACGAAGGACTATCTGAGATGTGAGAGATGGATGGCCTGCGGGCGGTGCTTGCTCCCAGAGCCATCGAGACAAGGACGGGACGGGCGGCTAGGGCTTGATTCTCGGGAGCGGCCGATCTGGATAAGGACAACAATGGCTGTGAGTGGTGGACTGGGCTATGGCGTCCGGTGGGCTTCCTGGGCTGGCTGCATCGTCATTGTGTTGGGAGAGGTTGCATGCTGCACATACATTTCTTACACACCATCTGGCGTTGAGTCTTGCAGCCTCCGGGACCGGTTCCGCGCCAAGTTCATGATCCGATAGCTGCTGAGTAAATTGCTCGGCAGGGGGAAAAGAGTATAATTTTCCGTAGAGCAGGGTGGGAGAGAGAGGAAAGGGGCGTCTCGAGATGCTGGCGTTCGTGACGCCCCCTACACCACCATCCCCTAGTCGACGATGTGCTTGTGGTGGCGGACATGCAATGCAACGCTGCTAGTACCGGGTGCTCCCTTGCACGCTGTCTTCGATTCAGGATCCCCTGGCTCTGAACGATTTCCAAATTGGGACAGCTCTTTGTTGACGCCAAGCTGCTGTCACTCAGCTCGAGACTGCGGGAGGGCAAGGGGTGGGATTATCTGGCTGGGAAGAATTTATGTCTGTTTGATCTTCATGTGAAAGACGGTCGGGTTCGCAACCATTCGAAGGGAAGTTGTAAAGACGAGAGAGTCCGTTCATAACCCTCCGTCTTGGACTCAGTCACCTGTGTTTCTCTGGTTTAACAGACACAAGCACCAAGTCAACATGTCGACTCAGAGGAGAAGCCGCAACTTTTTGCGAAAGGCGCCGCCGATGATGATGGCAGACCAGGGGACGCAGACTACGCCGCGCATGTCCTCAGAGGATATCACGGAGGCGTCCTCGCAAAGCAACGAGCCCACTACCGGACGACGGTTCAAGAGCTACCGTCTGAACGGAGAGTACGAGAAGACCTGGCTTGGAGACCCGGCGCTGAAGAAGACGAGGCTGAACAACATCATCGTGGGGTGTTGTATCTTGCTTGGTTGGATCGGCGCCGGCCTGGCCATTTTCTTTCTTACTTGGCCTTATAGGCCTGAGCCAGTAAGTCTTCCAGAGTTGAATGAGGTATTGTGGTGTGTATGGTTTTCTCACACATTATAGTATTGCATGGTCTATGAAGACAACTTTGAGACTTTTGACAAGAACATCTGGTCGCATGAAGTGCAGCTCGACGGCTTCGGTCCACGGACTTTCGACTGGACAACTACAGATGAGCGCAACGCATACGTGGATGCTGAAGGTCTGCACATTGTGCCGACACTGACCAACGAGACGACGAGCATCAGCAACGACAACCTGTACAACAATTACACTCTTGATCTGATCAAGGACGGCAGTTGCACGAGCCGTAAGAACTCGTCATGCTTCATCCGGTCAAACCCCGTCCAGGGCAACATGATCCCTCCGATCCGGTCTGCCCGTCTGAGCACCAAGGGAAGAAGAGCATCCGGTATGGAAAGGTTGAGGTTGTCGCAAAGCTGCCCAAGGGTGACTGGATTTGGCCGGCCATCTGTAAGTATTGACGAAGCTGATTTTGAGGGCACATGGCTAACGAGCTGTCGGCAGGGATGATGCCTGAGAGGCCGGTTTATGGTGCGTGGCCAAAGAGTGGTGAGATTGATATTATGGAGTCTCGTGGAAACTCGCGCGATTATCAGGAAGGAGGCAGAAACTTGCATTACAGCACACTGCACTGGGGTATGTAAACTTCTAACCCTCAACGAAGGAGACTTGGGAGGGTCGGTGTTGGTCAGGTCTAACACATATCCAGGTCCCTCAAGCATGAATGACGGCTACTGGAGAACTACAGGCGCCCACAAAGTCCGAAGGGGTGACTACTCCAAGGGCTTCCACACATTTGGAATACAGTGGACGCCCAACTACATTTACTTCTACATTGACAGCCGAGTGCACCAGATGCTCTTCATCGGCTTCAACAAGGCAGAGCCCATGTATGACCGTGGCAAGTTCGCTGATACGGCTGAGAATTCGACCATGCTGGTCAACCCATGGGCGGATTCGAAATCGACAACGGGCAACGCGCCGTTTGATCAGAAGTTCTACCTTATTCTGAACGTTGCTGTTGGAGGACGCAACGGTTGGTTCTTGTGAGTTTCCCTGGGGCTGATGCCTCGCCTATCTTGCTTTCGCTTCAATTACTTTGCTTCTGCAGAGTATACTAACGCCATTGACAGGGACCATGTTGGCGGCAAGCCCTGGATCGACAGCTCCAGCAACGCGCAATGGACTTTCTGGAACGCCGCTGACGAATGGCTACCAACTTGGGGAGAGGGTGACAGCCGCGGAATGACGGTTAGATCTGTCAAGATGTGGCAGGCCGGTAAGTGCGGCGCCCCAGAAGAGCTATGAGCTCGGCTACGTCTGTTTCGGGTCGTCGTTGGCAGACTACTTTGCGGGAATGTTTTGTGATTTTTCCATTTTTGTCATGATATCCTTGCTGCAGTTTCAATAATTGAGGAGGGACTATAGGTGATCTGCACAGGGACTTGGGATTACGTTACATGGGAGGCTCGACTGGGGGTTTGGGGAGGGCTGAACCAGGATAATGAACGGTGTTTGCTGGCGAAATGGGAGTCATGAGCGGGCATGGGCCAAGGAAGGAACTCAATAGTATATGCTAGATTGAATAGATCTCGACATGGGCTAATTTTCTCTCATCTAAGATATGCGGTACGCGTATGTGAGTGGGAAGGGGAGAGCATGCAGACAACTGGAGACAATCTTAAGGGCCTGCACGTTCGTTCAGGATTAAGCCATACATAGCAGTACATGCCGCTTACCCACCGGGCGACGAGATCCACTGGGACAGGGACGCACGGCAGTTTTCAGTACAGATTAGGTCTTGTTCCAAGGCCGTAGCCGAACTGGGCTATTGGAAGGGCGCATATGTTGTGGTGTGATAGTGCCCGGCCGTCAACGTGTAAGTGAGCGGAGGATCGATGGATCACGACTGACGGCCTCGATGACTGGCGAAAATATGAGAATTACCTGTGGGCTCGCTTCGGGCCAGGCTAGCCAGAAAGATGGGAGAGATGCGATGGCAGCGTCGCAGTCGTGGGAAATGTCTCACGCGCTGCATAATCGAGCGGGCATGCAGGATTGCTCGTGATGGGCCAGCCGCTATTTTCAGCAATAACTATCGACGGGACAGAGTTGCACTCGGGAGAGACCCAAAGTGACCTTGGGTTCGCTGCCTTTGCAACGTCGGGTATTTCGATCTGGTGATATTGCTTTCCTGGCAGCGTTGTGACGAGCGCACATGGCGATGTTTAACTCGACTAACCACAACCACCCACCCCCTGGCCTCTCTCTATCCTCTATCTTATGCTTGCTAGCTTGCAGCGGAGCAAGTCCCTCAACAGACAGTGGGTAGACAAGGGGCCAGAGCCTTATTGGGCTAGGACTGACGCATTCTCTACAGCAAAGGGAAGGATGATTAAGCTACGGTATCAAGTTTGGACGGCACAGGGCGAAAGGGGAACGCGGAGGGCTCGCATCCGAACGAGAAGCCTTGGCCCGTCCTCAGCTACGGTAGGCTAAACGGCTTTAAGCTGCTGGATGCTTGCTTTTCTTTATTTTGCCTCTCGTCTGTTTGTCATAGAAAGACCAGGTTTGGACAGCAGCCGTCTTGGTGAGGCAAGGCTAAGGTAGGGTCGGGTGGAGAGGTGGCAGAAGAATGTTCGTCGGCTTCCCTTCCCAAGCCTCCCACGTCCTGTCCACGAAGGGTGTGGCATCGCGAGAAGCCTCAAGGAACAGGTGGGCCTGGCTCCAGCGGGCCGAGACCTGGCGCCTGGCGAATCTCTGGCATGTCAGCTTTTTATCTCCGTAGTGTTTCTCGCTCGCCTTGGGGGTGGAGGTGGAGGGACCCCTGTCCCTTGTTCCTGGGAGCTGACACTTCCACATTGGGGGCCCGTCTGGATGGTCGTGGATCCCTGCCTGGCTGGATAGGGAACAGGAAAGCCAACTGGGCCTCTTTGTCTAGCGTCGATTTGCCTGCCTCCTTTCAACGGGTTGCACCGCGGGCCTCCGATCCTAGGCCAAGCCACCTGCTGTCCGGACCAATGCTGCGTTGCGGCTTTGTTCCCCACACCAGCCTGTCCGGCCATCTCGGCAGCAACCGTTGGGGTTTCACCTGATTTCGAATAACGGTGCGGATAGAGTAAGTCAGCCAGTGGGGGTTGATTGAGGCGGTGGGAGGAGAGGAAGGTGGATGGGTTGAGGGTGTGTAAGTCGACGCAACCACACGCTGACGCCCACCCCAGCCTTGTGTTTGTTTTTACTCTTCCATCGCACTCATGATACGAGAAGATATGCTGCCGCCCTGCACCATAGTGGGAACGTATCTGTGTCCCTCCTTGGCGTTGTGCCTTCACCCTGGCCCAAGCTAATTATTCTTTCTCCGTCGGTCCAGCATTCTCTGCATACCCTACAAGGGATTTGACGGGCTCTTGGCATGCCCGTCTCTGCATCCCTGTGGCATGGGTCACCCGGATCTCCCTCGCGGTAAGATTGCTTGTCCTCGGAGGATAAGAGTTGGGCCCAAAGGTATTGGGGAGGGGAGCTTCCCAAGCGCCCATCTTCCATGGCTTCTCCTGGTATAGTAGGAGGCACAGCTCTGCTTGCAGGGATAGGGTTGCAGTGCAGATCGAGTGCCTGGCTTGGATGTCTGATTATTGTTTTTCTCGAGCCATCTTCTGATTTCAATAGATAAGATGTGATCAGGCGGTTGAGCTTGCTTGTCTGCTTCCGTCCCAACAGATGGTTGCTGATATGTGCCAATATAGCGATCGAGTCGGCCACGGCGATGGCGAACTGAAGAGGCGAGATATGGTAGTAAGAACATGTAGCACTGCCTACCTCGAGCAACCCACCGCTTTCATCTGCATCTCTCTCGAATCGCCACCACTGAGAACGGGCCGCTCGTCCTCGCTAAGTTCGTAGCCATGCCAAATCTTACCACCGAGGCCAGGTCCACCACAGAGGCCTTGCTTCAACGCCTGGTCGATGCTGGACGAGCGGTGGCTCGACGATGCTTGGCAACACCCCATGAGGCCATGGCCGCCCTTCCAGACCAGCCGCCCAGGCTGCCAATATCGTTCTGCAAATCTTCCCTCTGCATGGATCCTGCATGGCGTTCGACCGTCATCGCTGCCCGGTCCACTAGTCCACCGTTTACTCACCCGCAGTGTCACTAATCCCCGGTCCTGGTGGATCTGTCACCCTTGGGTTGACGTCGCTTCTCCATAATGGGTGCCGTTGCTCGATGGGTAACCGTATCCACGACGGAGCTTTATTGACGGACGCTGCCGGCTTGACGTGCATGCTGTCGTCTTATCACCAAGGCGTTACGCCTACGGTCCAGACACTATTGGACTAGCCGCGACTTCCGGTTACATTGATGCTGTTGATTGCTGGCATGTCCTCCAGGGATGCCTGGTCCTCGGGCTTTGTGTATGCGCCGCAATGATGAACTTCCGAGATCTTTATCGATGCCTTGCGAACGCTTCCTCTCGACCACCCCTTTCGGACGGCCACTCCCTCCATACCATCCTCTTGCCGTCCCAGCTGATCCTCACATGCTTCGCCAAGCTCAGAGCTTGGGTGGATAGACTGCAGGCCAGCGCAGTCGAAATGCAACCCTTCCTCGACGTACACGAAGCGGTCGGTATGGCGCTCAGCTCGGCATCAACTGGGACCCATGCATTGTTCTGGGCAAGCTATCCTCGTGGTGCCCCTGTCAGCAATCAATCTATCATACCTTTGCTGGGCTCCGATGAGTGGTGCTGAGGCCATGTCGTCTGCATCTCTGCGAGACCCCTGTTGTGGGTGTGTCTCGAGCCGCTAATTTTCTCCATATCAAGTTTCCTAGAGTAAACATCCATCTAGTCTGCGTGATTCATTAAGAAGCGTTTCCACTCGCCGTGTCTCTGGAGCTGTCCTCATCGTCTGGGTTGTGCTAGCTTCTCGCGGCAACTTGATGCTGTCTGATAGAGAGCCCTGCGTTCACTTCTGCTGAGGCCGTCATGGAAACACCAACATCACCAGGCGCGCAGTCGCTCAGACTGCCTGTACCTCGCACAACATCCTCTGCTGCAATCTCGTTCGTCTCTGATGTTTCGAACGGGAGCAGGACGCCAGGTGTTTCACCACCTAATGGTGTACGGAGTGAAGATGAGTTCCGTTACAGAACAGCAAGTTATACCATTACCAACACAGTCATATATGTCTAACACTTAGTATAGATGATTGGCTATCTCTACAAGAGAGCAGTCTCCAGCGGCTGGATGCCTCAAAGACACTCCTCAGATGATTACTTGGGAGTGTTGCTGCGCCGCTCTAGAGGTCAATACGTGACCTCGCCAGACATTATCCATCCAGTTCTGCAAGACGCTGTGATGAGACTCAATGTCATAGTTGCCCTGACTATGCGACCTGAGATGCTTGACGGCATCTTGGCTTCGTTGACTCCCGGCCAAACAGAGCTCAAGTTCAAAGACGGCTCCCAGGTTCAGATCATTGAGTCCCTAACGCTTGCACAGCCAACAAGCGTTAAGAAATTCCAGTATGCGTGTGTGCTGCCGGGAGAGGCTCATACTTGTGTGGCATGACGATCTGCAAGGCATTGTCCCCAAGCCACCAGGATGGAGGAGAAGCTACTAGCTCTTGTAAGTCAATGTGCACAATCCTAACCTCAAGCGGCAGGACATGTCGTCTAATATTGGTAATAGGTCTGGGGAGAGGCAAGACTGCCATTCAATATCCATGAAACACCAAACCGGACTCCATCTATTCTCTCATCTGCCGTGTCTACTGTCAACCCCTCGGATCACTGTTCGGGAGAAAGCAGGGCCCATGGTACACATCGATGAGAGTACCGAGGATATCAGCAAAGATCCAGCAGTTGAGCGCCCGGAATCCCTTTCAAGACCTGTTGTCAGGTCGTCTGCTTTCTTTGTAGGCCTTGCCCTGGCTCTGGGAATCAGTTTGATTTGTGGTGTATTCGTTGGCCGTATCTTGTCAGAGTGTCTCCTCGACGAAAACTGGAGCCGCTTGGCTCTACTTGCTCCAATCCCTCTTTTGATGGTCGTCAGTCTGTTCTTCTTCCAAGTCATCTTCACCAACCTTTTCCAGATGATGGGCCCTATTGGCAGTGTATCCGCAAACACCAGATTCTACTCATCTCAAAAGCCAAGCCTACAACGCGCATACTCAGACGGCTTTGAGCCGCCCAAGGTGACTATTCAGATGCCGGTGTACAAGGAGGGCATGGAATCTGTCATCATCCCCACTATTCGAAGTTTGCAGGCTGCTATCTCTTACTACGAGTCACATGGCGGTTCGGCCAACATTTTCATCAACGACGACGGTCTGCGGGCTGGTCTGCCTGATGAAGATGTGAAATTCCGTAAGGACTTCTACCATGATAACAATATCGGATGGGTAGCCCGACCTAAGCACAACGGCGAGGAGAAGTTTGTCCGTAAGGGCAAGTTCAAGAAGGCGTCGAACATGAACTTTGCTCTTAACATTTCCCAAAAGGTTGAAGCCCGACTTCAGGAGATGGTGGATGCCAGTGGCAGCCCCTTTCTTGACGAGGCAGAAGAGGAGAGCATGTACCAGGAAGCCTTGGCTCATGTGCTTGAAGAGAACCCGCTCGCGATGGCTTCAGGTGACATTCGTGTCGGAGAGGTCATTCTTATTGTCGACTCAGATACCCGAGTGGTAAGTTGTATTCCTTGCTCATGATTGATACATGACTAACCCTTATCCAGCCTGTCGACTGTCTTATGTATGGTGCTGCTGAAATGTTCCTTTCCCTGAAGTTGGCATCGTCCAGCACTCTACAGGTGTGATGCAAGTCTCACATGATTACTTCGAGAACGGTATTACTTATTTCACCAATCTCGTCTACTCGTCAATTCGATTCTCTATTGGTTCTGGCGAAGTTGCTCCATTTGTTGGCCATAATGCCTTCCTTCGATGGAAATGTAAGAGCACCTTGATGAACTCTCACAAAGCTCTCGCTAATTCTTTCCCCAGCGGTTCAAGATGTCGGTGTTCCTGAAGAGGATGGCTATGTTGCTTACTGGTCGGAGAGCCATGTCTCTGAAGACTTCGACATGTCTTTGCGACTGCAAATGAAGGGCAATGTCATTCGAATCGCCAACTACCACGACGATGAATTCAAGGAAGGTGTGTCACTGACCATCTACGACGAGATTGCCCGTTGGCAAAAGTACGCGTACGGTGTCAGCGAGATGATCTTCCATCCTCTTCACCGGTGGATCTACAAAGGGCCATTCACTCCTCTCTTTTACACGTACCTGACATCCAACATCATGTGGTCTTCCAAGATCTCCATCATGTCGTACATGTGCTCTTACTTTGCTCTGGGTTCGTCCCTACTGCTCACCATCGCCAACTACTTTATTGTTGGCTGGTTCAGAGACGACATATCCGGGGCCTACCTCATGTCGTGGAATGTGCTGCTTTCTCTCATCGTCGTCTTCAACGCCTTTAGCAATGTCGCCCTTGCGCTGTTGCGATACCGCACTGGTGAGCGTTCACTACTGGCATCTTTCATTGAGAACCTCAAGTGGTCGCCTATGATGACGTGCTTCTTTGGTGGCTTGGCTTTCCACATCACCATCGCACTGCTGGCACATCTTCTACACATCGACATGCAATGGGGTGCCACATCAAAGGAGAAGGAGGACAGTAACTTCTTCCAAGAGATGCCGCGTATCTTCAAGACATTCAAGTATATGTATGTCCTCATCTTCCTCTGCGTCGGCGGCGTCATCTACCTGGGCGCCTTCGCGGATCCGGACTGGGCCATCACCGATTTCACGGCCATTGTCCCACTGGCACTGAACCTGGGTTTCCATGCGCTTGTTCCGCTGGTGCTCAACCCGAGTCTGATGATCTTCAACTATTAATAACCCAAATTTGGCTTTGAAAGTTATTCAGGTTTCACGATATCATTAATATGGGATGGAGTATCATGATTCATAGAGGGCAATATGGGGCGTAATACTGTTATAGTTGGTTATGAATGGTCAAGACTAGTTATACTCTTATTATATCCTAATAATTAACAATAAAATTCATGACAAGAACCAATGATATGGTGCTCTCTTGACCCTCGAATGAGAATTACACAGTGATTCTTGTCGTCTATTCCATGAAGACATTCGATAATCAGGGGATAGTAACGAAACAGGAAGCCGAGTAAGGCAGTTTCTTTCTATCAATGTCACTCACAGACTGTTGAATCTTTTTCAACATACGCAGCGACCAGTAAGTCTTGCCCTCTTGTTCTACCGTGTTGAAAATTCACGATGTTGATCTCAAGTCGCAATCATTCATACTTAGCTCCAAAGATACCTTGGAGTCGAGAATGTATAAAGCAAAGACAGCATTCGGGACGCGCTATGATTGAGAAAATATTCGTTCATTTCAATAACAGCCAAGTTAAGTCTAACGATCATTCCCATGCAAACGTGATATCAAAAGCAAACGTGATACCGAAAGTTCCGCTTTTACTCGCCCAGCTTCACGCCCCTGCGCTTGCCCTTCCCACCTTTGGGATTTCCTTGAAATGCTTCTTGCTCGATAGCAGCTGCACGTCCTTGGCGTCGATGCCAGATTCCATTGCGACAATGGCCCTCGCTTTGCGGCCTGTGAGCAGTTTACCTTCAGCCTGGCCTTGCTCTGTGTATTGGTAGTTGAAAGGCCGGCTGATGTGAGCCTTGCTGGCTCCTCCATTGAAGAAACCCCGGTCAAGCTTCTCCGATTTGGGGCCCCACTGCATAGCACTGGCATCAGAGACACCAGCGACACTTGCCAGGTCGTCATCTTCGAGAGAAAGAGCGTCCACGGCAGGAGCAAGAGCAGCACGGCGCTTCTCTGGGAGATGGTATTCATCATAGAGTTCCATGTTGAACTCCTTGGCATCGGGGTACCCGGCGGCGGCGCCACATAGAGCAGCTTGCCATTTACATAGTCCTTCAGGACGTACCTCGCCGCTCGAGATACATCAGGCTGACCAAGACCTTGCGTTTGGAAACCTCGGGCAGTGGCATAAGCGCTGAGGAACTCCTCAGACGTGGGAATGCCAGTACCACCCTCCTCAATAGGCCTCGTGTCGATATGAATACCGTAGATGGCCTCAAGGAAGCGCTGGGGATTCGCTGGGTGACGAGTCCAACAGGTCCGGTGCTCTCTCTCATCTGGTCAATGGGCAAAACACCGTTGCAGACCAAATCAGCTTTCGTAGTAGCGAAGTTAGGGAAGACGAGACCGGGACAGTCACAGAGGACTACACGCTCGCTCAGGTGGATAGTTTGGAAGTGCTTTGTTTTACCAGGCGTGGATGAGACGGAGACCTTCTTGGCTCCAATAAGGGCGTTGATGGTGGAGGACTTTCCGACATTGGGGTAGCCAACCAATCCAATCTGAAGTTTCTGCTCTCCTCTGAACTTGTAATTAGTGATCTGTTATAACCCGATAAGGGAAGTCAACGTACCTGCGCCGCTTGGGGCATATCGAAGGAAGATGTCTTCCAGCTCCTCAACAGTCAGAATTTGTGTATCAACTTCTCCATGTTGCGTGGAATCAGGAGCGTTGCCATCCTCGCTCTCCTCGCTTTCGTCTTCGCTCTCCTCGTCCTCCTCGTCAGCAACCTTCTTGCCAGCTTGCTTCGAGGAAATTGGTGCGTCATCTTCAGAGTCACTCTCGTTGTCTCTGGCTTCATTCTGTTCCTTTGCCAGGTGTGCAGAGAAGAACTTGTAAGCAATGCCAGCCTCGGTCAGATACTTGGCCCATGCTGTTCTCTGCTTGGTCGTCATCATATCTGCTTTGTTGATCAACAGCAAGTTCTCCTTCTTCGGGTCCACTGCCTTGACGTATAGAGGCAGATCATCAGATCGGAAGAGCAACGGGTTTCGGGCGTCCACAATCTGGACGACAAGGTCGGAACGTTCAATGACACGCCAAAGCTGTCTCCAAACCTCCAAGTTTCGTTCGAAGGAGTCATCAGCAAGTCGTTGTTCTCCTGCAACTCGGCCAAGCCTCTCCTCCACTGGAGGAAAGCATTCCTCTCGCGCGAATCCAGCTCTTGGGGGTTGTGGATGCATCCCACTCCGGTCTCCTCGGCACCGTCAGACGTCCCCTGTGGAGCTTGTGCTTGCCCAGCACCGCCTTCTCCTCTTGAGCTGACAGGAGATAAGGGTTCTTCTGGTCTGTGTGGATGATCTTGACGTTGTTCATCTTCTCTGCCGTGAAATCGGTGCCGGCCAACTCAGCGGTGGCCAGGAACTCATCGAGGTCACCCTGCTCCGTGATGGAGCGCATCTTGACCCAGGCCGCATCCTGCTTGTCGTTTACCAAGTACTGTTCACCAGTGGCATGGTTTGTTCTAGTGATAGCGGATGTCCTTTTTCTTTCTGAACCCTTGCCTTTGCCGAAGCGATCATTCATCAAGGCATTGCCCAACCCCACCGAGTTCTTGGACTTTGCCAGAACCATCCTGCCGACGTTCCCGTATGCTCCAGATGACTTGTTTCACAGGGTTTTGTGGGAGTAAAAGTAAGGAATGAAATATGTACGAGAGAAACGTTTGTAAATCGATAGACTATGAGTCAGATGTAGAGGAGAGAAGAAGGGTTGCTTGCATGAGCGCGCACGAGATCCAGTGCCATCTCGGGAGCTGATTAATGTTACAAATGGAGGGGCAAATTTTCGATAGTCAGGGCCCAAGGCTCTCTGGCACTGTACGTTCCCCATCTAGAAAGCGCATTTATACAGTGCTATCTATTTTGATAACCGTACGCGGATAAGGATTTTTTGTGAGCCCCGCTACTCGTTCACTTTGACATGAAATTGTGACTGCAGCCCAAAGGCAGGGTCTTCGGTGGAATCATCCGTCAGCTTAACTATCTTTGTGCGAAGAAATCCGCCAAGATGCCTCGAGGAAAGTGGATGTGAGTATACAAATATGCGCAGCAATCATATGACTCTTGCTGACGAGTTTATAAAGTGATAAGAAGACGGCGCAGCACTTTACGCTCGTCCACCGTCCACAAAATGATCCGCTCATCCACGACGAAAATGCGCCTTCCATGGTGCTCAACCCAACTCAACCCAAGCCCGGGGCCTCCAAGGTCAAGCATTTGGACGACTTAGCATCCGATCTCGGCTCCGAAGCAGAGAGCATTCGCGAGAATGAGGGCGAGGCGGCAAACTACGGCGTCTACTTCGACGACACAGAGTACGACTACATGCAGCACATGCGCGATCTTAACAGCGGATCTGGCGATGTCGTCTTTGTCGAGTCAACGGCGACGGCCAACAAGGGCAAGGGCAAACAAAAGCAGTCTCTTTCTGACGCTTTGGCGCAAATGGATCTGGAGCAAAAATCGGCCGATATGATCGACGAGGAACTGCTTCCTTCCAAGAACTTGACGAGGTTGACATATGAGGCGCAACAGGCGATCCCAGATTCTATTGCAGGATTTCAGCCAGATATGGACCCGCGGCTCCGTGAAGTGTTGGAGGCTCTCGAGGATGAGGCCTACGTAGACGACGACGACGACATCTTCAAGGAGTTGGCCAAGGACGGTCGAGAGCTAGAGGATTACGAGTTCGAAGAGGACGAATATTACGACGATGATGACGGCTGGGAGTCAGACGATACCGCGAAGCCCACCAAAGAGTACAAGGACAAGGTGCCGACGTTGGTAAAGGCCCCTGCCGAGCAACCTGAAGAGGGTCCTCGCAAGACTGGCTCGAGGATTTCAAGCAATTCAAAAGGAGCAAAAGGCGGCCGCACAGGTGCCGCGCCCTCACAGTCCGAGGCGCAAACTGCATGGACTACCACAACGAATGGCGGCAGGAAGAAGAAGAGAAAGGGTGCCCTAACAGAGGCTTCGAGCTATTCCATGACATCGTCCTCCTTGGTGCGCACAGAGCAAATGACACTGCTCGATGCGCGATTTGACAGGATCGAAGAGCAGTACAACGCTGAGTTTGAGGATGATATGGGATCGGTGTCTGCAGTATCAACCGCATCCAGTGTTCAGGGGCCGTTGCGGAACGATTTCGATGGCATCATGGATGATTTCCTAGGGAGCTTCACCAGGCCAGGAAAGCGAACGTCGAAGAAGAGCAAGGCACAGACCGGGCTGGAGCAGCTGGAGGAGATCCGGCGAGAGTTGGGCCCACCTCGCATTCGAGGTCGTGGCTAGATGTTATGATGACCGTTAAATAATACCAGTACTTGCGTTTAGATCCATGCATAAGCGTTTATCTCAAAAATAAAAGAGGCCGCGTTCTCTGTCAGGGATTTGTTTTTGGGATGAATATGATAAAAGTTTTGTTACGACTCACAACATCTGTATCTACGCAATTAAGCGAATAAGCACTCAAGTGACTGAACCTCGAATAGGAATAATCTTTTGAGTTTTGATAAAACAGGTAACTAGATACATAGATATAATTGCCTATATATATATATATATATATATATATATGTATATATGAATTGTTCGATGAGGCATGCATTGCAGGTGAAAACTGGCTTAGTCATGTGATCAGCTTACAGGCTTGACAAATCGGGTTTAGTGCAGGTACTTGGATGTACAGGCAAGTGGCTGGTTCTCATTGGAGCTAGTAGGTATCGCAGCGCAGTGAAAGAAGCTCCGTTGCAGCTTTGTGCTCCGTCAATCAACACACGCATTATCGGCCTACTCTTTCACAAACGCACTTCTTTCGCAAGAAGCCAAGGGGAGAGCAGTGGTCGCGAACCGCACGACTCTTCCTCCATGTACGGACAAGTAAAAGGCTGAATGCGACATCTGTTGCATCACGAAGCCAAACAATGTCGCCGTTCAGCCAACCATCCTCGAATTCCGCGCCCGTCTCCAACCCATTCGCTCCTCGCGCCAATCCGTTTGCTCCCCAGCCTAAAAGCGATGGCGATTCTGGTGGTTTCGGCAAACCTGCCGACGCTGGCGCAGCTAAATTTCAGAAGCGGAAGCATCCCTTAGCACAAGAGATAACATTCGAAAGTGACGACGACAAGCGGAAAGCAAGGTCGAAAAGCCCGTTCCTGAGCGACGACACGTCGGGCGACGATAGCAAGAAAAACAAAGGACCTCGGCGCCCGAAACACGTCGCGAACGGCTCTAGCAAAGGATTTCCCTCGAATAACGCGTCGGCGTGGAACGGTGCCAAGGGGACTGCGAAGATGGATGCCAACTCACCGCAACCATTCTCTACGAACGGGCCGAGCTCAACGTCCATTGATACAAACGACCCCCATAGCAAAAGAGTATACGAACAGCTACACAAGGATAACATATATCCACCGCAATGGCCCTCACAACCTGGCGACCCAAGCAACAAGGCCCAAATGGCCAGGTTTCGCGAGCAGTACGAAGCATACCGAGACAAGGTTCGCGCGTCCTTGACAAAGGCTGGCCTCATCGACGACCCGGAAAAGCGAAAAACATTGCAGGATGCGATCGACTTCAAGGGCATTTGTGAGGACATGTGCCCTGAATATGAGAAGATTCAGAGAATCACCGAGTTGGACGTTCATCAGCCTGAAAAGGATCCCAACACAACATTCGCCAATACGGCTCGTATGGTCAAAAAGCTCGCACGATCTGCTGCTGGTCAAGAAGCGCCCTTGCCTATGGACGTACGGTCCGTGCGCTCTTTACGACGAACTCTTGATTATTTGATAGACGATCTTTTGAAGAGCGACGGGAACCTACCGGTGCTGCATGGATTTCTCTGGGATCGCACTCGTGCTATCCGCCGAGATTTTACCTTCTTTTCTTCTCTAACTCCCGAAGAACTCCTGACACAAGTCTACGTACTGGAAAATATTGCTCGATTCCACGTCACAGCCCTTCATCTGCTATCACAGGAGGGCGTGGCGCCAGAAGATTTTGTCGAACAGCAGGAGTTGGAACAACTAGGCAAGGCACTGCTTTCACTGCGCGACCTTTACGACGATTGTGATGCCCAAGGAATCACATGCAAAAACGAGGCTGAATTCAGGGCATATTATCTCGTCTTCCATGCCAACGACCCAAATATCTTGGAAACTCTTCAAAGACAGTGGCGACCGAGCCTTTGGAGGGATTCTGATGAAGTTCGAACCGCGGTTTCACTTGTGGAGGCACTTCAGAACACTGATGACTTCCATGGCCCCTTAAGGATGCTCCATCGCTCGCTGCGTCTGGGGCATCCCATGCCTACTTTCGCATCATGCAGGACCCTAGTGTTTCTTACACTATGGCATGTTTTGCGGAATGCCACTTGCCTTCTCTCAGACGTGCAATCCTGAAAAAGGTGAAGAAAGCGTTGGCTCGACCAAAAGAAACAGCGAAAGATGTAACAGCGGCAGTCTTGAACAGATTCCTTCATTTCGACACAATCCAAGAAGCAATTGACTTTGCTGAATTACATGATCTCGAATTCTCGGCTGACGAAGAGAACCCACTAGATCTTGGCCGCAAATATTTGTTATTAAATAATAAAGCACCACTACCGCATCCTCGGTTACAACACCAATTCTCTCAGACGCTGGTCGAAAGGAAGCGCGGGTCCGTAGGGCTACCAAAACTTATACACGAAACCGTGGCGGATTCTAGCTCAGGTGCAAGTACGACTATCCACGCACCAGGCAAGACGACTGAGTCGAGTCTCTTTGTCCAAGACAAAGCACCATCGCCGTTTGCAAAACCAACGCCTGTATTTTCCCAGGCCTCGGTCGGAACAAAAGGTACGCATTTGCAATTCGAGTGTGTAGTTGATGATCATGTTCCCTAGTTATGAAGCTACTTCCTGGTGGCATACATGGCTGTGATGTTCTCATCGATTCTCCACACATAACGAGTTATCTCGCTAACAATTCTCTTTAGCCTCGTCACCATTTCAGTCATCACCTGCTACTCAAACATCATCTCCATTCTCAAATCCTAGCAGTATAGCCAACGCACAAACACAACCAGCTGCCAATCCATTCGCACCAACGCCTCTGGCTGCAACCAATTCGCCAAGCTCCAATCCATTTGCACCCTCCATACCGAATGCTAGTTCCTCAGCTTCACAGATCATCCAGTCAAGCAAGATAGGCGATTCATCAAGTCCATCAAACAGTCAACAATCGGCGCAGCCTGGAACTTTCAATTTCCTTTCCAAGACACCCTCAACGAATGGAACCGCCGCGCCGACACCTGCGTTTACCAACTTGGTGCCTGGTAATAACAAGCCAGCATCATCATCCGCTGCTCCTGTTGCGGATGCACCGTCAAAGTCACCGTTCTCATTCGGAACGACGCAACCCCAGAAACAACAGCTTCGGCTAAGGATTCATCCACGACCAAAGAAGCGGATAAGCCAGCGTTTATTCCACCAACTGTAACGGGGTGACGCCGACCTCTAAACCGCTTGAGAATGCGACAGCTCCTAAGTCGGCTCCGTTGAGCTTTCCTAGTTTCAAACCAGCTCCTAGCATGGTGTCTACAGATCCTAAGAACATCTCTGCGACACCAACAATCCAGGTCACTCCCCTTCAGACTTAAACTTGTCTGGTCAAAGTAGCTTGCCTCCGACACAAGCGACCACGACAGCACCCTCCATCGCCCAGGCCGTGCCTTCAATCGACTTGACTAAGTCACTCTCATCCCAGTCGACATCTTCTACCGCCTTCAATCCTATCTCTCAACCTCCACCCGCTCCTCAAGAGAAGCCTCTACCTCCACGAGACTTATTTGGAGATTTCACGAAGTGGTTCGTTATGGGTGATGATGGACTCTTGGAGCAATTCGAGATCTTCACCGTAGAAAACCTCGTTACCGAAGTGTTCCAAGCGTTCGAAATCCAACAAGAAGAGAGGAGGCTTCAAGAAGAGGAGGAGTACAACAACCAGGTAGCCGATGAGTTTCGTGTTCGAAACCTGTCTGTCAAGTACTTTTACCTGTGGAAGCACAATGCACGTGAGCGACGCCTACGGGAACTTCGAAGGAGCGGTCGAGAACAGTTCCGTGCTTATCATGAAGCACAACGGACGGCTAAGCTGATGGCTCAGGAGAAGGCCGCTCGAGAATTAGCAAGAGAAAGGGAACAGCTTGCAAAACTGGATCGAATCAAGGAAATGCGGGATGTACTGAAGACTAAGAATGTGAGCAAGCGCAAGGCTGAAAAAGCGCTGCTCGCATCTGGCGTGTTGGCAGGTGTGGGTAACGAGCAAGAAGCCATTGCGGCGATCGTAGGGAAGATGCCAGGATCTTCGCCAGCCTATGAAGGATCTAGCCGTCCGCCCTCTCCGTCACCATCTGAGAAGCAACGCAAAGAGGGTGCAAAAACGAAGGCATTGAGGGAAATGTTCCACCCCTAGTCTTTCCAGCTCATTCCGTCGTTCATTGCCCGCCATGGCATCACGAGGCAGCACCAGCCCAAGTCATACCAGTCCTGTAAGTAGGGCTTCAGAACGGTGGAGGCTCAAAGCCATGGGGATCGTACAAATGCCAGATGGCACTGCAGTTCCGGAGTCATTGGCAAATGATGTACTGAATCGGGCAAAGAAGTATTCGCAACTCGGATACGGGTCGTATGGTGGATCACAAAGACGAGCCTCAACATCTAGTACCGCTCGGAAAGACTTGCTGCATGGCTCGTCAATTATGCAGCCATCTAGTACAAGCGTCGAGGCACGCGACAACCCTTCTTTGAACAATAAAAGGAAACGCCCTGAGGAGGATGAAGATGGTACGAGTACGCCTAAGAATGGTGTTTCGGAGACGGGAACACATAAACGGCTCATGAGCGAGACAGAGAATACGATCAATGAGTTAAGAGCCCTTCGAGCTGAACTCGAAGAAGGCACGGCGTGGTTCAAATCTCAAAATGAGAAACTGCGCGACGAAATGGCCAGCAGAGGCTCCACGCCCTGGGAAGAAAGCATGTAACTATGGCGTTTAGCATGGAAATCAGAAAAACGGAGCTGGATTCATATTCATATTAGTTCTGGAGAGTGCAGAAACTAGGAGAAGGCATAGGGAAATGGTTTCAGTCACAAATCTATAGCGGCGACCTCGATGACTCATGTCTTGGTTTCTTTGGTTGTCTTTCTTTTGTATCTTATTTGTGGCATTCCTCGGAACTCTCGGATACCCCTTAGAGTTGGACGGTTGATGAATGGCCTGCAGTCGTAGTTGTGTATTTACTCTAGCGGTTATCGGAACATGTATAGCGCTCGGAGGGTCCTGACTGGATATTCGAGATGGACGGGGTTTCCGGAGACAATGTATATTCAAGCACATCCGCTGCTTTTGTTAAAGCTGTGTATTTTGATGAAGCTTGGTTCTCGTCTTTGTTGTAGTATGGCATTATTAAGCCTGTTGGTGATACACAACCTAAATTCTCGCCACTACTCTAAGGAACCTCTGGCAGTTCCGCCTCTAAGAAATACGTATTCTGAGCAGGCCCCATTGCTGCATGTGGTACATACTAGTTTCCCTGCCCTATGAGGTCGAGGACAAACTGGGCGGGTTTGGTGGTGAGGCTAAGCTTGCAGGGTTACATACGACTCTTCCAGAATTGAACAGTGTATGACAATCACGGACGCATCAGAGTAACCAAATTTAAGGCGTGTATCATTATTCAAATATTTACAATACATTAGCTCCTGCGAGTTCTGCTCTAATAATTCTTCTGCCTATCATCTTTTTGGCGGAGGGGGAACGACGTCGAAAAGACCTTGGCTTCAAAATTCGAGCTCGGAGCCCAGGGGTTGTTCTTCCTTGTGAGATTCCTACCAGACCCCATTACACGTTGATCCTCCCAGCATGATTCTGACTGTATCGGCGAGGGCGAGCCGTGCTGGCTGATTGGTGTGGAAATAATAGGGCTGAAGGAAGCCACCGACTGTTGCTGTGGTGAGCCTGCGTATTCTGACGGTACGTACGGCTTGTGATGTAGAAGAGGCACGTTGGAGCGTGTTGACGTGGCAGACTGAGGGCTCATGTAATCGTCTGGAGAGGCACGCTGAGGAGAGGTGTGGACGATGGGCGGCGTTGGTAGACACGTGGTTACGGTGATGTTGGGGAACTTGCCATCGTGCTTGTCGTCACTGAAGTCTGTGGCACGCGGAGACATCCAGGGCGAGGGCCCGTTGATTGGGTTGGAGCTCAGAGCAGCCGATGGGTCGATGTATGGCTTCTCGTGCACCGACGGATCAATGCCGAATTGGAAGTGAGGGTCTCGCGGCGTGAGGTGAGTCTGGCATTGGAAGGACAGTGGCGATGCCCTGCGACGCCTGAGGCGGGAGACACGGTTCTTACGCTTGCGGATGCGCAGGTAGACACACCCAGCAATAGCAATGACAAGAACAGCAGCACCGACAGCGATCGCCGCGACGATGGGAGTAGATAGCTGGATGCCATTTTTGTCGTCAGCACCTCCCGGCGTCTTAGGGTCAACGATTCCAACATTGGACGTAGAAAAGACAGTGTCGTTGAGACCCAAGATGGCTCCAGAATCTGGCTTCTGTCTACATCCAGCTTCAAGAGCAGTCAAGACTATCAAACGTTAGAAGAGCTTCGCAAGATTGAGGTGCAGGTCAACAACATACAGTTGGACAGGTAGTGATGAGTGCCGGCGGCATGGATGCACGACTGGCATTTCTCATACGCGTATCCAAGAGACCCTTGCCCTTCGGCATCACAGTAGTCGTAAGGGTTCTTTCCAGAAGGCTTCAGAATGCCGCTTTGGAGCGAGTCGGCGAGGGGCCGCATGCTTCAGAGGTGATGCAAGGGTTAGAGCCGACCTCGGTGTTGTTAGGGAAACCAAGAATGCAATAGTTTACTGAGTATCGCATATTGTCTGGATCAAAGTGAGTTAGTTGAGCTGAAACTAGACACGGGTTGTGAAGGTGTAAGTAAGACGTTGAGGAGTAGGCACTTACATAGGAACCACTTCTGGTCACTTTCAGAGCCTTGGACAAAATTGCTCTCTTGCAAACATGTCAGGCAATTCTGAATCTTTTGTCCCTTCTTCGTCGTAGAGAACAAATCATCATCACAGGTAATATCAGAGCCCTTTGTACTAGACGAGTTGGGGTCTGACTTGTCGAGGTCTTCGGAGTCCAAGCACAAGGCAGCACAGGGTGAGTTTGGCGTAACTTGCAAGGCCACGGCCAGGCGTATCATAAACACGAATGCAACGAACAGTCGCATCTGGGTCGCAGCCATGGCTGTTTATTAGAGGGGTATATGTAAAAGAAAAACGGTTTGTCGATGGTCCACTGCGGTCCGTCCTGAAACGAGGCACAGCCAATAGGTAATGAGCAGTCGAGAAAGTGTTCCGGACACGATCTGGTATTATAAAAGATTGTGGGTATCAAAAAAATAGTATTAGCAAGATATTGACATGTAACCGGACCAGCCGAGATGGAAGAAGCGAAGGAGAGAGAGACTTGGTGATGGCAAGCAAAAGAGTCCTGACGAGGATGAAGCAGAAGCCGTGGAAGAGGGGGAACAGAGCGCAAGTGATATATGCTGAATGTCGTCTTCCATCATACCAACAGCCGGTGCCGCTTATGCATCACGTCCATCACCCCGTCACAATCACAAAGAGGCGCCCCGTCCAGTAGGCCCTCATCGGGGCCAGATCCAGCCAACCATGCTGGACGCACACCCCTTCTGGGCGACGGTAGTTCGGTTCACGCAAAGCCATGGCAGCCAATGCGGCATCATTGGCGGTTGTTTCTGCGAGCAGAGGCCAATCACCGCGCTGTGCCCTGCTGTCTGCTCGTCCAGCCCTGGTCTCCGCCACGGGGAGCGGGCGCTAAGCGGGTTGCCTAATCGGGAAAGTGTCACGATCCACGCTCATGGTGGAGAGACAAGTCTCGGCGCTTAACAGCCTTTTTCTCTTTCTTCTCGATGTTTCTGCTCTCGTGGGGAGGGTTCTGGACCGGATGGGGATAGCACCGTGATCGATAGCACGAGACTATGCGTCGATAGTTGCACCATCTAGTCTACTGTATGTGACCATGTCGTTCCCTTGGGCTTACACCATGCAGTAGGACACGACAAGACAGTCTCGCAGTTCGTTGCCCAGCGGCAAACCAGATTCTCATTTCAAAACAATGATCAACAATGCTCTGAGTAAGTAGATAAGACATAGACCAAAACCAATAAACCCAAGTCATGAGGCAAACCCCAATGCAGATGCAAATGCTACCCATAAACCAAACTCCTCCCTTCCACCCCCACCCACCATGTTGCCATGCACCCATCACCATCTATCTATCCCCTTCACAGCACCACCCGGTACGGCAGCGCGTACATGCACCTCATCCGTCCACACCGCCCATGCAGCAGCAGCACCTCGTCGTCGCCATTCGCCGACCTGCCCACCGTGCTGGTCATGCCGCCCGGCCCGCGGAGCCCAAAGTCGCCCGTCTTGATCAACGTCCCGCCGACCATGGTGCTGTTGCCGTCGCTGATGGTCCTGCCCCGGTGGTACGGCCCCTCGATGTTATCTGCCCACGCGAACTTGACGTCGTACGCCGGGTTCGTGAAGCAGTGGCTGCTGAAGAAGAGCAGGTAGCGCCCGTCGCGCACCGACCGCACCAGGTTCGGCGCCTCCACCAGCGGGCCGTCGTGCATCGTCCGGTCCAGGATCACCGTGGGCTGCCCAATCTTGGTTGTCCCGTCCATGGCGCTGACCTCTTGTAGCATGATGGGCGTCGGCACCTGCGGCTGCACCATGTTGTTGCACTCGCCGCCGTGGCCCAGCGTGTTGCCGTCCACCTTGTACACCACGTATCGCCGCCCGGTGACCGGGTCCTCAAAGCCAGACGGGTCAATGGCGCCGCCTATCGTGAGCGGGCACTCCCACGGCTTGCTGTCGGGCTTGTAAGGCCCCATGATGGTGCGAGACCTCGCAACCCCGACACAGTGCTTTCCCTGGGGACGGTGGCCAGAGTAGTACAGGACGTAGCTCCCGTCACCCACCCGTCTCACATCCGGCGCCCAGAAGTTGTGTCCACTTGTCCATGACTTCTCCGGCATGGCATCGTGGTCCAAAACCTCCCATTCGCCCAACGGATCCAGAGCCCTCGCGACCTGGACATTCTTCCCGTAGTTGTTTGTCGCAAATGAGTACCACAGCCCATCTTCCGCCTGGATGATGCTCGGGTCCGGAAAATCCATCTCGACACTGGGCTTGACGGTCCCGTTGTAAGGAAAGTAGATCCTAGGACCTCGGCTAGCAGATGACGGGCGGTTCGGCCTGCTCTTGGGCAGACGGTCGACTTCTGTGATATCTGTCATCCACAGCGATGCCAGGAAACACAGGAGCCCTACGATCGACACAGTCAGGACCCCTATGATCTCGAGATGACGATACCGCCTCTCCGCACGTGGCTGCTGGACCCTTGGTAGAAGAGGCGTCGTCTCCGATGCAACTTCGACGTCCACAGCCCCGGGACCGCTCTTGCGGTAGCTCTTCTTGGGACTCATCTTTGTAACGCTCTGGTTTATGTCTTAATACCCGCAATCCGCGTTCTGGACGTTCACGCAGACAAGGGCCCTCTGTCCAGACCCCCGCAGCAAACCGATAAACCTCCAAGACACACAAAGTGGCATCGAGAAGGGCTTTAGACAAGATAAAAAAATCTCAAATAATTATGCCATGCACGTCTCGAAAATGGCCAGCGTCCAATCCCCGCAAATGATCGTGGTAAGACTAAGAATCCGGGGCAGCTGATGCATGTCGCGAAAGGCTGGAAACATGACTAGCCCACATGACGTTTCCCGCGAGCCACGGGCCACCAAAGGAACGGCATGGCTGCTTTGGCCTACACTGAAACGCCTTAGTCGCCGACGGCGCATCGACCTTCTTGGCTCGTTAGTTGGCTCGTCCGCTGCCAAGTTTTTCCTAATGGGGTGGCAGGATGGGCAAAAAGAACCCGGGCAATCGAGAGTAAATCATGCCCTGTTGTGTGCGCGCTTTGTCTTGCTGACAGTTCGTCAGCTGGGGTAAAAGCTCGCTACTCGACCCCGGTCCGGGAGGAGCTCACGCCGTCTCCACAAGAGGGACACCACACACACACACACACACACATAACCATCATCATCATCATCATGAACAAGGATAGGGCGAGGGAGAAGGAGGTGGAGAGGAGAGGGAAACGAAAAAGAAAGGTCACCGAGTTCTGAACACTGCGTTGAATTTTTGAACCAAACATACTCCATCCTTGTTTTGAGCCAGAACGCCAAAAAGAAAGACAGCCAAAATAGCCAGACAATATGGTACAGGAGACCGTCTGCAAAACACTTCAATGACATTTCCCCAGTATCCTGATATCACCATCTAATCCCCATGCTTAGTCGCTGTCTTCGTCCGCAGCATCTCCTTCTTGGCGGCCTTGGCAGCCTTCTTCTCAGCCTTCCGGCGCTTGCGCTCGGCCTTCTCTTCGGGGTCTCGCCCTCGTGCTTCTTCTTCCTCTTCTTATCGGCATCCTCAGAGGCGGCGGGTTCCGAGACAGTCACCTTGGTGACGGTGGTCTCCTCGACGGTCTGCTCAGCAGCAGGGGCAGCGGCAGCGGCAGCGGCAGAGGCGTCGGGGGCGCATGGAAGTCCTTGTACTCAGAGGTCCACTTGGCGGGAGTGGCCTCGTTGGGGCGGCCGAACTTGTCCAGCTTTCCGTCGGCCTTCATCTTCTTCTTCTCCAGAGCAACAGGGCCGAGACCCCAGCGGCGGGGTACAGGTCACGCTCCATGATGCAGCGCTTGACCTTGGCAACAACGCCGTGGTCGCAAGTCGACATCTCGACGGTGGACATCTGGGCAATACCCAGGGCAATGGCCTCGCCCTTGGTGGTCATCAGGACGACCTCCTCGTGGTGCTCAATGTCGGCCTCTGAGGTTCACATTAGTGAGTGCACTATAGAGAAAAAGGTGAGAGCTGTAAATCACATACCGTAGCGGAGCAGACCGGGAAGCATCAGCTTGGCACCGTAGCAGACAGCGTTGACGGCGCTGTCCTTGACGACCAGACGCTTGTAGGAAGTCAACAGAGTCTCGAGGGGAGCAATGACCCTTCGGAGGTAGGACTCGTCGCGGGTGTTGTCCATAGTCCACTGGGCGTCCAGCACGTCGTGCAGGGTGACCAGCTGCTTGGTCTCGTCCATGGCACCACTGCGAACACGGCGCAGCTCCTGCATGTGGCCACCAACACCGAGCAGGAGACCCAGGTGCACGCAGAGGGTACGGATGTAGGTTCCGGCCTCGCAGCTGACCCAGAAGACACCGAGGTGACGGTCGTTGTCGAACTCGATGAGCTTGCTCTCGTGGACGGTTCGGATACGCAGCTGACGCTTGACGGCGGAGATCAGGGAGGACGCTGGAACAGAGCACCGGTGAGGGTCTCGAGAGCGCGGGCGAACTGAGCCTGGCCACCGGGCAGCTTGTCGTGGAGGCGGATGACAGCCACGTACTCCTTTCCGGCACCCTGCTGGGACTTGACGAGACGGGTGGCACGGTCGATACAGACAATCAGGCAGCCAGTGACCTTGGGATCGAGGGTACCGCTGTGACCGGTCTTCTCGACACTGAAATTTTCACACAACGGTCAGCGCGGCTGGACTCGCCAATTGGCCTCTGGGAGGGCACTCACCGAAGCATACGCTTAACCCAGGCAACGACCTCGTGACTGGAAGGGTTGGAGGGCTTGTCCAGGTTGATGACACCGGAGCTGATGTACGACTTGATGTCGCGCTTCAAGGGAGAGCATCCATTGGGGATGGGGTGAAGTGCCCGGTCCTCACAAGCACTGCGCGTCGGTCAGCAAGGCATTGAACCAGCGAGCATGGGAGAGGAGCCATCGCGATCCGACAGCCCGGTTACACTCACGTTTGTCGTAGTTCTTGAGCAGGAGCGGCCACGAGCTCGTGTCCACGGAAGGCGCCGAGGACTGTGGCTTGATCACGTAGTCCTCGTCCTTCTTGTTAGCCTCGACCATGGCCATCTTGAATGGATAGCTATTCGCCGACGTGCAGCAGGAGAAAAACACGCTGTTCGTGGGCAGGAATTGCAAGGCTGGGAGGATGCCTTTTTGTGCCGGTTATTGATATTTGCCCGGTGATTGATGATGGTTTGGCAAAGCAGCTTTCCAAATTTTTTTTTCCTTGTGTGGGGGAGAGAGCCAGTAGTGTGGCGAGTGAAGCACGCTTATCCCCACCCGGAAACGCTTGAGCTGGCAAGCCACTTGCACCAGCCACAGAGGGACCAGCAAGTCTTTGCCAGTGGCCAAAAGGAGATGGGCCGTGAAAAATGGTCCTCTGTCATTTCAATGTAAGGAAGAAACAACTTATCATGAATACATTGACCCAGGCGTCACTCTACATGGGTCAATACAAGAATCTAAAATTACGGCCATGTTTTATAATATCACCAAATATTCTCTTTTGTCTAAAATCTTCAATTGATGCCGTTGCTTCGATTCAATCGCTAACACAAGAGGACTGTTGTCGTTCAAGCAGTTGGCAAGTAACAAGGCAAAAATGTTGGTTTCTTGAAGATGTTGTTCAACATTCGCAACTTGTGATATATACCATATCCGCAGATCAACAATCACATACGGCCATAGATGCATGAAAGCATGGGATCCCGTCCGCTCTCCCTTAATTAAGCATGTAATCGGCAGATTAGTAGTTGGGTCGGTGACGACCAGCGAATACCGGCTGCTGTATGTTTTTGCTTTTTGCTTTTCAGTTTTGCTATTCGGTATCTTCGATGATTTTGTTATTATTTATTCCGATCACATCTTTGCACTTCACTATTGCGTCTCGAGAGTGTCCTCATCACCTTGTAAACCTTGTATTCACATTTCGCCGTTACCTTGACAATCATTATGATCCAATCCAATCCGTTTAGTGTGGGCATATCACCATCGTCAACTACTACGTAATTCATCGCCGAAACAACCACCGCGTTATTCCTCAACAGGCTCCAACCCTCGCTAACCTATAAGTCATCGTCCTCGTAAATGTCGTCCACAATTATTTGTTCTCCTTGCTGCCGATCCGGGGCTTGAAATAAATCCAAGATTTTCTTGCGTCCCCTTGCAGCTGCTATGTCAAGCGGCGTCTGATGCTTCGAATCCTCAGCCTTCGGATCCAGTCCTTTGGATAGTAGCGTTTCGAATCGCACCGCACCAATATCATTATAGGTATCAGCTGCAACATGCAGCAGCGTCTGACCCTTATTATTGATGACGAACCAGTCCACTCCCACTTCGTCAAATAGCTTGAAAGCGGGCTCCGGGGTCTTGGGGATTGTATGTCGCACTTTGCCAGTTCCGGTTCCGGAAGCTATAACTTTTCTCGCCGGAGCGCATGAAGCCAAAGATGGGCGTCTCGCCGGCTTCGTTTCGTGCGTTTACGTATGCCTCAGCACCGGGCAGTTCCAGCAGCCTCTCCAGTATGTCACAATATACTTCTTTTTCCTGCCTGTCGGGTAGCTCCCTCCACACCCCATTCCCGAAGGCCCAGTGCAGCACATTATTGCCCTTGTTGTCCGAGATCCACGGATCTGCTCCAGCAGCGAGCAGAATGTTGACTTCCTCAACGGCCCGCGTGTAGCGCTCAAGAGCATAATGGATCGGCGTCTGGCCCTGATTATCAGGGCTGTTGATTAGATCAGCCTCACTGGCAAGCTGACGCAACAGGTCATGGTCTTTGAGGACAATATCTGAACTAAGCAGGCAATGGAGTGCATTGCGGCCCTGGTTGTCGCGCGCATAAATATTGACACCACGGTTGATGAGGATCCTGGGTAGCGAAATTTCCATGTGTGGTTGGCCATGAAATCTGCTGTCCGAACCCCCGTTGAAGACTTTTTGCATGCCAGGAGAAACATGGTCATGCCGGCTGAATCGGTGGCTTCCACGTCCAGTGCTGGGAGTTCGAGAAACAGACTGGCAAATGTGCCGCTGCCCACGGCCTTGTGAGCGACGGTGGTATCGCTATATCGAGCATTCGGGTCTGCTCCATACTTGAGCAGAACCCTTGCCATCTGCCCATAAATCATCCATCCCTCTCTGGATTCATAGCAGGTGGTGACGTGATCCAGCAGATAGGTTGGGTCCGTCTTGTTACCCCTTGTATCACACTCTATCTGTTCGTTAGGATCTACGCCAGACTGCAGCATCAGCTCCAACTGCTCACAACTTTTGCTTTGGATTTGGGCAAGCAAATCTTTCGGTCCCACACGAGCGCCATGGTCAAGAAGCAGTTTGAGTATCTCACTATCACCGGCTGCTTGCATTAGGCAGGATCTTCCTCGGTTGTCAACAG
Source organism: Albifimbria verrucaria (assembly GCA_020081605.1). Lineage (NCBI taxonomy): Eukaryota > Fungi > Ascomycota > Sordariomycetes > Hypocreales > Stachybotryaceae > Albifimbria > Albifimbria verrucaria. The sequence goes on from JAHREC010000062.1 coordinate 2,237,097, forward strand.
AGTTGACATCAGCGCCGAGCTTGACCAGAGTCTTGATGGCACGCTTGTTAAGGCTGCGGGCCTCAGTCAATCTATCAATTGCAGCATTTAATGGTGTTGATCCCTGACTATCGCGAGCTTCGAGATTGGCACCGTGCTTGACAAGGTAGGGGATTCCTAATGCACATTGCCACCAGTGATCACCTCTCGCCAGGGCGTGCAACGCCGTCTCATAAAGAACATAATTATTGTATGCATCTTGCCTGGCTCCCGCGAGTTTCCTGTGGCCATTGACATCAACCTTCATCTCTTCTACGAGAAGAGTGATGACATCCATATTTGGCGACTCGCGACGGCAAGCAGAAACAAGGGGGTTCTGGTGATTCTGGCAGCCCATTTCGATGGGCAGACGACGTTTCCTCAGTGCCTTCGGCATTTTCCAGCTGCGAGAGAATTTGGGAGTCAACATCTGCTTGAGCATTGAGCTGAAGCCTCCATCGATCATCTCCGCCATGATGCTACGATCATCATACCGCCTTGGTGTCACACACTCTATAAGGGCTAGCCTATCACAGGCAAGTTCATATTCTCGCACTGACATGAGAAAATCAAAACTCGACAGCGAGTCTGTCAAAACGTCATCCCGAAGAATTTCGACTGGATTCTCTCTTTTCTGGTAGTTGCCACGCATAGCTCCCCATCTAGCTATGCTGGCGATGCTCTCATGAGTATGTTTCAATGGCTCCTCCGGTGCCAGTTGGGAGCGAAGGCGCAGCATACAGTCCACCGTGTAGTCGTGCCCTTTCGATGCAGCATACGTGATAGCATAACCAATTTGTTTTGGTTCCAGGCCTGATTCACTAGCAATGAGGGCGAGGATCTCGTCTAGTCTGGTAAATGGGTACCTCCCATCCTGCTTTTTCCATGTGCGATGATTATCGTCAACACTCACGCTCCCTGCGTCAGGAGTATTTCTCTCATTTTCAGAGTCAGTGTGTCCTCCGCTGGGCCAATTCCTCTGCTCCGTCTCAAAATCCCTACATCCATGTAGGCCCTGGTGCAGAAATGAGTCCGAGCGAACGCTTGCCCCAGCTTCTAGGAGAAGTCTGACGCTCTCAATCATGCCTGACGCACAAGCATAATACATCGCTGTATTAAACTGTACCATTGCTTCAAGAACAGACTTCGTCTTGTCTCGTCCAACACGCGACTCGAGCGACTCTAGGAGCAAGCCCAGAATGTTAGGCTGCCGATTACGAGCCGCGAGATGGAGCGCGGTCATTCCTTCATGAGTAGCCATGGACGGATCAGCTCCTGCCTCAAGGAGTCGCTTTGTATGGTACTCAGAGAACGTGGCTGCTAGGTGAAGCGGCGTCACTCCAGCATGGTCGGTCTGGTTGACATCTTCGTACAGCTTTAGGACATAGTTGAACGCATCGGGGTTTTTCGCAGCACTGACAGAGTGAAGCGGCGTCCTTCCGAATCGATTTGGCTGGAACGGATCTATGCCGACCTCAATAAGCACGTCTAAAATGCCATTCAAGCTGGCCGCACTGTAACGTCTAAACTTTTTCGTTTTTCTCACGGCATGATGAAAAGGTGTATGGCCGTCAAAGTCAGTAGCCTTTGTATCGACCCTTGGCTGACCAACCATTTGATGAACTCAGGATCACTGTCTTCAGAAGCAGCGTGCAGCAAGCCACGACCCTGGTAGTCCTTCATTTCGAGTGCGCCCTCGTAAGCTAGAACCTTTTCGCACAACTCGATCGCCTCCTTCGTATATGACGGCTTGTGGACAAACCTTACGAACAAAGGTGTCATTCCGTCTGGATCTTTCGCCTTCAAATCGGCGCCTGCAGCCTCCAGTGCTGAGAAAAGTGTGTCATTCGGATCGCTGCTGTGACGGTATTCAGAAACATATATGTGCATGGGCGTCTTCCCCTGCTTGTCTCTCAAGTTTATATCGAGTCCGGATTTTAGCAGCTCTTGTATCAGCCTGGGACGAAGATCTTCCGTCGTATTGCTAGGTTTCTCCATCTTGGCAACATGATGAAATGCCCCACGGCCCTGCCAATCCACCACATGGGCGTTCATGCCTGTCTCGAGCAGCATGAGCGCCATCTCAGCCTTGTTGGTTTGTAAAAATGATAGAATAGGTGATTCGAAATTGGTGCTGGAGGTAAGAGACAGTCTAGTAATCTCATCCACCAGAAGCTGTACCATTTCTTTATCATGGTAGCCATGAAGAGGCGTCTCCTTACGACGATTGACTGCAATAGGGTCTGCGCCGGCATCGATAAGGAGCTTCACCGCGACACTATCCGCGGCATGATGAAGCGGCGTATTCCCGTCCGAGTCTGGATCATTGATACTAATGCCCGCTTCTATAAGCAGATGAAACGAGTCTTTGGCGGCCTCGACAGCCGCTGGGGTGCTGAGCGTTTCGGGATCACTGTATCTGAACTTGGCATGAGCCGCCCAGGCATGTAATAATGTCTCTCCGCCATCCTCCTTCCGAAGCAGGTGTTAGGATGAAAGCGATATTTTGGGTCCGCTCCTAGTGCCAGAAGACACCGCATAGTTTCCACGTTTCTATTACCACTTGCCACCATCAGCAGACTCTTGGTGTCCTGATCGCTATTGATTGTAACAAGAGGATGTTTTGCAAGAAGCTCAATAACCTCTACCCGAGAGTTGCTGACTGCCCTGTACATCAGGGCGTTGGCTTGACTGGCAGTTTTGATGAATGGTAAGAAGACTTTAACCACCTCAATGTGGCCATACGCACAGGCTATTCCGGGTGCGGTATCGTGGTTGTTGTCTACATAATCATGAGCACTATTTGTGATAAATGGATCAACACCAGCCTTGAGGAGCAGAGTAGCAATATGGGCATGGTTGTGAGACGCCGCGTAGTGTAGGGGTGTGTATCTGAGAAATCTGCATCATCAGGCACACTCGGATCAGCTCCATGTTGCAATAACAACTCAACTATATCAGCGTATCCATGATTAGCTGCATAAGCCAGTGGCGGAGTTCGCATGCCTTGAACAAGCCCTACTTCTGTCTCCAAACGGCTCAGCAATAACTTGGCGTAGTCATGCAAGTCGAATGATATAGCGATGAATAAGGGCGTAAATGAGCTGTGCCGGTCTATAGGCGTATGTTTTCCTGACAGAGATACTAATTTGCTCAGATGCTCGTCAACAAATAGTGTGTCAAGAATCTTGTTCACTTCAGACTGGTCGACCCCAGCCGAAGCTGCCTTGCTGGCATGTATATACCAATTGGCGCCGGCATAGCGGGTAAAGCCAGGTAAATCCATATTTCCAAACCCCTGAACTTTAGGAAGACCTGTTGTCACCAGATATGAAAGGCATAATAGAGCAAGGCGCTCATGTGTCGGGCCAAACTCAAGAATGGGGTATGAATGTTCTCCTGCGGTACGTGTGGATCCGGTAAGGAACTCAGTAAGGGAGTGGTGCACGATACAGACTGTTTCATTCGGAAGTATCTCCAGTAGGGGCCCACATGCCGAACGTACGAGGTCCTTCGCAGTCTTTAGATCCCGCAGCTCTTCGGGGTATTGGGTCACGTTGATCACTTGTGCAAGCTCAAGCAGTCGGAGCGGGCGATTTGCATGCGTGACGAGCTGCAATATGAGGAGTTGTAGATGCTCAGGGATTTTGGTTCTCCTGGCATGCTCTTGTAGGAGATCCGTGTACATGAAGTTAATATCAGCCGGCAAAGTCTGCAAGACTTGGTGTATGTTGGCCCCAGGCGTAATGAACTCATCCATGGCTAATTTAGCGAAAAGAAAAAGCCCATTGGCACGCCCAGGGACCGCATCTATCACCAATTTGTGTTGATTTTCCGGTATGTTAGATGTAGATAGTCGATGTTGGACATATGTGGCTATGTCGATATCGACTAGGCGTTCTTCAAGCCGGATGTGTGCTGCCTTGGTCATTCTCAGGGGGTTTCTATGTACTCGACGGGCCGGGACGTAATAATGATTTTGAACTGACTGGGGCGCCACTGTGCCAGTTCCGCTAACGCCTTGATAAACGTTGAGGTATCATCACCGCGGTCCATCTCGTCCAAAGCATCAACAACAAGATAGACCCGGGGATGTGAATAACAGCTGTTCGAAGATGGCTCCATAAGTCTACAGCCGAAAGGCTCTCCAAGCTACGGCCGTTCTTGTTACGACCGTCTCCTACGTACTCCTTCAACTTCAGCTGAAGAGGCGGACTATATGCCAACGCTTGGTCTAGCCAGTCGCGAAGCGCAGCAATGGGGCTGTGGTTGGCGTCTATGATCTGGCGAAAGAAAAGTACAGCACCGGTGCCCCTTCGCGCCGGAGTTGGTCAACGAGAGCCGCTGAGAAGACCGATTTCCCAGATCCGGGGATGCCTGATGAAGAGTTAGTAATGGAGTTCAAGAGCTACGGTTGTTTGCAGGGCAAAGAACCGCGTATCCATAGTAGTCCAAGCTCGTCGCTGGTGTGCCATTTCTTATATGCGTCACACTTTAAAAGCCACTGGCCTGTACCCTCGAGATGCGACGTAAGGTGCCTCGAGTATTCACTGTCGTTTCCTTCATATGCTGTTGGCTGGAGCCATTTGCGAATCTTGGAGATGTCCTCGGCTGATTGGGGAGGATGTTGTCCTCGTTGTAGTCGCTGTAGCTGTCAGGGTCCAAAATCACAGCGTCGTCTTCCCATTGCGCCGCCTCGGTGTGGTTTCCTTTGCTTGATTTACCTGCCATTTTTAAATTGCAGGCCTCACGAAATGCAATGATGAAAGGAAGAAGAGCAAGTGAGGCTGCTGCCGCGTGTCTGCCTGGCCATTATACCATGAATCTGTGGGGTATCCAAGACGGGAAGGAAGAGGCAGGGGTGAGTCAAAATTGCTGACTTCGACGCTGCAGGATTGTAATTATAATGGTCATGGTTGGCCTCTTGCGTTCTGGCTATGTTTGTCTATTGATTGACTGTTCTGCCTAATACTAGACCGCGTTCTTGTGTCTTTGCCAAGCAGTTCGGGTTATAACTTCACATGAGTAGCAATAGTTGCTTACTAGAAGACGACTATAAATATTTTGGTTTCGCATACAGAGATTGAGATTGGTATTTAAATCTTTACTAATTTCAGAGTTGGTGCAACACGAGTCCGAGATTTTCTTGTTTTTAATGGGTCTCATGGTAAATCCTCTATTGATCGTATTTGCTCCAATCGCCATCTCTTACAGCAGCTAGGGCTTCTTCTTTTTCCTTTTTCCCCTCTTCCGTGCTCTACTCGAGATCACATGCATACACGCCTTTCTTTGAACTTTTAATTGAATTCTTATTGTTAATTTACAGTATAGACCTTTTACTTCCTAAGCCTCCTTTGGTCGTTGGTTAACTTACGAGGAGTCACAGTCATGGCCGGTCAATATGGTGTATTGTGACCAGGTAATTAGCTCTATGCCCCTTGTATAGGCAATACATGAATACATGGCTTGTGTTCATCAACGCAATGAAATTTTAAACCCGATCAAGTTTAATAACTGCTTTTGGCACATGTTCCTATACGTGACATACAATTTTATGGATACCAATTTAATTTGGTTGCTTCTTACACCAGAGTGGCTTGCGCCAACAGAGGTCAACCTGAAGGTATTACAAAGGTGGGCATTATCTAATACATTTTTAAGCTACATACCTTATTAAAGGCAAATATTCATAGGGCGTTAGAAATCTATTATAAGAAACACCTTGACTTGAACTCTGATTCGCACAGTGGTTGCACTGCTGCACTCTTGACGTACTCGCAGTATTTACATGCTGAAATGCTGTTCTGATACACAAATGAGAAACCAACGGCACGACAACACCTGAGTACTACAAATACATCAGGTATGCAAGAAATAACTCATATCACATTCAAATACTAAACGCCCATAGTTCTAGCCAGGCAACCAAGTCGTAGGGACTCTTAGCCAATGTAAACCATCACCATTCAGCTATAGGGTAGGATACCCTCCCAACGCACCATGCATCAACATCCTCTTCGCAAGCCTACACATTCACTTCAAGCATCATATTGAGTAAAACAACAACATTTAAAGCAGCTACAAGTATTATAAGGTACACATGTCTCAAGGCACTCTCCTATTCGCAGCGGTATAACCAACTCCAAACACCATGCTCAGCAACCCCATGATTATTCACAGCCCACCCCTGGCTTTTCAATTGCCGTACTCTGGCCCCGTCTGGCCCTCATTCAGGACATATCGCAGCGGCGGGCTATCGCTCTTTCTCCCGTACCCAGGGTGTCCCAGGACGGGTGCCGCTTGTGTAGTATGCGTGTGTTGGCTGGGCCTGCTGCCTCCGGCGCTGTCCACATTGTACATCTCATATGATTCAGGTTGCTTGTCCTTGCCCTTTCCCTCATGAAGCGTAGAAGCTGCCCATTTATCGGTTGGGTCTTCGCCGCCAAGGGCAACACCAATCTCTCGCTGGGGGCTTAGGGCAGCGGCTGGCCATTGCATGCTCGGTCCTTCGTTGCCACTGACAGGACTGTTATATTGCGACGAGTAAGGAGAGACGTAGCGTGGCCACGGCTTCTCCGCTTCCGTCTGAACACTCATAGGAGAATCGTCCCATCCGCGCAATGGATGTTGGCTGACAGGCGTTTCAAACATCTCGGCGTGGTTCTGGGGCGATGGCCAGCCCTGGTTGCCGTACTTCTTCTCCAGGGTGCGGAGATAAGCTCGGCGTCTTCGCTTACCATTCCATACAATGCAGAACCCGGCGATGCTTAGAACGAGGATCAGTCCACCAATGGCAATTCCAACTTTAGCGCCAAGCGAGATGGGGCCATGATCGAACCAATTCGGATCTACCGCCGCGGTTGGACTCGGTGCGGTAACTTCGACATCGTCGGTAGAGAAAACATCGCCACTAAGGCCGAGCCCAACACCCGGGACAGGTTGCTGCTCGCATCCGGCTTGTAGTACGGCGAAAACTGTGAGAGCTGTCAGTAAAGAAACTCGTGAGGTGGCATAAAAACGTACAATTTGCCATATACTCTTTCCCATCAAGCTGCAGACATTGTCTACAACCATCAAAATCCTGAGTATCACCAAGTGGCCACGAGGCACAGTAGTCATAACCGTCTACATCAACAGTGAGGTTATGGAACTGCACGGCTTCTCTGAAAGGATCGCATGCTTTCCTAGTCGGCTGTCAGTATGAGGTTAAAGGCCCAAGTAATGTGTGGCGACGTACGATGTGGTGCACGGCGTGCTCTGCACGAAATCGTTCTTTGGAAAACCCCAAAGGCAGTATGAGGTACTGAGCCGCAGGTTATCTGTCACAAGTCAATCAGTACGGGCGGCAACCAGCATAAAGCAGCTTGCTTACACAGAGAGCTCTCGATATCGGTCTGGTTGCCTTGCGAGTAGCCGCTCGACAACTCGCACTCCAGGCAGCTCTGGAATGTCTGCCCTGCGCCGACAGCGTAGTTATCCTGGCCACAGACTAAATCATCGGTAGGCGTTGAGTCTTGGACGTTGCCGCATTTGACCGAACAAGGCGACCCGGGTGTGACGAGGATGGCTTGTGCGGATGGCAACACTGTGCCGGCGACGGCAAAGGTGGTGATGATTCGCAACATTCTCACGGTGTTATCGTCACGGCAATGTTGCGACTGGTTGGTTTGCCAAAGACCTGCGTTCTCTCGTTGAGGGACAAGCAAGAACCAGAGTCGAGCAGGAAACGCAGCTACATTTCAAGCATGCCAGTTTCAGCTGAACCCGAGGCCGATACCCTGATATAAGGCGCGAGGGGATCCGCAACAACAGCCCGGCACTTGGATTGTGATGTTGGTTGTTGGTTCACAAATTCACGGAGGAGGCGACAGTAGTGTGTGCAGCGCCCCAGCTGGGTCTGTGATAGTGACAGAGGCGAGCGGGCGGGAGGGGTCTATCCACGGGAAGGATCCAATCCAACTCCGGCAACCGAATTGTCCCTCGACCTGCAAATATGCATGAATTGCAAACTCAGGGTGGCTGTCCGGCAGTAGGAGATGGGTGGTGGCCAAATCCCCAAGCAGCTACAGTACCCTTTTGGTGCAGAGCTCACTCAAGCCCCTTCCACTCCTGCTCCCATGGCAAGACAGCCTTGGTCAGCTCGACCAACGAATGAGATGATCGGCATTCAGCCGGATCGGTGAGATGAAGGTGATGGCGGGAGCCACTCCAGGTCAACTATCCAATCGACGATAGTATTCCTTGCAGCGACTGCGTCCGGAAGGGCACAGCTGGTTGGTTCCATGACGATCATTGGTTGCGGGGAGGTTGGTATCTCAGTGGCACAGACATCCTGCATGTGACGACCAGCTTTAAGCTGCGTCGCTAGTGGTCACTACGATGCTGTAGCCGCCGGGCGAGCTGCAAGACCCTGCTTTCTTCACACCATCGGCTCCTACTGAACCCTTGCGACAGCATCTCATTGGCCAGGCGTCCGCTCCGCTGTATGTCGTGCCTCTCCGCTTCAAGGAAAGCTTGGCCCCATGTCCGGCAAAGGGCAAATGACTTTGGAGCCTTGCATGATTGACTGTGCAATCGATCCTGGAGTTTGCTGGATACGAAAATGGGTCTCAACTAGAACCTCTCCGCCAAGTGACGCATTCGAAAAGCCAGATGCTGCAATGTAACCATCTTCACGAACAGCTCCGCACTGCTAGCGAACGTAATTACGGGCTCAAGCGCGTGCGCGCGCCAACCTGCGCTTCGTTGCGGCCCATGATGTAAGTGGAATGCGCAGACGCTGGCTTGGCTTGGAAGTGGAATCTATCGCCCTCCGCGGCTGCTTGAGCGCGCGCCAGCAGAATCACTATCACATTCGATAGTTAGCGTGCCAATGTCCCAATAATGGATCGTCTTGTCGCGCGAGCCTTGCCACATGTCAGTAGTAATGCACATGCCGAGTGAATCACGGGAATGGAGCCTAAGGTATGTGCCTTAAAGTCTTGTCTGTTACTTCGTGCGTATATCATAAAGTCGTCTCTAGATCCAAAACCTCGCTCAGTTTTTCATGTACATTGTTCTGTGACAGATAAAAGTCGCAATTGCGGTCACCCGTATCTTCTCATTATACATGTTTCTTTGAATGTCGGATAAAACCATCTATTACGAACAATGCCTTCCGTTCACCAGACGGCGCTTCTTGGCCGAGTCAAGGTTGCCTTCACGCCCCTTTCTACACACTTGAGGGGATATTGCTCTAGTAGAATCGGATGGTGTTTCCTGTGTATCCTGAACAAATACCATTGCTACAGGTGTTTTGGGCCCGTAACGGAGAGTAACCGTGGATGATCTAGGGGCTCCTGGCGGGAGTTTTTGTGCGCTGTACTAGTTGTGCCCGAACTGTTCTCTGTTGTGGTTGTATATGACTTTTCTGCCCTTCGTGCCGAGCTCCTGGAGCTGGCTTTTGGCCTTGTGGGCGGACTGCTGACATCCTGACTTGATTCACAATACCGTGTCTCTTCACGTGCTCGAGATCTTCGTCTACCATGCCCTGGTATCTCTTGTCTCGATGACGTCCGGTCATGCCTAGATCGAGATCGGGACCCATGTACCGGGCAGGTCGCTGAGGGTACTCTTCTATGAGACGAAATTGAGAGAGATCAACAGGTTCGCGATGACGACTTCGGCTGTTTTGAGCACTTCGATGGCGCGTAGGTCTGCCAGGCGATTCAGTCTCCTGACCAAGAGGAGCTGTGGATGATCGTTGTCGGCCTCTGCTGTTAGCCCTGACGTTGGCATTGCTTTCGTTCCTGGGCTGCGCTGAATGCATGTATTCACGACGCAAGTTGCGGGCCGACCGACGCTCCATATCCGTCGATGGACGTTTGATATCCCGAGCAGGCTCTGCCCTAGCTCCCTCTAAAACTCGGCTTTGAGACGCCGGCTGTAGAATAGGTGGATCAGCATGGCCGTGTCTGCTTTGTTTCCTTGAATAATCTCTATCATTAGTAGTATAGTCATTGTTCTCATACCCCTGGTAACATGAGCTGGCTTTGCCGACGTCGCGCGTCTTTGATCTGTTTTCCCGGTGCCTGCATGATCCAGTTGCTGGTTTCTTGATTCTTGCCTGGCAGTGCTCAGCCCGACTGTTGCCACCGTGGCCTCCACCCACCGAGCTGTCTCGGTGAAAGTAGCATCCTCGTTCACATCTTGCGAAGCATCATCAGATTTTTGATAAGGCACATGGAGCCCTAGTGCATCAGGTGTTGCGGAAATGGAACGCTTCGGGGTCTGGGTTCGTTTCTGCTGCTGAGGCCTCTGTGATGTTGATGATTTGTTGCGGTGCCTCACGTCGTCTGGTTGGGTGTAATCCTGCTCAACGTCTCGGTTGGCATTGCGGCTTGAGTTAGGAGCAGTATCAAAGGTAGACTCTGGCGATAGGGTCAACGGATATGCCATATCACGTGGTCGTCCAGGCTGATTGTTCCAAACAGACACATCAGAACGTATGCTCCAACGATTCTCATGTCTTCTGGCCACAGATGCATGCTCAGGAGATCTTACGGACTCGTTTGGTGTACCCCATCGAGAGTTGAACATGGGCGACTTTGACTGGCTCATGGGCAACCAGTAGAGTCGTGAAGAGGTCAAAGAGGATACTGAAAAATGGGATTCTGTTGGCGAAAGAGGCCCAGGAGAGGTGAAGAATCGCTGGGCATGCTCCTTCGATGGACATCGCTCGTAGATAGCGAGGATTGTGCCTCCTTTCCATCTGTGCCTGGACCGTTTCTGTCGTCAGACTCAAACCCAGTCGAGGCTCCAGACGACAGATCGGAACCTTGGTCCATTCCCTGCCTAAAAGCATCATCATCGTCTTTTAGTGTTGTGTCATAATCAGCACCTTCTTCTAAAGGGACTTCGTCGGCTTCAGGTCGATACACAAGTTTGGCTAAAGGTGTGCTGTCTGTATCAACAACCAAAAGCTCTTTTTCGCCGCGGCCCAAGATCCCATAGATCCGAACCTCGCCAGATTGAATCCCCACAACAGCGCTGGTGCCCGCATAGGTTGCGTTGCCTTCTATGCCGGTGCGGTTGGCGAATACCACGATGATCTCCTGAGGTGAGTCAGAAACGAACGATAGGCTCAAGCCTCGAAATCCAGTATGTGAGAGTGTTCATGTCAGGCTCATGAGGTGTACTGGTGAACTCTACTTGCTCATCCTGGGTAAGCCAGGCCATGGATACCACGACTAAACGAGCACCAGAGTCCAAGACATGGTTGGCAAACTCGAAATGATTCCAAGGTGTCTGGAAGCGATAAGGGCTTGTAGAGGGTTAACATAAAGGATAAATATGGAAAAGGGTCATGGGCTGCGAGCATACTTAATATCCATACAGATGCCCATGGCGGTTCGTGGTAAGCCGGGCAAGCGACCGGCAAAGAAACCGGTGGGCCCCTCAAGAGCCCACGTTTCATCGGTGTAGTAGAGGTGAGTCTTGCGATAGTTCCCGATTATCTCGCCGTCTGCGTTGACAACTATGGCAGAGTTGTAGTACTCTGGGTTAGCAGGCCATCTGTCTGCCAGGTCGACCTTCTCGGGATAGCCAGCGATGACGGTGCAGTCATGCTTGAGAGCGGTGGTGCGAGCCCACAGCGAGCTGATGCCATTATCGGAGTGCTCGAGAAAAGGCGAGATATGGCTGAGAGATGCGAAATTGTAACCTGCCGACGCATCAGCCAACAGCATGCGCTGGGCGCGAGTCTCGTCCCCGCAAAGTGTTGGTTGGACCCGAGGATACGGCACCCTAAGCGACAAGGCCCGGGGAGGGTGGACATACCGGTAAACGCGAGCTCTGGCAACACCAAAGGTCGAGCTCCTCGGGGTCGGCTCGGTTCAGGATATCGTCGGCGCGACTGAGGTTGTTGTCGACGTCGCCGACCTCGGGCGCAAACTGAAGGCAGGCAATGCGCATCTTGCTCGACGGCCTCGCCCCCGCCTGGTGGCCGTGTCTAGAGGCCGCGGACGGCGGGGACGGATGGCGCAAGGGAAGCAGCCAGAGAAGCATCAGGGTTGCGTATCCTCGTGGCAGAGACGGAGCCGGACGACGAGGTGGTGAGGAGCAGCGGGTTGATGATGGATTAAGGTTGACGGAGCATTCGTTTATTGTGCCCAATATGCCACTAGAGTACAGGATGAAACGCAAACCCAGCGGAGGGGGCGGGAGGCCAGAGCCAAACCCCGCCAGCCCAACGTCAACGTCCACGTCCACGTTAAGGGATCCCCAGGCACTTGGGTACAGCGCTGGGGTGCCTGTAGCGGTGACGTCCAGCGCCCACTGCAGCGGTTCGTGGCCCCAGCCATCGCCAACGGCCGGGGACGGCGCGAGGCCATCGTCTCTCGGTTGTGTTTAGCAGGGCCTCACCAACCGGTAGAGATAAATAACTTGACTAAACTAACAGGCCCTGCAATTTCCACTTCCAGTGCCGGACGCGGCATGGGCTTTGTCATGCAAAATTGCATCTTCGCAAATATAGAAGCCTGTCTGCACAACAACCAACAACGGCCCAACCCGCACACGCGCGTTGCCATATTCGACGGGCTGCTCATGTTGCCTACCTACCTACCTACATGCCTAGCTGCCTAGGCACATGAGGTGGAGATGGGCAGCGTAGCGTAGCAGTATGAAGGTGCATGGGGCTAAGGCATGGGCATGGCCAGCCAAACAGCGGCCCAACCACAGCTCCCTGTTAGCCGCCTCGAAGGGAAAAATCAGGCCATCGAGGATCCCTTCGAGAGGCCTTTGGACGGATAGCAATGCCGATTGCCTCTCTGCTCTTCATCCGGGGAAATGAAGATGGCTGGCTAGGTAGCACTGGGCTAGTCGAGGTCGGGCAGACGACGAATGGCGGATGTCGAGCGTGGTGTAACCTTTAATTATACCCAAATATTTGAGCCGCGATACCAAATGAAGGGAAGGGCATGGGAAATAATCAGGCCAGTTATGCAACCAAGTCTATTTTCTCAAGGGCCAACCGCTAGACTGCACCGAATTTTATCGACAACCGCCTTCCAGTATACCATCGTAAATCTGAGCCTTGAGCAGAGTCTTAGACAATCAATCTGCGCCAGATACCTACCTATTTAGGGTATGTGTTTTGGGTAGGCAGTGAAGCTACGGCGCCAAAATGCGGGGATATCGGCATGTGCCCAGGTAGTTACATTCCATGTATTGTATGTACAACACAGTAGTTGAAGATCCAAAGGGCAAAGTCGCTTCTCTCTCAGCAAATATGGCAATACGTAACGAGAGCCGGACCTTGCACGTAGCATCATCATTCCGACGCCCTCTGATCTGGTCCCGAGACCCATTGCTCAACTTCGACAACCACCCCAAAAGGTAGGTGAGCCATTGAGCCCTCCAGCCAAGAGCAGGCCTGCAGCCGCCCTCGCGGTTATCATGCACTCTGCCCAACCTCGACCAAGTTCACCGTAGACGGGCAATATCCCCAGACGGCCAGGTGCAGCGTAAACAATGTTTACAAAACACCAACAGCATGCTGCACGCATACGTGGAGGCTCCTCGACGCCTTGCCTCGTACGCTGTTTATTGTTTTGAATCTTCGTTCTCGCGTGAACTGTGCAGTTGCACCCACCCACGCGCATGGCTCCACCACCAGCAGGGCGGCTCGGGAGAGGCACTCGGACGGGCAAAACGGAACGGAGGAGGCTCGTGGTGGACATGGGCAGGTAGGCAGGCAAGCAAGCAAAGACAGGGCCAGGGGTCGGCGTGAAGGTGGTCGCATTGACGGTCGGCGGCTGCAAGAGAGCCACTCACCGTCCTCCTCCCACGAGCACCGTCCCAGATGCTCCCCACCCTCCCACAACACCATGGCCCAATCTGCTCCTCCAGATGTCATCTGAGTCCATGATGGGTCTTCCTGCTCAGCGCCAGGGACCCGTCCCGATAGGCCCCGTCCATCGCCTGACCTGACCGAACCCTGCCGCCCTCTTCTGCACCAGCCATGACTGCAGGACGTTTGGAGCCGCCCTCGACTCGCGGAGCGGCGTGCCATTGGGGCTAGTCCTGCTCTCCATGCCCCTCTCCCGTGCCTATTCTCGGGCGGAAGTCAGCCGTTGTACGTCCAGATCCAGGCAAGCCATCAAAGTGGACAAACGCGAAAATTGCATGTGCAGCGTAGATCGCCACCACACCTCTAATCCTAGACACTGCGTAGCGAAAAAGATGGCTGCAGCTCATGGTGGCATCGGTGCGGGAGCCTTGCAAGGCCCTTCAGCTATCGATGCTGCATCCTCGGCGGCTGTGGCTTGCTCTGCCATATAATATTCATCATCGCCCTTCCGGAGCTGCATCAAGGCACGCGCTCGCAGTCCTGTCGTCTGTTCCCGGTCCTGGAGCAGGTCCTCCCTATACAGACAGAGTCTGCCGGTCGTCATATCCTTCGGCCATGAAGCTTCGTTGAGAGCACAAGCTTCTTGTAATCACCTAGTCACCTCCCTCACCCGCACCCGCCCACGCCCCTCGGAGCCTCCAGCTGCGCTGCAAACACAATGGCTCTCCTCTCCTCGTCCTCTTTCTCTCGGCACTGCTCCTCCGATCCGGACTTTGCCTCGAGGTCACTCCGGGATCCTCCTGTGCGAGCCTTTGCATGGATGTAAGCCGCGAAAACGGCTTCGATCCCGCTGCTTCGTCGACCAACAGCTCGGAAATTGTCTGCCGAGATCTTGAATTTTCCACAAGCAACGCCGGTATAAGATACAAGAGCTGCGTCGAGTGTCTTCAAAAGAGTGACAAAGTCAATGAGACCGAGTCGGACATCCACTGGTACCTCTGTAAGACTCCTGCACAGAACAACATAAGAATACTAGAAGGAGACTAACATACAACTAAGACAATCTGCGATACGCGGTCAGCACCTGTCTCTTCGCTTTTCCCGACGAGCCGTCAGATAGCTTTGCCAATTCCCCATGCATCACGAAATATGCCTGTCTTCCATTGAAAGAGTCTCTCATCGCCGACAAACTGTCACCGAAAAATGATGAGACCTACGGCTATTGTTCAGCCAATGGTGGTGTATTTGACGGTGCCAACATCAAGTCTTGCATCAGCTGTCTCCAGGCCAGCAGTGACCAAGCCTACCTCTCCAATTGTACGAACCATAGTTTCCTTGATCACATAGACGTTTACTGACTTACATATGTAGTCATGACCGCCCTCGAGGCCGGCTGTGAGCAAAAACCCGAGCCAGGCACCCTCATCAGCCTCAGCGGTACAATTTTCGCCAAAGGTGCTGTCGAGATTATTACACCTACCGAAGACATCCGTAACAAGCCAGAAGGCGCCGGGTCCGCCACATTGACGACCGGTGCCATTGTCGGCATCGCTGTTGGAGCCGGGCTTCTTCTTCTCGGTGGCGTTGTGCTTTTTGTCGTGTACTGGCGTCGCCAGAAGAAGTTCGACAAGGAGGAGCAGTTGAACGAATTCCGGAGCTACGGCGCCAGCCCGGACCCCTTCCTTCCTCCGGCCGGAGGCAAGATGTCGGCCTCGCTCCGCTCCTACAGCGGGCAGGGTCATTACAAGGACGGCCAACACATCTCTACCGGAGATTACTATGACAAGATGGAGGAAGAGATCCGTGCCGGACGACTACAGTATAACTACGATCCTCGAGCGGCGAGCCGAGGACCGAACAGCGCTCTACCCGCCCATCAAGCCTACATTCCCCAGGCAATGTTCCGTGGACCTCTCAACGCCCACGCGGTAACCAACACCCATAATCCTGCACCACCGGCTGCGACCCATGGACGCATGAGCGCGAGCACCACCGCAGATGCGTACGCCATGGGATCCATTCAACCCCGCACCCGCCGTGCACCCCGAGCACTCACGGTACACTACCTCATCGAACCCCATGCCTCCGCCACCTCCTGGTCCACCTGCGGCGCGGCCAAAGGTTCCTTCTCTCATCCTTCCGGCAGCGAACAAACTTCGCATGCCGAAGAAGTATTCCCCGCCAATGGTGATCGTCACCGATGGGGCGCCGGCTGGGACAGGGAGCATCACCGCGAGCTACAGATTTCTCAGCCAGTTATTCCCAACACCACGAGATTCCAAGATATGCCCTGGCGGGCGGCGTAGTATACGCGACTGACGCACGTGCTGTGGAGCAGGCGCATCAGCCGGAGGAGTATTCTGAAGTGCCAATGAAGAGTGGCAAGAGTTTGCTTTATGGATAACAGAAGATCAAGTGTGGCTATTTGTTTTTTCGCAGTTCAGATAAAGGTGCCTACATAGCTTAGGCCGGTTCAAGGGAGGACGGTTTTGATAGTTACAGTCTGGAGTTAGGGATAACGGATATTTCATCGGGACTGGAGTCTGAGACCATCAAACTAAGATATCAATACCCTGGTCATAATGCGTAAAACCATCAATTATACTATCATGCTCATGTATAAGTGTCTATGATACAAGGGATTTTAACCCAAACGGTGCCCTGCGCCCCGTGTCCGCCACGAGTCTGGCAGCGGGCCTGTTGACGAACCAGTGGTTCGTCCAGAAGCCGAATCTGTTGGGCGAATGGCAGTACCGTAATCTCTGCGGAATATTCGCGGAGTTTGTACTAGCCGTGACACGAAAGCAGGTGTGGGAATGGGGTTCCTGCCACCACCGAACTCCGGCCAAAGTCTGGTCAGGAAATCATACAAATGGGCAGCGACCAGACCCTCAACCTGCATCGCCATGTACGGCAAGTCGTGGCCCATGAAGAGACCGAGCAAGATCATGCAGTATGGGAGCAACTGTGCTGGGATGGTGAAGAAGTAGATTGTGGCCTTCATCCCTCGCTGGTCCTGGGTCACAGTGTAGCACATTGCCAAATGCAAAGCCGCCAACGGTGGGTACCGAGGGAGAAGGGAATCTCTGCAAAGTAGTTGATGCCCTGACATTCAGGTCAGCTGTGTGCCCGAAGCCCAAGTCACATTACATTCATATGCAGTAGTAATTAAAATGTAGGGAGCTGAAAAAACCACTCAAGTGAATAGAGAATCACAGGAGCCATCCATTAGACATCCCACCATGCCCACACCGCAAGCAACCCTAGATTGCGAATGTGTGGGTTGCTCGAAGTGCAGGGGTAATCTTCCTCAATTCCAGGAACCGTGATAGCTGTAGATGCAATAGCACTATCCGGGCAGATATTTGAGGGGTGTACAAAACAGTCATGCAAGGAAGAAGTTTTGGGGCACGCATTTTCATTTCGACTTACCAGAATGGTTCCGCCAACAAACATCAAATACCAAAGCACATCCTCTTTGCGAGGGAACCTCGGATGACCGACTTCCAAGTCGCTGAGGTAACGGTATAAGAAGTATGTGTCAAATAATATGCCCAGGCCCGGAGCAGTGACCAAGAAAGTTGTCACAAGACGCCATATCTGAGGCGGGATTTGCCAGAGGTAGTACGGGTGATGGAAAAACCAATCCCAAGGCACACCACCGAAGTAGACGGCAATGGAAAGAGTGAAGGCGATGGTCGCGAAGTTCCTGAGAATGTGGGTTAGCAAAGTCGAGGTGTTGAGGAGCAGCGTGATGAAAGCGTACCTAGCCATAGGAGGCGTCTGCCAGTAGGCATCAAGGACCGTGTCCGACGGCGCCATGCTGGGCAACTTTGCTCAGGATGCGAAGACAGACGCTGCAAAAAGGACAGATTTCGCAACCGAGGCGAAAGAGAACACGCAGCACACAAGCGACCACCGAACGCGATGGTAACAACGCTCTAAAGAGTCAACGGACGGGACACCAAGGAACGAGCTCGCATTGGCATCGCTGGTGCTGTCGAAGCCCTTGTTTTCTAACTTTCACCAGAAAGTTGTGTGTTGGGTTGGAGCTTGAAAGAAAGAGAAGAGATTTCGCGGCGAAGCTTTTGGAGCTGATAAATGAACGTCAGATCCACCACCGTGTTCATTCCAGTAGAGGGGTTTCAAGCATATAACGGGGTGCAGTGGGGGCCAGACGGCTGGGCTTAGGGTATGAGTGGTCAGGGCAACCGACAAGCCTGACTAAGGCCTAGCTTGGTAAGGCTCAGAGTGAGCTATCGGCGTGGTGACGGCAGGGTCGGAGGTGCAGCTCAACCACGATCCGATCTGAACAGGACCCGTTATTCGAGTTGCATACATGTAAATCTCATCCTGAGGCCCGGAAAACCTAGAGTTCGAACATACGGCAAGCACAGATCCGTGACACTCCGGACTCCACCCATTGCATATCCTAGGCGGCAATGTGCTATTGAACAATGTCGTCTCATAATTGGATGGCCAGCGATGAAGCCAATGATGCTAGTTGGATAGCTGCCAAGGAGCTGCCCTCGGTGCTGTTAAATGGGGAGCTGTAGCTGCGATCCTGGCTACCGCCGCCCATATTCGATCACCTGTATACCGTGGAACGACTATCCAATTCAAAGTGTAAGGGCTCCCGGGTCACTCGCTGCTACCCGTGCTGGCTGATGCGGCTCCTATAGATTTTTGCAATCCTCTGCCATGGTAGCGGGAGGCATCATTGAAGCAGATTCTAGCCTACGGCAGTATGAACAGCAAATGCGATTGCGCAAGAGACGACTGCGCGAGCAGGCTAAGTGGGAGAAATACGAGGAGGAACTCAGGGCCAACCAGAAATGAGTCGCGGACTCACACCTTGTACAATACGTTGATTTATTCATTCCGGCTTTGTAAATACGCATGCAGAGGCTCTTAGGCCCTATGAACGTACCAAATATCTCAATCATTCCCTCGCTTTATTTTCCATTCACTATGATTGACCGTTTGAACCCCCAACGCCGGATCATGCAGCTGGACCTCCTCCAGACACAAGATACATTACTTTGCAGGTGCCTGGAATCGCTTGGGGTCCATGTTGATCCTGCAAAGGCGTACAACACATCCACTCAGCTGGAGTAGTGTCTGGACGCCTTCTAGAATCTTCATGTGCGTGAATCCAATTTCCTTGATGAATTCGAGCTTTGAGTGCTCGCTGAGTGTCGGGATCGTCTTGGTCACCTTGAACATAGTGCTAATAATGTCGTGACTCGAGTACCCGAGACCCCAAAGCTCACGCAGCGTGTCCAATGCTGAGTCGACGTTGCCTGCGTAGCATGCCTTCAACATAGCCTGCACTTTGATGGGATGCGGGGAATCGACAACCTTGAAGACGTTGTCGCCTGAGACGAAGCCGAAACCAGCCCAAGTGGATTGTAAGTTGTTGATGGCTTGTCGCATGTCTCCTTCCGCGCTGAAAACAAGAGCAGCCAGTCCATCATCACTGTATTCCACCTTCTCTGCCTCGATGATCTGTAGCAGGCGCTTGACTACCTGCTCATCCGTGAGTTTTGCGTACCGCAGGATTGCGCATCGTGATTGGAGGGGCTCGATGATTTTGTTCGACTGGTTGCAAGCGAATGCGAATCTGGTTGTGTTGGAATAAATTTCCATGGTTCGTCGTAGGGCTTGTTGTGCTCCTGAAGTCATGCTGTCGGCCTCATCGAGGATAACCAACTTGTGTCTACCCGCGGGCAAGGTCACCTTCTTCTGAGCGAAGTTTTTGATTCGGTTACGCACGACGTCAATACCTACACCAAGATGTTAGAGCTTGCTTTCCCTGACAAACAATTCCAAAAATACCTCGTTCATCACTGGCGTTCAGTTCTAGGACCGCCTCCTTGTACGAATCTCCCAAGAGCTGCCGGGCAAGACACAGCACGCTGGTCGTCTTTCCGATACCCGGCATGCCAGATATGATGACGTGAGGCATGTTGCCCTCTCTGGCAATGATCTTTAACCGTTCAATTGTCTCCGTGTTGCCTACGACATCGTCGAGGAATACCGGACGATACTTTTCGACCCTGCACGCGTTGCCATGAGCTTATGCTGCATTTTTGTCAGGGCTTGAGGACCAATACTAACCATGGAAGCTCGTAATTCGGAGTGCCATTGGAAGATGCAGCAAGAGCTGCCTTAGACACAGCCGTCGAAGACTCGCCCTTTTCCTCCGCCCGTGCAGCAGGCATTTTTGAATAGGTGCTGAACTGTGGTGATGTTGAGGTTGAACGGTTCCCCTGTACAGCCTAGCTAGCACTTTACGCGATCAGCAATGCAAAGACGCGTCTGTGACGGCTGGTTGGCAGTGGTGGGGGCATGGTCTGTGCGCCTATCGATAGCGCTGAGTTTGTGCCACCACCGCTGGGCTTGTTAGCGCATGGCAAATAAATCTGATTGAACTTTTTATCATCCGCATCGCGATAAGAACTGGACCAAGCAGAGTCCACATAGAAACGACTCCCAACTCAACCTCGACGAAAACGAGCGATATATCACCAGCGCGGACAGTCGGATCCAATCGCAGATAATCGCACGTACCGACTCCGATCACCCTTCGCAGACTCTATCTTTAGCGCCGTGCCACCCTCGGCTTCGCCATCATGGGTGTCGCAAAGAAAACCAGAAAGTTCGGCCAGGTCAAGCGAGTCCTGGGCCTGCGCGATGCCAGGTTGAAGGAGAACAAGGCAAAGGCCGAGATGTTGCTGAAGGAGAAGGCGGCGAAGAAGACTATCAACGGCGAGCTCATCCGCGAAGCGCCCCAAATGCCCAGCAACATGTTCTTCGAGCACAACACAGCCCTTGCGCCGCCATACAATGTCCTCGTCGATACCAACTTCCTCAGTCACACAGTTCAAAGAAAACTGTCTCTATTAGAATCTATGATGGATTGTTTGTACGCAAAGTGCAACCCCATCATCACATCCTGCGTGTAAGTTTCTAGCCTTCACCTCTGCGATTATCGTATCCCAAAGCTAACTCATGTCCAGAATGGCCGAGCTTGAGAAACTTGGACCGAAATACAGACTTGCCCTGAGAGTTGCCAGAGATGAACGATGGCAGCGACTACAATGCGACCATAAGGGCGTTTATGCCGATGATTGTTTGGTGGACCGAGTGACCAAGAACAGGATATACATTGTGGGAACCAACGATAAGGCGCTGAAGCAAAGACTCCGAAAAATCCCAGGTGTTCCCCTCATGAGCGTGGCACGGGGAAAGTACGTTATAGAAAGATTGCCAGATGCTCCTGGTTCATAGAAATTATACCCATGTATTCAAAATAATTTATACAGACTCGATCTTTGTGACCAATAATGACTAGCGACCTGTACAGCACACACTCCAAATCGCTGAGATAATATGTGACTAAGTTGCCTGCCCACCAATGACCAGTTACGGGTGCTCCTTTGACAACCAACCCACAACCAACGCCCTACCTGGTCATATGTAAGCGCTGATGAAGTGGAGGTTCAATCATATGTGTCCCATGCTTGCCACTTATAACAACCGTGCAAGCCCTCCGGGAGGCAAAGAGAACCCTTGATTGATAATATTGTTTTCTGCATTTCTCTCTGTCAACATGACATCGGAAATAATGGATCAGGCGTCTGGCCAGGGCGGCATTTCCGCTTCAGACCGTTCACAACCGCAGAAACGGACTCGTGTCATTCTTTCATGTGGGCCATGCCGCGCATCGAAGCTGAAGTGCGATCAGGATCACCCATGTAGCCAATGTGTTAAGAAAGGCTCAATAGACTTATGCCAGTATGCCCCCGACCGGAGAGGAAGAGACGCAGTAAAGGAATGGCAGCAAGACTCCAGCGGCTAGAGGGCATGGTTCGAGACATGATGGATAGTGAAGAGAAGCCAGGGTCTCTTAGCGGTGAGCAAAAGAAAACTGTAACTACTGGGTGGGAAGGGCAGGTTGTTCAAGGCGAGCGGGCAACAACTTATGTCGGAGCGACGCATATCATGGCAATGCTCGAAGATGTGAGTTTATCTCCACACTAAAGCGTTGATGTACTAACGGCCAGAAGATTGAGGATCTGAAGAACTATTTCGAAGACGATGATGAAGCCCAAGATGATGGGATCCCGGGAGATGAGATAGACGGACCAGATCTTCCTCTGCACTCAAACCATGGCCCAAGGAACCGAGAAGACTTGCTATCCAGACTTCCAGAGCGTAATATCGCTGATAGGTTGATCATGAGATACTTCACATGCATGAGCCCGTCTCAACGTAAGAACACAGCCGACAACAAAGCTTCAAGTGTGCGATATGCTAAGTGTGACCAGACATCATTCACCGTCCAGCTTTCACCCGAGCAGTATGTTTCAAAGCGTTAAGTTTATTCTTTTGTCTGACACTTGCCTAGTACTATCGGTTTTGGCAGGAACCAAATGAGGCGTCGTTGCATTGGGTAGCACAACTGTTCTTGATGCTGTCACTTGGCGTCTATTTCAACCAGTTCATAGCCCCCATGAATTGGTGGATGAGTCTCCTTAACCCCAAGGGAGCGCATCAAGGAATACAAAGCTTGCGCCGGATGGGCTCTGATATGGGGCAAGTACATGCAACCGACTATTGCGACCCTGCCAGCCTTCCTGCTTTATGTCGAGTCCGATTTCATGTTTAGCCGGGCTGCACAAATGAACTGCTATGCTCTCTCTGCTATATGTATACGGCTCATGCTTAAGATGGGCTTGCATCGCGACCCTGACAAGTTGATTAACGTTACCCCTTTGAAGCAGAGATGCGAAGGAGAATGTGGAACATGGCAGTTCAGGTTGAATTGCTTGTCGCATTCCATATGGGATTGCCAAGCATGATGTCGGGACTCGAGAGCGATACGGGCATTCCCCATAACTTATGGGATGAAGACTACGATGAGGATTCGAAAGAACTACCTCCCGAGCGTCCGCCAACAGACTACACTGCCATGACTTACCCCATATACAAGACACGGATTCTCCGGGTGTTTGGCCTCATTGCTCGCCAAGCGCATGCCTTAAAGTCACCAACCTATCAAGAAGTTATGGCCCTTGACGAGCTACTAGAAAAGACCTGGAAAGACGTGCCGTCATTCATGAGGGTTCGACCATTGGAAGAATGTGGTGGTGAGCCTTCAGCCCTTCTGGTCCAGCGTTTTGGTATCGCAGCCCTCTACCTCAAAGGTCGTTGTGTACTACATCGCCGATACTTGGCTGAAGCCATCCCAAACCCAGAGCATGATTACTCCCGGAGAAATTGTCTTGAAAGTGCAATCACTTTGCTAGAGTATCAACATATCATCTGGGACGCATGTAAGCCCGGCCACATTATCAGTGACAAGGGTTGGTACGTGTCCTCACTCGCTGTGCACGACTACCTGCTCGCGGGCATGATCGTATACATTGTCGTTCAAAATGACCGGAATTGGGAAGATGGCAAGCCTGAATGGGTACGACAACAATCCAAGGCTTCCAACAGGGATGAGCTCAAAAATCTACTGGTGAGGTCGCATCGCATATGGTCTGATGTTTCCACCAATTCACCTGAGCTGAAGAAGACGGCTGACACGTTGGCGACGATGCTGGCTAAGATTGGCTGTCCTGTCAACGATCAGCCACCGAAGCAACAAAGTCAAGGTCCGGATGCGACGGCTGGTACCATTGGTAGCTCACCAGACGTCCCGTCGTCTGCCGAGCGTAGTTCCCATGCAGGCTCTAACAGTGGGTGGTGGGATCCTCTACAATCCGAAATCAGCGGTAAGTGCCGAGTTATGCTATGATGCAAGAATAACTTATTAACAAATGGCTTCAGGTTCGCCATCAGCGATGAATTCTATATTGTTCCCTCCAAACAACGAACCAATTGGTATCAGTCCGTCCATGAACTCCCTGGACATAGGCTTCAACGCGCCGAACATTGGACCCAGTCTCAATTTCGACGAACCCTGGACAAGCATGGAGAACAACATGGATTGGGTAAGTACTCTCAACCCCTAAAAAGACACGAGGATGCGGCTAATGTCGGTACAGCGTTTCCTCGACATCTCTCTTGCACAAAGCCACGCTGCAGAACTCGCTGATGGCACCCTACAGACTTTTATGGAACGACTGCCTGTTGACAGCGTGGGAATAGACAATGCCAATGATTGGCCCTCGCAGCCTGGCCTGACAGGGTCAGGGTTCGGTGGTTGAACATGGTCTGTTCAATGAGAGCTGATAATCATATTGTGCAGCTATGCAGCGCCCATACCGGAGGTGATCTACCCTGCCAATGCACGATGCATATGCTTGGGCCAGTTTTTAAGCAACAATACAGTTGAAGGCTTTGATCGATTAGATATGGAACGAATTGGGTAACGATGTGTCCTGGCTATCATATCACAATGTTCCCTGGGTACGGGAATGACGAAACTATTATGTGTATCGCAGGGGTTCCTAGACACCGCAGCCGCGTAGATATTGAGAATATTGCATGATATCATGAGGCGCATCAACCGAAATGCACGTTTGAATGGCGAGCATGTTATATGGGTGTCATGTTCTAAAGAGGAATAAACTGCAGCACACTTGATGAATCCGCAACGCCATGCCGTGTAGGATAGGCATCTCTGGTGGAGGGATCGGATAGTGCACCAGGAAGCCGCACCTTGCAACGGGGTTCGGTGTCAGACACACCTTTTCACTTTGAAGAGGGGGCGGCTTGGTCGGTGGCAATTGATTGATGATGACTGTAAGAGTCCTGGTTGCATCACACCGCAAATAACGGAAGAGGTGAATGAACACATCAGATCAGGTCAGGTGAAGTCCTACCTGTAGATAGACGGCAGTACGTACCTCGGCTAATCAACGCTACGAGCAAGGCCTCTCACCAACGAGGGGTTTGGCTAGGTCGTGGCGGGGTAACGGCTAGGCACAGAGGGGTCAGTCCCGATAGTCGGGTACAAGGCGGCCACCAAAATTTTAAGGTACAGGCGCAGTGGTAGGTAGAAGGTAGCCATGTACCCGGGCCTGTGTTTGTGCACGTAAAAGAGTTATCCAAGACTGCAACCTTCTCCGCGGAGATGTCGCATCCAGCAAATCACCGTCTGCTACACCACCATGGCGTCACCCACAGGGCACGTACGGTAACAAGATGGGTATATGCTAACCAGCATGACGGCATCTCGCCTTTGCCTCACGCCCTCACACAGCTCCCGTACCTACAAGGTTTGTACGTAATAGAAAGGCCTAGAGGAGGCGGGAGGGGGTTTTCCTGGGCGTTGGGCTATTTTGCAAGGGGATCATGTGTGTTGTCTGGCCCAGGTTGCTTGAGCTATTGAATGGGTTTGTCGTCAGCCCCTAAGATGGTACCTTTGGCCCATGCCTCACGTCGTCGGGTCCGTCCCAGGCCACCGAACACCCCATTAAGTGGTGCGTAGTAAGATTGAGGGTCAGTATAGACTACGGTCTGGTCTTCGTCTGGCAACGTGCATTGCTAGCTAGAGAAACCCCAGAAAAGGGACCACTTGCCGGACCATGCCTGGCGCAGAGCAAGTGGCCTTGTGACCTCGTGTATGTGCGCTAGCCAGGCATTGAGCCGCTGGTTGGGAATAGGCATGTGTAGTTCGTGATGTTTGACTCGGAGGAATTCTACCATCGGATATCCAATGTCCAGGTCTGAAATTAGAGAGACATGCGGGGATGGACATGACTCTCTGCAGCTGGACTTGCAGTGTCACGGTACTGGAATTGGCGGAGTACGACTTCACAGACGTGCAACGCACTCACCTATTCACTCGTTCATCCACTTGGCTTATAGCTTGTTGCTTCTCCCTTTTGCTTCACGTTGCCAACAGGGTGTTCAAGCCACGGGGTTGGTGTGAAAGACGGCTAATTTGCGTAGAGATTTTGTGGTTAGGTCACGTCAACGACTCATGATGCTTAATTCTGCAGCTAATATCCTGCTCGCATCCCTAGCCACGGGAACCACCACACTGGCGAACCAACCGCTCCGAGTGGAACAAGCAACGGGGACCCGGATGGTATTGTCCAGCATCGGTGGCACGCAACTCAGAATTGGTCCGGATGTAAAATGCTGCGACCAGCGCAGCAGTGCGCTAGGACGCGGGGCGCGGCGAGACTGGCGATGGGGCAATTTGCTGGAATTTTTCTTTCGAGTCCGGTGACCAACAGCATGCTGGCTGCCGTAGACGGTGGCCGGGAAGCAGGACCATGCATGAGCCAGCAGGCGTGGCCAGCGAGTTGTCAGCGACCCTTCGTAATGGCATGAGGAAATGGATTGAGGTTAAAATTTTCTAACTGGAGAGTTGGCCAAACCTTTACCTAATCCCAAACGCTACCAGGCACCTCGTCTGGACCGCGCGCGGGGACCTGACTCCACGGGCCTAAGCCATGGTTGCTCGCTTTGCTGGAGCTCCGTGCTGTAAGCTTGGTACCTTGAAGGCCCATGATGGAATGCTTCATGGCCGGGAGAATGCAATGGAACCCAAGCGTTGGGGATGTCCAAGAATTTTGGGGCCGATCTTTGACTTCTCCCGGAATATCGGTATGCCATCGGAGGCTCGTCACGGTTGGTTTGGGTAAAAGCCACGCATCGCACGCATTGTCATCCTTGTCGAGGCGGGTAGCAATCGAGTAATGGAAACCCACAGGCATCAGATCGGCAGTGCCGCTGTCGTTATTCTTGTTGTTGTTGGTCATGGTAGTGGTAGTGGTGGTGGTGGTGGATGATGTCGTCCGGGTTTCGAGATTGCGGCCACCATCAGCGTGGCGCCGCCTTCAGCTGCCATTGGGACCCCGTGGATTGATTCCAGCAGGACGGAGCCATTGGACTTGTTCTCTGCGCATGGCAGAATACGGATCGATCAAGTCACATTGTACGAAATTGCATGGAACAGTAGCCACCACGATGCTCGTCCCGCCACGAATAAAAGCCCTCAACGATGGTGAGCCGGGCCAGTCAGTCGAGTCGAGTCTGCGAGCTCGGTGTTCCACATTTGGTAACTGGCGCAGGCAGGGCTGCAGATCGATAATTGCACACCATGCAGATCCGGCTTGGTCAAAGGCCTTATTTTTTTCTTTTTCTAGACAGTATCGTGGATATGTTGCCGAAACCGACAGTGATATCTGTCTGCATGAATGCGCACATCCATGCCAACGCTGACGTGCTGACGTTGGAGGAGCGATAGATAGCGATAGGGAGGCTCTGGCAAGCCAGCACCATAGGTCAGAGATGATGGGTATGTGCTTGCACGGCACCCTTGTCGATGTTTGCGGAAACGCCATCCAAGGGTAAAATTTTCCTTATCTCGAGGCCAAGGAGTGGAACATGCAACAACGCACATCCTTGCGCGGGTGCGGCAGGGATCGTTTGATTCAAGGCGCCAAGAACGAGCTGGCCTGCCCGATTGGCCACCCCGGACTTTGTTGCAGGGGCTTGAGGAGCACGGCCAGTCAACCTTTGGCCCGATCCGGCGCGGTGCACCAATGCGAACCGTCGACAACACCACGAGAGGTCACGCCGTGCTTGCAGAAGCCCAAGGGGTACGGGGAGCTCGAGGGAGGCCAAGGCGACGGGGTTTCGGAGGCGGGAACACCGTGCTATCGAGCCCGAGCCTGACTTGTCATTCTCCAGGGCAGAGGCGACGGCCAGGCCCCCGAAGGAAGTGGAGGCCGAGGGTCAGCATCGTAAATGAGCCTCTGCAAGAAGACTAAGGATGTTAGCAGGCACAGGTAGGCGGGGAGGGGCTGTCAGTGCAGCGAACCTGAGCCGAAACCAGAGCCAAAACCTGGACTAGACGAGAAGTAGCCGATGTCGTGGAATCGGTACTATGTACAGAGAGGCCAAGACGTCCATTTCAGGCCCCGTATCTCTGCTGAAACCTGCGTTTGCTTTGATGTGGTCGTGGTCGACTGAGCCAATGGCGACACCACCCCGCTTGTCGTGTCATTCATCCATACCAGGCAGCGCACGAGTCGAGCCGGCCGGGCTGTAATGTACCTAGGCGTGCCTGTTCCCCATCTATTCTATCCCGTCCTATCCTATCCTATCCCATCCGGATCCTATCCCTGGCTTGTCTGGATCTTTTGTCCAACGGCAACGGTAGTCGTGTAGTGCGTGCATCGAGAATAGCCCAAGGATTCGTGAAAAGCGGGCTCGCTGGCCGTGAGGGTCCGACAGGTCCCCTCCTGGCTCCTCCGCCCAGGCCCAGGGACGGCATCTTGGCAGTTGTGGTACGCAACCTAGCTTATACGCCCTGGTGGTGATGCCTCATCTATCGCTGGTGCTACAGTATCATGATAGGCGGTCCGGCGACATTGGATTGCGACGCCACGGTAAGGCAGGTGATGTACCATTTAGTCGAGGCACTACCACTTTGGGTAACATCTCCTGGGCACTTTGATTAGTTGTATCTGCGAAACTTTACCTTATCTAACGACCCTCTTTGGGTGTTGCCTTGTCTTGCCTTACCTCACCTTATTTTCTCCAGATACCACTTTCTCTCGTGCTGTCTCGGAGTTTTTTTCTTTCTTCTCCTTTCGTTATATTAAACAGAGTCAAGTCTCGGTCCCCCCGCTGCCCGTCACTCTACCGTGTTGAATGACGATCTCTGGTTCAGCTGGACGTAATTCTAAAGGGCCAGCTCCAGCAAACAGCCACCAGAAAGACGTCATTGGATAACAGATCCTCGCCATTCTCCCCGGCTGGTTCTTCTGTCGTTGTACGTGCCTTGCCCAGTGGCACATTAACCCTCCGCCCCCTTCCACCCCTACCTTAGCTGTATCTGACTTACCCTTACCTTGCCTTACATTACCTTTACCTTACGTTACCTTGCCTTGCCTTGCTTTGGCCCGGGGTTACATGACTGACCTGCTTAGATCCATCTGTCAGCTGCTACTCTGATCCCCGGCCGCAGTGCATCGTATCCCGAGCTTCGCCTTTCTTCTATACTCAATCACCCTGCGAGCTCTCATCTCCAGCGCCCCTCTCCCCTGCATCACCTCATGCACTATATTCCCATTCGCCAACACGCTCTACATCACCTTGGCTGACGGACTGCTCGACCCCGCCGTCCCAACCAGGTAGAAGAGGAAACGAAGGGAGCAGGGAAGACTTATCAAGGTCACACACGCACCAGTATCGGTATCAGCGGTCGATATCGGTATCAGTCAGGGTCTCTATCTGATTGATAACGGTTCTCGACCCCTCCATCGTCGACCATCGCGAATCGCCGTCTTCCCCAGGAAATAAGGAAAAAATTAAAACAACTAAAAACTTAGATCGAATCTACTTTACGCTCCGCCGCACGAGAACAAACAAGTGTGAGCCGGTCGGCCCCTCCAGAGCCTTTCTCCCCTGCGCTTGGCTATTCCGCACCTGCGCCAGCCGACCTGACCTGACCTGACCTGACCTGACCGGTGTCGGGTCAAGCCCCAACCAAGGCTAGTATAGTACAGTGCAGTACGGAAGATCAGACTTGGGCGTCTGCACCCATCGTGGGACACACACACACACGCACACACACCAACAACCACCCTCCCCTCGCCCTTTCGCAATCCACCAGTCTGCTTTGCGCCTGCGCCTGCGCTGCTCTCTTTCGCCGCTGCTTCACTCTGATCTGCCCTTCTCTGCCCGGCCCTCTGCTCTCTTCCTTCCATTCCCTTCCCTGCCACGCCCTGCTGCACAAGGTAGCCCGGCAATCCGTGTCGCCATTTTCCCGCGCGCTGCCCCAAGTGGTCCACCGCCAGACATTCGCTTTACGTACTGCCTTGCCCTTCCCAGTCAATGGGCTCGCGCTTGCAGGCCCTTCGCGTCCCCACTGTCCTGTCTTGTCACTCGATTCTGTCCACGCCCACGAGGGCCCGCGCCGTGCCAATAAGCCGACCTCAGCCTGTTCAATAAAGCCCCCAGCTTCCCGGTCCCTCTCCGTCGTTGCACCATCTTCGGTTTCTCTGTCCTGCTCTGCTCCGCTCCGCTTGAGTCTCTTGAGACGACTCAGCGATGCCGGCTCAATTCAACGGGTCCATCACGGGCAGCATCCCCATACACATCCCAGCCGACCACGCCGCCGACCACGCCGCCGGCTACCGCAAGCAGCACAAGCACTCGCGTTCCTCCTACTCAGAATCCTCTCCCTCGCTGCCTCGAGGAATAATTCCCTGACTTTTCGCCCGCCAAAGAGACTCATGTCGTCACCCGGCAAGACTATTGCCGTCATCAATGCCAGCGGCCGTCAAGCCGCCTCCTTCATCCGTGTCGCCACCGCCGTCGGCTACCATGTCAGAGCCCAACTGAGAAATCTCGAGGGTGTCGTCGCGACCGAGGTGTCCACCAACCCTAATGTCACCGTCTTCGTCGGCGAGCTATACACGAGGCATAAGCCCACCGAGGCCAACCGAGACGTAACTCAGAACGGTCCTCTCACCGGTGTCGGAGTCAACCATGACCTGATCGCAAATCTCTTCCGCGGCGCCCAGCTTGCCTTCATAAATACCACCTTCTACGGGGACGAGCTCCAGATCGGGAAGGCGCTGGCCGATGCCGCAAAGAAGGCCAACGTGCACCACTACATCTACTCCTCCATGCCCGATCATGCTGCCTACAACTCGGGGTGGCCTTCCCTGCCGCTGTGGGCGGATAAGCACAAGGTCGAGGAATACGTGCGCCAACTGCAATTGCCCGCCACGTTCGTGTACACGGGCATATACAATAACAATTTCACCTCGCTCCTCTATCCTCTCTTTTGTATGGAGCTGCAGCGCGATGGTTCCTTTGTCTGGCAAGCGCCGTTTCACGAGGATGCAAAGCTTCCTGGCTCGATGCCGAACATGACGTGGGCCCTGCCATTCTGCAGATCTTCAAGGATGGTGTATCGAAGTGGAGAGATCAGCGTATTGCCCTGGCGTACGAGTACCTCTCGCCGAAGGAGGCTTGTCAGCTATTCGCCCGCGGCGTCGGGCGCCCGGTCCGATACGTGCGAGGCCCGATCGAGATCAAGGTGCGAATTCCTGCGGGCTACCGTGAGCAGCTGGAGGCATTGGAGAAACTCTTCAGAGTGGACGAGCCAGACCCCAAGAAGCAGCCACCATACTTTGGCGACCCAAAACTGGAGGCAAGCTGCCCTGGTGAAGCGCTGGAACTATGGGAAGGCCCCGTGGGTTGGAGGAATATGCACGGGAGATGTTCCCGCTCGAGGAAGAGGCGAACGGGCTAACGTGGATGCTTGAAGACGAGGAGGAGGTCGAGGAGGACGACGGTCTCCATGCGACGACTACGTCTGTGGAACAACTAAGAATTAATGACGAAGACGACGATGAAGACGACGATGATGACGAGGGGCTCGTCATGCGAGGTCGCAAGCGCGACGAAGAGCAGTGGCTGGCTTAGTCGGTCACCTTCCCTTGGGGAGGGGCCACAGACTTGCGGTTGTGGAGGCGAGAAGGATGTTCTCGCGTGTCTCTTAGAAGCATTGCATTTGTCATTCTTGATGGGCGATATGTGATAATACAGGGAAAGGGTCTTTAGGTGTTTCCAGGGCGTCTCGATGGTGGTTTCGCATTGGAGTATGCGCGAGGATGAAGAATCTTGGGAAAAACATGCATCAGCGTCTCTCACGGATTGTATGGAGGGATTAAGAAGGTGGATGACATACAGAAGGTTACGTTTGCTCAAATATTGGCTTTCCTAGGTGCCTTGTGGGCGACCAAGGATCCCGGCGTTGGCGGTTAGGCAAAAGTTTCAGCAAATTAGTAGTAGGCACAGAGGTGTCCATAGCCATATCTTGAACGCGGTCACGAATCAACAATTGAGAATCTCCTATTCAATGCTTGCTGGCCCCCATCCACCGAGGCGCTGTGAATGTCATGCTGTCGTCGTCCCATGGCAATTCGCGGGGTCGCCTTGGGGAGCGTGTGTATGTGATTTAACGTGGACAGATCGTAGCTTCAACGACGGCGAAACACCATACAAGTCGACGATGGGTATTGACGACGCCTCGGGGAGAGCTGGACGGAACGGGTGTGCATGTCAGAGAGGAGGTGATCGCGTGCACAATCGTGGGCGACACAGGGTCTTATAACAAGCGGTTCGGCAAAACCAACATTCAGCCACTGGGCTGCGTCTTGACAGCGAGGGCATGCCCTTTAGGACGGCGTCTTGGATGAGGGGTGGCGCGAGGGCGTGGGGTTTCACTTCGCAACGGCTGAGCCACAGAGCAGACGAGCTACAAGACAAGAAAACGAGGCCAAGGAGCGAGAGATAATTGAAGGGTTGCGGCGTGGCAGCATGGCCGAGGCTCGTAGTACAATATCCAACGACTCCAGGTTCATGTGGTTGTGAATGAATGGTACGTCTTCTGAGACGGGGCCTCTTATCCCATCTTCACGGTCCCCGCATCGGCCCGCTCCGAGGGACGGTGTGGGGTTTCCTCCGGGGTACAAGATACGCGCTGCATAACGAAACTAGATGGGCAGATAGATAATAGAGATATCGTAATCGATTGAGCAAGTTTTCTTCTCCTTTACCCTTCCCCTTTCGCAGGAGATGTGTCCTGCACGAAAGACTATTCTACATGAATTAGTCGGACTGCTTGTCGGGTTCTTGCCCCTGTAGAGGGTTTTGTGGGGGCGGTTATTGACTGTGTCTAAGTAGGCATGTAGATAAACGATTCCAAATCACTTTTACTCCAGTTTGATAACAATGCGTCTGCGACTACGTTTGGTATTATGTCCGGATACGGAACGAGCAGGTGGATTAACAGAAGAGTTTGTTATAGAGGGTATTTGAGAGAAAAGTATGTAGAATCTACGATCGAGGTGGGACAAGCACCTGGTTCCCACACCACGGCTCTCTTTTCCTTTAGAGCTCCACGCCTGCTACCACTTACGCCTTCTCGCCAGTAGTGCCGGAGTGGCCCTGCAGGCTCTCCTCCTCGAAGGTCTTGCCAACGTGACCCTCGGGCAGCTGGTTGAGCGCGTCTTCCTCCTTGTCGAGCTTGCGGAACTGGAGGTAGAAGCAGCTGCCGCCGACGAAGGCCAGGCAGCCCACCACAGTGTAGTTCCAGACGAGCAAGGGGTCGGCGGCGAGTGGGACCAGGGCCTGGCCGATGGCGGCGGCGAAGGCAGTCATGAACAGCGCGACGGCCTGAACCATGGAACGCATGTTCTTGGGGGCCTTGGAGTAGGCGTACTCAAGCGAGGTGATCGAAGCGAACACCTCGGAGAGCGCAACTAGGATGTATGAGCCGCTCTGGGCCCAGACGTTGATGTCCACGGCCGGGCACCTGACGAATTCGCCCTCCTCTGCGCTCCACATCTCGCCCCCGGCGTTGCGGCCGCAGACGGACTTCTTGTAAATGTAGTACTGGACGACGGCAGCCCAGATCATAGACGCGCAGCCCGCCATGAAGCCGGCGGCAATCTTCTTGATGGGCGTGAACCGGATGCCGATCTTGCGCAGGAGCGGGTAGATGATGAAGTCGTTGAGGGGATGAAAATGAGGAGCGCGAAGGGGTTGAGGTTGGAGATGATGTCGTTGGGAAGACCGTGTCGCTGCATCACGGCGGCCTGGGAGACCAAGTTGTTGTTGGCTATGAATTGTCAGCAGTGTTATTGGGAATGACCACATATAATGAGAACTTACTTTGGTTGTAGCACAGCCAGAACAGAGGGTACCAGCAGAAGACGGCACAGGCGTTGAAACCACGGCGCAGCTCGTCAACCCAGGCGTCGTCAAAGGTCATCCACTTGGGTCGGGTCTCGTCAGTGAAGTTGGAGGGCTTGACTCTCTCCCAGAAGGTACCGTCGTGCATGTTGCGCCACGTAGCAAAGGGGTTGATCGACCAGCGGCCCTTCTGAGCCAGAACGAAGGTCCTCATCGCGGGGACCAGGACGGAGCCGGCAGGGGTCTGCGGATATATCTCTTCCGGCCCCAGACCATGACAATCGGGCAGAGAGCCAGCATGATGGTGGGTAGGGTGAAGGAAAGGTAGAAGCCGACGTACTTCTCGGCGTAGACCATGGTGACCTGACCAACGAGGGCGCCGACGTTGATGAAGAAGTAGAACCACATGTAAATGCGCTCCATCGTCACGGCCGGATCCACGATAACGCGCTCTCCAGATTTAAGCGTCTGGACGCCCATAACCTGGGCCCTAGGGGCAGCTGCTCGACGATGAGAATGCTGATGTTGGGCTTGAAACCACCAGTACCAAAACCAATGACGATAATAGCAATGATCATGGCAGCGAGCGAACCACCCTGGTTGCCAATGACAGGCGGAATGGCAGCCATAATGAGGATGATGTGACCAAGAATATCAATGCCCAGGGAAGCGGTGATAGTCTTGTAACGGCCCCAGTACTGATCCGCGACGAAGGCGCCCAGAAGTGGCATGGAGTACTGCCAGAACTGGTTGAAGGTGGTGATACCGAACGCCGCTCTCTGGCCCATTCCGAGAGCACCAGGCTGGTCAAGATCCGCGCCGGTGTTGGAACCAGGAGGGAGAGGCTGGTGAATGAAGTTTTGGACTATTCCACGCTCCAATTAGTCTTGATCTGGGGGCATTGGTGTTCTTGTTCTCAGTGCTCGACTTACACACAACCGTGGTTCCATAGTATGAGAAACGCTCGCACAGCTCAACAAAGGCAATGCTCAGCAGCTTCAGCGGAATCTTGTGAGCGACTCGGCGCAAAGTCGAGAGCTCCTCCAGAGTGGGAGACAGCCACTCCGGGTCGTCCAGCCCATTGTCCGGAACGACTTGGTCCAGGCGAGTGTCGGCCAAGGAGTCTCGCGGCGCCGACTGAAGGGCGGCAGCAACAGCGGCCTTCTCATCAGCGGCTTCCGCGCGCAAGGTGGCGGCCACCATGGGCTCGGCCAAGTTATCGCCGGTAGACATGGTAGGTTGACCAAGAAAAGGGCCTGTCAACTAGTAGAGAGATCCCGATGGGCTGCCACACGGCCAAGAGGGTTGAGGAACAAAAGAAGAAGTGCGCCGAGCCCGAAGAGACTGCAACGCTTCTATATCACTGCGCAAAGAGAGAAAAATTATTCTGCGTCTCCATACCAAGAGTGGCCAAGGATGCTGCCAAGTTTGGTCACATTGGCTCCCACAGCGAAGCAGCCAACCCCATACAGGGATGGGTTGAAATAGGAAGGCACACAGGTTGGCGATAGCAGCCAATGCTCCTGACCGCCAAGTCTAGATCGGCGAGGTCTTGTCCCGTTCGTAGCCGCATGATAAGGGCTGTCTTGGAGGTGAGACTGGGGCTGGGGTTGGACGTGGCACAGCATGTCTGCGATTGCTTGATCCCAGCATCGTCTAAGTCGGACTTCTCTCGATCCTCGACATCGAACGATCCGATGGTAGCAACGAGATATTCAGCGCATGGGGCGCCCCAGGGTCACAGCCATGGACCCGAGCTGCAGCGACGAGCAGAAGAATTGCCTGCTCGATTGGGCCGCGAGCAGCTGCAATCTCGAGCCGACGCCAAGATAGCGTGTCACCGGTGCGACGCTGGAGTATTTGAAATTTGCAACCCAAATGAAAAGAGAGAGGGGCGAAGCTGCCAAGGCGCGGATGCTACCATACTACTGTGCATAGTATGTCCAACGCCCAAGACGCGACGTCGTTTACCGGCTCGACGTCTGGGGTTATCTGCAGACCACCTTGCCTCTTGGAGCAAGTGCCGGTGATTGCTCCCACAGGTCGACGCCTTGGCCTCCCTCGTGATTTGTCGCAGTGGCAGACGCCAGCGAACGACTCTGCAAAAGTTCGAGAGGACCATATCAGGTGGACTCCGCAATGGGACAAGGATGGCGTAGCATCGTCGAAGGAGCAGGATGGACGAGGTTCTGATTCGCGCGTGAGATGACAGCGGGCAGGGATTGACTGATGCCAAGAGAAGTTTATCAGCAGTACGACAGACGACAGGAAACGGCAATGTTGTGCAGCTTCGTCTTCAGAAAGCCCCAATGGCCGGTGCTGGGTACCTGGTAGTCTGACGCCCGAGGTTGCATCACGAGAACGTATCCAGACAGGCCTCGACTGACAGACTTACTCATTCATGGACATGCGCTTCCCTGCATAGCAGATTCCAAATACTCTACATACGTTAGCACATACAAGACCCTGTAAACCACAGTCGTAAACATGCATATTCGCCCTTGATGATCGGCAACCGCCACCGTCCCTTTATCGCCGGGGTCTCAGGATGGCCTGATAGGTAGGTATGCTTACTTTTGCCCTGGGTTAGCGGCCATCCTTAACTTGTGGCCCCTGGCTTGACTTCTTCGCGCATTCTCGAAGAACCATGTCCAAGCCCACCCGCCCATGGAGGCGCCACGACAGGCGGTTCGTGGAGTGGGCCGCCCTTGGCAGCCAACTTGGGCTAAATCTCCGAATGCTAACTTAACAAACGAAGGAGGGTGGAGGGGTTTATCTCGGCGCTGTTGGCTAAATCACCAAGAGTCTGTCAGTCGAATGGTTTCCTTTTCGCTTGGAAATGGAGCTTGTAAATGGTTGCTAGTACGAAGGATGCTCCATCTAGGGCTCTCTAACAGGAAATTAGATCACAGGAATTTCATCCTAGTATGCAATGAGCAATCCTACTAATACTGTACCAAACTACAGCTTGTCATATTACCAAGGGTATCGAGGATGTGGCAATATCTCGTGCCCAATTACCGAAATGAACCGTGTAAGAGCATTCACTAAGACTGCGATCTAAACAGGGCGGTATGGAAACGTAAGCAGTCATCACAACGCTTCTCCAGGCATATGCAAGAGCCACCTGTCTGGGATTTACACTCAAAGTGAGATGCAACTACTAAACAGTTTACAAAGAATTGCAATATGATCCGCCCATGTCAAAGACGTTGTAACCATAGATCAATAGCTACTCCCACATGAAATTGAGTTCAGAATTTACAGTTGATAGTCTGGTCAAGATTCAGTGAGAATGCATCTTCAGAGAGCGACAAGATTGACGAAAAGCGGGACCATTGTGGAGGGTCCATTACACGCCGAAAAAGCCTGGTATCATTATGCAGGGTTTGAATGATGCATGCCGTCTTACTCTGGGCTTAATAAGTCGAGATTGTTCAGAGCACCAAGTTGGTTGGTATTCTACTAGAACCATGTATAACCTCTTGTCATAACGATCAGACACCAACGAGCAACGCCAACTATAAGCAAATCGAATAGCCCAGCTAAGCATGTGAAACAGCCGTCCAGCCGACCCTTTCACTCCATTTTGTTCCTTTCAACGCCGTGAATACTGTCGGGTATCGTATGAGTGTGTTAAACGAGAGAAGAAGCCCTGACGTCATTGTTATATTGGAAGTTTGCGTTTGATATGCTGCGGTAATGATACACCATTGGCCGAGACCTGCTGGTTTTGCTCAGCCTTCTCGCCGAGTGTTTTTATTTTATCGAGCAAATGACTGTAAATTCGTTAGTTTAGAGAGGCTATCAGAGACTGGGTGATGAGGACGCCGAAACTGGGCTACAATCTGGCGGAAATCCATTGTCGCTGATCCACTAGGACCCAGCGTTTCCTCACGAATATTCGGCTTCGAGGAATGGCTCGTCAAATGTGTTGTGTTTGGGGAATCCTTGAGTTGGACGAGTATTAGAATGGGAGGGAAGAATGCGTACTTGATTGGAAGATGGCCGCGGCTCTCAGCAAGAGCCAAGTTCACTTTTGTGGTTCGTTCGTGCTCGTGGAAATGCTCGAGAATACGTGCTTGGCAGTCCTGCTCGTCTCCACCACGGACAATGTAGTCGCAGTCGTTTTCCTCACAAGTCCATGTACCGTTGGGGCCTAGCGGTTTCGTTGATGGGATCCTCTCTGCTTGTATAAAGAATTTGATCGGTTCGATATCGTGTTCTGCTTCATCTGTCGCACTCGGGTCTGTTCCGCCCCTACATCAGCCACGTCCTCCATTTCCTCGTCGTCATCTGAGAAATAGTGGGATCTCTTAGGTCCTGGTCCAATTCCTCCAGAGTCCGAATCGCTATCCAAGGCGGAATGTGATCGTTTTTGAGAGGTTGCCAACCGCAGACCAGACTTCTTGCCAGATCGTTGGCCAGGCATCCTTTTCCCTGCACGAGGGTGTGGACGGTGCTATCGGTATCTCTGCTGTGTTCCTGGAGCGTTCGGCCCCTTCAGCTTTTGCAGGCGCCGGCCGTCCCGTAATGGGTTGTGCTCGACTTCCTCGAGGTACCATTTGAAATGGCAGCATTTGCTGGCTGAGGGCTTTCGGTAAGAAAGGTGTTTCAGCCATTTGTTGAAGCCAAGCATAAAATTCGTGCTTTTCGTACCTATCCTTGCTGATGCTGTTCAGCAAAGCTTTGGCATTATAATGAAAGACCTCTTCTACGGGCTTTCTGTAGCTGCCTTTGGTGCCATCTCTGTAATCAGGAAATTTATAGGCAAAGTATACTTTGTTTAACGCTGTGATGGTTGCGACACCCTTCTTGTTCCCTGCGAGCTCGCTATGAACCCATTCCAATGCTGCCAGAACCGAACCGAAGGCATCCCCTTCTGTCCCCTCAGCTGGAGTCGTTACTTCTTCCGCTTGAAAACTGCCGTTGATGGGCGAATCGTCTATAAGTATGGGAGTTTCTGCAACCGAGCCTAGCATTGAGCTGGAAGGTGGCTCTTTAGGGACCATCTCTTTAGGAGGTGATTTTTTATCAAGTGGCACTTTAGAAGCTGCTCTTTTGAAGGCGGAGCCTTGGAAGACGGTCCTGGAAGAGACTGTCGCCCGGGATCAGGGGCTCAATTTCAGGGGTCATAGTCGCGGAAATCGAGCGTCTTGTATGATTTTTAGCCTTTGAAGACAGCGGAGAAGCACTGCGGTGAGGTGTGCTGCGACGAGGTGGGCTTTCAGCCATCTTGGGTGGATTCTCAACCAACTTCTTCGCCTTCTTAAACACATCCTGCCCAGTTCAGTCAGTCTTTTACCTTAAGAGTTGATTGGGTGATACGAACGGCATGTTTGCTCACTAGCCATTTATAGAACCCGGTAGATTTCCAGTCAAAGTCGTCGGGACTTTCTTGCGTGAACTGCCAGAAGAAAAAGAAAGCATGCTCCCGCATCTTTCGACAACCTCGTCGAACGTGGCGCCGTCTCCGATCCTGACAGCATACTACATCGCAGTTAGTAACAGGTCAACCATGACTGGCTTGTAGGCATACTTGGAGGAA
Organism: Albifimbria verrucaria; assembly: GCA_020081605.1. Classification (NCBI taxonomy): domain Eukaryota; kingdom Fungi; phylum Ascomycota; class Sordariomycetes; order Hypocreales; family Stachybotryaceae; genus Albifimbria; species Albifimbria verrucaria. Next base: position 2,276,183 of record JAHREC010000062.1, read on the forward strand.
GATTTCGGACAGCTCGTCTTTCAAGTTAGAACCTTTGGACTTTTTGGATTTCTTCAAACCCCTCCTCTGTAGATATCCATGACGTGATAGTACAGTGTCGTCGCTTCGCACATCTTGTTGTAGATAGGGCGATAGGTGGGCGAAGGCTCAATCTCGTACCAGGCACTCTTGCCCTGCACCCATATGAGAGGTCTTCCATCACCTGCTTCGCCTATGGAGTAGCCAACGCTTCTGCGGATCTCAATGGGAACCGATGAGCGGACTCGCATAATTACTACATGTGTCAGTGGCAATGCGAACCCTCAACCTGGGCAGAGCTTACGATGGGATCGTTGGGAGGGCTCGTCGATGACGAGATGGCCCCGAACGATGTAGGGGCCCTTGTCCACCACGTGCAACGCATTCTCCAAGGTTTCACCATCCTTGTTGAGAACAACAGCATCCCTCAATTCGAAGACGGGCAGGTTGTCAATGGACGTATTGCTAGGTGGCGTCCGTAGTACCGAGGATTCCTGGAGCCATCGAACCTGGTTCTCATCGACAGTCTCGACACTAGAGGTAGACGCCCGTCGCTTCCGCCCAGCCATGACTGAGCAGGTTCAAGGCAATATCATAAGATGGCTATAGTGACAACCCTGTGTGGGGTTGGTGATGGTGAGAGCGTGGAACTGCCTTTGGAACTGGTCATAGAAATGCTGGATTTGAGTGGGAATCGTGGAGGCAAAACGGTCAAGGGTTTTCTCGAGTCGAGAGCATCATACCAGCTGTAGAATGATGCTAGCGTGAGGCTACAAAGCGCGGTGGGGAGCGAGATAGATGTTGACGTTGAAGCTAGACGCGTTGGTAATTGCAGGTTCGCGACGGGTGTTAAAGTGGTAGTGCGTAGTGGTACATCAATGAGGGCAGTTGCGTTGTTGGGTGGCTGCACTGGCAGTCACTGACTGCGCTAGCACTAGCACAGCGCGCAATGGTGGTTGATGTTAGGGAACCCTCTGGCGACTGAGCTTGGATGTACCTACCTTACTGGTATGAGTATGCGTGGGGTGCGGCCAGTGGCTGGGCTGCGGCTCCCTAACGCGACCTCTCTAGCACGCCTCAGCCACTGACACTTGCATAGGTACCTAGCACAGTACAAGCACAGGCTCAGGCTCACCAGAGCGCACCAGCCAATACAACGAACGACTCCTTTCCCACTGGTCAATAAGTGGGCCTGGCCTAGTGCAACTAACTCGCTGTCTGTTGAAGCTTGCAGCACCCTCAAATCCACTTTGTGGTCTAGAATTTTTGCAGAATCGGTCCCCAAGCCGGCGCTACTGACTTGTCGACGCGAAATTTTGACCGGCCCGAGTCGTCTTCCTGGGTCCGTCCAGCTTCGTCTGTATATATGCACCGCAGCCTTTCTCTCTGTAGAAGGCTCGTATGCGACGATCCGGAAAAGCGTTGAGGATGGCTTCGGGCGCGGTCCGGGATGGCATCTTCGGTCAGTCTCACTCCTCGCGAGCGCATGCCTGTCGCAATCCCCTACTGACTTTTGTGTTGTGTTACAGCCATTAACAAGCCTCGCGGCCAGAGCTCCGCTCAGATTGTGCGCGAGTGTCAAATAGCTTTTAATCCTTCCCGCTTCTTCAAGCCCATGATCGATGCCGAAGTTGCCAAGCGACTGAAGGAATCTGGCGGACAGTTCAAGCGACGCAGAGATGAGAAGAAGGCAACCCAGGTCAAGATTGGCCATGGAGGAACCTTGGACCCTCTTGCTACTGGTGTCCTAATCCTCGGCATAGGAACGGGCACCAAGCTGCTGTCTCAATTTCTGTTGTGCACCAAGACGTACGAGACTGTTGTCCTTTTCGGCGCCAGCACCGACACCTACGATCGAGTAGGTCGCATATTAACGAAGCGCCCCTACGAGCACATCACACGAGAGATGGTTGAGAAGGTGTTGGAAGAGTTCCGAGGAAAGCAGGTGCAGATTCCCCGCTGTACTCCGCACTTAAGATGAACGGCAAGCCATTGTACGAGTATGCACGAGAAGGCAAGCCCATTCCGCGAGAGATCGAAGGTAGAGAGGTCGAGGCTAGCGAGGTGGAGTTGGTTGAGTGGTACGAGCCCGGCACGCACAACCACCGCTGGCCGACCCAAGAGGCAGAGGCTGCCGAGCGCAACCTCGCTGAGCAAGTCTGGAGGCTCAAGAAGCAGCAGGAGACGTCTAAGAAACTGACCCCGAAGAAAAAGAGCAAGAGGATCAGGCGATAGCGGCGCATGAATCTTTCAAGAAGAAGTTCGAGGAGAGGCAAGACGAGCTTATCCGAGACCGTCCTCAAAGCGCCAACGTCAGGGCAAGGAGCCAGCCATGATGTCTGGAGCCTTGGGCAACCTGCCTCAGCCAACATACTCGAACAAAGGATCAAACCTTGTTCCCCTCCGCCAGATGAGAGCACACCACCCCTTGGAGTGACAAGGGCCCGCCAGCCGCCAAGATCCGGTTGACTGTCAGCTCAGGTTACTACGTGCGAAGCTTCTGCCACGATCTTGGAACCAAGCTCGACTCGGCGGGTCTAATGGCAGAGCTGTGCCGCTCGCGCCAGAGTGACTTTACCGTCGGCGGCCCGAACTGCCTCGAGTACGACGATCTCGCAAAGGGAGAGGAGGTCTGGGGCCCCAGGTTGCCGACATGCTCGCTCGATGGAACGGCGAGCCCACCGGCAACTGGCCCGGTGATGCACCATCATCGAGTAAGCCCGACAGCGCGGCGCCAAAACGCGATTCGCCAGGCAAGGACCGAAACAAGTCCGCCTCCCCACAGCAGAAGCCTCGGTCTCAGGCGGGCGAGAAGAGACAAAGATCGCCTTCGCGGTCCGGCTCGTCGCCGCCACGTAAGGCCGCGGCAACAGCCCCGAGGACGCAGACAGGCCGACTGCCACGGCCAGCAGCCAGAGGGCTGAAAGCGAAAAGTCATGGAACGGCATCGAAGACTAAGCTAACTTCTAAGATACGGATCGGTTAGGCAATGATGTGGGCATCGGAGTCTAGGAGTGATTTATATTATACTATCCCACAACGGCACCATCACCACTCAGCTCGTATGAGAGTCTATGGAGGGCCTGTGCCGTTGCTACCAAAAGAAGAGCCGCTCTACAGTAGACGGATACAATGCATACGCATCAATATAATGAACGATGAATTAATTAGGTCCTACAGGATCTGGTCCCTGCGTGACTGAATGTCTGTGATGTTGGCGCCATGTTTTGCCTGCCAGTTATTATGCAACCCCTTTATCCCCATTCCCCAAGTTAATCCCTTTGGTATCCAAGCTAAGAGCTAAACCAAAAATTCGTGAATCATAAACATCGGAAACGCATCAGTGAGCCAAAAGACCAAAATCAAGACGCTTAATGATCCCTCCCCTTGCACCCCACGCTTAGGCCTGCGCAGGCTTATCAGCTGTCGCAGTGTCCTGACCCTCGTTTAGCAAGTTCCGTACCCTCTCGATCCGGTTCATGGCCTTCTCTAGCCTCTCCAAACGTGTCCTCTTCTCTGCATCCCTCCGCTCCAGCTCTCCGACGCGCTCCTCGAGTTTGGCACGGGCGCGACGCTCATCGGCGACCATCTCATTGGCCTGCTCGAACAGCGCGGCGCTGAGTTCCTCAATTTCACGGCTTGAATCGGTGAGCTTGCCCTCAGCCTCCTTGCGCAGCGACTGTTCGCGCGTCAGAGCTTCAAGAAGGTCTTCCGTTGTGGGCGTTAGTGCTGGCCGCCGGGGACGGCGGTGGATGCGCGGTATAGCTGGAGTTCCGGGAGTGTGAATTGTGGTCAGGCACGGGAGGAGCTTCAGCAGGCGGAGGGGCTCGAAGGTTGGCAGCGGATTTCCGCGGGTAGAGCAATTGCGATAGACGGTTTGTGCCGGCTTGGAGGAAAGATGTGCGTGTCGGGCTCATTTCCGGTGGCGGGCTCAAGTCCTTTGGTGGTGGTGGAGGGGCACGGCCTTGACCTGGGTCCGCAGTTTGGTGAGCTCGTCCTCGTAGTCGGCCCAGCGGTCGACAGCAGCTGTGGCCTTTTCATTTAGCAGGCGCACTTGGTTTTCGAGGTCGGCTATCCGAGCCTGGGCCCTGAGCAGTTCGGTCTGTGTCTGGTCGGTCGAGGAGAGGCCGCAGCTGGGGCAGCAGGCGAGGGGTCTGTAGAGAGAGTAGTCGTGGCCATGGTCATGACCATAGTCGATGACATGGCTCCGGAGGCGCAAACAGCCGTGCGACGATCGGGATCCAAATTCTTTCAGCAGGTCTATCTGGCCGTTTCGGCCTATCGAGAAGCGTCGTCACAGGTAATTTTGGACAAAAATCGTGTGATTGATTGAGTGCGGGCGGTGGTGGTTGGGCACGCCAGGGTGGTTATGTATTTAGGGACAATAAGGCCAGGGTCCTGCCACCCAATTATGGTGCACTAACAGAAGTAGGTTTTAGGCGCTGCGCCTCCCGGGCTGATGGTCACAGGCCTAGCGAAACATGGGGCCGCAAGGGTGGTCCCTGTAGCCTCGATGTGCAGCGCGCACATCCATCCAGCGAACTTCAGCTTCCCGATATGGACAAAGCACAGATTGTGGTCTAGTTGAGAGCCGCCGTCGCAAGCCTGAATTGTGGTGCATTTTTTTTATCTCATTATTGACGTTTCTGCGTCGCATTCTGTCTACACGAGCTCTTGATGTACAGGCAGATGGGCGTGCGCTTGCATCGCAGCATGCCAGTCACGGAGGGCGCATTTCTCCCCTTGTTTGAGGCGCTGTACCTTACAGTAGGGAGCAGCGAATCCCAGCCGTGCTTGTGAGATGGTGGAGGGGCGGTCCTGACCCTTGGGCGATCAAAGCACTTGCTCCCTCCACGTAACGAGGCAATGGACCTTGCCGGGTCTTTCACCAGCAGCTCCCGCCTGTGCCGACAGTTGATCAGGCTGTTTGTGATTTCTTTTTCACTTGCCTCAAAGACAACTTAGGATGTCGTGGGATTCTCCGCTGGTTCAGAATACGAGCTGAATTCAGCTGGGCTTTGCTACCTTTCTGGGCTCTTTCAGGCCCGTCTCTGGGTCCGTGTACTCCTTCCAGCTGACCGGCACCATGTCGTTGCCGGCTTCGCTCGTCGCCATAATTACACCAAGCTCGTTGGACGCAGTGGATAGGTAGTAGTTGGCCTGATCACCGAGGGAAATCTGTCACAGCTGTTAGTAATTGGTGGCCGGTGCCTTGATGGCCGGTGCCTTGATGGCTGGGAATGTCTCACAACTTGCGCCCGGACAATGTCACCAGGCTTAAAAGACTCGTGAATCTTGACCTTGTCCTTTTCCGTAGCCCTCACGTCTTGCACGCGGATAACGCCCTGCCATTCCGTTTGCAGCACCGTCTCGCCGACCTGCTGAATGACAACAATGGCCTGCTTCGGCATGAGCCGCACCACTCGTGCAAGCACGACATTGTTCACGTCCGGTAAGATCTCGCGTTTGCGACCATGCCTCGTGACGGAGATTGTGGCCAGCTCGTCGGCGGTGGGTGCTGTGATCTTGTTTAAACGCTTCGCAGGACCGGGCGCTTTGGCGGGTTGCGTGACCGATACGCGGCCCATGAGGGAGGAGACGACATTGCCTTCGAAGACGTGAGTGCCCGAACCCGGCGCATACTTGGAGACGGGGCCGAGGACGCGGCCGGGCAGGGCGGTGGATGGTATATCGTCCACAGCCATGTCGTGACCTTGTGGCAGGGGTTCCGGTATTTGTGTCCGGAGTCAAACGGCTGGAGTAGCAACGGGACCGAATGTGTACTGATAGAATTTACGGGGCCGAGCAGTCGAGAAGTGCTTGATGACGGCAGCTGTGCATCGGGAAGCTCTGCATCACCAAGAGCTTGACAAAAATCTTAGGATAGCTCGATCGAGTAAGGCCAAACAGGCACGTGATGGCGGGGACTTGTGCCAAAATAAGTACAGTCGGTGCAGCGCTTGTGTTCCGGCAAATCGGGCCCGAGCTTCGGCTCGGCTCCGAAGACGATGCAAACTCTCAAGTGTCAACCTTCATCTAATGTCCGTAACCGGGGTCACCCCGGGGACGGAACGTTTTCAAACTCTCAAAATTATCCGAGCATGCCAAGAATGGGCAGCGAAGGAGATGATCCGTATGGACAAGCAAGAGGCTAGGTCAGAGTAGCGCGTGCTTGCACAGAGCCTCACGCGAGCGAGCGAGCGATTGCGGATGCGATACCCGAAATACGCGTTTAGATTTTAGGCCACGGCTACGATTACGTGCTTCGCAGCCACGTTTTCCTGAGGATGAGGCTGTGCCGTCTCGAGCTTTATGACCCAAGGCAGGAATGGTCAGGTGGTTTGGGATCTGCATGGATGAATCACCACCTTCGCAGCGATTGGCGTGATGGCTCGATCTATCACAACGGGCCTGAATTCTAAATGACCAAGCAGCCAGGCTACCGGTGAGATGGACGAGGGCGCCCATACAAGTCCGAGCCGAGGGTGAGACGCAAGGTTTCGATATCATGGCTTAATACGAGTGCTGCTTTGTAATTGCCTTCGTCTCGCTACCAATGGTTCGAAATGGGGTTCGGGTCATCGCTAGGCCTGAAGTCCGCAAACGTCATGATTCGGTGCCTCGCCAAACCCAAGCCAACAAGGGTGGGAAAGACAGCAGATGCGGAACGGACTTGTTGCAGATTCCGATTTGCCCGCGGCGTATCAACCCATCCATCCCTTCCACCCATCCATCAATCAGGTCAAGGATTTTGCTGACCCGGACTTAAGACTAGCGCGATCTCTCTTCCCCGGTTACGTCCAGACCCAACCAGAGTCATCCCAGGCAGGGGCGGCATCTGCCTGGATCTATTAGTCATTTACTTAGGAACCCGTTGGGAACCGACCCCCAGTCCAAACTAGCAATGGAGAAGCCTTGCCGTGTCATCCGTTCTAAGATTTGCCGTTCTGAAGGAGAGAGAATTGTGGCCCCGGGTCGACCAACCGGTGTAACAGTGCATAATAGAAAGGACGGGCTGATAGATTCTGCCTTCTGGCCACCGACCTTCTTTCACGGTGGAAAGTGCTGGTCCTGACCCGTGAGGCTATTGCAAAGTCCTACCTATACGAACCGAAATGCAGTCGTCATTCCGTGGATGAAATTGAACATTGGAGACGGACCCGTAGGCTTGCTGCACCACGCAACACCACCCCTGTCATTGCAGGCACTTTTTTCGTCTCTATATCTTTTACTTCTGCATCAGCCAACCATCGCACTGGGTCGTTTTGAGGCCGATGCCGATGCTAGGCTGCTTCCACGCCGCCATTGCCCACACTTATTAGCAACGTCTGCTGCTCGGACCATCTCCCTCGCATCCTTTGCTTGACTTCACCTCTGTCTGCCTTTCTTCGTTTTTCAGGGTCCTTTTCTTTAGATTTTATACCCTCACTCGTCTCCAAGATTGTCCTGGCCGTTGGTGTTCCTTCCCTAGATTTGCGCTGAGCAACCACTCTTTCTGTGCCGCTGCCTCGGCTTATCGGTGTCATATATACGGCACACGAAAAGCAGTGGCCAGACATCACCAGCCTTTTAAAGGCACTGTGCTTGGCCAAGCGCTGGTGCTCTGCTTGGCTGACACGTCCGTTTCGCCATGGCCGAACCAGGAGGAGAGAAGGAATTGAAGGCGCCTGATGCTCTCGCCGCCGCCGTGCAGCCCTTGAGCGATGAACCCCACGAGGACTCGGGTAGCAGCCTTGCGGCGCCGATGAATGAAAAGGACTCGGAGAGGATTGAGAAGGCTGGAAGCTCCGATGACGATGAAATTCAAAATGAGCCCATACGCCCACAGCTGGCCGCGACCAAGAGCTACGCAACCGATACCAGCGTCGCCACTGGCCTCACGACACCTCCAGCACATAATGCGAACAAACCTTGGTACAAGAACCTCAACCCTTTGCGATGGGGAGCTGTTCCACCCATCCCCAAGGAGCGTATAGTGTCACGCGAGTACAAGGCTGGTTTCTTTAGCAGGATGACCTTCCAATGGATGGGCCCTTTGATGGCGGTAAGCTTAATTCCAGATACCTAAAATCTTACCCGTGCACCATGTGACTCGCTTAATACTAACCTGGTCTTCTTTAGACGGGATATAAGCGCCCTTTGGATCAGATGGACATCTGGTCCGTTAATCCAGACAGAGCCTGCGAGCCCATGACGGAAAGAGTCAAGGTTGCCTTCAAGGAGCGCGTCCAGAAAGGAGGCAAATACCCGCTGCTCTGGGCGATCCACGATGCCTTCTTGTGGGAGTTCTGGGTCGGCGGCTTATTCGCCCTTACGACAACCATTCTGCAGGTCATGGCTCCTTTCACTTTGCGATTCCTGATCCAGTTCGCCACCGATGCATGGGTTGCCAACCACAGCGATGCGACACCGCCTCCTATCGGCCACGGTGTTGGTCTCGCAGTCGGCATTACCCTCATGATGGTTCTGCAGAGTATGGCAACGAGCCACTTCATTTACAGAGGCATGATCCTTGGTGGCGAGTGCCGAGCCGTCCTTATTGCTCTCATTTACGAAAAGTCTATGGTCATTTCAGGACGTGCAAAGGCTGGCGGTGTGAAGGAACAATCAGCTGCAGAAGGCCAGGAAAAAGATGATGGCAACAAGGACAGGAAAGGAAAGAAGCCAGAGGATCCCAAAGATGGGCTAGGATGGGGTAATGGACGAATCGTCAACCTGATGAGTGTTGATACATACCGTGTCGACCAGGCCTCGGCCCTATTCCATATGATTTGGACATCGCCTATTTCATGCCTTATCACACTCGTCGTCCTCGTCATCAACCTGACATACAGTGCCCTTGCCGGCTTTGCATTGCTCGTCATTGGAGTCCCCTGGCTGACAATTGCTATCAAGAGTCTGCTGCGTCGACGAAAGGATATCAACAAGATTACTGACCAGCGAGTCTCACTAACTCAGGAGATTCTGCAGTCTGTCCGCTTCGTCAAGTATTTTGGCTGGGAAAAAGCTTTCATGGAGCGTCTAGCCGGTCTCCGATCCAAGGAGATCAGGTCTATTCAGGTCCTGCTGGCTATCCGAAACGGCATCAACGCCATCAGTTTGTCGCTGCCCATTTTCGCCTCAATGCTTTCCTTCATCACGTACTCGCTTTCAAACCATAGCATGCAACCAGCTCAGATTTTCTCCTCGCTGGCATTGTTCAACGGTCTTAGAATCCCTCTGAATTTACTTCCCTTGTCCTTGGACAGGTCACCGATGCCTGGTCTTCATTGAAGCGTATTGAGCAGTTCTTGCTCGAAGAGGAGCAGGAAGAGGATGTTATTTGGACGCCCGAAGGAAAGAATGCCATCGAGATTCATGATGGCTCTTTTACTTGGGAGAGGACCCCACCCAGGATCCTGGACAAGGCACCATTACGGGTGCAGATAAGGGTAAAAATGGTCCCAAGGCCGGTCCAAAGCAAGAGCCCAAGACAGCGTCTGCCACGAACTCGTCAGGGAGGAAACCGACAGCACGACAGTCGAGGAACGTGAGCCTTTCAAACTGCACGACCTCAACCTTGAGGCAGGACGAAATGAGCTCATTGCAGTCATTGGCACCGTTGGTAGTGGTAAAAGTTCCTTGTTGGCAGCTCTTGCCGGAGACATGCGAAAGACCAACGGAGAAGTTGTCTTTGGTGCATCAAGAGCCTTTTGCCCCAATATGCCTGGATTCAGAACACAACCCTGCGCAACAACATCACTTTTGGCAAAGATTATGATAAGTCGTGGTACAAGGAAGTTATTAGAGCGTAAGTTACACCTCACGAGACAAAGACAGTATGCTAACGATTGTTACTTAGTTGTGCGCTTCAAGCCGACTTGGACATGTTGCCAAACGGTGACCTGACGGAGATTGGCGAACGAGGAATTACCATTTCTGGTGGACAGAAGCAGCGTCTCAACATTGCTCGTGCTATTTACTTCGATGCCGATATTGTGCTAATGGACGATCCCCTCAGCGCCGTTGACGCCCACGTCGGACGCCACATCTTCGACAACGCCATTATGGGTCTCCTCAAGGACAAGTGCCGTATTCTTGCTACTCATCAGCTCTGGGTTCTCAGCCGCTGCGACCGCATTGTCTGGATGGAGGGCGGCAAGATCCAGGCTATCGATACCTTCGACAACCTCATGCGGGATAACAAGGGCTTCCAGGAGCTGATGGAAACCACAGCCGTCGAGGAGAAGGACGACTCGGAGAAGCAGGTCGTGACGACAACCGAGCAGAGCAAGGAGCAACAGAAGAAGAACAAGAAGGGTGCCGCCCTGATGCAGCAGGAAGAGCGTTCTGTATCGAGCGTCCCATGGTCAGTCTACGGTGCCTACATCCGCGCCTCGGGCTCCATTCTCAACTTCCCGATCGTTATCTTGCTGCTCCTTTTGTCGCAAGGTGCCAATATCATGACCAGTCTGTGGCTGTCCTACTGGACCTCTGACAAGTACGGATTGTCTACTGGAGTGTACATCGGCATTTACGCTGCTTTGGGTGCCTTACAGGCCATCCTCATGTTCGCCTTCTCTCTTCTTCTGTCTATTTACGGCACAAACTCTAGCAAGGTCATGCTTCGCGACGCTGTTACTCGCGTTCTGAGAGCACCAATGTCCTTCTTCGACACAACACCCCTGGGCCGTATCACTAACCGTTTCTCACGAGATGTCGATGTCATGGACAACAACTTGACGGATGCTATAAGAATGTACTTCTTCACCCTCGCCATGATTACGTCCGTGTTTGCGCTGGTCATTGCGTTCTTCCACTACTTTGCCGTTGCGCTTGGCCCACTTTACGTGTTGTTCATTTTGGCTGCCGGGTACTACAGAGCATCGGCCCGAGAGGTGAAGCGATACGAGTCCGTCCTTCGATCACACGTCTTTGCCAGGTTCAACGAGGGCCTTACAGGTGTAGCATCGATTCGTGCCTATGGCCTCAGGGACCGCTTCATCAATGATTTGCGCAAATCCATTGACGAGATGAATGCTGCCTACTACCTTACCTTCTCAAACCAGCGATGGCTCTCAATCCGTCTAGACATGATCGGAAACTGCCTTGTCTTTGTGGTTGGTATCCTCGTGGTCACATCCCGGTTCAGTGTCAACCCTTCGATTGGTGGACTTGTCCTCAGTTATATCCTGGCCATTGTTCAAATGTTCCAGTTCGCTGTCCGCCAGCTCGCAGAAGTCGAGAACGGCATGAACGCCGTCGAGCGTCTTCTTCATTACGGAACCAAGCTTGAAGAGGAGGCCCCTCTGCAAACTGTTGAGGTTCGCAAGAGCTGGCCGGAGAAGGGCGAGATCATCTTTGACAATGTCGAGATGCGCTACCGACCAGAGCTCCCTCTCGTTCTGCGAGGGCTGACCATGCACGTCAGAGGAGGTGAGCGTATCGGTATCGTTGGCCGAACTGGTGCTGGTAAGAGTTCCATCATGAGCACCCTGTTCCGACTGGTCGAGATTTCTGGAGGTTCAATAACAATCGATGGATTGAACATCTCCACCATCGGTCTTTACGATCTGCGCTCCCGCTTGGCTATCATCCCCAGGACCCAACTCTCTTCCGCGGCACAGTCCGCAGCAACCTTGATCCCTTCAACGAACACACCGACCTAGAGCTGTGGTCTGCGCTCCGCCAGGCCGATCTTGTCTCTGCCGATGCCAAAATGGAGGACCGTGGCGCTGACGCCTCTCGTATCCATCTTGACAGCATTGTTGAGGAAGATGGTCTTAACTTCTCTCTCGGTCAACGACAGCTTATGGCTCTTGCGCGTGCTCTCGTGCGTGGCTCACAAATCATTGTGTGCGACGAGGCCACCTCGTCAGTCGATATGGAGACGGACGACAAGATCCAGAACACAATCGCAACAGCCTTCCGCGGCAAGACACTACTGTGCATTGCCCATCGTCTGCGTACCATCGTAGGCTACGACCGCATCTGTGTCATGGACGCTGGCGGCATCGCCGAGCTCGATTCGCCCCTTGAGCTGTGGAAGAAGGGCGGCATCTTCAGGGGCATGTGCGACCGCAGTGGCATTCGCCTCGAGGATATCAACGGCGCCGCTGCGGAGATGCGCGGACTCGACGAAGGATCAAGCCAGTAGTGATGGTGCATTTTGGTTTACAGGCGAGCATTTGGAAAATATCGTGCATTTAATAGGTTTCTTTGCATTTATTGGGCTTCCAAGACATCTCTGTACATAAATTGAACTGGGTCTTGTCTTGACAAGGATCAAGCAGCGGAATTATACCCAGGTTTTGATATTTCAGCATCAGTACGCGGCATAGCTGATGGAAAAGCATGATATAGATTAGGCCATCAGAAATACGATATTGATAGACTTGATCCGGCACCCACGAGTTCCTCAAATCAGGATGTTTAGCAGTTTGTGAATGTTAACGACTTCTTCGTATTGCAAGTAAACTAAGGTATACACGAAAAAGCTCAAACCAAAGGCTGAACAGACCATGGACGAAGCGTTTCTCGCCTCGTTGGCGTAATGAACGAAAGAATCGAACCTCCCACCTCACCTATCCGCAACCCCAACCTTAGCTCCATTTATACCAAAATATGCATCTTGATAGGACAGTTGCCATGGATCCAATGCTCTTGACTGCTATTAATAGAGGATATACTCTGAAACTGTCCATTTCCAAGTATTTTGCTGTAGTGACCAACCAAAACGCCTAATATTGAATGACCCAACCCCATTGAAGTACCGACTGTATATCGCTTGACGTGCAGCATTTCGCGTTGTGTCTTTTCATCTCCTAATTACGCCCTGTAACCCGGGCTACCCGTTCTGCCCGTCAAGTTGGCTGAATGCCGTGAGTTGCTGGAACCGGGCATGTGCGGAGGGGGAAGCTACTGGGATCGTCGGCCAACAGGTCTTCAAGGTAAGCGCTTGGTGCACGCTGGTTTCCAGGTGGAGTGTTCAGGTTCAATGAGCTGGCGCTCATATCCCTCCTGGCTGCAGGGAATGAAGGAGACTCGGGAGGCGAAGGGTTCAAGGTGTTGCGAGAGGCGTTGCCATAATGTCCCCTCGAGTCTGGCCGCAGGTTCGTCAAGCTTATTGAGTGACCGTGGTTGGGACCAGGAGAGCCAGAGCCAGCCGCGTAGAAGCCAGAAGGCAGGAAAGCGGACGCACGGTTACCACCGTTTGCGTTGGTAGAAGCTGCTGTGGGCGAGAAGAAGAGGTTCGACTGGCTAGGGTTGGAAGAGGGAATGGGGCCGCGGGTGGTTCGGCGAACGGCACGTCCGGTACCAGCACCAGCGGCCGCAGACAATGACATGGTAGATCCTTGGTCGGTGTACTTGTAGAAGGGAGCCGGGGGCAGGGAACGAAGCCTTGCTGTTAGCGCTGTGCTGTTCCATGGTAGCTCGCTGAACTGATCGGTGAAGCATGCAGCTGACAATGAATCGCCAGAGCAGAATGGCCACGCCAAAGCGCCTAGGATGGCACCAACGGCGATGAAAACAGTGCCATCGGGCAGAGTCGAGTGCTGCATAAACGGAGCATCCTGGGTGTCTGGGACAACGGGGCCGGATATGTTGGGATTCCCTTCTGCCTTGACAGAGTGACTTGGCCCTTGCTGATGGCAGGGCCGGCTGCCGCTTCGCCTCCTTCAATCTTGGTTGGTTCCGTGGTGATAATAGACGACGAGGAAGAAACCTGAGTTGGCGCCTCCTCGGTAGTTTTGGCGGGAGCCTCTGTTGTCTTCTTCTCTTCCTCCTTTTTCTCTTCGGTAGTGCTACTCTCTTCAGCTGGTTTGTTGGTGGCTTCGGGAGGGTTGTTAGTTGTCGTCGCCTCCTCTGTCTTCTTGTCGTCGTTGGTGGTGTTGTCGTTGTTCGAATTGCCATTGTCATTGCCATTACCACTGTTTCCATTGTTGTTGTTTCCGTTACCGTTGCCACCGTTGCCGGTATTTCCGTTGCCAGTGTTTCCATTGCCGGTGTTTGAATCGTCATTGTTCTGCGCCAAGGCAGGGGTCGCAAAATGGTCAATGTCGCCAAGGTCGTGAATAGGACGGAGGCATCGGGGATGGGGTTGGCGGGCCTCATGATTGCGGTAGGGTTTAAGAGAGCTGTCGATCTAGAACTGAAGAAAAGTCGAATAAGAAAATAAATGCGCGCTATGAGTCCGCTCAAGTTTGAGATGCGTTGATTGCCGAGTGAGTGGCTTAGCACAAGACGCGACGCAGCCCAAGGATTAGGCGAGGAATACGGAGAGAGCGAAGGAAAAGAATATCGGAGCGAAGAACGAGAGAAGCGATGCGTTAAGCAGTGACCGGACGAGTGAGTGTAGTCGGCAGCGAATGGAATAAAAACTACTGGCCCGGTGAAGGCATGGCGGTCGGGAGGCCTGGGCTGGGTGAGTGCGAGGAGGGATGGATGAGTGATGGATCAAATCAGGGTCACGAGCAGGCAAGCCTCCTCTTCAATCTTCAAAGTAGGGTGAGAGAAAAGGGAGGAGATTGCTCAAAGCGGACTAGCCAATCCCATCGGGGGCTAGCAGTGCTGAATCTCGTAAAGTGCGAGGGACGAACCCGCTGAAACTCCTCCCAGGGCGCTAAAACGGCGCATGCATTTCAGCGGCTGACCCGCTAAGCTACAGGTACCAAACTCAAGCGTTGTGCCTGTGGAGCGAGCTGCTGCTCATCATTAAAATACAATTCTTTCATGCTTTTGCCTTTGCCTTCCCTTATTTTGCTTTGCCATTTCTTACATGAACTTATGCAATGCACCTTTGACAGCGAACCACCGTTGGCCAAGCGACTGCGCCATGCTGTGTCTGCAACGGCTTGTGCTACGGTCAATTCAGCGTTATTACGTCAAGGCCCCTACAATATGGCTCAGCGCTCTGCCTCGAAATAGAACAAGCCCGAGTCAATCGAGATTGGACAGTGGACAGTGAGGAGTCGGTGATTTGGATGTGGCCCAAGCAGGTACCCTGGTTCATCACACGGCAGCCTTAGCATCGCCCTTAAGACGATCCTCGTATTGCAGCTCGCCCCAGTCATGGATTAGAAGACGATATCATGGGAATTGATGAAACACTGTCTTACTTCGTGAAGAGTTGAGAAAGTGGCGTTGATAATGCCATCCAGCATTATTTGAGCTCTCTTGTTCATTTCGAGGCTCAACAACGCATACCCAACAACTGCACCCGCACACTCAATCTCCTGTGTTTGGGCGGATTCATCACCAACCTTAGAAAGAACTTGGGATTAACCTCAATTGTTACAAGTTATGGCTTTGGGAGTGCGTGCCCTCCCAAATGTGCCAATTACTGCGAAATCACAACCACAACACTGGTGTCTTTGGCAGTGGCTTCGTGCAGCTACCAGGTACATCAGGTACAGGTACCCGCGAGAGCTATTGGGCACGTGACCCAACGGCCAGCAGGCTAGCCCATCCGAGGCGCCTTCGTCATCCTCAGCCTCCAGCATGTTTCGCCTAGTCCGGCGTCCTATCAACCCTCAACCTCTCCGCAACCAACCGCTCCGTCGCAACCTACAAACCGCATCACCCCGTTCGCTTTCGCTCTTGCTTTCGCAGTCGAACCCGACAAAATCATGGAGGAGGAGCGTCTCTGGAAGTTCAGGCGGCCCGAATGGCTTAACAGCGTCTGGGTTCGCAATGCCGGCGTCTACGGCGCCGGAGCCTTGGTTAGTACTAATGCTGATGTCTTGCGCACGTCGAGCATGTGCTAGCCAGCCATGCGCCTACGCTCGCACTCCTTGCCAGAGTCGAATGCTAACCCGTTGTTCTTATTTAGTTCTCCCTCGCCTTCTACGTCATGCTCGACGCCGCCGTGTGGTCCAAGTCGGCCAAGAACGGCTCTACCGTCCACGTCAAGTTTGTCGACTGGCTGCCGCTCATATTCTCCAGCTTGGGCATGCTCATCATCAACTCGGTCGAGAAGCAGCGGTTGAGCGCCGACTCGTTCAGCTACAGTGGCTCCGGGGTCGCGTGGAAGGCACGTGTGGTGCTTTTCCTGGGCTTTGCCGCCCTGGCTGGTGGTATGGCCGGAGGTGTGACGGTTTTCGTGCTCAAGTATATCGTGCCGGAAGTCGGTATGCCAGCTCTGGGAATGGGCATTGAGAACGTTGTGAGCAATGCGCTGGTTGGTTTGAGGTATGTTCATGGCTACACTCCGTGGTATTGCCTGCTCTTGCTAACATGTCAAAGTTCCGTCGTTCTTTGGGTTAGCCAGAACTTGGAAGACGAGTACTCGTACAACCTCACCCTTTAAGATTGCCGTTGGTGTTGCTACATGGCCTACCGTCCACGTAGGTGTATGCATGTGAGGAGCATTGGAGATTGTAAGCGATAAGATGGGGGTGTTTACGATGTATACGAGTGGGCGCGGTGCTAAGGTACTGCGTTTAACACCTATTTTAAATCCCAATACCTCTTTTTGTGACTATTACGGTCTGTTGTAAGATGTAGAAAGCAGGGACTGGCACGCACGCTCAAGCCTGTCCATAGTTAGGTAGGGTTGTCGGGCTTCGACAGCTGCTCAATGAAGATGATTGTACACTACACACGCCAAAATTCGAAAACTGGAGTTTAGAAATTGAAGCGTTGAGCCATGGCAGATGGGAGTCTGGTATCTACCCTCCAATTAGTCAGGAAGGTTGAATACCTAGGATGGATAACTTAGGTACTTTAGTGGCTCCTCCAAACGCCGCCTATTATTGGTAACCCCTCCAACCTCGCCTGGACCATAAACAGTCCCAACACAACTTATACATACCACGCGCTTCACCTTATAGCTTCGTTACCATTCAGCACTCATAACCCAGTGCATGCAATTTTAGGATATGGCAGACCGCACAAGAGCTCCTGTCAACGGCGGTGTCCCGCGCAATAGAGAAGCAGCCGGTCCCGGTGTCCGCCGCAATCTGTTCCAAAGCCAACTGACAAGGCGACCAACCGCCAGTTCCTCCAACTCCAACGAGACGCTGCGCCTCGATGTCGACGGGATGTCTGAGTCGTCTGAGATTGTGGTCCGTGATCAACACGGAGAGATCGAGCTGGGCGACCCACCCACCCCGATCTTGGAAGATCCAGACGAGGTTCCCATAGATGAGCGTCAGGAGAACGAGAGTACGTTTGCAACATTCTGTCTCTTTAAGGAGTGGCTAACATGGGCGCAGAGGAGAGACAACGACTAGCAGAAGCAGTAAGGCACCACCAAATCAACCACACTGCAGTTCCAGACCAACCGGAGGGTGAGTTTACTTGTTAACGCTTTCTAACATTTGGCTTCACATAACTAATTCTCATAAAGAGCTCCTCGAGGCGGTCAAGGCAAGCTTGAGAGCCAAGGTGGCCGCACTCGCCGACGACAACTGGATGTACGAGCCTGAGGAGCAGACTCGCGGTTGAAGTCTGGTTTCAACGTCTATAATACATGCTACCAGCACCCGTGCTAAGTCACATTTCTATCGTTCAGCCAAGTATCAGTCCAAGCCTGCCGGAGCGGGACCGTCAACCGCACGGGGTCCTCGTCGCGCCGGTGGCGCCGCAGCGCCTCCTCCACCAAACAAGCCGCTCATCATATCCATCAGAGGGTTGCTCTGTCGGGGCTTGGTAATTCCAAAGTACATCTCTGCAATCATGTCCAGAGACTCGGACCAAGCCTCTGCCTCTGATAGCTGAGGCGCGTACTTGGATACCAGGCCCTTGTAGACTTCTGGGACGCCTCGCTGAATGGCCAAGAGCAGCAGGCCGAGGAAGTTGAGGAGAGGTAGACTAGGGAAGATTCGGATATCGGAATGTGCGCTCGCAACGTCTTGGACACCAAGACCCGGGTTATCGCTGCTCAAGGCGCTGGTGAAGAGGCGGTAGCAGGTGTTGGCCGCGCGGACGTTGCCGACAAGGAGATAGGGAATGACAGCTCGGGCAGCAAAGTACGGAGCCATGTGCGGCTCTCCCTCCTTGTACCATGCGTATTCCATCTTCAAAAGCACCTCAGGCGAATCCCTTGTTCCTAGTAGTAGATGACGTTCCGCTTCGTATGTCTCGTGCTCTTCGGCGTATAGCGATCCGATAACGTGGTGAAGTTCCGGGTCGCCAGCAGGGTATTCTCCAAACTTGGCTGACCAACTGCACGATGCTGGTTAGTCGACGACATTGGGTAGGTCTCCAGCCTTACTCACCCCACCATCTCCGTGATGAACTTCTTGCGCGTGGGCTCCTCTGGATCGAACAGTCGCAGGCATGTCAACAGCCTGCCCTTGGCTGGTGAGTCGGGCTTCAGCTCCGCCTGCTTGTACACGTCCACCATCATGTTGCACAAGTCACCGCCGCTGCCACCCTGGCCTGCCTTGAGCAGAGACTGCGAGACATTGGAAAGGATGTCGATGGCGGCAGGCCAATTTTGCGTCTTGATGTACCGTGAGGCGGCAACACGGGTCTGCTGCTGTGCCTCGTAAAAGTCTCCCTCCTGGATCCTCTCCTGGAGGCGCGCGACGATGCGTTCGACCTTGCTAGCCATGGTGGAAGCTTGTGTGAGGGCGTGGAGGGAAGCTTGGGATTGCCAGTATGACGGATGGAGGGGTTGAATTTGGGTGGGTGTAAAGTGGCTACCTCAGCTTAATAGTGGGCCGTTTCGTATGCTGGCACCATTCCAGCATCTACGTCAAATACAGCTGAGATATAGTACAGTACGTATATGACATGGTTAACAAAGAATAATAACAAGATGAATGGTCCTAGAATAGATCGCTATTTTTAAGGTCGCCTGTGGAGCTTCTCAATGTAATATTCACAAGATGCGAGCCCGCAAGGAATATCCCAAGGGAGGGGTGAAACACGCGATAAAGCTGAGCCAGTATATCTGGAAACTTCACATCCCTCCCTGCGCATCGATCTTAGGCGTTGCTATTGTCAGAAGAATCATGAATTGAATGATTGTATTTATAACTTGAGGGCATGCATACATGGTTAGAGAAACGACCAGAGAGGCAGTCAATATTCCCACTTGCAGTTATTCACCTTACACACATGCAGAACCACGATGTGGAGCAACGCGGAGGCAAGTCACGCACTTCATATGGCAAGCGACCGGGCCTGGGCCTAATATCATCACTTAAGACGATGCCACCTAATGGCAGCAGGAGATTTAACAGCAGTGTATTGTAGATGATGTACAAAGACAACATAGAACTCATGTATATATACGTGTTTAATTCTATGTCTCCACAATTAAGACGATACACTCGCTGAAATAGTGTAGCGGTTATCATCTCGGTGAGTTACCATAACATTCTACTGTTATAATTTACTTTCCTAATGCGTCAAAGCCTTCCCAATTAGGAAATATATCCAGGCGGGGACCGGGGTTCGACTCCCCGTTTCAGCAATTGAACTTGTCTCTCTTTTTGCTGTTTGTGTGGACAGAATGCTATGATATTGGCGGAGCCTGCGGGCAGTGTTGTAGAGGTGTTCTCAGTAAGCCGGGGTTGGTCCACTTTTCTTGTTAGATACACCAATTAGCTGCACTTTTCCCCACTTTACTCCGGATCTCCCACTATTTCTACAGGATGAACGTCGCCAAGACTACCTATACACAGTGATATCTAAACCGTTAAACTAATCTTCCAAGTTTCAATGAATGGTCTTTGTGTGTGACCGCTTGATCTAGTTCTCCTTCCTTTTCTTTTTCTTTTTTTCTTTGGTATGCTACTCGTCGCCTGATCCAAACTCTACCTATTATGTAGCACCAGCAGCAATGTCGCGTCAGAATTAATTCAGAATTCAGTCAATCATGACAAGCTCTGTTTTGCGATATTGAGCGCATTTCTCATGGGGATACTTTATGTACAAGTAGAATGTTCGTGGAAATTTAATATGAGACTGTCACCACAGCTCTATCAGTCACCAATCGGGCTCAAGAGGAACAAAATAATAATGTTTCTGTTCTCCATCTTCCTCTCGTATACTATTTCAACAACCTGTGAGGTGTGTATGCGAGTTTTGAACTGCTACTCACTTCACATGTTGCTCTAGGTCAAGGAGTTGACGCCTACTGTTAAGATTCATTTTCCTTTGTGGTGTCATGGCATACAGTTCATTATTAGTACGTTCAGTCGCCACTAGTCTCTATACAGCGGTGTTTCCTATTCATTTACACACAAGGCATGAACGTCGGTTTCATGATATCCATCCCTTGCACATGCGAATCGCATTTCCAAATCTATTGCATGCTCAGTGAACCCAGGCGCTTCCAGATGATCTCCTGCCCTTCTCATACAGCCACTTGTTGTTCAAACCAACACTTGTCCTCTTTCCCCAGATGGGCTGTGTGAACCAGAGTCTCCGAACAAGCTTGACGAGGTACTCGCTCCAAACGGCGTGGACGAGCTCAGAGATGATCTTCGCCTGCCGCCAAGCGCGCTAGGGCCCTTATGCAGTAGCGGGCTGCTTGGAGGCGAAGATGTGCCCAAGGGTCCAATGCTGGCGCCCAGGGATGGACTTCCTCTGCCCGAGAGGGGAGCTGGTATAGCTGCCTCTGCTTCCGGCAGAGCCTGCAATGGATGGAGTGCGCGAGTAGCGTGGGGAGTGCTGAATTTCGCATTCGGGGTCGGTGCTGCGGTGGCTGCAGGCAGACCAAGGAGCTTGCGTTGGGCGGGAGTCAGAGGAATGTCGGAAAGATCATCTTCTTTCCTGATCAAGGGTAGGCAGGCAAAGCCAATCTGAACGAGTGGTAGAACCTTGATGAGAAACCAAGCCCAGCTCGCGTACAGCCTGAACGCCAGGGGATTCTACCAGAGTCAGCTAATGCAACGACAAGGAGCGGCACGACGCCATACATTTGAGAACCGAAGTATCGTTTTCCAAGGACCTCGGCAGCCCACAAGCCCAAGAATGCGACGACGTTGTACGCTATCCGACGAACGTTCTTCTCGGTGAATGTGGTTGCGTTCCGGCGCCTTGTGATCTCGTCGAGTCGTGGGTGCCTCCAAGTTCCAGGACTGTCCGTCACCGGAGGCTCCAGAGCGACAGCCGATTTCGTCGGCGTAGATCTAGCTTGGAGAGACATGGCTTCTTTTCTGCAGGGACACTGAAGTCCAGATCGCGCTGAGGAACTGAGGATTGCCTTCGAGCTTGGGTTCAATGGCAGAGGCAGCGAAGGCTTGGGTTGGCGTAGCTGGTTCTGCTTACCTGTGAGATTCGGAAGGGTCGAGTAATTGATCGCACAAAGCCTTCTGGAACAGTGCTGCTATGGGTTAGTATGGGTTAGTATTCGCTTGGAGTGGCTTCGAGAAGCCTGTGTGGCGGTTGCCCCTTATGTGTTTGGATTGTTGACGTTGGGATCAGATGGGTAGAAGCTCACAAAAACAGTCGTCGCTATGCTGCAGGGGTAGGTTGGGCCAGAGCCACGCGACCTGCGTGCGCCGGGTGAGCCTCGGGCGAATCACAGCTGGGAAAATCCACCACTGCGCTATAGCGCGGTTTGCCTCACGATGCCTCCACATACGACCATAACTACTTGAGAACATAGGATCCCGTCTGCTCTCCTTCTATTAAGCAAGTAAGTGGCAGATTAGTAGTTGGGTCGGTGACGACCAGCGAACACCGGCTGTTGTATGTTTATCTTATTTCTTTTTCTTTTTCTTTTTCTGCTTGGAATAGATATTTCTTTTGCTAGGCTTGCTGGGAGGAGCCTCTCTGTGACGGTTATTCAAGTGCTGTCGATGCCCCCAGCAACCCAGTCCAGTGCTTGGTAGAGGATAAATCAAGACGTCAGAGAAGTAAACATGAGATAAGGAATAACTGTAAAGAAATTTGGAAATGCATGAAATCATTTGGATTTTTAATTCTTTTTACAGCTTGCGGAAGGGAATTCC
Organism: Albifimbria verrucaria; assembly: GCA_020081605.1. Taxonomy (NCBI): domain Eukaryota; kingdom Fungi; phylum Ascomycota; class Sordariomycetes; order Hypocreales; family Stachybotryaceae; genus Albifimbria; species Albifimbria verrucaria. Next base: position 2,298,094 of record JAHREC010000062.1, read on the forward strand.
AGCCCTTCTGAATTGCTGGTAGCTCAGAGGCACCTGCAGCTGAAGGCTACCTACGCGACCGAGGTGCCATGGTGCTGCTGACTCAGACGGATTGGCCCCTGCCAACATCAAGTCCACTGACGCGCTGCACGAAGCTGTCCTGGGAGCTGCGCTTTTGACTCCGTTGGCGCTCTCGACACCCTTCAGGAACATCCCACCCTGCAAACTTTTCATTCGATTCCTGCTTTCCCTCATCGCGGACTCGGTGCAACCCAACTCCTTGGGCCATTTTCTTTCGAATCCTCTCCGTCGTCACGATCATGCGCCTTTAATCTGGCTTGCACCACTTCCTCGTTTACACCCAGCGGCTTGTCTGAATCGTCTGCGCAATGGCAGCCTCGCCAGCCTCCTCGCCGCAACGTCGGAGATAGAGCCGCCGAGCTCCCCGTCCACCAAGAATCGAAGTCATTCATCTCTCACGCCGCCGATGAAACGCTCGAGCCGTCCCCAGAGCCCGAACCCGAGCCTGTCGATAAGCCCTCGCGAGGAAGCCCAGGGCTTCGCAGGGAAAAGACCCGAACGGACAGCAGCAGATTGGAAAAATCAGGCATTTGAAGAAGGAAGACGGCGAGCCTCTTTGGAGGGAGGATATTCAGCATGACTTCCTGCGAGCCATCTTCGACAATGAACAAAAGGTCTTCACCAATTCTTATGAACCTCAGGAGATTGGCAAGCAATGCTTTGCCGACCTTTACATTGACACCATGTCACGAAGTACAAAGACGAGCAAAGTTCTTCGAGACAAGTTACTGAGCGACAGAGAGGCAGCCAAGGGAATGGCCATGGTTTGCCTTCTCGTCAACATGGGCCGCATGAACACGACGCTCAACTGTGAGTAAATACACTCAACCTAATAGTGGTTTCGCATGCTCACAACTACAGTCTTTCCCGAGATGCGCGCTCAACTGCGCACATACCACGCGATCCCCTCTCTACAAGCGCATCAAGATCCTCACGCGTACAAGCAACTACAGGACGCCCCGCGTCTCAAGTCCATCCTGAAGGGAGGCGCCGAAGACCGAGAAGAGCCCACCACCTTGGAGAAGATCAAGCAACAAGACATCCCCTGTACCAACCCCGTCAATCTCATCTTCATCATGTGCAACACAGCCCAGAAGATTGCAGAGTTGCACTTTCCTCGTCACCACGAGTTTCATGATCTTATCATGAAGACCCACTACAGCAGCAAGTCGCGCGCGATGGCCTTCTTGTGGCTCATGTGGTTTTACCTCGAGTCCGACTTCACGGAGGAAGGTTGCGAGGAGAACCCTTTCGGACCTGGTGTTGATTACGGACTTGACGTCGCGAATCAAGGAGTTCCTCAGCTGAAGAAGTTGACGGATGAAGAGCTGGCCCTTGAGAACAAGGACACCGAAGAAGAGATTGAGTTTGGTCGCGCCAAACAAAAGACCCGTGCAAAGATCCTGGAGATGGACCAGGCTTACTTGAACGAGAGGGAGACAAAGCGTGGCAAGGTACGAGTACCGCTTAATGATGATGGCCCAGCGATTCTACCTCGCATCCGACCATCCAAGCACGAATCCGATATGGACAGCACGAGGTCTACACCACCGCCTAGGGCGCTAGCCCGAGGCGGAGCGGCAGGTTCAGGCAGGCGTGGAGCGCCATTGAAGTATCAAATCTTTGAGGGCTCTTCACCAGCACATCATGTTACAGAAGGTGTCGTGGCCAGAAAACCTCGGCCTCCGACAGCCCATCAGCTGGCTGTGGAGCGGAACCGTAGCCAAAGAGTTGAGTACATCCTTGATCGTGGCCTGCGTAGACGCCATCACAAGAGCCGGAAACTGCGGCGTCAGAACGGGGCTGTACTTAGAGCATACAAACGCCTGCAAGCTCAGGTTGATCCGTTTGAAGACAGCGAGGGTGAGGGCACGGGGGCGCGAAATCTGGGCAACGATGATTCTTCTGGTCCTTTCCGTGAGAAGGGACTGGGTGGCCTCTGCTTGCTGACCACCGAGGAGGACGACTTTGGAGAAGAGGTTAGTGCCTATGCTGCTGCATTGAGGAGATCAACTCGACGGCTGGCACGATGGTACGGTCACGAAAGCGAACTTGGCGTGATCGCGCCCATCAAGAGACAGAAACAAAACGGCGACGCCAAGGATGATGCCAGGGACGATACCAAGGAGGCAGATGTGGACATGGATGCAGATCTTGCTGATGCGGATGGCGCCGACGCGGACGGCGCTGACGCTGATGGCGCTGATCCAGAAGCTGCGGATGCTGCAGACTCCAAGATGAACGGAGAGATGAATGGAGACGTCACAATGGATGACGCCGAGCTCGACGAGGGCGATCAGACAATCATGGCAGAAGATGAAGGCGAGGATCCAGACAAGACTGAGGTCATGGGTGAATCGGACGGGGAGTAGACAGGCCGGATATCAGGAACTCGCTGGGGATTTTGGGATTGCTCTGGGGCTAGCCGGCCATTGCTGGGAAATGGAGTTCTAGGGATTGTGTGTCTTTCTGGCGTTGAATGTATTTATAAACCGGTTACTGCCGGGTGTAACAGTACATGAGATGAACTCGGATTCGGATCTGGAAACGTAAGTCTCGTATTCGTGATCTGTTGGTTGTGAGTGTATCCATGCTCCTTGAAGTGAAGTGGATAGCATAATATGGGATTTTCCTGATGTTGCGTCACTGGTGCAGTGAGCGCAGCCCGATCCGGAATCAGTCCATGCGGTACACCAAAGTTCCGAGCGGTGAGACACGGCAGAATATTAAGGGTCCTTGAAAGTTAAGTTTACTTCAACCCTGAGAATCGCGTCCGCCTAGCAGGAATAAGCTTCGACTTCTCACTTTCTGGAGGCGTCAGAAGTTCAATCGGGGCCAGTCACTCATTTCGGTACTATTTCTCTTCTTTCCTCACCATGCCCAACACCAAGTCCTCAGGGGCCATCAGCCCTCTCCTGATGGTCCTCGGTCTGCTGACCGCGATGCTGTCCGGCATTGTTTACTTCATGGAGCAGAACCTGGACCGGTTCTACGTCTTCCAGACGGACCACCTGCACGACCTGGCCAAGCGAAGTATTGCCCAGCACGGAAACAACACCAGGGAGATCGTCAAGTACATTGTGTCTGAGCTGAGCGAGACGCACCCTGAATATGTCAACGTGAAGGAGGACTGGGTCTTCAACAACGCTGGAGGAGCCATGGGCGGCATGTACATCATCCATGCTAGTGAGTGGTTCCGCAGGCGAGCTTGCAAAGGTCAAGGCTAATTACAGAACGCTAGGCATCACTGAGTACCTCATCATCTTTGGTAAGTTACATCCTCTGACAGGATTCACTGGATATGCTCCCGTGTATGCTAACTACAACTCCGCAGGCACAACCATTGGCACCGAGGGACACACTGGCCGCCACACCGCCGACGACTACTTCCACATCCTGACCGGCACCCAGACCGCCTACACCCCGGCGAGTACGAGCCCGAGGTGTACCCTCCCGGCAGCGTCCACCACCTTCACCGCGGCGACGCCAAGCAGTACAAGATGCCCGATAGCTGCTTCGCGCTTGAGTACGCCCGCGGCTGGATCCCTCCCATGCTGTTCTTCGGCTTCGCAGATGGTCTCTCGTCCACCCTCGATCTGCCCACGCTGTGGAAGACGACCCACCTCACTGGTCGTGAGATGATTGGCAACATGCTCAAGGGCAAGATCTAAATGGCTGGTACTGGGTGGGGGCACAGGACTGGGCGGAGTTGCAATTACAAAAGTCGGTGGATATGTGCCCTGCATCAGGTGTAAGCTTTTGGATAATTGATCTGGAGGATTGTGTATTTATAATAACAGTATAGATGCCGTGTCACCGGGCTTATATTTGTAATTGAAGCATGTGTAGAATTGTCGCACATGTATATTCTCAATGACATATTTGATGCATAACCGCAGTGGCCCTGATGTATGAGAATGCGCCTCCGGCAACTGTAACACGTTCCGGACTGGACCTCTTCTTCAAAATTCCACATGCTAGCACTCTGTTAGGAACAGTCAAGACCAGTTATGGTTGATGAACATAAAAACCATACCCATCTAAAGGTTCAAGGGAGCATGAATTGTCTGTAGAGAAGCTATTAAAATAGTATCTGCAGTAACCTTGACATCTCACAGTCATTTATAAACCATTCTCCAAACTACTGATCAGTTGCTACATGGATCAAATGTCTACAGAGGCGGACGCATCCCTTCAAAAATTCCAAGGTCTATCGCACCACTGATATCAGCGTCCACACTTTGTCGTTTCACGTGAGAATCATGCAACTCAGCCTCCCTAGCCGCATGAGTAGCCTAGACATATGTTAGGGTCTGGATTTCGTCCCATGATGGGGCACAGAGCCGTTGGGGGTTGCATTCATATTGACTTACATCCCGTCTTTCAGTTGAGGGCTGTGCGACAAGAGCAGTAGCAGTTGCTGCAAGCAATGCAATGGTAGCAGCGAACCCTTCATTTTACGATATTCAGCTGACGTGGAGGAGCTGGATGATAATAATGATTTTGGTGGAGACGTGAGCAGAAAAGACGATGTTCTTTATGACCAAGGCGATAGTGCTGCATTTCCATAGTCCGTATAAGCGGGAGATGGCTGTATTTATAGAGGATTATCGTTGATATTCGGGCCGGATAGTGTGATTGCTGTCGGATATATCCAGCCAACTATAGCACAGGTATAGGCACAACATCATGTGATGCTCAGACAGTAACAGCCAGAGTAGCTCTAGCTGTGTGACTGTGTGACTGTGTGGTTGCGTGATCGTATTCATGTAGTAATTGTAAGATGCTTGTCTCTGTCGTCTCAACTAATGGTCACCCCTCCCTTCAACGCACTAATAACCCCAGGAGCAGTCAAGTTCTTAACTAGTATAACTTTTAATTGAGAAACATGTAGCAGCGGTGGTTACAAGCTTGCGCCCTGGGGCAACTGTGCTATCTCTTAAATCTCAGCTCCCTCCCTAGAGCTCATGTGTGATACAACTTCTATTCACGCTTCGGCACATGCATCCCTCATGCCTGAAACCATTGCGACCGTCTCTAGAATCAGGTCCAAGTCACAAAAATAAAAGACCATTTACACCATCCAAAAGTGTCGACAGACCCCACCTAATCCGCTTCCCAAAAAGCCCCTGTCTCGTTTAGAGTGTGTATCACACAAAAGGACATCGCTAGCCGCGGTTGTAGTCTACATGATATTTATTAGAAACTAGAAACAAGGAATCTGGATCCTCTCATCATAGAACACAGAGCGACTACCCTTTGCATCCGTGAATGGCTTACGTCCATTCTATCCATTCGGTGCTGTGCAACAAGAAGAACCACACTTACGGCGAACAACATAGCAACCGCAACTGCACTCTTCATCTTCTTGTTATGCTGGGAATAGAGAGACGCTAGGGGTGAGGAGGCAGCTGCCAGCAAGAGTACTGTGGGCAAAAGGACGTTGATCTCGATATAAACAAAACAATGAGCTGTATCTCTTAGCACTTTTGAGAGGCGAACTTTGTCTATGTGTATCAGTGCTCGGGTCGAACCCTGTGATGGCCTTCATGTACGGGTATCCGTAGTCAGCTATAGCACATGGATATGTACAACATCATGATGCCTCTAGGTCAGGGCAGTAATACAGGACCAAATGTGTCACTATGTGACTGTGTTCACACTGTTTCAACCGCTATGCTATAAACTCTCCTTTTAAGATGTCCACATGAGCCTGAAGGAAGCCTCGAATCACATGATACCTAGTCTGATTGCTTGTTGGCATTTCCATGATTTGATTCGGCCATTATAATACTACTTCTACGGATTACTGCTGGTAGTTGGGCAGATGTATTATTAAACTGGAGATGTAAGTTGCTGAGGACCAAGGCTTGATACATCATTGTACAAGTTCCATACAATTTCGAAATGTAGGATTCACTCACCACACACAATCTCAGACAGTTAGTGTGCTAGTAAGCATGATCCGACCCCAGTCTCATGTCTTATACATATTTCAAGTAGCCGTCTATATGACGACATAGATATCTAATATTATTCTTCATCACATATCTAGGAGGCCCATGTCATGAGAGTACATATTCGTGACGACCCATGAGGCTATTTGCAGTTCCAAAATTCTCACTGTAGTGGCCTATACGCAATCACTTCGCTTCACTAATGGTGATGCCTGATAACTTTAGTGGCGGAGTTGAAGAGCCGTCGAGCTCGAAGGCAGTACGGTAATATATTAAAACGGCTACAGTAGCCCCCTTTGATGGGCATATTACCTCCTAGGCTGAGCCTCTTTCCAAAAACCTCCATATACTAACACTAAGTCGGCAACAGCCTACGCCCTGATTTGGGTTCACGAACATGAGAACCACGTGCATTCAAAATGTCAAGAGAGTATGAAAACCCCATATCTAGAGCAGCTACTGTTCCGTAGCTTTTGGAGCTCTCCAATAAGGCTCCCAGCAGCCTTGAGATCAGGCTTCGACGTCTACTAAGAAATCCCCAGTTGACCGAGCAGGTCACCGACCAGGTCACCGACCTGGCCATTGAGCGAGGTAAGTAAGTTCGTAATTTGTCTTCGCTTACGAGGAAACATGTCCTCGCTCCGGGTGTCCATCTCTTGGCCGAATCTTACGTCGAGTTCAATGTCTTGATTGGCATCCTTAAAGCCATCTTGTCGTTTTTTTGTGCGTGGCGTGTAAGCCAGCACCTGCTTTATCCACTACAGACTTCGGACCAGACTTCGCGGTCGATAGAGCAGATGCCAGGTCACCGATTATTCCAACAAGTTGTCTCCGCTTGTGAAGAGTTATGTCCTCACCTGTTTCTAACTGTACAGGACCGAGACCTACGCTAATTTCAGCGCTTCCCTCAGTAACCGTTTGTTGTTCTTGGTTCTCGGCAGGCGGAAACAATACTTTGCCTGCGCCCTCTTCAGACATGAAGAAGGCCTTAGAAAGGTCCTCAGGAGGATTTGCGGAGTCTTCTTTCCCTGCTCGCTTAGGTCTTGTCTTTTCGTGTTTGCATCATGCAGCTCAACATCTCTAGCTGCGCTGGTGATCTTGAGAGTCATGTTAGCAACTTGAAACTGCTTCTGAACACTAGCTACAGAGCCACTGCCTCCCACAACTAACATCTCTCCTATCCGATGGGGCTGTGCAACGAGAGCAGTAGCAGTTGCAGCGAGCAACATAACAACAGGGGCTGATGTCTTCATCTTCGCGATTCTCAGTCAACGAAGAATAACTTGGCGAAGAGTAACTGTCGATCGGAGTATGAGCAGAAATGACTGTGGTTCTTATCTAAGCGGAATAGTGCAGCTGTGTTCCCATAATCTCTTTGGGGGTGGAAGAACCCTTTATTTATACATCACCATCACTGCTATTCGGGCCGTGTCCTGTGATGGCCATCCAAGTATGGCCATCCAAGTACAACACATGTATATACCAACTATGTGCTTCAAGAAAGAAATGCCTGATATAAAGCTGAGCATGTGATTGTGTTCACACTGTTTCAGGTGATATCCGAAGAACTGGTTCGCTTAGTTATCTGAACGAGCCCGGACCACGTATTTTGCAACATACAATACCTGATTCCGGCCCTTATTGGTATCTCGTATAGCCAGGAACTACCATCATAATGATGCAATCACACTACCCACTCAATGTGTTGGGGGTCTTATCATCTGTATAATAATAAGCCGACAGCGATCCTAAACAACAAACTAGCCGGGTGAGTGGTAAGCAAGAACGAGAATGTAGCCCTTGAGTGTCTATACAGAGTCAGTCTTCGAAAATCAGAGAGACGGACCGAATCTATAGGTTCATGACTTCCATATGTCTATATTTCTCCTTGTCACAATTGTGTTTATTACGAGTAATATTCAAATATTCCATGATTCTCATTCCTGTTCATTACTACTAACGGCCCTTTTTCAATGTCCATAACTGTGATGGTCTTTCTCAAAGACATCGGTCCGTGCAGGGTTGCCAGCATTCGTGATGGGTGTCACTGGGGCAATTACAAAACTGAAAACGCATATTGCTAATCTCAGGGGCATAATGCATCACCACTAGTTCTTTTGCCTTCACAATGCAGGATGACTCATTAGAAGAAATAACCCGATTCTTACAGCATCTGCAGTCGCTACGGTCCACGAGCATGCTCCTCTGGCAGCCACGTTACTATCTAGACCTAGTAGTACCTTTTCTCAGCCTCCCTGTGCAAAATATGAAGCCCACCCATAGGCTCGTCAGATCCTTGGCCTGCCCTGGCCATATATCCTAATACTATTCGTCCGTCCCGTTCATCTTGACCGTCTTGTTCTTGCTAGCTTCAAGCACAAACGCTTCCTCAATGGCAGCCATCCTCTGGAAAACCCTAAGCCATCGCTGTCCCCACTTACGGATCAAGGCCTCCTGCTCGCTTGAGCCATCGCCACCCTCAATCTGCTCATCCTTGCTGCCGCCAGCCCAGCTCAACAAGGCATCATTGATGCTGCGGAAGAGATCACGCATGGCAGTAACCTCCTTCTCACGTGCTTCCTCCTCCGCATCAGACGTGAGGATCTGGCGCACTCGGCCAGTAACCTTGGCGACAGTGTTGGAAACGAGCTCGAATACGTGCGGCTGGCCGAGGAGTCACCTCCGTTGGTACCGTTCGCGGGTGTGGTGGCACCCAATGCCCAATCAACCACCGAGAAAGGCGTGACAATAGAGTAGTTGAGGAGCTTCTCAATGATGGACAAAGCCACACCAGGGTGGGCATGCCAGTATGCCAACACGGAGGAGATAATCTGAGTGCGCGCACTCTCCGATGCTCCTCCAAGATCGAGAAGTCTTCCCTTACTACGATCAATGCAAGCGAGTACGTGGCTGAGCGATTTGGACCCGACCCAGGCAACCGCCGTCATGAAAACATCAGTGCTAGCAACAATAGGGTCCAATGCTCGCTCAGATGCTTCAGCTTGAATACGGTCAAAGAGTGGTTGGAACTCTTCATCAGCCGCCTTGCGTCTCAGCAGGGCAGCCATCTCCTGGCCTTCCTTGGAAAAGGGAGTGTCTAACACAGGTTAGTATCGATAGACAATGTGAGCATTAGTGTAGCATACCTGGATCGCTGAACTTGAAGTCGGGCACATCCTTCTCTTTCTCCGGACCAACCAGCGGCTGGTAGGCCTCAGGAAGCGTCTTTTGTATTCTCTGAGCAAAGCTCAATCGCACCTCCTTGTCCAAGGCACCTCTGAGGAACCATTTGCGAGGGTGCAAGTCGGGCAGCTCTACATCGTCAACCCACTCAGCCCATTTCCACGTAAAGCCAAAGTTACTGAGATGGTGAGAGAACCAATCTATGAAGCGGTAACCAAGTGCCAGATCCATGCGTTCGCTGTTGCGGTACAAGAATCTGATAGCTCGACCAAGACTGGGGGCGATAGCGGCCGGAGCAAGCTTGCAAGCCTCGGTAAGAACGGAGTGATAGTAGACGAGCTTGCACTCGGGGACTGGAAGTTGGAACAGTTGCGAGAAGACTGTGTCGACTGCAACGTCCTCTGGCTTCCAGGTGGAACGGCCAGCGGGGATGTTGCGCAGCTCGTCGAACGGCGTAGCCCGCTTGACAAAGGTGCCATCAGCAAAGTAGCAGTCGATATCCATAAGATATCGCGCGGTCACGTTGCGGTTGAAGTTGAGGATGTTGATGGTATCGACTAGGCCATCACGAATGAGAGAAGCCGCAATGTTCGAGGGGCTGGGCACGGACTCGACCTCCTGGTCGGCATAGGCGGAGAAGTACATCTCTGGGAAGAGTGGCCTAGGACCCGCCACGACAACCTCGGGGATGGAAATGGCAGGGAGCGCATGCTTTGGGGCGTTGGCGAGCTTGTCTTGCGCCTCGACCTCCTCGAGAGGGAGCTGCCACGGACGGGGAGGCAAGCAAGCTCCCAGTTCTTGGCAGCCTCGGCCTGCAACTGCTTCTGTAGCTGCATACACAGGCTGGAGGACTGCACGGGGTTTTCCTCCTTGTCAGTCGAGTGGTACGGGTCGACGAGGGCCTGTAGCGCATGTGGCTCAGACGCAATGATGTCGGTCTTCTCCATCAGCTCCGCTGCCTTTTGCTGAAACTGTTCCGGTGCCGCGGCCATGATGTAAGGGATCGTAAGGAGAATGATCTTAACAAGCTCGGTTCCAATCGTCTGCATGGTGTTAGAAAGCATGCCGCTGTATCGTTGTAGGGAAGACACTTACGTCGTCGGAGCTGGCGGTCTGCAGCTGAGCAGCGCGAGCGAACAGCTCGTCGAGCAGCGGGAACAGACCATCACCTTCCAGGCACGATTGGAGGCACGCCAAGAACTTCAAGTACAGCTTGACCTCCCTCCAGTCGCCTTTGGTGATGCTGGTCTCGGTGGCCTGAGCGACGCGCGCCAGGACGGTATCGACGATTTCTGATTTCGAAACGTTCGCGATAAGAACCACGGCGGCGACAAAGGGGTCTTGAGAGGTTGCTCCACCAGCAGTTGCAACACGAGGTCGATGAAGGTGTTTCGCAAAGCCTCGTCTTCGTAGTTCTCTGTCACCAGCCGAGCGACGCCCTGAACCTCGTCGGCCCATTGCCGCAATGGGGAGTCGGCAAGGGCTAGGAGCTGTCTGCGGAGTCGAACGGGTAGCGGCGCCGAATCAGTTCGTCGTCGCTGGTTTCGACGATCGTAGTGGTCGTCATCATCTGCGCAACGGGTCAGCTACACATCGAGGGAGCCGAGGGCGGCAGCGCCAATTCGGAGGAAGCACGAACCTCTGTATCTCCTCTTTCGGTTGTGGTAACCACCAGATTGTCTTCTGTCGTAATCTGCCATGATGAAGCGGCGGCACTGATGTGGTGGTGGATAGACGAGGTGAAGCGATTTACGATGCTCAAGCTCGAGGGAAAGCTGCACTAGATGGTGTCGCGTTGAATCGCCTGCGCGACAAGGGTTGAATAAGGTACTTACCGAGTAGGCTAAGTTGCCACCAAACAAAAGTACCGAACCTCAACCCCAGCAAGGTGGTACCTTGAGCTCCATCCTGGTGTTACCTCACCTTGCAGCCAGAGAACTGACAGGGCATGTGGGTATTTCTGCCTCAGGCATGGACGGATAGCCTTGCAACACAAGCAACCATCGACAAACACAACTAACTCTCACCATGATACACATACATACACATAGGAATCAAGCAGCGATTCCCCATTCGGTTTTTAGCTAGTTGTATCATACACGATTTACGGTTTCAAAGTACAGCACCTCGTGAGATGGATCGTTCCTTATGATGGGATATATCGAGGAGCACTCTTCACTCATCAAGAGGCGGCTTATTACACGGGAACCTGCCAACAAGGCAAATAAAGTGAGTGAAAATGTCATAAATGCGTGCCTATCATAACCTCCTTTTCTACCTTCATTTCTGCTCGCTTTTCTCTCTTCATCTGCTTTGACCAGTCTACCATATCATCATCGTCCGCTCGCGTTCCCGTACAAGCTGCCAACCCAAAAACAAAACGAGTCCGTAATTCCGTACCAATCTATGCCAGGAGTTTGTGTATATGAGAAAAAGAGCAGGGCTCAATATTTTTTTCAACCATCGAGAACATGCCATTAGCGAAGCATAGTAAACTCAACCACGAGGACTCGCCGCATCCTCCCTCCGCAACTTGATCTATCCAGCAACCGCCCCCCACTCGCCGAGCACAGCGAAGCTCTAGTCACAATGCATCAACCCTCACAACAGCAGTCAAACGCCAACCTCGCCACCACGACTTCTTTCCTACACCAGCACCGAGCCTCAGGACACGCAATAGGAACGAAAAAGCTGTAGGGGCCACCCTTATCATGCATCGAAATGTGGTCTAAGAACGTGATTCCCTCTGTTATGCATCCATGTAGCATTCCTCTGTAGCGGCCAGCCTGAGCACGCCACGCAAGGGCTAGTTGCAACCGAGCTTGCAATGCTCTGTTTCCTTGCAAACCGAGCCCAATGGGCATCGCTTGCACCCCTTCCCAAACACCCGTTAAGCCTCCATATCGCCTGGCCATGAGCGTCGAGCATGTATTCTCATTCTCCTGTTCCAACGCCTTTGCTTCAAGACCCATTTTTATCTGCAAAGTCCCCTTGACAAGTTCAGCGACTTGGTATCGCGAATGTCCGCGCAATTATTTGGGCGGAGAAGAGGGGTTTGTTAAGATTAGGCAGACATCATTGTCGAGCCACAGAGTGTCTCCGACGAGTACGACAGTCGCCTGTCAATTCCGCTCTGGCCTACGAGGCTCAGTCTAGTTTTGCCATCATTTCTTGCTTCGTCAGCGGCGTGAAGTTTTCAATGTCGAGACCCCGCGATGCCAGCACAGGACGCATGTGAGGTGGCACCAGTTGTTGGTTGAGGTTCGGAGCAATGGAAAGTTCTAGCACAGGTCAGCTTCACGAACGCTCTGTTAGAGTGATTATTGTGTTCATTCTTACCGTGTCGAGAGAAGTCGAACAGGTCGGGCAGATCACGAAGCTGGCCAGTTCCGTGTCTCGAATCGGGGAGCTTGGTGGCTGGGTCTCGCAGCTCATCGAAGAAGGGGTGAATCATGGCGTCAATGGCGGACTGTCTCTCAGTGGGGTGTACTCGAGCAAGCGGGCAATAAGGTCGATGGCGTTGGCATCTGCCTTGCGGAAGACCTTGTTGAAGGGGTGCGGCTTGATCTGAGGGAACTTGTGTTCCATGTAGTTGGGGTTCATCGTACGGATCTGTTCCCGAGTCGGTGTTCCCAGCACCTTGATAATCTCCACAAGCTGGTCAATGCCTGATTCACCAGGGAACAATGGCTGTCCGAGCATCAACTCTGCCATCACACATCCCGTCGACCACACGTCTTTAGATGATGTCAGTCATGGTCAGCCAGCGAGTTCACAATCCGATGCTTACCTATCTTGGTAGTGTAGTTTGTGGCACCGAAAATCAGTTCTGGGGCACGATAATATCGGGAGCAAATGTATGAAACATTAGGTTCGTTCTCCACGAGGATCTTTGCGCTTCCGAAATCACAAAGCTTGAGAATGCCGCTGTTGGGATCGAGCAACAGATTTTGGGGCTTGATATCACGATGGCAAATGCCTTGAGAGTGGATGTAGGCCAGTGCCCTGAATAGCTGGTAGATGTACAACTTGACCTCAAGGATGGGCATTGTTGTCTTCATCTTGTTGAAGAATCGCGATGCTCGGTAGACAGTTTCGGGAACGAATTCTTGGACCAGGTTCAGGTACACTTCATCCTTCTGTGGCCTTGTTAGCGGCGCGCAGGATATCCAAGGGTAGTATAGGTTACGCACGCGTTCGCCATTGGAGTAGTAGAATGCCTTTAGCTGCACAATGTTTGGGTGTCGCACAATACGCATGATTTGTAGTTCACGGTTCTGCAAGCAAATGTGAGTTGTCTGAGTAAATGGCCAGCGTTGTGAGGATACCCCGGCATACCTTGAACCTCTTGTCTTGTAGGACCCGCTTGATGGCTGCATCTTCGCCGGAAGGAGAGAGTTTAGTCTGAAAGACAACACCGAAAGAGCCGTTGCCGACAATCTTGCATTGCGTGTATTGCAAGTCCTTGGTCTCGCCTGTGATACCGTCTTGGACTTTCTCGCGGATGACCTCTGGCACACCATGTTAGCCGCGTGATTATTGTTAGGCACGGCGTAGCAAAACTTACCACCCATCCTCAGGCTGTTGAAGGCGTTTGGCCGGTGAGATGACATGGTTGACGTTTATACCCTGACAAAACGGCCAAGACAGTTGTAGATGAAGCAGAAGCACCTAGGTAATACAAAGGTGTGGGAAAAGAGTGGTGGGACTTGAGGCGGGCCGTGTTGGGCAGGTCGGTCGAACAGAGACGAAGGCGCTCTCAGGTATCCGAGGCGCAGGGATGCGTCGTTTTCTTTTTAGCAGGCTGAGACACTGGCTTGGGACCAAGGTCGCTGCGGCTGCAGGATCAGAAAGCTGGGACAGCTGTGTTGAGCGTTGCTTTTAATGTGGCTGCGACAGACAAGATCGCCTGAATCAACTGGTTGGGCCACGGCTGTTGCACGTCGTTGTCAGTAAGAACGCAAATGCTCTGCTCCCCAAGAGTCCGCTAGAGAGGGGTGATAAGATGAGCGAGATGTGGAGGCACAGAAATGTCGACAAAAATGTGAGGGAAACAGCGGGCGCGTAATGCAATTGAAGGTGTCCAAGTAGATTTGGGGACTGGAGACTGGAGGAGGGGTGGGTTGTTGCGGGGCTTATGAGGGAGGGGGAGGCAGCTGGCCAAGGGCATGTGCAGCAAAAATCACGATTGAGGGTCGAGGCAGCGCAAAACAAGCAAGGCAGTAGGGGTACGCTACGCAGCGATGGCGCTGGCAGCAGTGGATGACGGAGCCTGGTATTGGTGGTGGTGGTGGTGGTGGCAAGGCGGGTCGTCGCAGGGCTACCCAAAGCAGGCATGTAGGCAGGTGAGGTCAGAAGATGAGCCTCTCCAACAGAACGCCTTCCGCTGGGAATGCGTCTGCGAGCGTGGGTCAAAGGGACGAGGAGAAGCCAGCCGGTTGTGTTCCTGCACTTGCAAGCGACTCTGCAAAGAGATGCACTTCTGCGGCTGCTGCTATTGCTACTGCGGATGCCGCCACCGACCCGGCGCAGAGCTCACGAGAGAGCGTAGCTGACCACAGCAAGCAAGAGAGAGCTCCATTCAATCGCGAGAACTAGTGGGTGCAAAGGCACCAAAATGCCTGCAGAGAGCGGGTCTGGAGGGCGGGGTGCTTGATGTAGCGCGCTCGTGACAACGCCCCGGGAAAGTGGGCATAGTGTGCATCCCCGCGACTGTTGTTCCCGGAAATAAAGAAGAGCATAAAAGCAAAGAAGCAAATGAAAATGACAAACAAACTAGGGAAGATCAGAGAGCTAGACTTACAAGATGCTGCGGAGACGGAGAGGCTTCCGGGTGCTAGGGGCGGCTGTCCAAGGCAGAGACGGGGTCGCTGGTCGTGGACGGCGTATCGAATGACAAGGATGACGGAGAGAAGGGTAATGCTTCAAGTCTTTCGTACAGACGAGAAGGAAGCGAAAACAGGTGGGTGCGGTTATCGGAAGCGTGTAAAGCGGTCGAAGAAACGCAGATCCAACAACAATGGCTTCTCGTGAGCCGTGAATCTCGAAATGCTTCAGGGAGGAGGCCGAGAAACGTGAGCGCAATGCGCCGAGGCGAGATGACAGATGCGCGAGTGACGTTGGCTATGCCTAGTGAGTAGGCTGTAGAAGGATGCGACGGTAGCTATACGGTCGCAGGTTTGAATGTAGAGGTTGTGGTAGCGGTTGGTAATAAATCGGCGTTGCGATGCGAGGTCGAACGCGGGGCAACTGTGACGCTCGACGGGAAGAGAGGAGGGACGGGAGCTGTCCTGTCAACGACACGGCCTGGGAAAGGTCAGCACAAGGCGACGGGAACAAAGCCTGCAAGCTAGGAAACCGAGCAGGGCACCTACACAAGTCGGATTCCTCTACTTTTGGTTTTCCTTTGGGGGAGCACACAGGTTGACCTGACTCGACTCTTGACTGGCAAGCTTTCGAACCAAGAACAAATGGTACGAGGCCTGGGTTCAAGGCTGGTTCGATAATCCCTTCAGCACGCTTCTCTTCTCTACTCTTCGCTCACAAAAACCGAACTGCAATGCACTGCAGAAATTCGGATAATCAAACACGAAAAAAGGGGTGGGAGAGAAGAGGAGGTGGGAGAGTGTGAGGTGAGGAGGAAGGTTGAAGCAGGTACAAAGCGGAGCAGAGCTTAGGTTAGGAGGGATTAATGGGCGAGGGAGGGTCAAGGTTGAGGGGACGTGACGGTATGTAAGGCAGATGGGGGAAACATGGAACCCAGGGAATCAAAGCGACCCAGGACCCGCAGCGTTGGGCTTGCTCATGTGCTCATTTTGAGACGGGCAGCTGGCGCTAAAACTCGGCAAGCGGAAGTCAAAAACACTGCCCGAGAGTCCCCATTGGCAGTGAGGAACCTGAGGGTCACCGGGCCATGAGGTACCTCACCGCGGCCTCGTTGTAGCCAGAATTACATTCCCTGCTCGTACATTGGACTGACCTACATGTGCTACGGTACATCCCTTTGGTCAGCCTCAGATCCCATCAGCACCTCTCTTCCCCGACCTCCAGCTAGCTTGCTGTCACGTCCGTCGGCTGTCTTCGAGATATAAGCAAAACCCCGATGTCAACAACAAAAACAAGATCACCCGGAACCTAACCGTGACCCTGGCCCTCCGGCTGTCATCATACGTAATCGTCAAAGACTCTCTCCCTACGCTCCATCGCGGATACCACCCGCGTGCGTCTCATTCTCACGGTGGCTTCGCTAATCCAGAGCCCTCCAGATGTCAGAACAGCATCACAGGCAGCCTGGGTGCATGTGTAAGCATGAATTGGTTCTGTAAACAACTTGTCCTGCGCGATTAGGCCCAGGCAAGTGAGTGTGCTGCCTTGGCACCTTGCTTTTGCAAGGGAAGCAAAAAAAGGCGGCCGGGGGTTGGATGATCAGTCCCATACTGCCAGGGTATATGCTGGTTACGAACGCCAAGGTACCGAGCCATTCTGCAGAACGCCATAAGAGAACGAGGTGTGCCGCAACTGGCTTGATCCTACTAGGGTGGTGAATGCGACATCTCGGTACCAAACTGAGGGAAAGGAAGCAACGGGAGGTACCTAGCCTTCCTGCCTGTGTGTCGTAGACATCAGAGTATATGAAATTGTCATTCATTGGGGTCGCTGGTCGCTACCAACCACCAGGTTAAGCTAACGCTGGGTATCCGCGGAATCACTGCACTGAAAGTGGATGGCATGGACCCGCGATAGAACTACCCTTCGCTCTTTTTAGCGTTGGAAGCCGAATTGTGCTTCCTACGGATAAAAAAAGATGTAGATGAGCTTCAGAGTTTGGATATGCTTCAGTGCTCCCAACCCAGGGTCCTGGTATCAGGTCAGTGTACCGACAGACGATCAATCAGACAGGGCTTGGTGGCGGAAGCAATCCCTTGCCGTTAGTTCAAGCCCGTTCACCGGGGAGGCTACGGCAGAGCCTGTAAGCAATAGCTAGTCCCCCTTGTTGCTGGCTGCACCATGACATGAGGAGTGAGAATAGATGATGGAAGCTGGCGGCGATGCTGCGATAAATTCCGGTCTGGTACTCAGCTTCAGCTGCGGGAGACAACACCTCGAGGAGACAGGGGTCAAGCTTTGGTTCTCAGTAGTATCGATGTGAGACCCGCATGCATCGCACAAGCCGGCAGCGATCCGGGCCACAGCACTCCTCTTTTGGCAGCCGCTCATTGATTTAGCGAGTGGCATGGCGTCCATCTGCTGTGGTACGTCTGTGAAAGTGTGCCCTTGTCATCACCATCCCGTCGGTCCTGAGGCTGCTGGTCCGTGGTCCGATAGCCTTTCCTGGGCTTTCTTTCATGGTGGACCGCGTTGCCACGTTCGCCCTCGTCCTCATCCTCAGCATCTTAGCGGAGGCCCACCTGCGAGTGCGGGGCGTGTGAAGGAGGGTGGAGCCGCCAACTTGAACCTATTCAGGGGGCGTGGATGTGCTTGGTGCTCCGATGGAGCGGTACGAGGTGGTTCCCTGTGAACAAACAGGCGAGCCCTCGTGCCCTAAAGCCCGCAGCCACAAACATGTTGATGTTTGAGAGCTGGCCTTCAAAGCTACGTATTTCCTTCACCACGACGCTGCAGATATTAGTAATACCTGGAAGCAATGACGGGCATCACTTGGGAGCACAAATCGAGCCTCTGCGGGAACACGGGGCCTGGGTGGCACAGCGCACTCCCGGAGCTCGGTAGGTAACACATCTATCTGACGTATCAGTGGGTGGATGTTTCAAGACATGTGAAGGACCGCTCGACGCCTGGACGTCGTCAAGGAGAGAGACTTTCAACGGCTTGATTTAATTTCCATTCCTGATTTGGTTGAATTACAGATTCTAGTGAGTGGAGGTGTTTAATATTCGGGAGCAGGTAGTCGAAGGTATCAACGCCATGGACGAGGATGAGATGAGAGTCCATCGCGCCAAGGCATCGAGCGAGGAACGACGTCATGGACCCCTGGGTCTGATTGATCCCTAAATCTTCCCCAAAGAGGCTCTGAAGGCTCACCCTGACCACGATCAGGCTCAATCGCTGTGGCGACTGTACGATACCGTATTAATTACGGAGCAGCTGGAAATGGCTCATTCTGGCAGCTCCGGGAGGTGCAACAGATCACCGAGAGCAGGAATGCACCTCTACTGGACGTTGTGACGTCCTTTCGCTCAGGCGCCGGGTCCCCGAACGTTTTAGCAGCTGGTCGTTACCAAAGGCAGGCAGGACGCAGGGGCCAGGACGCCGTTGGGGCACAGCTCTGTGGGCATCGGCCAGGACACACCACAGACGCATCATTGAATGGCTGCTGGTGGGATACGATGTGGTCCCATGACCTTGTCTCCAGGACGCTAGCAATGGGACGGTCTTGCAAGGACCACTGTTGCTTGCAGTTGATCAGCTCCCGATGCAATCCAGTCGAGCACGCTCTTTGGGCATTGGGCTTGTCATGATTGGACATGTACCTGAATGTGGCTCACTTGTTCATAGGTCAGGTCTAGTCTCGTACGAGCTTGTTGGCCACTCCCTTGCATCGGTCGTTAGTCGACCTGGGCCGTGCTTGTAGGCTCATGATGCAGAGGACCACAGCAATGTGGTGTAACGGTCAGTTGTCTTCCTTTGATGGCGCCAAGTCTGGAAAGGGTTTGCGCGAATCACCCGTCGTGGCATGCATCGGCATCGTCACCGGATCTATCCGATTTGAACTCGCCAAACTAACGACCGCTGAGCGGGATCTGGCGGATTCAGGCTGCTTCGTGAGGGGAGGGCAGAGAATCAGATCGGTGACCTCACAAGTGGGTGCGTTGTGAGCAGTCGCCGGTGCGCTTTGGTTACATCATGAACGACCATGGTGTCATGCAGCAAGGCCAGCCAAAGGACGGCATCCCTTGCGGTGATTAACACGATGGATGGTGAAGCAGAGCCGCCGTAGGTCAGGTGGGTGCACGTGTCGTTGCTCTCGCATGTGCTGCTACATACTCGCCGTCCAAGTTGCTTTGCTAATCCAAATTGTTGAGACGGTCACATTTTGGTAAGGCAGGTATGGATTTGTTCTGGTCTGCACCTGCCCTGGCTGATCAAGCCTAGCAGGAAACGGCGCTATTCCTAATCTGCCCTCGACTTCGAATCAAACAAAATGCTCCCGCCCATCTGACCTGAAGAAAAAAAAAAGGGTCTTGCTTGTCTCTGTCATGCTCGAGGCAAAGGTGCCCAACCTAGACTCGTGGGATTCTCTTCGTCCCATGCAATTGGAGCTATCGATTGGCCGTTGTTTTCGGCAATAGCACCGTAGCGTCGACGCTTGCTGCTGTACCGCCGAGTCCTGAATCCCACCACAGGCGCGGATCTGTCAGAACTGCAGGAGTCTAGAGGAGTCAATGGCACAGCAGCAGCTTTTCTGGTTTGTCAACGGTCCCAACGCAGCGGTCGTACGCCCTCCCAGCGCTAGCCGGGCATCCTGGTTCACATGCCTGGGTATATTTGCATCCTTTCAATGGCCGCGCCGTAACGCCGCCTCCGCCTCCTGGCACCGCCTGCCGCACCGCACGCTAGATTGACAACGCCATGCCCTCGTCTCACAGGTCGTACATGCACGTTCTCGCGAACCCGGATCGAGCTACCACTTCATTGCAGACGCTCGCCGCCGTCCCATTGGACACAGCATTTCAGAAAGGACAGGCTCCCCGCTAGCTGCTTCAGGCCAGGTCAGACGGCCACTTGCAGATGTGAATGCCTTGACGTACATCAACCAACAGCTCACCCAACAGCGGTGCCAGAACGGCAATCCATGCCTTGCTACCCTACCAGCCATGCTGGCCCTGCCGCAGCTACCCTGGATTCTGGCCGCCATTATTGCTTACTTGTACAGAGTACACCAGTCCGCATGCGCGATGCTATATAGGACCGACCAATCGGCGCTCGTTGAATATCTCATTCAAATTGGGTTTTCAGTAGTGTTTCGTGAGAGCGACGGGCTGATGACCGTCGCGCCACCACGTTCAAGACGAACAGACACTAGCTTGTTTGACCTGCATTGGTGCCCGCAACCGGGTCTGTGTTTAGACTTGTCTCTCAGGATGGTCTTCTGTTGAGATATATGAATCTCTCCCCAACTCCGACAACGCAGCAACAATCTCTCGGTGAGGGCCCCTGCGCGCTGCAATCCGGTGGTTCTGTCGACCGACCCTTGTCGTCGAGCCCTGTCAGGTCACCTACCTCATCCTCGTTGTGTATCATCTCTTCACTCATCATGTGAATACCGTTGCTAGCGGTGTTGGCTTCGGCAGTTTCGTCAGGAACCCCTGGGTTTGTCTTCGAGAGCTCTAGAACAACAAAGCTCTATGAATCCCTTGGGCACGCTCATATCGCACCATGATAGACCCACTTGCCGGGATTCTGGATGCAGTTTTCGACTTCCTCGTGATCAATATCATCGATGCGAATCCACCGTGGATCAGCGGTCGTTGTGCTAGGTCCCCTGTCAAACTCCACCGACGTGGCCTAGTCGTCCACGACTGCGTCACCCTCATGCATCACCATCTTTTGCACATGCATCTGCATTCCTACAACTTGACTCGTCTAACTGCGATTAAAGCATGTCTCATTGCCAGAGATGTTGGGAACCAATGCACTGGGTGCTGCTTCCATATTGTCGTGTCCGCATAGGTATTTATTGGCCTACCAATCATCGTGCGATAGCATCAGGATGAACCAGGGCGCATAGAGTGAATGATGTTAGTCTTCGAGCTTCTCCCTCGTAGCAAGGATGCTACCCAAGCGACCCTGAAGATGTGAAACCCACAAAGAGTCAATGGAGAAGTCCATCTTTCCCTGTCCCACTGCGTTTCCGAATCTCAGCATACTCAATCTGCAAAAGATCGCGGTACGAGCTCCGCTGCCTCATGTTGATGTAGCTATTCGGGGTTCTTTCTATGGGCCTACCCCACTGCTCCGTGCGCTGGATCTAGGGTTGGGATTGTCACCATCCAACATATCAAGCAAGCACGCCTCGATCTTGGGTCTATTCTCCAGATTGCCACACTCTCTGCGCTTCCATGAGACTATGAGGTGGCTGCAGCGCTGCGGTGCTCCGACTGGATCAACAGACACCACCTCGACGGCGATGCATGCGGCATTTGTTCGATGTAGAAAAATTGCACCTTGTGTTGGTTGGTTCGTCGGTCGACATGAATTCCTTCAGTTGCATCCTAGCATTTTTAGTGGGGTCTCGACGTGCAATGAATGGCATTCCCATGCTTGTCATATATCATCACGCCTGTGCACACCATTTCTAGACGGCCTGCATGCGTCAGTCTTCATCATCTGGGCGGAAGCAACCCTTCTTTGCCCCGTCACTACCTGCTTACGCAAGCGCCTACAAAACAGCAGATACCATACGAATACTCACATGACGTCTCTCTCCTCTTTATCCAGGCACGCTAAGCTTCGGTGAGAGTTCGAGTTACAAAATCCTGGAAGAGACGGAGATCACCAAGGCACAGGGGCACACAGGACATCAATCAATCAGCGTTGAAGAGCTTCCAGTCAAGGGATGCAAACTCCGATTACATGGATACCCAGGAGTCAGCTCAAAGACTTCAAACGTGGTGGGGACATTATCGCTGCACCACCGAAGCCTCAAGCGGCTTGGGAAGCGCGACACTGCCCCTTTCAGCGACTTGCATTCACGGATTTGCCTAGTCAGTACCGGGTGCAACGCTGGACTGAGACGACCTGCAGCAGCGGGCATTATGGTTGGGAGTGCCAGTGAGACCTGTGTGCCAGGGAGCAGGTAGGTGAGCCAAGGTGGAGGGTTGAGGTGGGAAGGTAAGTGGCCTGTTGAGCATTAACTGTGTTGGTGGAAATCGGGTTAACGAAGCCCGCCCATTGTGTTGCCACCATTGGGCATTGGATGTAGACAGTTGCATCGACCTGCTATGGATCTTACATGCAGATATGGCTCAGTGATTTCTTGGCGGTTTATTCCCGCCAACACCCAGCGGCTACGTCGCGTATCCTGACGTACGTGTGGAAAGCTGCATGTGCGATGAGTGTGTTTTGTGGTCTTTCATACACCACTAGATCACGGCTAAAGGGATGCGAGGCCACAAAAGGCTTTGGTTTCCTGCACTTCGGGATTAGTTGACCAAAGTTGCTACCTGTCGCTCACTTTGGGACACCAGACAAAGAGAAGTCGTCACTCCTTCACAAATCAGAGGTTGCATGATACAATCCTATTCGTCACCTTAAGTATGGTCATGGGACGGACGGTAACGAATGACACTGCTTGATTCTCCCGCTTAATTGGCAAGTGCCGGATATCATAGGCCCAAGGAGACGGCCGTGACATTTGGCCAAGCACCTCCCTGCATGGCGGTCGATCTGCCGCGGATCTCATGCTTATGAATCTGTACTGTGCTCTTGCTCCTCACAATGCACTTTGAATACCCGGTTCTGCTGATCATTACCGGCGCACAACTGCTGCTCATCTCTGACACTGCCGAATGTCTTCCATACTATGACCCTAATCTTCATCGTCCACCTTGTCTGCCACCATGTCCTTTGAACTGTTTACCACCACAGATGGCAATCTCTCAATGGGATCTGTAGGGCTTGCTACTCCGGCAGGAACCGGGCTTAGCTGGCCGCTCGCAGGGGCACTGCCACCTGGGACCAAGATCTTAACTCCGTCTGGTGAGCCTGGTACAAGCGTAGGATCGAGACCAGGAATCTGAATGCGCTTTGCTTCATTTTGGTAAGCTGCTGGGATGATCTCGATAATCTCATCGCGAGGGAACTTGAGGGATGGAATGGCGGTTGTAGAGCAATGCATCAGGTATGCATATAGTACACGAAGTACAGACTCGTGTGCAATGATGAGCAGATCATTCTGCTCACGCTCCAGCTCCAAAATGATAGGCTCGAGACGCACAGCGAGATCGTGATAAGACTATGAGAATGTTAGTTGACCGCAGCGTGATGGAAGACGTTTAGAGGTACATACCTCGGCGCGAGGATAGCGATGGTGATAGGGGTCAATTCGTGCTTCTCAACTTCTTCAGGGTACAACTGTCGGATCACACGCTCAGACATCTTCTCGCATACACCCGGGTTGATCTGGCTCATCTGTGATCTCTGTCGGACTTTGTACCCCTTCTCCTTGAGAAGCTCCGCCGTTTGAATTGTGCGAAGTCGTGTTGACGTCCATACGGATAGCGGTCGCAGAGGTGTCTGTGGCCCCCATTCTTAATCAATTCCTGCTGCTCCTGCTCACGATGCTGTAGCAGCGTCTGGGTCATAATCTTGGCATATAATTGCCCCTCCTCAGACAGAGGGGCATCTGCCTTGTATGAGTCCTCCTCGGCGACACCAGCGCGCACGAAATAGGTTGTCCGCGACTTGATGTGGAGGTTGGTGAGATAGAATACAATTCGATGAGAAAGATAGTTGAAGCTGACGTTGTTGTAGAAGAACTTTTCTCCGGCGTTGATCATCTTGATGTAGTTAAGTTCTGCCTCGTTCATAGTCTCAAAGGTCGGTATACGCATCTCGATGCGTTTGAGGTATAGTCTAGCCGCCTCATCTGGGTCCATTCCCTCGAACTGTAGCTATTGGTAATCGTTTCCAAGAGTAGTTGTCAGAAATACTTACATCAGGGGACGATATCTTAACATTGCGGGCGTTCTCCCGCAGGATACGCTCGTCGTCGACGTAAGACTCGATGAAAAGGGTCTATTTGCAATGTTAGGGCGCGAAGTTAAGCTGCAAATGCGGGTATTTGAATCTCACCTTGACATCATGCTTCGCAAACTCCTTGGCCAGCGATCGTCGTCCGTTGGCGGTAGGGTTAACAGCATCGTAAATGGCAACCTGTCCATTTTCATGGTTGAGCCAGGAGTAAATATCTTCTCGGCACTTCTTCAGGATCTTTTGGCGCAAAATGACAGAGGCCGGCGAGGCATTGGGGAAGAAGTAGTCGTCCGGAATGGTTCCATCCGGGCCGACGGTGGCTCGCCGGTAATCGCCGAGATGGAATATACGAGTCTTGACTCCTAGCCATTGCAAGTACCGAGCCATGGAAACGCAGATGTGTCTTTGTGTGTCAGAATCGCTATGGTGTGGTGTGAACAATCGACAGCGCGGAACTTACGTTTTACCACGAGCCGGAGGGCCTACCATGGCAATGGCAATACGACCAGAGTGAAAGAGGCGACCAGACATGGTACTGTACAGCTGGGCAGGTGCCATATCCTGGTCTTCCGGGACATCATGAATGCCATCGATGAAGGTTGAGCTCTTGCGTCGGTATCGCGGTGCGTTCACCGCGATCTCGGCAGTCCTAGAGTGGTGGTTAGTGATGACTGATGTATGGTTTTCCCACCCCTCCCTTTTGCTAGAGGCCAATAACGCTGCGTCCCTGGCTAGCTGTCTCGATTTGGGGTTCATAAGATCCAGGCACATCTGTCAAGCAGTATGGCTGGTCTAGTACGCAGCGTCTTGACATGTGAATGAGTGGTGGGTGAAGAAGACGATTGATAAGCGAGGGCAGACCAGACACTTACAATAAAGTATCCATGTTTTTATCTTATTTGATTCAATGGCCAGAAACGAGTTCAGAACGAGGAACCAGGGACTAGAACTGGTCTGCGCGCGACGAAGGAGGGCAGTGAACGGCTCGCTGGTTGTCTCAGCCTTTCGTCTTGCTATGATGATGTTGGTGAGTATGGATGTGGAAGAGGCACGGGACGAGGGACGTTATAGTCACTCACGAGACTGTCCTTCAGGCTTTGCGAAGAGCAAATAAGTGTGGTGGGTGGCACAGCGTCGGCTCGGGTGAGGGATCGTGAGAGCCGGCGGCAGCGTAGAAGTGTGAAGATGGACACGGAGGTTGGTGCTACGGCTACAGGTAGCAAGTAGGTAAGGTAGTGAGTGGATCGGCACTTTACGGAAGGCCCAAGCCGCTATAAGCCGACAAGGACGAGGAAGAGCACAGCGGTTCTGTGCCGGATGGATGGTTGACACGGAAAAGTTGCAAAGACACGGGAAGGGGCATTGACATGTATGTAACAGACGCGAACAAGGCCCAGACAAGTGCAGACTACAGTGTCAGTGTCAATGCCAGTGCAAGTCTCGTCACGAAGATTATAGTTTCAGTGCAGGGTAAGGCTGATGACGAAAGAGAATGATCCAAGCGGTCGGCACCAAGTGGGTGGGGTCCATTTTCCTCTCTTCCCTACCTTTTTGCTTTTCCATTTTCATCCTGGGCTGGAGGCCCATCCATTGCCATTGCCACACACTGCTAACTTGCCTGCCCTGGAAGTGCCCCCGTGCTCTACGGTGGCCTAACAGAGGCACGCGGTACAGGCTTGCATGCTGCTACTGTACTGCCGCCCGAAAGGACACGGATAGCCACCCATAGCCGAGCCCGGTTTAGGAGGAAATAAATCCGACAAGAATGGTTTTCACTGGTTTGTATAATCAAGCGTTAGAAGATAAAAATCCTGATATAGCAACCACATTCCAAACATTCAACATACATCTATCCAGTTTTGCTCAGTCCAGTTCCAACATTACCGCTTAGAGACATGTACCTTAGCTACGTACCTTACCCGCCTTACCTCATCTCGCCCTAGGTACTCCTACCTAAGTTAGTAGGCACGCAAAATGGAACGGATCATCCTCTCTTCCGCCCCAAGACACCCCGGCGTAGCCTCGACAGCGAGGACAAGTTCGGAGCTGTAGGAGCTCGTAAAAATATTCTTCATACCTGACATCAAGTCCATCGCAACGGTAGCCACCCCCAAAGCGTCGGCAGACTCCTCCCCAGCGACCTCAGCCCGACCACAAAGTCCACACCTGCTGGTTCTCTGGACTCTTCGTCGGCCCCTTTGCCCTTTTCTCCTTTCACCCTCTCTACTTGGTCGCGAGCCGTAGCCGCAACACATCGTCATCATGTCCGCCGCTCTCGATCCCATACGGTCCCTCCTCTTCGCCAACCCAATCGCGACCACGCTGGGTGATGCCATCAACTCCTTCTCCGAGCGCAGGGCCAAGCTTGGTCTGTCCAACCCGGGTTCCATTGAGAGTCTGTCCAAGGAGGTCCAGCGCGATGTTTTCCTCAACAACTACATGTTCACCGGCATCCGTGCCGACCTCACCAAGGCTTTCAGCTTGAACCCCTTGTTCCAGGTCTCCCATCAGTTTGCTCTGGGCGGCGAGCGCATGAACCCCTATGCCTTCGGAACCATGTACGGCACTGGCAAGGTGCGTTGTTAACACTTTCATGCTTACCAATTCCTTGAACTCCCATTGACAAACCGCTTAGGTCTTCTGCCAAGGTAACCTTGATAACGAGGGCTCTCTGTCCGGACGATTCAACTACCGATGGACCGACAAGCTCGTTTCCAAGGCGCAGGTCTCTACCTCCTCCGGCGGCCAGGACATGGCCCACTTCGAGCATGAGTACACCGGCAACGACTTCACCGCGTCCATCAAGATGCTCAACCCATCTTTCCTCGAAGGCGGCCTGACCGGTATCTACATCGGTAGCTACCTCCAGTCCATCACCCCTAAGCTGGCTCTCGGCATGGAGACTCTCTACCAGCGCACCGCTCTCACCCAGGGTCCCGAGTGCTTCGTTTCCTACTGCGCTCGATACAAGTCTAACGACTGGGTCGCTACCGCTCAGCTGCAGGCTGCTATGGGAACCCTCAACACCTCCTTCTGGAGGCGACTTTCCGACAAGGTCCAGGCCGGTGTTGACCTGAGCCTTGGCCTGGTTCCCGCTGCTGGCGGCCTGATGGGAGGTGGCATGCAGAAGGAGGGTGTCACCACCATTGGTGCCAAGTACGATTTCCGCATGTCCACTTTCCGTGCTCAGGTCGACTCAAGGGCAAGCTGAGCTGCTTGCTCGAGAAGCGTGTCGCTGCCCCTGTCACCATGACCTTCGCTGCCGACATTGACCACTTCACTGTAAGCAAGCGCCCGATTTCCGGTTTTGACTAAAGCTAATCCCTTCGGCAGCAACAAGCGAAGCTCGGCCTGGCTGTCTCCATTGAGACTGCTCCTGAGGAGCTGCAAGAGCAGCAGGAGACCCTCGGAGTCCAGCCCACTCCCAACATCCCCTTCTAAGCTGGGGATAACACTCACGACTTAACCGCGCAACGCTGAGCTACGATTGTAATCCGAAGGAGCATATACCAGACTCGTATCAGCGACTGACCCAAGAAACACCACCCTGAAACTCGCCTCTTTCTCCCCAGTGTCTTATTAGTTGCCTCTCCAACAACATCCCCTTATCATGATGGCATGGTTGTTTCTTGGTCAGGTCTTGATTGTCTTTCATAATAGACCCTTAGGGATTCGCCTTCGAGCTTGCCTGTCTCTCTCCGGCAAAAAGAATAAAAAAGGAAAAAGACTTGTCTTGTGGCCAGTGGCCCGGTACGGTTTCTCATGAGTACACAGGGTGTTCAGACACCCTTCTACCCCCACCCGCACATATGTATATTATCTTGTAGGCCAACAACCCGGCCTCGCCAGCTGCATTGCTTTTTTTCCTCGTTCGTCACCATCTTGGGTTGGGTTTTCCGGGGCATGGGAGGTCCGTTGCGTGCGAGGAGGACAGTCTTAAACTCGTTTGATGCATCAATGGAGGGAAGAGCTCAACTTCCATATCGACTGTCATGTATAGTGTATGTGCAAATAGATGGAGATTACAACAGTTCAGCAGAGCCTAATTACTTATTGCCTGATGAAGTTACTATGTGGAGCTATTTGGCATTCCGCTTCTCTAGGAGATGTATGAAACATACGACTTGTAATATATGAATAAGGCCTATGCTATAGAAAGGAATATGCCACGCCGCAACTTACTCTTGACACCAACTTTGTATGATTCGTCGCTAATGATGAGACTCTTCGATGTTCTTAATCCATGCAGTTCATGTATCCTGAGCACGAATCGCTCATATAAAATCCCTTTTGCCTAAAACGCCGTGCTACCGATAAGGCTTCCTGTAGATGCTGCCAATGTTTCCTCTTACGTCTTGCCCGTCTCTACTCTGTCTTTTCTTATCATCACGTCGTATCACCTGTATGCCTACTTAATAAGCGAGACGCACAACGATGCACATCCTCGCTACCATGCATCGCGCGCACAAAACATAAAGCTGACCGAAACATAAGCCAAGTTTTCGACAAGCTCACATGACCGTGCACTCTCGCTCTGGCTGGGCGCTGGACTTTTGCTTGCCAGCCTTGTCCTTCGACTTGGCCCTTTATGTCCATGCTTGCCCGTTGCCGGTTGAGTGGACAGCTGTGGCTTGTCTGTATCCGTTGGAGATTCTGCTACATTTTGATATGAAATATCGGAACCCGGAGGCCCTGTGGAGTTGGTTGTCGAGATGCTCAAGGTATTTGGCTCGGCTAATGGCTCCTTGCTTTGTCTCATCAGCCCGCTAAGGCGCGTCATTG
This sequence comes from Albifimbria verrucaria, assembly GCA_020081605.1. Lineage (NCBI taxonomy): Eukaryota > Fungi > Ascomycota > Sordariomycetes > Hypocreales > Stachybotryaceae > Albifimbria > Albifimbria verrucaria. Next base: position 2,326,791 of record JAHREC010000062.1, read on the forward strand.
TAATGCTAATTCGTCCTTCGCCAGATTGGCTAGTTGGCCGACTTTGCTTCCCTTTGGTAAAGCGAGAGGCTGCTCTAGACAGCCTGGAGGCAGTTGAATCTTCTCCGGGGTGGCTGCTGGAGAGTGTCCATCAGGAGTAATTGCCGGTGTGGCCATTGTCGAGTCGGACAGATTCATGCTCTGGCGGCGAGAATCCCCGAGAGTTGAGCCAGCATAAGAAGGCAGACCGGTCTCATCCATGCTTTTACGCGGTATTCTATCAATTTCTGCCGATAGGCGGATGCTAGGAGGTTTGCTTTGTCGCGGATCCCCAGGCCAGAGACAAGTCGAGTGTCAAAGTAACTGCCCTGCTGCAGCGCCGAATCGGCTTGCTGGTTCTCGGCGGCCGTTGGTGTTGGAGGCAGCTCAATGCTCACCTTCGATTCATTGTATGATGGAGGCTCATTCTCAGCACCTTCAGTTGACGGAGGAGCAGCGTCAACCATAGGGAGGATTTGGTAGAAGAGAAGATAAGGCATTTCTTCCTTCAATGCCTCTCTAATGTTGTCGACATACGTCACTCGGCCGTCGATATCCAGGTCATCAAACATGACCCATTGCGCTTCTTCGTAATCTGGCGGTGGATCAAAATTGTGCCTCCTGTTGTGCGTGAGTACCTTGGGGGCCACACGCGCGAAGGCAATATAGTGTCCACTCTGCACAGAGTCACCCCGATGACATACAACAGACTGTAACACGAGCTTATAATCCGTGTTCAGGAGCCGGGGTCTTCTTCTGCTACCTCGCCAGCAAGCATGAAATGTGGCAGACGCAGGCTGTCCGGAATGTCGATAAAAGTGTTATGACGTTTAGGCAAACCATCCTCCGTCATGACGTAGCGCTTTAAGCAAATGCCAACTACGGGCTTTTGATCAAAATTCATTGCCACTTCTAAATCGTTGCTGGGCTCGTTGCTGTTGAGGGCATGCCAAGCTGAGGCATTGTCAGCACATACCAAGGTAAATATGATAAACATCGTGCAGACTTACGGATCAACCTGAAGAATTGCCATGCCGGAATGGTAACGGCCTTTACCACAGTAGATCCCTTGCGCATAGCTTTCTGCAACATTGTAGGATTTTCAGGGGTAGCCGGACGACCTTGTTCGTCGAGCAAAACCCGTTGAATGACACTCGTTGATCGGTGCCGTGCAGTTGGGCGGACAGGGGTGGAAGCTGAGGCCGAGTTCTCTTCTTGCCCGTCGCCTTGTTCGGCAGCAGCATGCTGAGCGGACAATGGGGTCGAAGGTTGAAGCCCCAATTGACTCTGTTGGCGTGCAAGCGGTGAAATAGCGATGGGCGAAGCAGTTACTGTCGCGAAGTTGCCATCGTCTGCGGAAGTCACTAGCCGAAGTGTACTTATCGGACTCGGCAAAGGCAATCCCTCAGTAACACCCTCGTCAATGAATGCTTTCTTGGCTTCTTCACTGTCTCTCAAGACGTCCACTTTTGCGTTGAAATATTCCTCTAGACAATCCTCGAGCTTGATACCCTTGCCCTCAGGGTCAGGTGGCACAGCAAGGTTGAGTAAACGCTCGTAAACAACCTTGTGGTCGTCGTCATCTCGTTTCCCATGATGAAAGAGATCAACCTGTAGTGACAAGAGAGGTAGCTGAAGCGTCTCCGTGAGGAAGGCAAAGGCTTCAGAAGTGTCTTGCTGCTCCAACATCCTTGCATCAGACCAACCGCAATCAGCGAGAGCATCCTGTATAAGTTTGGTCTTTATAAGTTAGAGTTGTACTCTGCTGCAAAGGAAGATGTTGGCCTACCATGTCTGTGCGAATCAGTTTCCCAGACCTCAGCATATTGACCCACATCCGTAAAAGGTTGACCAGCGTGCTCTTATGATCCTCAGGTGGGAAATCGGTCCGGAGCATGCATTCGAAAGCGTCCATTCTGCAGAACATGGCGAATAACAACGCATCCAAATAGCATGTAACATTGCCCCGGTTCTCTGCACCCACCATGTGAACGGCTGGATCGTAGGATGTGATTATACCCGCAGCGGCCTTCTTCTCGATGTCGATAAACTCAGCTGTTTTCACCGGGTCTCCTTCGGCGTACTTGGTCTCAAGAATAGCCTTGATGTGGTCAACAGAGATGTCGGAGATGCCGAGTTCTTCAAGCCTCTTCCGCACTAACTCGACCTAGAGTGCGTGGTGGTCAGCTATATATCTGGCTGAGTTTTCTCAAAGAGCGTACCTTTTGGTCGTCCTTCTCCTTGTCGTGCCCATCCTTATGGTGTTTCGAGCCGTCGGTCTTGAAAATAGACATGAGGCCCTCTGTGGAAAGCGCATGGGACTAAAGAATGAGCTTATTAACCATGCTGTTCGGCAAAGTATAAGACGTGTAAACCAAGCGCAATGGCGAGCCTGGAGAGAGTTGGAGATCGGTCGATCGAGGAGATGTCGCACCTTATTTCCCGGTGGGACAGACTTGCTCCGACGCTGTGCGCCATTCTTATCACGAAGGCTAAGAAACTTCTTAGGGAACTCCTTCATGGTGACCTGTAGGAACTACAAGCCGGACGATATAATGGTATAGTATGAAGCGAAGCGCTCACGGCGATCATCGAGGCGACACCAGGAAAGAATTCAGCATCGTCGAGGTGGCGGAATGCGATTCGAGCGACGGCGAATCCAAGTCGGCGGGAGTGCAGTGGACGAGAACGAGCACGAGATGTTGAGTGTGGATGGTGCAAAGGCAGAGTATGTCGTAGAAAACGGTGTCGCCAATAAGACAGGGAGGTCCTGGAGAACAAAGAAAGTTGGCAAGCAGAAGGCACGAGAAATGTCGTGAGATGTGTTAAAGATAAAGAGGGTGATCTTGAAAGTGGATGGACAGAGCTTCGAGGGGCAAGAAGCGCTATCTTTAGCGGGCAGATTTAGGTGGCTCCCCACTGTCAGGTTTGTGGACAGGTTCAGATTTAAGGTGCCTGTGCTAGCAAGTAGGGTGCATGGAAGATGAGCGATGGATGGGGTAGCCGGGACGTGGAGGGACTTGATGGGCCCAAGATGAGACGCCCCGAGCGCTGCAGCTTAGTGGGTAGATGCGCCAGTCAGCCCCTGTCCGACTAGGTATCAGTCAAGTACTTGGACTTGCCTCGCCTGAAGTGATCGCCTGAACCACCTACTTCCAGGGTCAGTGGCGGGGTGGGACAGCGGGAACCTTGCGTTTATTTTCCACAATGTGATGAGGCAGACGGGCAGAGTGTTTGTCGTAAGTGAAGTGAGCTGCTAGACACTCAGCGCAACGCCAACAGCCCCTGGGTGTCGTCTCATCATCCATGGCGTCGCTCAAAGCAGCAACTGCTCACACCACGCACCCGTCGAATGGAACCACAGCAACGGCCTCAGCGTCTATCTAGCTTGGCTACATACAGGCAGAGCACCCGTCGACACTCCCGCCTGCCGTCGGTTCCTGGCCAGGCGCCGAAGATGCTTCAGCGAGACCCATGCGTAGTCGCCAGATCCATGGCGTTTGCAGGCCAAGCTAGCTGACAAGACAGGCCGCTGGGACAGCCGCCTCGTGGTCCCACAGGCTACAATTTGGTATGCCTGATTTGATGTTGCGTAATGGGGTTACGCACCTTGGTTCAGCCAGTCGCTCAATCAAGGCTCGTATAACTTCACCCGGACGAGGACGAGGCAGAACGCGAAATAGCCTGATTCTCTTAATGACCATCGGGTTCGGGTGTTTAAGCATTTGCTGCCATGCAGCCACTACGTAATGGTGTGTGCACCTCGACCCTTGGGTCAAACCGCTACCCTTCCATTGTCCATCCGAACTTGGCACAGCGGCTACGCTCGGCTAGCTGCTACCACATCATTGTGGGTTCGTTCGTTCATTCAGCTGGAGCAGATCCGGGCATTCGACTCCGAGATGCTGGATAAGGTGTTGTTGGACTGTTTCATGCTTTGTCCACCGGCGCCAACAAACGGAGACTTCTTACCTACCTCCTAGAGAACGTAAACGATGCACGCAAAAGCGACGTGTTCCCGCTGAAGAGAATAGCGCATACCGCCTATATTGTTTGGTAGGCAAGGAATCCATACAGTACCAACTTTCTTATATGCAAAGAAAATAGAGATCAACATACTGTAAAGAAGTGATATGCTCAGGCTTGAGAGACTGCAGGTTCCGTTACCTTGGCACTGCTAGATGTAAGATGCGAAACGCACTCCGTACATCGAGCCTCACACAGGCCCTGCACCTGTAAGTGCACCGCCACACTCTAGCCACACCACAATCTTATCTTCGTACCTGAGGCTTAGCGTGGCTAGCTGCTCCTTGATGGAAATTTCCAAATCCACGCGACATCCCTCCGATCTGGTGACGAGCGGTTGTGAAACCAGCATCAAATATCAATTGTTGCCATGGCTTCTGCTCGCGAGGAAGCAGTCTACTGAGGGCCGTTGGCCGCAAGCACCTGGGCATTCGGGCTCCCGTCCAATGCAGGAGGGCCTTCGCCTCGGCAGCCGCCGAGAAGCCAGCAACGAGCAATTCTGGCGACCTGACAGAGCTTGATTCCGCATCTTCCTTTGACACGCCTGCCCCAGAAAGGAGGATCTTCAGGCCTTTAACGATGCTCCCAAGTTGAGTGCGAAGGAGCGGAACCTTCCAGGAAATCGGTGAGTACGGAAGACCTTGATTCAAGCTCACGGTCGCTGATTCGCCTCCAGATACCAATACCATCCGCCCAAGTACTACCGAGGACCTCTGCATCCTGTTCAGATGCCCAAGTCGTCCGACCCTACTGCTCGAGACTTCGTTCCTGGACCATTCAACTTGCCTCGACTGAAGCACACCTACGACAGCACCGTTGCTCCTGATCTGATGACACTCGCATACAAGCACGTACCTCCCGGCACTCCGCCGAGCGAGTCGATGAAGGGCCACCTGCGACAATGGGATGGCTCTTCGCCGTACCACAAGAACCGACCGAGCAGAGGTCCTCGTGGTGGTGGCTCGTCCAGACTGGGGCTTATTGAGCGTGACATTGCCTGGCACAACATCCCCGAGATCTCGGCCGTCTCGATACACTCTTTCACTCCGGCCGCTGGACAGAACAAGGAATATCTCCAGGTTTCTCGCGCTGTTCTCCAGGCCATTACCGGCCAGTTCCCCGATGTCACCACTGTGAAGACTGGTGTCGTTCAATGGGGCGTCAGGAAGGGCGACAAGACTGGTGCCAAGGTTACGCTTCGTGGCGGCGCGGCATATGAGTTTGTTGACAAGCTCGTTACGCTCGTCCTTCCCAAGATTAAGGACTGGCCTGGCCTGAAGGCAAACACCGGCGATGGTTCCGGCAACCTGGCATTTGGTATGAAGCCTGAGTGGATGGCTTTCTTCCCGGAGCTGGAGTTCAACTACGACGTACGTGTGCTGAAATAATTCTCACCTTAGCTTATCACTGACATTTTTTCTTTTAGATGTATCCCGCGAGATTGGTTCCTGGTTGCCGCATCTACATCCAAACCACCGGTACCTCTGATCGACAGGGCCGACTACTTCTGGAAGCGCTCGGATTCCCCTTCTACGGCAAGCTGAAGCACTAAATATCACTTGATTATATCATCGGGAGGTGGAGCTCAGAGGTTTCCCTGTGGAAATGTTTCATTTGCGATGTAGTCACTGTATAAAAGCTGTATCATAGCCTAGATATTATTGCACAAGGAAAAGGAATTGTAATTCTTTTGTTCCATTCATCAACTCTATCCAAACTCGTAGAAAGTTGTGATTGACCGTCTAACGCCACGACTCCGCCCAATGCATTATGACCCATCCTATATCTGCTGTTTTAAGCAGTAGACTTGGCCTTTTCCTTAAGATTGTTCATGATTTTGTCCACCGACTCCATATCCGTCGCATCAACCTTGTCGGTTCCATGACCTCGCTTGGTCAACTCCTCGGCACAGGAGTCCATAGCAGGCTGGTAGTTTCGGCATGCTGAGCTCAGCGCATACACGGCCTTGCGACGAACATCCTCGGCCTCACCCTCCTTGAGCGCCAATTCTACCAGATGAGGGACACCACCGACCGCCAGCAGCCTCTCCTGTGTCTTGACGTTGTTCTGAACGGCTGTTCCCACGCACCACGCGGCCATCTTGCGGATCTCGCCCTCCTCGTGCTTAAGTTGTTCGAGCAGAGGCGTCCAGAGGCTGAGATTGGCGATGTTGTTGGCATTGTCAAGACTCTCGATGAGCTGCTCGAAGTTGTCAAAGGCAATAAGCTTATCGTCGAGGCTGACATCTGCATCGGAAGAAGTGATGATCTCCATAGAAGCTTTCATCAGGTCTGCATCCGATGGGCCACCCATGAGGGCGGCCATAAGTTCGGGAGTCAGGTCGCTGGTGGGAGGCGGCGCGGCGGGGTCATTTTTGGTGGTATCGCTGTTCTCAATGCTCCATTTGAGGAGATCGTTGAGTCTTTTGTCGCCCATTGTGATGTGGTGGGTTTGTATAGATGTATGAAATAATTCGATAGTTTTATGAAAGGTGGTAATCAGAGAGAGTCTCTAGTTATGCCTTTTGCAAGTTTGATATAATGCGACTCTAATGCATTCCATGAAATTTTGTAAAGATGTTTGACTGACGCATGCCCATTCTGGAAGCTTCACGAAGAGTCTAGTCCAAACATGGCTAGCCTTATTCGACCAATCTACAAAAATTTGCTTACCTCATCCATTTTTTAGAATTGTCTTGGTTCTGAGATAGCACAGATAAAGGTGTCTCTCAACAGAACTAATCTGTATACTTTGCCTAGATGTACAGGGGACGTTTAATTGCCAAGAATGCGCTTTCATGAAACCCCAAAAACAATGCTCACGATATAACCGTGTAGGAAGAACCCAATAGCCTGATGTAGCTATCTTTGGAAGCTTATTACTTTCTCAAGCAAAAGATGCTTGGCCATTGCAAATCGGCGTCGCCCGACGGAGCTGACGGAGAGAAGTTGGGTAGAATGGAATGTGTGCGCGTACGTAATACATGTTAAGTAAGGTACCTACTGTGTTGTTGCACCAGCTGCCCCACCATGGGTTAATTACCCCTCATCCCTCGCTGCTTTTGGGCGAGAAGCTTCGAGGACAAGCAAGAGCTGGGCAATTTATTTCGGTACCTGAAAAAGAAAAGCAGTTGCATGCATAAAACGTTTCCCGGTAACTTTGCGCAACGGCTTGCCAACGTGGAGAAGAAGTGGCCGGCTTCGAGGTCTTGGAACAGCACCAACGCCGTGATCCTTGCAGGTATTAGGGGTCCTGGCCTTGTTCCACGCACCGAGGACGCTGAGGCTGTGATCCGGAGCCCACAAGCTCGGTGGATTCCCCAGGATGGCCGGGCCAGGGGGCAAGGTACTGGACAACGCTTGTTGGGTCTCTTGCTTCCATGGCTAGCCATGATAAGCATGCTGTCTTTGGGTAGGCTAAGCCTCGCCCCCTATCGCCTCTCGCACCGGAGCCTGCCAGCCCTAGGGAGGAATCCCGCTGATGAAACACGCGCACGCGAGCCAAACACATCCGCGTATACGGGGAATGGCTCGGTGGTCCGCCCACCTGTTCGACTCGGACGGGTGACAACTCTGGGTTTGGCGGCTCCGGAGGAGACACCAGGCAGTGAATTAGACGTTAGCCATTCCCACTTTGGTTCAATAGAGCAAGATAGCGCATGTGGTTTTGCTCGCATAGCCAGCACAATAAGGAGGTAAGGTATGCCACGAGCGACTTATTAGCGGAGACGGGTTGTGTGGCTGTGAGGACCAACTCGTTGTCTAGCTCGCCGTGCTGCCGCCAGACCCAACTCCCGCCATGTACGTGGACTGAAGTGTGTGCCTCCATGCTGCATTGAGCGTGTATCATGGGCTCCCGTGGCATTGATGCCCGGCGGAGGCTTGACCCCTTAGGATTGCCGGTTTGGTGCCCTGTGGACGCCCGGTTCTATGTAGGTACTAAGGCAAGATATCGTCAGCTGGTGGAGGCCATGACGGATGCCATCATACATGTATGTGGCAGCCGACAAGCGCACACCCTCGATGCGACGCATGGCCCGATTGGGATGCTCATTCGCAGCAGTTACTTGCGTAAGGCACGTAGCGACTTGGCAGTAGAGGGCGGCCTACGACAAAAATTCCAGTTGCCTATTTTTTCTTCGTTTTTAAAGGAGGACTCTCCGACGGGGACGCGTGAGCTGGTGACGAAGCTTGGGGCGCTCTGCTGATGAGTCCCAAGGCGTCTGAGGCACCTCGTACAACGGAACCTCTGTTAGAAATTCTGTAGCCTGCTCTCAGCACACACGTACACTGTCCCGTCTGCTATGCATTTTGTTCCTCCCCGTGGTCCGGCGCAGGTGGTGGAGGCTGGTGGTGACGACGGTGTTGATCTGGCGCGCAGACAGCCTCCCAGCCACCATCACTAACCAATCAGTTAAAGCGGCGTGCAATCCTTCCCCCTCCTCCTTGTACCTCGCTACCTCTATCTCTTTGGCTGTCGTCCCCTCCCCCTGTTTCTGCCACCTAAACACCTTCTACCAGCTAAAACTCCCAAAAGGTACCTTAGCAGGTGCACGCACCAGACCAGACCAGCCAAGGTGAGATTGGCTTTAGGCTCCCATCCCCATACCTGTCTGCATGTACAGGTACAGGTACTGTTGGTTAGTAGGTGTGTACCTTGGGTTGGCTGCTGCACCTCCCTGTTTGTAGGTACCTGCGCTGTAAGGTCCTGCTCCTACCTGGTCTCTCGCCCCCAGCATTTGGCCCGCCCACAACTTTCTTAGGTCGTGACATCGGTCGCTGGAGATACTTCCCTCCTTTCCTTCCCTCTCTCTTCCCCTCCACACCTCCGTCCTCACCTTCCAACCTCAACCTTTTCTCTTCATCATCGCCCAATTCTTCCCCGTCGAAGGTCCCTACGTCGGTTCTCTTCACGGCTAATCCACGCAGAGGCTCTTGTGATTCCACCATCGCTTGAGCTTTACTTTTCCCTCTAAACTCACCTTTTTTTCGACCAGCTCCGCTGTAAATCATTCACAATGGAGGGTACGTTGCTGCTCCTGTCTCCGGCCTGGCCGTCGCCGTCGGCCTCGTTTGCAGCTACATCGAGCTGCTCGAGCCGCATCTTCGATCCGCCCTGGCTTCTGATCGCATGAACAAGGCTAACTTGAATTTCCTGTGTAGAGGAAGTTGCTGCTCTCGTCATCGACAATGGGTAAGCTCCCCATGTTGTCTCACCGACACCTTCATCTGCGCCCCCTTTCCCGCGCTTGTGGCCCGCAACGGCGCAATTCGATATCGCCAACGGGCGCTCGACCTGCCCGCGAGCGAAATCAAACTACAAAGTGCATTTACTTGATATTCTCAGATGCTAATTCATGATAGTTCGGGTATGTGCAAGGCCGGCTTTGCCGGTGATGATGCTCCCGAGCTGTTTTCCGTAAGTACCCCACTTCCGACTCTCGCAGCCTTCTTTCTGCCATTGCCTGCTCCCGCTGGCGATGCGCGAAACTCGCTGTCTCGATTTTGAGAATCCTTATTTACATTTTTTCATAGCTTCCATTGTCGGTCGTCCCCGTCACCATGGGTAAGTAGCAATTTCGGCCACCATTGGGCCTCATGGGCTCCCCTTTATCTCAGCGTTCAAAAATATGCTGATACGACCGCCAGTATCATGATCGGTATGGGCCAGAAGGACTCGTACGTTGGTGATGAGGCTCAGTCCAAGCGTGGTATCCTGACTCTCCGCTACCCCATTGAGCACGGTGTCGTCACCAACTGGGACGACATGGAGAAGATCTGGCACCACACCTTCTACAACGAGCTGCGTGTTGCTCCCGAGGAGCACCCCGTCCTGCTCACTGAGGCCCCATCAACCCCAAGTCGAACCGTGAGAAGATGACCCAGATCGTCTTCGAGACCTTCAACGCCCCTGCCTTCTACGTCTCTATCCAGGCCGTCCTGTCCCTGTACGCTTCCGGTCGTACCACCGGTATCGTTCTGGACTCTGGTGATGGTGTTACCCACGTTGTCCCCATCTACGAGGGTTTCGCTCTTCCCCACGCCATTGCTCGTGTTGACATGGCTGGTCGTGATCTCACTGACTACCTCATGAAGATCCTGGCTGAGCGTGGCTACACCTTCTCTACCACCGCCGAGCGTGAAATCGTTCGTGACATCAAGGAGAAGCTCTGCTACGTCGCCCTCGACTTCGAGCAGGAGATCCAGACTGCTGCCCAGAGCTCCACCCTGGAGAAGTCCTACGAGCTTCCCGACGGTCAGGTCATCACCATCGGCAACGAGCGTTTCCGTGCTCCTGAGGCTCTCTTCCAGCCTTCTGTCCTGGGTCTTGAGAGCGGTGGTATCCACGTCACCACTTTCAACTCCATCATGAAGTGCGATGTCGACGTCCGAAAGGATCTCTACAACAACATCGTCATGGTACGTAGCCAAACCCATCATTGGGGCTTCCTAGGAGTAGGATAATTTTGCTAACAATTTCCCCGTAGTCTGGTGGTACCACCATGTACCCTGGTCTGTCCGACCGTATGCAGAAGGAGATCACTGCTCTTGCTCCTTCTTCCATGAAGGTCAAGATCATTGCTCCCCCGAGCGAAAGTACTCCGTCTGGATCGGTGGTTCCATTCTCGCCTCCCTGTCCACCTTCCAGCAGATGTGGATCTCCAAGCAGGAGTACGACGAGAGCGGTCCCAGCATCGTTCACCGCAAGTGCTTCTAAGGTAGGCCTTTACTGGAGACACTGCAGTAGGAAAGACAATGGCTGACACGCAGTGAAGCAATCAACCGCCAAAACCGAACCCCCTCTCCTTCACAAACCCACGCCAAGATTATGGAGGTGGCAACCAATGCGGAGCCTTGCTGGCTGTTCGCTTATCCTTGTCGAGTCTTATATTTACGAAAAGTTTTTGAGATGGTCAAGGAGGGTGGGCGATGCCTTTGTCGAAAAGGATTTGATGGCGCTTGCGCTGTAGCTGGACGTGTAATGCAAGCCTAGGGGTAGATGCAGAGGTTGACCATACAAATACTATTGCTTTTCGTGTTAAAACGTCTTACTTGGGAAATGTGATGCTGTGGTTTTATTTGATGCACCTTACTTTACGAGCTTTGGGGGACTAAAGGACCAGGCTTGTCTCTAGAATGTAGCGCTACAAAGAAGAAGCAACGTAAAGAAGCACTATCGCGTTACGGCTTTTCTTGATTATTGGGCGTCTCGGCTGGAAGCTGAGAGTTGCTCGTCTCTTCGGTCGAGGGGAATCAGTTGAAGGATCGCGAGCTGGCGATGCCCCTTCCTGCTCCTCTTCCAGCTTCCTGTATTTACGGCGGCTCTTCTTGGCCGCGCTCGCTGCCTTTTTCTTCTTGACGTCACCTACTATTGCGGAGCGACTCTGGTCTCCGTTGAGTAAATCATCGACCTTTTGAGCCAGAATTTCTCTGGCATGTTTTCGGTTCTGGCTCCGCGACCGGGTAGCCTGGGACTTGACGACGATGCCGGTGGGGATATGCTTCAATTGGACGGCCGAGTTGGTTTTGTTCTGGGTTAGCAGAGAGTGTTAGCACATGGCATGCCGTCAATTGTTGAGAGGGAAGAGGAAGGACGAACAATCTTCTGGCCACCGGGGCCGCTCCCTTTAAGGTATGACTCTTCGATTTCGGAATCGGGAGGCGGCTTGGGCCGGGGCGGGAGACTGTTCTTTGCGAGCGAGGCTGCGGTAGTGAAGCGTGCGACGGCTGGCGCGGGTAGTGCTGCAGCGGCCGCCGCCAGGGCTGGAGCATGCAGTTTAGGCCATGAGAGACGGAGGAGAGGCTGCATCATGGCATGGTTGCGCGGGCTGAGGACAAGGCAAGGGCAGGGCAGGGCAGGGCAGAGCAAGGTGTAGTAGTGGTAAGTGGTAATGGTGGTAACGGTAATAATAATGGTAGTGGTAATGGCAGTGATAGGTAGTGGTACGGAGGCTTGCGGAGGGTTTAGCACGGAGGATTGATGTACTTTACTGGGGGCGTGGCGCGGCGTGCATTGGCGAGCTTAATTTATCGGATGGACCCTCCCTTTTCCTCTTTCTCCTGTCACTGATAAATTCCTTATCTTCAGGAGACTCATCCGTCATTCCCGCCACGCTCACTTACAGCACCCAACGACCCCCAGCGACAGTCCTTACCGAGCCATTCGATACTGGTTTTGAACAAGCCGTGGCATTTTTGCGGAATTTCTATTTTATACAGCCTGTCGGCATCTTCGTTCGCGGTCCAACTCCGATCTACACAATGGCAGTGCTTCCGTCGTTCCGTCGGTGGCTCGGGCTCAAGACGTATCAGTTCGAGGTTACGTTTGGCGTTTACATGTACACGCCTTGGGAGAAGTTTTATTTCTGTAAGTCCCCGTTCGAGGGTCATGGTCGTTTGGGTCTTGTAGAGGTGGTTCCTGGCTCCAAGCGTCATCACCGTCTCTGCTCGGAGACGAGCAACTCTCCTCGCCCTCGCCCTCACCAGGTTTTCAATGCAGCAGCAATGGCTAACCGCCGCTCTTCTCTCGCAGACTCGCTCTTCTTCCTCCTCTTCGGCCTCACTTTCATCGCCGCGATCCTCTACCTCCCCACCACATCTCCATCCTCAGCGGACGTGTGTGGTACTACATCAACGGCGAGCACATTGACGTCGCTGCGTCCGCGCGAAAGGCCGTCGAGGACATGACCACGAGCATCCTGCATGACAGCGCCCCGACCGTGACGCAACTCCTCGCCCAGACAGATGCGAAGGAGTTGTAGGGGAGGGACAGGGTACCAGCAAGCATTGCGTGGGCTGGGTTTTAAATACATCCGAGGGTGGCTTAGGTTGGGATGAAGAGCCAGACATGAAAAGTCTTTTACTTGGCCGAGACGTTATTGGATGGTGGTGGCCGTTTTGGTTGGCGTTGGGTGGCATGGAGACATCGCTATTACATATAATCATGACCTGTATAATTTAACAGTGCTTAGGTACTAAACACATATCGAACCATAAAGAATAAATCTAGTGTTCTACTTTCGCATTGTAATGTTTAACTTATGGTTGCTTAGCAGATTGATGCACCTGGAACATCATTGGATATCTTGAGCAAAATATCGCACATTCACAACATACGGCTGCTATACAAGTATCGCCAGAATTAGCCGTTTTTCAACTATGGACATTTTTCTAGGCTTGGTCTTTCTGGCCAATGTACGTCTGGCTAAAGGCGTACAATCGGAGCGAGCTATCCTCTCCCGCAATAGCCAGCTCATACACCCCGGTCTCCTCTCCCGAAGCACCAGGTCGCCATGCAACCTGGAGCACCGCCTTTGGTAGGCAAAGCCTACAGAATAGTTAGTGAACCAGTGACTTGTTAATTAGGGGTAAAGAGGTTACTCACTCAGATGGGAGTGCAACTGTCGTCACTTCAGAGCCGTCGCTGCTTACCGAACATAGAGTGATCTGCCCGGCCTCTGTGCCCACGGCGAGCACATACCTGCCATCGACGGGCTTCTGGAGGAAGTCGATGGCTGTGACGGGCACAGAGCTCGGTATCGCGCACTTCTGCACAAACTGGATCTTCCCTTCGGCGTCGGACTGCGAGGACCAGACACGAACCTGCTTGTCTCGGCCTGCCGTGGCGAAGATCGGTGTCGGTGATGGTGCCCAAGCGGCATCCAGAATCATCCTAGAATGCGCCTTGGGATTGGCATGCAACAGCTTATACTGCAATAAGTCCTCAGAGTCCCGCTCAAATACGGCGAACTGACGGTCTCGGCCGACGCTGAGCAGGTACTTGTCGTCTGGCGAGAAGCGCACGCGCGTTGCCGTCAAGGAGTGTGCCGTCAAGGGCGGCTTGACCTCGGTCCAGCGCTCCGTCTCGAACAGTCGGATGACGGCATGGTTGGTGGAGCTGGCCTTGCAGGCGCTGGCGACGAGCTTGCCGTCGTGGCTGGCTGCAAGACAGGAGATCTCGTATCCGTGGCCATAGAGCTTTTCCACTTCAGGCCAGAGAGTGTGTCGTGACAGCGTCTCCTCGAAAGGGGGTGGTCGATTTCTAGGTATGACTTCTTGACCACTGAAGCGGGATCGATGGCGTCGCGGTCGCGGTCATCAATGGGCTGAACTTCTTGGTCATCGTCCATGGTATCGATAGCTTTGTTGGATAGGCCGAGGACGGGCATGTTTGCTGCGTCAGGCATATTCTCGACATCCGCATCGCTGATACCTCCAAGTCGGTTGAGTAGGGTTGCAACCGCTCTTGGCTCACTGAAGACACGCATGAGTTTCTCGTCAGCACCAGAAACGAATTGAGAGTTTCCGAGAGAATCGATGCAGTTCAAGTCGTAGCCGTGAATCTGGGGTCGAGACATTTCGTGCCAGGTGTTCGCGCCAGAGGCCTTCCACTTGGTGTGCAATCGAGTGGTCTGGTCTGCACTCGTGGAGAGCAAGTAGTCGCCGTTCTTGGCCCAGGAGATGCCCGTTACCGATTTGGTGTGGCCCATGATGGCAATGCAAGCCTTCCACATGTCTTCCGTGGCGTCATATGTCCACCTCCTCCAACTACCTGTCCTGCCTAGGCAGGCTACAGATGTGCCGTCGGGAGACCAAAGACCCGTCCAGAAGCCACCGGTACTTCCAGTCGCCGTAGTCGCGCCCTTCTCTCTACTGATTTCACCCAAGCGCACCATGCTCACCCAAATACCCGACGAGGGGTCAGCTTCCCAAATGGCGAGCGTGTTATCGGCCGATGTAGACAAGAGCTGCAGCTTGCCGTCCGCATGGGCGTGCCAGCGGGCACTGTAGATCCAATCTTCGTGGCCCAGGAGAAGCGCCTCGAATGTGACGGAGTGATCCGTTCCGGCGGCCTGGAACTTGCGAGCCTTGTTTGATGGTGACTTTCCTGGCAAGAAAGCGCCACTGGATGGATCAGAGCCGGCCGCGGCAAGCTTGGGTAGTTCGGTGCCTTGGTGGACTCTCCATATACGGATGTATTTGTCCTGACTCGCCGAGGCAAGAAGAAGATCACTCCCCGGCTGTTTTGTTTCTCTTGTGAAACTCAAAGACCGGATCCAGCCTTCGTGGCCAGTGAGTGTAGTCTGGAGCGTGAACTGCGTATCGGTGGTTGCATCTGCGGTCAAGATCTGGATAGTGTCCTTTGTGCCCGCCGAGGCGAGGACCAGGCTATCACCAGAATCATCCAGAGCCGTCACATCAAGACAGAGAGGAAGATACTTAGGCTCTGTTTTGATGGATTGAAGCAAATTCAGCTTGTCGTCTGAGAAGCTCCACGTCTTGATGGTTGCATCGGCCCCTCCAGTGACAACTATGATGGGACGCCCAGGCGTCGGAGGACGGTACGTCGCAATGCAGTTGATAGGGCCCGTGTGATCCGTCAACGTCTGAATGGCCGAGAAGCCTATTTGGCCCACGGACGACTTCCATAGGATGACGGTTTTATCATCCGATCCAGTAACGAGATAGGTTGCCTCGTCTGTTTCATTTTCAGGCAAGAATGCAACGGCCTTGACGGTTCCTGTATGACCACTCAGCAGAGAATGCACCCCCGTTGGAGGCTCGGCCTAAAAATACATGGTCAGCGTCAATATCCCTTGCAACCCAGGATGAACAAGGGTGCGGGACTCACAGAGGGCTGCCATATAGCGACATTGACGTCGGCGCCAAAGGCCAACAGGCCACGGGGGCTCCAGTCGGCGACGGCGGTCTGTCTATTGGCACCTGCCGCCAGGTACTCTGGCCAGACACCCTTTTCACTCATGTCATCGGACGCTTCTGACGATGTGCAGCACAATGTGAATCTGCAAAGTGTGTAGGTCCCGTGTTGTGATTGGCTGCGCAAGCTAGACGTTGGGTTGCGAGCCTGATTAGGTCATCGAGCTTTTTTGTGGCATGTTCAGGACACTTGGAGGTACCTCGAGGCACGTTGCGCTGAGCAAAGTGCGCGCAGACCCTGGACTGCGGTACTTGGGCGGTACTTGCACACTCGATTTGTTTTCAGAAAGACGCTGCTTCAACTTGTTGCCCTCATCCGCTTACATTGACGGTCCTTCAAGAAACGTCCACTCTCGGTCCTTTGACGCCTATTCAGTTGTCGAGAAAATCCAGGCGTTGTCTCAGATTCTGCTCCAACTCTTTTGGCTGGTTAGCTAAGAATTCGGCACAATGGCTTCTACCGGAGAGACAGATGCCTCCACCATCCCCATCACTGTGGAATTCTCGTATGTCTATCCCACTGAAAGCCTCCCATATAACATCGCAATGTCTCGCAGCCCATCAACACGGCAAGAAATGTTCTTTCAGAACTTTACATACCTACATCTATATCCATAACCTCCATCACTAACATGAAAATCTAGGGGTGGTCTGGAGATGCTATTTGCCGACCAGCGAACTCTTCAGTTGAACATCCCTTCCGTTGGCAACGATGGTCAGCCTTCCACAATTGCTTTTCTCATAGACTATCTATGCCAGAAAGCCATGAAGGACTCCCGCAAAGACCTGTTCGTCCTCGAAGGCCATCTGTATGTTGCTTTCTTTTGTTTTGTCTTCAGCACCATCGGTCGATCCCGACCCATCACCTCGATCACGGGTTGAGTCATCATTTTACTGTGATCTGCTTTGCTCGGTAGCCGAGATATCACTTCTCGTAAAGACTGATTCTTCTCGGGGAAATCATTCGGGCCTAGACCGCAAATGCATATTTCTGATCTGAAAACCAGTGGCTAACCAGCAAGTAGCCGACCAGGAATCCTGGTTCTGATCAATGACGCCGACTGGGAACTGGAAGGGAGGAGTCGTATGAGATCAAGAGTGGCGACAACATCCTCTTTGTCTCGACTCTGCATGGCGGTTAGCCATCCGTCGCTGCGCACTACGCCCGGAGGGCTTGTCCAGAACGGTGCCTGTCTTGATCGCCACAGAGACTAGAAGCAGCGAGAGCACCGTCGACAAACGTAAGGCCTCAGCTGAAGCGGCAGCGATACTCGTGACCTCAAGGGAGATTCCCCGCTTCACGTCATGCATTCACACTCCACCACCACTTTTGAAACATAAATCGACAATGTGTCGGGAGCGACCAGGGATCCCGGCTCCGGGTGGCCCTTCAAGCTGCCGGAGAGAAGAAGGTCGCCGTGGAATATTGGTTGATCAGTTTTGGCGTATTGCTCGTGTGGTGCCAGGCTGTGGCTCATGCGCTTAACATGAACTTGGCGAGATGGCTTGCATATCCTGCTTGAGCCAGTAGCATGCGATGCAACGTCGCGGGGCTTGACCGACTTATCTAAATTTTGATTGCTGGTTTAAAAGAAAAGAAGAAGAAAAAAACGCCTTCGACGGCGGTGAGGAGAAGCAACTACCACTCGACAAGAGCCCATTGTCTGATGTCTCATTGCATCAAGGAACCCCCAAGTGCCGCAGCAACTCCACGAACGGGCGGTGAATGATGGTGTGCACAACTACATTATTGTCTCCTTTCTCTTGCAAAGCATACACCACACCAGGAAGGGGAAAGATGCAAGCCCGGAGGAAAGGGGGTTGGTTATGTTTGTCTTCTAAGTCGACCGAGACAACGTGTGCTCGCTTAGCTTTTTGTCCGTGTCGCGATACCCGACTTGACTTGGAAGCCTTTTGCAGACACACCTCTCCGTTCGTTCGTGTGTTCGGCCTGTTTGTCTTTGTTTCATTTGTTTTTGTTTTTTTGCGCTTGCGTGCAAGCACTTCTGGCGTCATCTCGGTAGCTGGCCATCGACTACTGTCCTACCCCGGGGCGAGACCCCACGCCATCCGACCTTGCGATGAAGCTCGACTAAGCAGATCGTGTCAAACGTTTTTCATTCGCAACTCCACAACTCGACGCTCCCAGATAGACCACACCCCCAGCAGAATCATATTCGAAGGTTCCATCCACCACCGGATGCCTCCCTGTTTCTTCCCCTTCTCTCCACTTCCTCGTACTTTGCTTGATTCCTAGCCTCAGTCGGATTGGTTCCGGCAAACATGCCACCGGCATCCCCGAGACCCTGCGCTCGCAGCATGCGCTGTTCCACTCATCCATGTTGAAATTTTTTTCTCCGGGACATGGTCAGGCATTGTTCGACGCTTGTATGCAGATGCTTGTTCTGCCTTGGAGGAGCCGTGGGTGAAGACAATCAACCACACACTCCCCAACACGCTTCCTCAAGGAGTCGTCTTGCGCTTGTCTGCGGACGTTCTACCAATTGCCGCGAACCTTGATGTCCAGAAGTCTCTGCATCTTCTCATAGGGCCCCCATCCTTCCTCGGGTGTGGAGAATTCCTGCAAGGCGCAGACCATTAGAACTGGCCCCTCTGGATTAGATGGATTGTTTCAACCGGGGATGTACACTGAAGTTTCAAAAAGTCATGATAATCATGTGTTGTAGTTTCTATTCGAGTGGCCTGGTCACTAAAGGCTATCCTCGTACTGAAATTCCAGTAGCATTAGGTATTCCTCCCATGGCCAGTATCTGCATTTGTTGCTACTCCTGCTGCTGCTAATGCTCTGTAAAAAATCCCAATATTCCTACCCAAATCCAATGTTCACACCCAAAGACTCCAGAGCAAGGGTCTAGTAACCCTTATGCAGCAACTCCCTCGTACATGTGAAGCTCACCCGATTCGCTTCTAAAAATCAAAACAGACTTGAACTCCCAGTGAAAGTTTTCCGAAAAACAGGATACCCCCAATCGTAACAAACGTCCTCCCGTGATCCATTTTCCACATGCTCCCCAGAATACTTGCTCCAGTGACACCAAGCTCTGCTGGGCGTGTGTTTGAGATCTGGGGTCACCTCCGTTGGTGTGACAACCCTCCATCTATCTTGCGCTTCAACAGAAACAAAAAACGGAAATAAAAACCAAAAACAATCAAAAGTAAAAACAAGAATTCAAAGCAAAGTCCAAAAACAGGAATATCAAACGAAACATTGCAAACTCGCAGACGCAGACGCAGACGATTTTCAGACAGCCTCCTTTCAATGATAAACTCCTCCGCTTTCCTTTTGATGATGGTGATGATGTAAGACACATACGATCAATGATCAGATATGGTCTCTTTTTATTCGAATTGGAAACTGTCAAGCCAATGTTGAAACGAAAAGTGCAAACGCTGCCAGCCCAGTCAATTATCATTGAATGCTTTTTGGCTTATGCAACAGCATAGAACCGCCACCCTCCCATGGGGGCAAGAGCTGAGGCATGTTTGCCGTCATTTGATCGTACTTCGTTCAATCCCATGAACATACGAAAATGTTACAATCCTTTCAAGTCATACTGTAGTAGGGCATAGAGCTGCCTTAGTATAGACGATCAGTAGTGAAGTTCATTTGCCTGCACTGTTCGTCTTCATAGATCATGTGCGGTGCAGGGCCCTGTTGCTCTTGATCTGAACCAAAAACTGGATATCCTGCAGGCTGGTGACTTCGAGGCATGGGCGCCATCAAGTTGGCCAAGCCTGACATCATACCATACTTCGAAGCACGTACCACAGGTCGAGCCGGCTGCGGATACTGGGTGACCATGTCGCTCATGGGCATCTTAGGCTCACTCTTGTTCTCAGTGGCGACCTTTCTGTCTTTGCCGCGGCCCTTGATTCCCTTGTTGCTGTTCTTGTAGTGCTCCTTGAAGTACTCGAACAGGTCGCGATGCTCTTCTGGAATCGTTTCAGCTCCTGCGTACTCAACAAAAATCTGTGTGAGTTTTGCAAGGGCAGGCGCATGATACGTGTTTTGATGGGTCTATGTGCATATTAGCATAGCTTCTTGGTTGAGTCTATGGATAGTGGCATACCTTCATGTTGCCCAGCTGTGAGAATGTCTTATTGCAGTTGTCGAGACGGCAGGTGAAAGGCTTCATTCCCCGATGTGTTTCCTCATGGGATCGGACATTTCCTTTCTGTGCAAACTCCTTCTTGCACATGCTGCATCTGAAAGGCTTCTCACCAGTATGGCGGCGCATGTGAGTCTGCAATGAAGTTAGCGGTGCCATTGTGGTTTTGTAAAGTCAACATACTCTGAGATTGCCTCGCTGAGAAAAGGTGAGTCCGCACCCGGCAAAGTCACAGCGCTAGATCAATTAGCGAGACTGTCGTAGCTATGACAAGCGATCTACTTACGAATGGTTTCTCTCCGCTGTGTGTGCGAGCGTGGATCTGAAGATGAGTCTTCTGGGAGAATCGCTTGTTGCAGTTGGGTCCATCGCACACGTACTTCTTCTTCAAGTCGGCAGTATCAGTGTGCGCAGACCCAACAGAGTCGGGACTGGCAGGGCTCTGTGCTTCGCCCACCCGCTCGCTCTTAGGTGTCTGTAGCGGAGTATCACTCTGGCTGCTTGAACGTTTGTTCGTGTCTTGTATGACCTTCATCAACTTATCAATATCGGTGTTGAAGTTTACTTGATCGGCCGGATTGAGAGTCTCGTTGAGTGTAATGCACTTGGAAGCGGAATTGGGGTTTGCTCCAGCAGACTTGGTGGTAGAAACTGAACCGCTTCGAGCTGAAGGCGAACGAGCTGGATAATCGTCCGACATCTTCAAATTGCGAGTATAGGTGGAGCCACGATGGCCATCTTCATCCATGCCAGGATGTCTAGAGTTTGGATACTCTTGTTTAAAAGGGGAACCAAGAGCAGGAACAGGAGGGAGTTGTGATAAGAGCCATAGGGATAGGCGCTGTGAGCCGGGTAGTGTGGTGCCGGAATAGATTGTGGCCCCGAAGCGGTTGTGATCGGGCCAGCGTTGTACGGCGCAGTAATGCCATACTGAGGAGACATGGTCGGTCGCTGGAGTGGTGCAGAAGTTGGTGTTCGCGAACTGTAGGGCATGAAACCTGGGCCATCCATCATGGAATACTCATTGGGAGTTGCTGAGACCAGCGTCCCCAAGGAAGGGGCGCCGTTGGTTGAGCCGTGAGAGCCAGGTTGGCTAGACAAGTCAGTCTCGCCACAGAAGCAAGACTGAGGGGCTAGAGGTTGCGAAAAGGTGAAGCGAGGGGCGCAAGAGAGATGATGGTTATTTGATGGATTGTACAAGTGTAAAACGTCTGACAAAGTGTATAAAAGATAGGTAGGAAGTGACCGACTGTGACGAAGGCAAGCTGGATATATATATGAATGAGTATATATCACAGAGATGAGGAACCAAGAGGCGCTCCAGGTTGAGGAAAAGTGGTGATCATGTACAAGCTTGATCAAATCTCAGGATGATTTGGGGAGGGAGGATAGGGTCTATGTATACTTGAGGTATTTGACGTATCTACGTACCGACCTTTAGGAAAAGGTCACCGAAGACCCAGCTAGCGCGAGAACCCATTCTCTGGGACTGGGTGCGGATCTGGGACCCAACCACACCTACATGTTACCGGGGAGAGGTGGAAAAGGTTGCGACCAGGCCTTTGGGGGAGGCGTGGTCATGATCCAGGTGTCCGTCATATTGGAAGGGCCTGTCCGCACCCCACCGAGGGTGATTGACTGGGCTGAGCTCGACATATCCACGGAGGAGAGAGCGTGAGTGAAGGTAGGGGTGAAAAAGACCCGAAGGTAGGCAGTTTGTTCAAAGCCCAGACATGACAAGGGTCAGTTTGCTGGGATGCTGCAAGGTGACAAAAGCCAAACAGGGGTGCGAAAGATGAGGCGCGACCGCCTGAGCGCAGGACATCAGATACAGGAGCAGGAGAAGAGAAGAGAGCAAGGGTGGTGAATGGCCAACACGAGCGCAGAGAAGACTGGATCTGCTCCAGCATGCGACCTGTCATCCGGAAGTCTGATGCGCTCTGGCGCTTGGACGTATGTATGTCTAGTGGCTTTGAGCAAACACCCGCCTGGGAGGCGGGATAGAGTGTAATGGACGAAGAGAGATGAGACATTTGAGCAGCGTTTGGGCGAACGAGACCCGCCTCGCCTCCTCCAAGCCTGTGGGCAGCGCTGCCGTCATGTGCAAGGGTTCTGGCGGGTTCGGAGGACGGACTCTCCGGCAGCTCGCCATGGAGTGAGTCGTGGCTAGAGAAGTGTCTCTGGATGGGATCTTGAGGGGTCTAATTTTTCTTCTTCTTTTTCTTTATCTTCGGCTCTCTTTCTTTTCCTCAAGAAGAGCCGCCCCTAGATATCTTGAAGAGACAGGGGAGAACAAACAAAAAAATGGAAATAGAAAGGGCATGGCGGAATATAGAAAGAGGCAACGGGCCCGAAAGGCCGACAATTGCTGCCGGCGCAAGAGCAAATCGGTAGGCTGAAAGCTGCTCATTGAAAGCACAGACTCAAGGCACGAGAGCCCGGACGTGTGGCCACATCCACCGCTCCGCCAAAGGTGGCCCCTCCATTTGATGTGGAAAGAAGACAATGTTTGCGGGTTGGCGGATGGGGCAGCCAAACAAGTCATGGCTCGTGAAGTGAAGTTTAAGGAGCGAGGTAAGGTGTGGTGTGCCAGATGGCAACGGGATCTTGACAAGGATTCTAGCGCGCTAGCTGAGAAACCAAGATGTGGGGCCCCAGGGAATCTCAACCCAGGGGTTCCCTGACCCGGCGGAAGGGAATGCTAAGGAGAGAAGACGAGGGGGTGTGATGGTGTGGTCGAAGGCAGTCGCACGCGCGCTGCTGATGGTCGCCGGGGCCTCGCTGGGAGGCACCGCACCTAGCTGTACTAGCTGTACGGTACAGGTAGTCGTCGCCGTGGCCGTAGCTGCGAGGTGGGCTGTAAGGTTGTTTGCTGTAGCTGATGTGTGGTGCAGCCCCACGGACGGACGCTAGCGTGCGTTGCGTTGCGCTGCCTTAGCACGTCTTCTCGAGCGGGTACCGGCTTGCCTCCGCGATGAGGATGGGGGAGGGGTGTGGAAGAAGTGATGTGAAAGAGAGGGAAAAAGAGAGAGAAGCAAGAGGCGCATGGTTGAGATTTGGGGGCCTGCAGGTCGCATCGGTACCCCAGGGCACTTGGTCTCGCTGCACCTGCGCTGCAATCTGAACGTACAGTGGTTGTACCTTGATCTCCCTCCTCCCGAGCAAAGAGGGTGGGGACGGGAAGAGAGGGTTGGCTTAATGGAAGGCGCAGAAGAACACGGCCGGCTTCTGTCCCCTGACAGGTACCCGCTGGCCTGGGTCAGGTGCTGGCTGAGGTGCTGGACCAAGCAAGGTATGTACCGACCCAAGGTGCCCTTGGTACCCCGTCTTGCCTGTCCATCGACACCTTGCAGGTTGCCTTGCCTCGCCTTGCTCCCGTCCATTGGCACTGAGTGAGAGCTCCTTCTCATCCAGCGGCAACTGCGCAGGGTACCGGGCGCTGGGTTGCGTCCCCTTGGCTTCAGGTAAGGTGAGATACGGGTAGCTGTACCTCCCACGCTGCCAGAATCTTTGCAACACCTCGAGTATCCACCGGTATCGTCCACGTTACCTTGCCGTTCCCCTGCTATGCCCGCCTGCTATGCCCGCTTCGCCTTAACCTCGTCCATCAGGTTGATGCGAGTCCCAAGCATCCGATTGCCTGGCGCAAATCTGCTGCAGCATGACGACTTCCACTTCCACTGCTACACAGTACCGTGTCGTTTTTACATTCCCGCCGCTGCAGCCAGGCCAGGTACGTCAGCCATTTCCCGTCCCGGTTTCGCCTGAGATCCAGATCGGGGGAGTGCTCACGTCTCCCCATAACACTGCTTGCTTGCTTCCGATCCATCTGTAAGGCACATCATCCCGCTCGGACGTGCTTGTTCCTGAGCACCTGTCGAAATAACAAGCAAATGCGACGAGATCCAAGAAGCAAGATCCATCGTCGCACATCGTTATCATCATCGACTCGCCGGCGGGTTCTGCCCGTGCTGCATCCCCGGTATCTCTCAGCCTGGGAGTCCACATGGCTAGATTCTCAGGGCAGTCAGTTGTTTGTCGTGACTAATGCAAACATGATCTTCGACCCTCCTTTCTATCGTCCTGGGCCCCCATGTCCTCTCTCCTCCCCGTCTGCTACCGTCGAGCCCCCGCCTCGACTCCTTGGTCGTACCCGCCGCTAGAGTTCCGCTCCTCAATCAATGCGAGGATCAAGCAGTCGACGAGATCCGGGACTGGTGGCTGCACCGGCTGCAATCCCTCCTCGCCATCCCAGTGGCTGCTAGGGCCGCCTATGTCTCAACTCACCAACGAACGAAAATCACCACACCAGGCGTCGTGTCATAGACTGAAACGCTCTTTCCACTGGTTTTATCCAACTCCGGTACCACTGGATCAACCATCGCCGCCCTCAGGGGCTCCAACTATGCTCATTGATGTCTTCCAGCATCATGCTTCAGCCGCTATTTGAGCTCATGAATGCGGGCTGCGCTATTGGAAAGTAACGAGGACCCAACGATATTCGCAGGGTGCTACGTCCGACTGAGCTTAAGGCGTACCACAACCATGGCAGCTGATCTGCCGGGGGTCCAGGGGTGCGATGTGCAGACCAGGGTGTGGGTGCCGCTTTGCCTGGCCGTGCTACTTTGACACCCAACAGGAAGCGGCCTATGACTTATGTAGCAAAGGCTTCCTGGTACCACCCAGTGGTAGGGTTAATTCAAGGCATTTTACCGTCAGGGTTATAGAGATGCCGGAACGTTGGAGTTTGGTGTCAACCTTCTGGTTGAGCTCACCGACACATTCGTTGTCTTCTCGGCTGCAACACTACGACACGATCTCGTCTGTCTTCACTGGCCAGTATGCAATGGCAATCTGTGATACTACACGAGACCAAGTTTTTGAGTCGTCAGTTTCGGGGCAGAGACACGGCTCACAGATCAACGCCAACCGAGCTGTAAATGGGTTGCCAGTCACGCTGGGTCGCAAGCCGTAACGAATGCAGAAAGTAAAGTGGACCTATCTGTATGCTTCATACCCCGGCCCTACCTCGATAGGACTGCAAGATCTGAAGCGTTCGTTTACATTCTTGGCCGTTGTCATGCATTACCCATCCCACAAGCCTCTTGACTAGGGAGGTGAGGGGACGTTTGACCCTGCTGGGCCATGGTGCAGGCATGCTGAGGGATGGGGAGATGGGAAAACAAACTTGTCAACGTGCCGTGGACCAAGCGAAAAGACTTTGTTACCCCGCCACGGCCACAACTCTGCGACAGCGGGTACAGCCGACGCTGTGGCTGGTCTACCGTACAAAGCGGAGCTCCTAACATTATGGAACTGGGCACTCTAGCCAAAATCTCGTGGATTACACCCACCATCCTGGAGAGCAGATGGGCCAGACGTTGGTTAAGGAAAACCAGTGTGCCTTGTCCGTCGCGCTCGCCGAACTGTTCTCCAATACTTGAAGATTTACTGTGCTGAACAGGTCCGATGGACCAGCACCTCCCAAGCAAAACCCCGAAAGTTTTCGGGTTTCTCGTGTCCAGCCAGGAACAAACCCACCACTTCAAGAAACTTGGTCTGAGCGTCTCAGCCTCCAATGAACTCGACCACCGCCACAAAGCACTTTACTAGACTAGCAACCATAGAACACAGCAGCTTTGATTGTCTGTCTGTGTGCTTCTGATTGACGGATATCTATCTTCGAGGCGGCATCTCTGTTCAAAAGCTTCCCGTTAGAGCGTAGGCTACGACCACGCCAAGGCAAGCGGAAGCGGAATGTGTATGCCGTGTCCCAGGCATGTGACTTGTCGTTATCGGCCGAGCCGGGGCATCCACCCTCCCTCTGTTGCGATACTTATCGTAAATAGTTGCATGGGTTGATCCTGAAATAGCCCCAGGTTTCAAGGGACGAAGCTCCACCAAGCTCGGAGGTGGATGTTTCTCAACTGGCAGCGTTCGCAAGGGCGACCGCAAATGGCAACGTAAATCCAAATAGATCAGCGGGCGGGTCATACGATTAAGAAACCCTCAGTGTTCATTTGAAGCTGCCAGAGAGGTATGGTCTCCTAGCGCGAATATCCTCCTCTTACCCGAATTATTTGCAGGTAGACTTGACCCACGTACAGAATAGCATCATGAGGTGATAACTTTGACGGAGCGGACAGCCTATCGCCGACTATTACGCCGGGATCTTATAGGATGTCCAGCTGAAGCTAGCTTGGAGCCAACCAGTGTTTGCTATATTCCTGCTCAGTCCACTCGGTATCCGATCCGTCGCACGAGCATAAACCACTCCTTTGGTAACGTCGCCAAGGGTAATGCAGCTACTTCTCAACATGCGTTGCAGTCAAGCTAAGGGTGTGCAGCATCTCGATCGACACGCATGACTGGTGCTCAGACTCGTGGTCTGGGGAACATGGGCAGATCAGGGAAGTGACAGCAGCTCGGGCTTGAACTAAGGTAGCAGTCAGCCCAAGCAATCAAGCAATCAAGCAGCGATAATAGTACAGACGAAAGGCTGCAGCGGATGCACGAGACAGCTTGATGCGACGAATAGCGACACCGCCCGGTGATCCCTCCAGGTATGGTGGCGCTGGATAAATGATAGTCTGTGCTGATGCATCGAACGATATATGACAGCAGCAAAAGAGTCGGGACCAGCCCATCATCTTGGGACGGCTGACGCAATTGATAGAGATGGTAATGAACGATGCCAAAGCCCATCGAATGCAAGCCCAATCAATCAGTCTGGGTGCACAGAGTCGCTCGACCCTCGTGAGCGTGCGTGACGCCTTGACTCCTCAACCCCCTCCCTCCCCTCTTCTGCCCCTCGACATGTCGTGTCCTCATGATAGCTTCGGCGCAGCTGAATCTGCCCCGCATAGTCCATGCTGTCTGACAGGCTCCAAGCCACAGCCAGTGAGGCTGCACGGGTTAGTGCGGGAAAAGAAGTAAATGACTGACAAGGGGCCGCTGAAGCCAGACCTGGTGGGGACTAACGCAAGGACTGGTCCCAGCGCTCTGGATGGTGGTCGATCCCCGGGGCCTGATTGGGGTATCATCCCGACTCAAATCTTGTTGGGTACCACCAGATGCAGGGTTGCAGGGACCCCAGGCAGTGACAGGCCTCCTATGGCGATTCCGTGGTAGCGACGCCACATTCAGATTCTGGGAACCAGAGTCCGTGGGAAACCAATAGCGGAAGCAAACCGGCAACCAACACGAAAGATGGTGGACACCAACTTGGAATCCTGTAAAGAGGGAGTGACTTATACAATCATAAGAGCTCCAATATATCGATTCGTGAGGAGGGATGGATTCATAGTCAGATGTCGCAATCAGGCATTGACATTGACATGGTATTACTAAACTTGTTGAGCCTAGAAGAAATTTCGATGTTTATTTATTCTGTATCACAATTAATAGATTCGACCTGCTCTAGAATGAATAGGCTTGGCATGATGTTGTTGGCTATAGGGTTGGGGATGAACAATCGAGAACCCCCGGTTCCTCCCTCTAGTATGGCGCAACCGACTAGTACTCAGGATATCGCTGGGAAAACAAGTGTATGTGTGTGTGTGCATGTCCGTGTGTGTGTGACGAAGCACCTGTCATCTATTGGTCAACCCATCGGCATGGTTACTGAGAACTACGAGAAGGACAATGAGGGTTGCGCGGTTTACATTGCAAGTCTCACACGGATGCATTCGAAATGGGTACAACGAGCCAGGGTTCACCTTTAGCACGGAGCCCGGGGATGTCGTATGGTGCATAACCGCTAAACATGCAGACGGCGATTGCGGTGCACATGCTGTAGTGTACAAATTGCAGGTGACTGAATCGCATCCAACCTTCTATCCGCCCTGAAAGCAACCCGCAGGCTGGACAGACACAGGCAAGGTGCTGGACCAGGTGCTGGACCAGGTGCTGGTCTGCGTGACCCGCTAAGGCCACCCCCACCCGGCACCTGGTAGTGCACCCCACTTTGCCAAGTACTGACGCACCAATATTTGCAGGACAGATACGACATGACTTGGGGATCACAATTTCGACTTCATGTGAGCATGGGGGCGGTGGTGACGCTCGTCTTGCCTCTCTTGGGGCTACGGTAGTCCACGGAACTCCACGCTTCAGATGGACTAGGCCAAGCTGGTGGAGGGAAATATACACGCCTGTTTCGTAGGCCATGGTCAGTTCTCAGGTGCATCTACAGCTGATTCAAGCATTCTCTCTGATTGTAATGCTGGCGCATTCAGCCCGATGCTCATGACGGCGTGCCTGCGTCTTCCATGAACCACGAGGCACATGTCGTGTTACCAAAAGAGACAAGAGGATGGATGAGGTTCTTCCGAGACGGAGAGGCTCGTCTGCCTCAGAATGAATACCTGCCTTACCTTGGCTGGTAGGTAGATCCTGTGCCTACCTTGACTTACATGGGTAGGTAAACAGCATCATTCTTACCCACTTGATCTTCTCTAGGCCGTGGAACTTACGTAACACACTGCTTAGGGAACTCCTACAGTGGGAGGAAGAAATCTCGCATCCCCAAAGAAGATATCTGAACCAATAATCAACAGTACATGCAAGAACAGACAACTCAAAACGCGACGCATCTCTACTACAAAGCCATATTTTAATTAAAAATAATTCTCAGAAAAATAAATAAATAAATAATATTCCGCTTCTTTCCACAAGGCCCTGTGTCCTAATAGCAATCGCAAGGTAGGCGGAACTTTTGCCCTCGCCTTGCTTTTATGGTTGACTGGCTCACAGCAGACGGTAACCAAACGGCGACGCTTTGGCACCCTCTCAACCTTGTCGGCCTCATCCCTGCTACCCGCTCTGCCCTACGCCATACCTCAACTCTTCACAAACCCACAGCATGCACGGCTCCCGACGTATGTCTAGCGGCGATTTCATGTGTGCACGGCGGATCTTGTCCTCTTCTGCAGCGTCGTCGCGAGCAAGGCCAGTTCAGACAGAGTGGATCGGCACGGTCCTGCGTTGGCGAGGCGCCCATAGCGCGCGGTGTCTTCACTTACACTTACAGTAGTGTCACGACTAAGGCCTCGGCTATGCGATCCGTCCCGCTCGACGGCGCTGCGCCATGCCACTGTCGGCGCTCTGCACGCTACGGATAGACCAAGCTTGTTCCTGACTTGCACAGTAGTTCTTGCGAGGTGGATTTCCAGTGGGCCGCTGTCATGGCCTCCATCGTCTTGTAACAAGACCATGCTCAACCATCTGCTATCAGACCCTGTCAAGACTTCAAACCAACCCGCACATGGGGGCGCTTCAAGTCATTTGACAGTTCTCCATACCTTTAAGCGATGAATTTTTGGAGGCCTAAGCGATGGGCTAAAGTGGGACGAGCAGTTCGTACAGTGCCCTCCACCATCCGGGGTGTTAGTCGCTTGCCTGCCGAGACCCAGTGACGTGAAACAAACCTCTTTCAATGCTGGGCCCATGCCATGGATACTGCTGGCGATTTCGGACCATGACAAACATTTGACAGCATCCACACTGGGCTGCCGACCCACGACCCCGTCTGTCATGGCTAGGCCAGGCAGTGGAGAGTCCGTGCCATTCAACTTCGCGCAAGAATATCCCAACTTGAACAAACAAAACAACCATGAAGAAGACACGGGGCACGGGCTATCCGATAACTCCACCATAAGCTACAGCCTGTGGATGCGCTCTCGGGGACTGACACATACTGCTGTCCAGAACCCATTTGCCTCAGCTCCTCAACCCCAGTCTAGTCGGAGAATGGTCGTGAGTGTGGCAGCTTAGCTGAGTTCAACGACTCAGATACCGACCGCGCTCAAGCGCCCGTGCCTGCAAGGCCTTCCGGGGAGTTTTCCGAGCAATCAGAGGGGCAGCTTGTCGGACGGCCCACGCACGCAAGGCAAACTGGTTGAACAAATGAAAAGTTGAGAAGTCCAGCGTGGCGGCCTCCTCGATGCAATCATCCTTGTTCGCTCATTCGTGCCCACCAAGGCTCTCGCTCGTGTGGGAATTGGTCGTTGTCTTACATGCAATGCCAAAAAATTTTCCCTTCAGCCTATCCAACATTACCTTACGCGGCAAACCTGACCGATCATGGCAGGTAATTAAAAACGGTTCGGAACGTCGCGCCACTTTGTGGGTAGAAATCTGGGCCTCGCAAACGAGTCAAGTCAGCATCGGCACCAAGACTACCCCAGGTAATCCTAAGTCAAGACATGCCAGCCACGGGTGGCTCTCCCCACTGATTGATTCAACATTAGCAAGGTCCGGACCGTCCAGGCCTGTTGCAACGTTTAGTCAAAACTAGACAGCTAGGTTCATCGGCAGGCAAAAAGCATTCTAGGATCCTCGATTTGTCTGAGCCTTCAAGCCTTGACCCTGCGACCTGCTACCATGGACTGATTTTCGTCATTCTAAGTGGTCACGCCATCAGCTTCTGAAGGTAGAAGGACGCCGACAGGTGGCCTGGTCCCCGTCTGAGCTCCATGGTTGGAGATTCTGAACGTCCGGCTGCCGACTTCCTTGGCCCCCGGTCCTTGGTCCACTCTAGGAGAGAGGTGTGGGAGTTGGCAGGGATGAACATGACGGTCAGGTCGATGTCAGTGGTTGTTGACGCGCATACAGTCCCAAGATCTCTCACTTCCAGCTTGCGTCTGTGAGTTCTGGCTATGGCGTCCGACCGCCCTCCTTTTCCTTGGAAGCTGCCCTGCCTATTGGACCTCAGGCGTATGCTGATCCGCCACACCCGCCCATACGGGTCCCAGTCTGGGCCACCACATTGGAGTCCAGGCACACACTGCGGCCTTGGCGCTGTTCTGCTCGTCACTTTTCAACTTTGCCTTGCATCGCGGCCCGGTACGCATAGCATCCGAATCAATCAGGCTTCGATATCACCCAATGTCGCCAGGGATTGGCCAGTTTCGGACATTTGAGGCGCCGTATCTAGATCCGAGGAAACTTTAGATGTCTGACGTGGCATTCGTCGTTCTCTCTCTCACACACAGACAGCGTTTGGATGCCATTGTATGCTTTGCCGCCTCATGTCATCCATGACCCTCGATCGCCCATGCCACACCCATGCTGAGGCAGGTTTGATCACCGTGGTGGTTGCAAGGCCTGCTCAGTGGGACCACCCCTGTATTCAGCACTGCCCAACGTGATAGAGTCTACTCCGTAGCGAAAGTGATATCCTGTCACCCTGGAGTCAACGTCAAGAGCAACAAGGTTTGCGGGGATCCGCAATTACGGTGATCCCGCAACGCGCGGTGTCGTGTCCATGATTGGTGCCATTGGTGTAAACACACCCAGGTGATGCTCGTTATTATCGGCGTTGACTGACGTCCAGCAATGTCCCTGGTTGTTTGAGAAACATGCTGCCAGAGCCCTTTCCTTTCGCCTGAGCTCCAGCTTTGGTAATGACGACAATTGCACCCCGTACATAGTAAGTAGGTTTGTTTTTTCTTCAGGGCGGCGACTATCATGAAAACCAGTCCACCAGGCTCACGAATACACCTTTACCGAGGCTGGTAAGTGGTCTAAGAAGAAAATTGTACAAAAAAATTCGGCAAATCCTCACATTTGCACGACCATGGTTGCTCATTACTGGGTTCCTTACATGGTCTAACTCATACGATATGGAGAGCAAAGAGCACTGGCGTGGGGGTTCAAGTTGGAGGTGTTTCGTACAACATTCTACAACGACTATCAACGACAAAATTTAGCAACGAGTATGTTTTGCTTTCGCAAACACTGCCAGATACGGGGTGACATGGGGGCCACACCCGCACTGGATCTCAGGTCATCAGTTACCACATTGGGCTCCGAGTTGTTGTCGTTGTTTCGTGTTAGTGAAGGGCTATCTATAGCATTACCTCACGACTTGTGCAACGGTCGAAACACCTCCGGCTTTGTCCTGACCGCATGTTTGTTAAGAGCAATGGGCTATATGTGACTGATACCGATAGCCAAGCCCATTTGTCATTTTATCGGCAACGGACGTACGATTGCGCGTTGGGGTCACACTGCAGTGGGTGGCCAAGCAGGGCACGGTTTCGAAGGGAGACGAGACGATATGGCGGCCAAGACAATTCGCCGAGAGGAAGGAATACCGAGCTGGCTGGTTTGTTGATTCATTACAGGTCGCCTCTTTGTGAATCGGTCGTCTTGGTTGCATGGCTGCAGCCTCCTCAATCTTGCAATTGGCAGATTTAGCAGATTTTCAGGGCTCATGCAGGCGACAGAATGTGCATGACCCGTCTGCATAGTCAAAAAGCAACACGCTGGAGATCTAAGTGCAGCTTGTTGTCTCTTCTCCCGTACTGCAGCATGTTGACGATCGTAACTAGTGACATTATCGCCAATCGATCAGCACCCCATGCTTCCATGCTGTACAGGAGCAGTCAAGTGAAATAACGAGGATGGTTTATTGGCCCGGTGTAACGAATACTACTCTGACCACCACGTGTAGAACAACTGCCGTAACTGGACAATGAATACGGGTCTGGTTTGTCCCCATCATCACGTTTGCAGGGCATTGGTGCATTCATGCGTTGGCTGCAATCCCGAGTCGACAACCAAGTACTACCTACCCTGCACGTCATTTACCCGACGATCTCACTGAGTGCATACGCAGGACATTCGGCAGCCATCTTTCGCGTGTGCGTTTCCGATGGCATCGGTTAGAGGTCGTTGCAGGAAGCGCGCTCAATGCCGGCGGTGAAGAGGTAGCATCCGAAATATTGTCGAATCGGACTCGAGATTGGTGAGTGTAGGGTACGACAAGTGCCTCGACGTTCCCGCGGGGCGTAGTATTGTGCTGTGGACCGCAGCACCCTGGTGATGAAACTGTGATCCCGCGTACGTCGTCGTTTTGCGCCGTGGCTGTGTCGTGGGTTTTCTGGTGCTCGCTTAGCGATAGGGTGTTTGAGATAGCGTAGAGGCACGGAGTCAACAGAGGCAAATCTGCACATCTCATACGAGCTCAACCACGACATTTCGGCAATGCCAGGGTGACGGCAGAGCCAGGCGTCGCACTCAAACGTGCTAGCTAGCTGGGCTACTTGCGCTGCCGTGGGAAGGGTTGAGCAGAGGACTACGGCTTTGGGGGCACACTCGAGGGAACAGCTGCTGAGAGCGCTCGTGTGAGAGAGTCTATTGTATATCCTATTCTATGCATTAAGTAACATATAGCGGAAATTATACAGATTCGGTGAATCGTGACGTTGTCGCCCTTGGGAATCTAGTCTAGCCATTGGGGAGGTAGTATTTGACGTTTTCGTATACCAGGAACGTCACCCAAGTCGCTGGCATGACTCTTACTACGCCGGGAATGACGCCCCTGTAGAAGCCTGGGATACCTTCATCGCGCCAGATGCGCGCGGCCACGCCGGTGATGCCCTTGCCGAAGCGCTCGTCGGCCTGGTAGTTCTGGAGCCGGCTCCGGAGCACCTGGTACGGGTATGTGACGGCACCGGCAACCAGCTTGGCGGTGCTCGACAGCACGATGGTGGCCTCGGTCGACATTGGGGCGTTGTCGTTGCCGCCCTCTCGCCGGCGTCGCGCGTAGTACATCTGCTTGGCTGGCTCGTACACGGCGAATTGCACGGCTCCGTGGGAGATGCCGATGAGAGAGACACCAAGGCCGCGATAGAAGCCACCCAGACCCTCGGTAGCGTAGATTGTGCGTGCGCCAGCCAACATGGAAGGGTAGGCACCTACGGCGCCGCGATCAGAGGAGAGCATGCGAGTCTTGATCACCCAGACCGGGTTGGTGAGCACCGTCGTGGTGGCGCCGGAGAGGGCGCTCGCGAGGAAGTAGTCGCTCGGAGACGGGCGCTCGGTGTGGCCGCGCCAGTACGCCAGGGCGCGCTCGAAGCGCGACTTGAAGAAGAAGAACGAGGCCCAGCTGCCTGCGTTGCCGACGAGGTTCGGGACCAGGCCGCGGTAGAGCGAGGCCAGCGGACGTGGGTTTGCGGTGAGAGAACGGATCAGAGCGACGGTCGAGGGGCGCTCACCCCGGCAGCGGAGGGTCCGCGATAGACTGCGAGGGAGAAAAGCATCAGCATCAGCGGTTCTTGCTCGAGGGAATCCATCCTACTTTGCATCCGTGTCTTGACAATGTCGAGCGGGTGCACGACTAGTGTCGCAACGGTGCCGGCGCTGAGGCCGGCGATGGACTCGACGACGGCGGGAGAGACGCCCGCATGGCTGTTTGCTGGCATATGATTGCGGATAGGCGCAGTCGCCGAAGCCAATTACATCGCCGAGGGGAAGAGCAACGGTTTGCTTGATGTTTAGCAGGTCAGAAAATTTCCGGAAGACGGAGGCGTCATTTTGACTTAAGGCCCCGGGGTGCGTGGTCGAGCTCCGGAGCTACCCTACAATTTCCGTACGTCACCATGGGAGAAGTCTGGAAGGCCTTAAAAAGGAGAGGTATCCACGATGCTGTATGTACGAACACGAGGGTGTGCCTTATTAATACCAGGGTTTCTTTAAAAATAAGTTCTGGAAGACATTGTTTGCCTTGTGAGAGAAGATTTTCATTGATTTCTCTCAGGTGTTGGTACAACTGGCTGAAGCACAGCATCCGTCTTCTTCTTCTTCTTCTTCTTCTTCTTCTTCTTCCTCCAAGCCCAGCCATCCGATTACCACATAACACATCCCAACGCCGTTGTATGCCGGTGGTCTGGAACTGTTCCGAAGCTCTCCATAATGTACATAAGTCGCGCGACACATCGCTATTCATACAGCATTTAAGTAAGAGGAGAAAGGAGGCTAGTGAGGAGAATCGCGTTAGCCGGCGAGCCGTGACAGCCGTGCCACAACGGGCGTTCAGGGAGGGGACGTACCGGATGATCGTAGGACGAGGGTCGCTGCGAGTGTAGCCTGTTGCTGTTAGCTTTTCCGTCTGTGATGGCCATCGGAGGGCGACGATGGATTGCGTCTGGTGACGGGTCGTACCAAGGTAGAGGATCAGAGGAAGGTAGCCACTGGGAGCAGAGTCAGCAGGACGATCAAAGAAACAAGAACCCAAAGGTTATCCATACTAGTGAATGGCGAAGCGGGAGATGTCAATGAGCTTAGCAATGCGCTCCTGTGGTGAAGAACCCGTTAGCTATCTGTTCCGTGACAAGACCGTCTTGTTTCATCCCACGCACCTTGGACTCCTCGGAAAGGGCGAACATCTTGTCGGCGAATTGAGGAACGTGTAGTCAAAGACAGATGTTGAAAGGAAGAGGCGACACGGGGACCTCTTTGTAGCCGGGCTGTACCGTGGGATGGGGAAGCTGGGCTGTTGTATGATGAGCTTGAAGCTGGGCCAAAAATTCGGGCTTCTGCGATAATGGATCCGTCTGGCCAGCATCCCCGTCATTTTCGCGCTCGGCTTCTGGAAAAGATTGCCTCCGGGCGACCACCTTATCCGGGCCAACCCCGGCAAAACGCACGCTGCCTTGTAGCTTTGGTAACCAGGCGTCCCAAAAAACACCAAAAGCTACCCCAAGCTTCTGGAACATTGTCAACGTCGCCGTCGTGTCTTGCAGGCCCACCGATTCCCGCAACATCCTCCTCTCTTTTTCTCGAGCGCCGAAGCTTCCCGTTGGTTTTCTACACTCGCATTCGGGACGTGACCCCAGAAAACCGGCACCATGGCGCAAAACAGGCATTGGTACGTTGCATCCATCGCATTGGCGTCTGCCAGCCCACTGACACTCACACCGTTTGCAGGGAGCAGGACAAGGAGGCCACTGTCTATATCGGTAACATCGACGAGCGCGCGACACCGGCCATGATCTACGAGATCATGCTGCAGACCGGCCCCATCCATAACATCCACATGCCCCGCGACCGCGTCACCCAGACGCATCAGGGCTTCGGCTTCGTCGAGTTCCGCAGCCCCCAGGACGCCGAGTACGCTGCCAATGTCATGAACGGCGTCAAGCTCTACGGCAAATCGCTGCGCGTCAACAAGGCTAGCGCCGACAAGCAGAAGGGCGCCGACGTTGGCGCCGAGCTCTTTGTCGGCAACCTGGACCCCATGGTCGACGAGAAGATCCTCTACGACACCTTCTCGCGCTTCGGCCCCCTGCTCAGCCTGCCCAAGGTCGCCCGCGAGGACAACGGCGCCAGCAAAGGCTTCGGTTTCGTCAGCTTCGCCGACTTTGAGAGCAGTGACGCCGCCGTCAACGACCTCCACGGCCAGTACATCCTCAGCAAAGAGGTGTCGGTGCAGTACGCCTTCAAGAAGGACGGCAAGGGCGAGAGGCACGGTGACAAGGCCGAGCGAGAGCTCGCCGCTCAAGCCAAGAAGAGAAACATTGTTCCCGAGGCGCAACCGCTACCTCCAGCTTTCCTGATGAACGGTTCATCCCAAAGTGCTGCACCACCCGCCGCGGCTCCTGCCGGCTTCGATCCCGCCATGATGGGAGGAGGCATGCCCCCAGTTGGCATGCCACCCATGGGTACGCCACAGCCCGGTGTCCCTGCTGGCTTTGCACCTCCGGCCGTACCTCCGCGTGGCCTATCACCCTACAATGCTGGTGGCATCCCACCACCTGGCGCTGGCCGGGGCTCTGCTCCTCTGCCTCCGGCGCCGTCTGGCTTGCCTGCCAGGCCGCCTCAAGGCCACGGCGGCTACACGAACCCGGCTGACTTCCACCCTGGTGGCTTCCGTCCCCCTCTGGATCGCCAGCTCAGGGTTTTCCAGTTGCGCCACCACCAGGATTTCCTGCCCCGCCGCCCGGTGCCACAGGTACGCCTCCGGCGCCTCCAGGCTTCATGCCACCACCTGGATTCCAGCCACCACCGGGCTTCCCTCGTAGGTGAAGTGGGCCACATCAAATAGTTTCCTGCGTCACGGAGATTTGAGCTACCGGGTCACGCAGTTTGCTTCATCGGGCGGGACATTGCAAGCGACACTAGGATTATAGGTATCTGTTACAGCCATCTAAATATACCCAGACCATGATATACACATTCAACAACCTTGACTCGAATGAATACACCCCTGACGCCCCGATCCGCGGTGTTGGAATACACAGAAGCCTTACAAGCTCCTAGCAAATGCGTCCTTGGCTTCCCTTGTCGCCTTTTCCCATTCCTGGGCAGACTCGACTCTCTGGCCCTGGACCTCATATGATTGAGCTAACATGGCGTCGGCCACGCTTTGCCACAACAAGTTGCCGCTCTTCTGCGCCTGCTTAGCCGCAGCCAGAGCACTCTTGAGGGCCTGCTCGCCGATGACGTTCTCGAAGAACCGGCTCCGCATGATGCACAGTGTCACCGCGGCTCCTAAGAAGTTGTTGGTGATTTTGGTACCAGCTATAGCGGCGTGCATATGCTGCTTTCGCTGGTTCATCTGCCGCGGCGGCTCCGTTATCAACGAAGCTGCCACGTTATGCCATGCGATCCGCAGCTCAATGTTGGGATGATTTGCGCAGAGAGGCTGAAGCAGCTCAATCAAGTCCAATGTTGCTTGATCATCCCGACAGGAAGGGTGCTGCATAATCCACAAGCGGTTCATACTTGCGAGGAGAGCAATCTCATTTTCTCCGGCCTTTGCACCGTTCCCTTGAGTAACGTCGAATCGTGCGTCTGAGAAGACGCGCGCGGCGGCTTGAATATCCCCGGTACCCTGATAGTACACTCCCGATAGATAAAGAGAGTAGTTTCAAAGCTATTTGCTTCGTTGATGACGCTGGTGCTTCGATCTTTGCTATTGATTGCTTCACAACATCCCATTGACAGTGGCTAGCAGCCAAAAGGGCCAATAGAATATTCAAGTAGGCCTGTGCTTCCAGTCGCCAAGTGCGTTGTCGAATGGCAGCATCCAATGATATAGATGGACCGTAGCGTATTCCAGCTGTTGAGTTATCCCCTGTTCAATGTTAGATAATAATAAGCAATGAGGCCAGGCCTACTTACATGCGTCAAGAATCTTGATGCCTTCTCGCCATAGCTCAGTCGACCTACGACTTTGCGAGACTGGTTTGTGTAGAGATGCGAGACCACTCAGCGTGAACCTGAAAAATGTCAGCAACCTGGGCCATAATAGCACTGTAAGATGAGAAAAGACACTTACACTAATGATCTCAACTCCATTTTGGTCATAAAAGACATGACGAGAAAGTCAACATCATTATTGGCGCCGCCCGAACGAATGATCGGTGCTGTATCATTGCTGATAGTCTTCGCAGCTGAAGGCTGCCTTTTCACGGGCAACATGAATTCAGCCTTGACATTGTGCCAGTTGTCACACTCGTCCATCTTCTTCTGCAGTGAGCGAAGAGATTGCGCAGTGACGTCGGGATGCTGCACATTCAGCATAGACGCAACTTCGATCAGAGAGGTCAAGACACTGAGTTGAACAATCTGAACAGAGGGGTCGAGCTGAAACTTCCCGACGTGTGCAAGACACGCCTGCACCTTCTCGGCAGAGCCATCCTTTGGCATCTTGAGAAGCGTGAGGGCCTCTAACAACGCAGCATAGACGCTGAGCGCGTTGTCGCCGCGGGATATGGCGACGTTTTGAATGGAGCGGATGTTATCGAAAGCACTCGCATCTGAAGCGTTTCCGATTTCGATATAGAACAAGGCCTTGAGTAGGCGAAAGGAATAGTACCACTGGACATGCTTGAATCTGTGGAGAACATCAGCTTATATGTAAGTCACGACAGACTCGGCGGGGCTTACGCTTCGCAATCAGAAATATGCCGGTCGACTGCGATGAGAGCGGCCTTTTGATTGCGCTGGAACAAAACTTTCAACAAGAGATGTTGCATGGAGTATTTGAGATCGAATAGCCGGTGCTGCAATTGATGTTAGTTATATGTATCATACAAATGACCGGTGTGCTTACCTTATCACAAAGCGTGATGCCCTTACTGAGCGTCGTCTCCGCCTCCATTTGGTTTTCCGTCTCTTCTTGCAGGATGGCGGCATATCTCAACCTTACGCGCGCTTCCTCGCGTGGGAGAGGCGGTTGCTCTGCAGAGCAGCCTCGAAACAGGCCAAGCTTGTGGCTATTAATTTCTGGTACTCGTCCACCATGTCTGGCTGCATGGACATGGCGACATCGTGCACCGCAGCTCGGGCCTTGGCGATACATTCTTCGGCAATGGCCATCATCACAGGCACAGTGTCGAACGGTCGTGTCTTGGGTGGTACGGCAGGGGATTTCTTGGAGATGCTGGGCGAGCGAGTGGAGGGGCGGGGAGTTGGATATAGAGGATCGAGGACTCGACTTGGCGCGGGAGGCATCCCCATCTTCGTGTCCAGCGGTTTGGGAAACTCAGGCTTGCCCATCGCCGAAGGCTCTGAGGCCCTGACTGGAGTCTCGATGCCCTGTGGCTGTCGAGGTGCCGGAGCCTGAGCATAGCTCTGAATTGGTTTCTGTTCCTCCAACGTCTCCTCCCTCTTCACCGTCCCGATGGTGTTACCCATGAGTGGAGATTGCTGGTACGGCGGCTGTTGCTGGATCTCTTGGAGGTTCACATACCCGGGTTGCTGTTGGGGTGGTTGCGGCGGCGGCTGCTGGGGTAGCTGTGGGCGGCGCTCAACCTGGGTAGGGGTGATGGGCTGATGGACCTGCTGCTGCGGCAGAGACGACTGCAGGGTCGGAAGTTGTTGGTGTTGATGTTGTTGAGGCGACTGGAGATGGGCCTGCTGCTGCAGCTGCTGTTGCACGACTCGCGGGGAGGGCGGACGGGCTGTTGTAGATGTCGTGATGAGGGTGTTGGTGATGTTGAGCGTGATGAGGCTGCTGCTGCTGGCGCTGAATTGGCGACTGCCAGACTTGCGGAGGAGGAGCGTAGCCGGCAGCTGCTGGCTGATGTGCCAGCTGAACGCCATAATCTCCCGCTGACGACAGGCCTCCGTGCTGCGGGTATCCCGAGTAAGCGTTCATCCCAGGGACGCCGTACGGCTGCGACACCTGTATCGGCTGGTAGTACTGGCCATGCTGCTGTTGAGGATGGTAGAACTGCTGCTGCTGACCAAGGCCGCTGTTGGGCTGTTGCTGCTGCTGCTGGAACGACTGCTGGTAGTGCTGCTGCGGCTGCAGGCCGTAGTTTTGGTGATGCGACTGGTAGCTGGCCTGCTGCTGCTGCGCGTATTGCTGTTGCTGTTGCTGCTGTTGATGCTGCTGCTGCTGCTGGCCTGGAAAGCCGCCAGCGCCAGGAGGCATCGGGCCCCGATATGTCATGGCGGCTCCGACGGTGACAGCATCAAGCCGCGAAAGGGATACGCAGGCGCGCGCGCGCAGGGTGGGAGATGGATCGGTGGTTGGAGCAAGGCCCGTGTCACGCCGTCGGCGTCATGTCATGGCTCGGGCGAGGATCGTGGTGGTTTTCGGCTTGTCGTTGTCTGGCGTCGAGTTCCTGGACGTGATCTGTCGTCGGCCCTTCACGGCAAGGGAGGGTGTGTGTCGCGTCAGAAAAAAGAGGACAAGGATACCCGTGACCGTATCATTTCTGTCGAGGCTGTCGCTTGGATTTCCTCTGCTGATAGGCGGCTGGCTGGTTAAAATTTATTAGGTGGACACCGCCGTGCCTCCTAGGGGTAGTTGTCTCCACATTGAACCTCATCAAGGCTCTCCTCCTCCACATTTCCTCCATCTCTGGACACCCATTAGACGATCCCAGGACAAGCATTCACAATTTCCTTTCTGAAGACGCATATTCTTTCGTGAACAATTCGTTGAGCCATTGCCGCCGTCTTTATTTCGAGCACTTTTTCGACTCGATGAATAGCTAATTGTACACAATCCAAACACCTTTCCACCATGCTACCCTTGCCAGATCCAGAATCCAGATCTCCAAATTCAAACGGCCGTATCCTTTCAAGCTCGCAAAATATTGAACCCTGACGCCCATGAATGCAGACCAAACTCCCGTTCTTTACCATTAAAATCGAACAAACCCCAAGTTCGTTCCTTTATATCGAGTCTGCGTGGCGGCAGCTCCATGCTTCAAGCAGGGTATTCTTATCCAACGCAGACCCATTCTGCGAACACGCACCAACGCGCTGTTCGGTCGGCTAGCACCAAGCCTCGCCATACGCCCTTTTCTGAGCACTTGATGATTGTTTCCCAGGTGCCACCGTCGCTGATTTCCTCGTCGCTTGTAAATCCTCGGCCACCAACGCTGATACCCTTACGCTCTTCTTTCCTCATAAGTCGAAGGATTTTGCCTCCGGGTGTTTGGATGGCCAACTTGGCTGGCTTTCTTCCTGCTACCGTGCCGCTCGCGGAACTGGGATTCGACCCGCTAATACTTGATGCGTTCATGCTCATCGCCGAGTTGGGCCTTGCAAATGGTATCGGGCTTGCTGCGCCTGGGTTGGAAGCAGGCGTCAGCACAGACTGGGGCCCGGTTGCGAGACTACTAGGATGCTGTCGGATGGCAAACACAAACGTGTTGTTGAGCGCCAATTTTTGACATTGCGGCTGCACCACGTAAATGTCGTGCCGTTGAGCGTGAGGCGTCGGGTGCCTTGTAACGAAGTCATATGGTGGATTCTCGCCGGTATGGATGATGGGCAATGCAAAAGCAAGCGGGTGAGGGATATCCTTGATGCTGTGCATAAGGCCGCGCTTGCCGGCATATATCTTGAGGGTACCCTGGCCCTCGTCTCCAGGTAGTAGTGCTTTGACTGTGACACGCTTGATACCGTTGAACCACTCGGCTTGAGCCAAGGCTCTCTTCTTGACAACGTCGCCGCTCTCGAAGCAATCGCCATCCATGTCCCTCGTGTAAGCTCGAGCTTCAACCTCAGCCGCGATTTCAACGTCGGCGGGTACGTTGAATTTGATGTGTACCATTTCCAGGTCCTCAATTCTCGTCAGAGCAGTATTGTACTCTATCATCTCAATTTCGTTGCGGAAGAAGGCTGGGCAGGTACATGGGAGGTTAAGGAGGATTTCGTGTGCAACCGGGGAACAATATGCTGCTGGTCATGGTGCTCAGGTACGTGAGTCCAGCACGCCTCAAGCGGTCGAGCCAAGAACCACCAGGGATCTGCTACTGTGTTGCCGGCACTCGAGTATAGCCCGCGCTTGGGGTTTGAGGGGCTTGCTAAGCAACAGTCCAGGATGCGCCATTCATTGTCGACAACCACAGCGTTCCACCAGTGGTTGGATCAGGGCATCATGTTGAGATCAGGCACCTCTCCAGGAGCCTTGAGGTAACCACGAACAATCTCACAATGGATACCGACAGCAGTGCACATCTCCATAACTAGTACGGCATATTCTTCGGCACAGGCTCTCTTGCTCTGAATGACACGGCGCGTGTCAATGTCTCCTTCGAAATCCTCCTCCCAGCAAATCTTCTCAGCGACCCAGGTGAAGATTGCTCGAAGCCGCTGCACATCGCTGCGGTATGGTCGACAGACGTATGTTGTTGCCAATGTGATGGCCGTCGTTGTTGGGCCAAGACCACTGATGAAGCGTGAATTTTTGTCGACTTGGCTGAGGTTGATGGCTTGATAATTGATAGGCTCCTGAACAGGCATTCCGTCCGCACCTTCATCACCCTCTACGCTCTCATAAAGCTCATCAACTGGGTTCAACGCAGGGTGGTCAAGCATTTGGCACCTATCTTGCCGCTCTGTCCGCTCAATCTTACTGAGCGAATTGGACCGGTTCACGTCTCGGCGGACCTGGACCCAGTCAACACCATTGCTAAGTCCCATCTCTCTGGCGGTATCTCGACCGTAGTGGGAGTTACCCATGCCCGTCATGCTTGTAGCCATGAGAGACGATCCTGGGGGCAACGATCTGTTCAGTGGAGATGATCTAACGGAGTCAAACCCGCCAATAGTTCCAGCTGCGAGGCTGCCACGCGTATTAGCGACTCCAGTCTTAGCTGAGTCAAACATCTTCTTGAAGATGTTTCGTTTTGGTGCTTTTGGTTGGACGAGGCCGCCAAGACCGGGCATGGCATCATCATGGAAGCCCACTTGAGATACGGGTCGAGGAACGGCACTGTTTTGACTGGCATGGCTGCTGTGATATGTGACACCGGTAAAGGGCGTTTCCGGACGATCTGGGTCGGCATCACGCATACCCAACGCGCTTTGAGCTCGTTGGGCTGTTCTCGCAAGACTGCCTGCGCTCGTTGAACTGAAAGCGCCTGCTGACGCTCCGCTCCATAATGTTCTATTTGTGCTTTGGGTTGCGGCGCTGGCATTGCTCTGATTTCCCGAGGATGTGTTTGTCGAGTTTGTCTTGGTTGTGAACGTGCGAGCCACCCCTCGACCAATTTCATATGCTGATTTGCGGGCGCGCAGCTTCCTCTCCGCGGGTTGATTGTTGCCCATAGAAGACTTGGGTCGTTCAAATGTTTGGCTCTTGGGAGGAGGTGGAGGTGGCTGATCATCATCGTCGATATTGTTCATGCTCATGCTGTGCTGGTGCATTTTCTGGAATCGCTTTTCCATCCGCTCCACATAATTGCTGAGCTGGGGAAGATCGTTCTTTGGTTCACGATGGCCGCTCTGAAACGACATCTCCTGGGAAGATTCTCCGCTCCAAGTCTCATACCCCTCATCTGAGTGTGCTATTCCCATCGAGGTCAATGGTCTGGTGCGCTCTTGGGGTTTCCTTCGAGAACGACTCGAGGCCATATCAAATGACTCTGGCGACCATGGATTAAGAGGGGCTCAGGTGAGTTAGTATCCCGCTTTCCTCCAAGACCTTCCAGCTGTCCCAGTTGCCCCAGCTGTTCCATCACTCCATCCATGGCCTCCCGGAGCGGTGATGGTGTCATATGGCTACCGGCCGGGCTTGGTGGGCATGGAGATGGTGCCCTCGGGGTTTCAAGATTCTCGCAGCCTGGACGATACGGACGATAGGATGCGTTGGACCCTTGCCTAGACAGATCTGGTGGCGCATTGTATGACGCATTCGAATTATGGCGAGACATGATACTATTTTGATACGAAGCTCCCGAGCCATGTCTTGGGGTTTCTGACATGCTTTGCTGTGAGTTGCTCGCGGCATGGCGACCAACGTGCCGATGGGGTGGTGGCGCCGGAGGTGGAGGTGACATGGCACTCTCGAAGCCTCCGCTGTAAGTTGGTCCGCGGGCAAATGATGGTGCAGGCGATGGAGCTCGAGAGCCGTAGTGATGAGGCGGCGCTGGCGATGGAGCCCTTGAGATGTATTGGCGGGTCGGTGCGGGTGATGGAGCTCGCGAACCATAATGGTGAGGTGGCGCCGGGGAAGGCGCACGATGAGCGTAATGTTGAGGCGGTGCCGGGGAAGGCGCACGATGGGCATAGTGTTGAGGTGGTGCTGGTGATGGCGCACGGTGAGCGTAGTGGTGAGACGGTGCCGGAGATGGCGCGCGGGGAACGTAATGGTGAGGTGGTGCCGGCGAAGGGCTCGAGAGATGTATTGAGGTGGTGCTGGTGAAGGAGCTCGTGGAATGTATTTGTGTGCCGGCGCTGGTGACGTAGAGCGACGGACAGGCTCACGGATACTATTCGTGAGCGAGTTGTTCGAGGCATCCCTTGAATGCGATTTCGGGGGTCTCGGAAGACTTCTGGCTGTTTTGCGCTGGTATAGTGAGGAGCTTTGGCATACGCCTCGAATGGCTTCCTGAAAGTCTTGGATTTCGTAGGTCCAGTCTTGGGGCTTGGGGTGTTACTCGGTGGCAACGGGCTCACGGATCGCGTCGTTGGACGGAACTCTGCAGGTAGGACTTCCACGAAGTTGGAGGAAACGACCCAACGGTTCTTCGATCGCGATACAGCCTGCCAACCCACCAAGAGCCATCGCCGGCATTAAGACACTCGATGAGGTCGCCCTCGATGAAACCAAGATCTCGTTTTGACTATTTGCACTGTCAGTACGTGATGCGCAGCTGGCATGGGTGCTCGCAGTGCCATGACCTACCTCGCCTCCCCAGGAATAAACAGCTCTGCACCAGCACGGAAACCGTGCAGGCAACGGCGGCGGTGCTAAAACCATGACGGCGTTTGTTGACTGATGAATAGGTGGTTTAGGAAAGACGTGATATAGCTATGGCCGTTGGGTATCTGGAATGTTTGGCTCGAAAAACAACTTCGCAAGGCGACAACACCTGAATCGTACAAATTCAACGGC
Source organism: Albifimbria verrucaria (assembly GCA_020081605.1). Lineage (NCBI taxonomy): Eukaryota > Fungi > Ascomycota > Sordariomycetes > Hypocreales > Stachybotryaceae > Albifimbria > Albifimbria verrucaria. Next base: position 2,371,775 of record JAHREC010000062.1, read on the forward strand.
GAAAGAAAAGCTTCAGGCTGTTTTCCAAAGTGAAGCGTCAACGCGGATGCTCAAGTCATGTCGGAAGGTGTTGCGGCTGGGCCTCTTGATGGCTGATGCTGGGCCTCGAGTGCGTTAGGCCATGTGAAGCGAAGCGGCTGGGCAGCAAAAGAAGACGGTCAAGAAGGAATTGCAGATGGCGACAGCTAGAAGCGTTCGTTGCGGGCGGCTCTTGGAGTGGGAAATTGGATCAGGACAAGAACCTTGCACGGCAGAGACTCGAGGCGAGCTGGGGCAATTTCGAGGTAGGTTAGGTAGGTAAGGTAGGTAGGTGGTAGGTGAGCGTCCACCGTCGGAGCCTGGGCAGGAAACGGAACGGATGGCTAGGGTGAGGAGCGACGTCGTAGAGACAACAGAGGGGCAGCGGGTTGCCTGGGGCAACGGCACCATGCAGGGCCGCGCACAGCCAGGCAGGGTAGCGCTGCCAATCGCCCAGCGCAAGCCTCTGCAAACCTGGCCTGGCGAGCCTGGCTCCCGGCACTAAGATAAAGTAAGGCAAGGTGGACTGGATGTGTTGGCAACGCCGTCGGCCGAGTTACAGCCAGCTCCATGGTTCGATTAGACCGGGTCTCGTCGACTAGAAGCCTCGCCGTGGGCATCGTTTCGAGAAGGACGGGGATGCCCCAGTCTGCGACCCTCGCGCGGTTGCGCCCTAGCAGGTTCGTCGACAGCTTTATTTCCAAAGACGACGAAGAAGTCGGTTCTGTATGTCCAAGACACCAGGCGATCTCCATGGCAAAAGTTAGCGCGTGGAGCTGCGAGGCATGGGCATGACGGCATCGTGGTTGTGATGCGCATCGGCGTCTCTCGAGACAATCTCATTGTCGCAGCACCGACTGGCGCGTGATGGGCGCGCTCAGCCCTCCAAGACCAGCAGCCTTCAATCAGATGTATCAGGTCCGGGAGCTCAGGAGTACGGGGTATTGGCTGGGCCTCCACGATGCCAAACGGTTGGCCCAGCACGATGTCTCACTCTTAACCAACCCCAGATTCAGTCGCATGTGTCCCAGTAGATTGCGCTGTGTTACCCTTGCCTTACCCAGCGACATTGGCAGACCAGACCGACTGGCGACCGGTCCCTGCGTGCATCGAGATGGATGCGACTATGTTTGCTCCATGTACGTACAGTACATGCACGTACAGAAGCAGCAGCAGGTACCTCATGCGAGGGACGACGAACAGCTCTAAAAGACTATATTTCCCCTCCCTTTCCTTTTTCCTCCCTCCGTCCTATTTTCCATCACAGCACACACCTCTCTCCCGCTGCGCATCCCGCAGTGCGAGCAGAGGCCAGACGCAAGAAACCGCTCGGAGCCCGGTCGTTTATTGCTTGTCGTATCAGACGAAAACGAAAAGGCACCCCGCTACCTACTTTATTAGCCCGTCACAGCTATCCCAAAACGGTTCGCATGAACGTAAACAAAAAGGCCCAAGCTTCCGACCCCGACCTGCTGTCCCAGACAACCGGCATTAATAAAAGTAACCGGCCTTGTCTCGTCCACTAAATACATAGTCAATGCTGCCCGTTGTTCGCAGGTCCTTCCATTTGGCTTCTCCTACCGATCAAAGACGACGACGAAGCACGCAACCAAGTTATCCCCATCTCCCTCAGCCGTCTGGACTTTCCACTGCCTGCGTCTCGCCACGCCTGGTGCAGCAAACAGAGAACAATCCTCTTTCTGGTTGCATGAGCGCGACGCCGACAAGGAAACATGGCTGCCGAGGGTGTTGCTGAGCACTATCAAGTTCTCGAGGAGCTTGGCCGTATGTTTGCCCCCTATCTCCCGCATGCGCAAACAAGTGCTAACACCTAACCAAGGGGAAGCTTTGGCGTCGTTTACAAAGGAATCGAGCGAGCCACTGGCGAGACTGTTGCAATCAAACACGTGAGTCCGCAAACACCCGCATCACATTCCACTCTCCTTCCCAAGGCTGACGCAATCAATAGATCGACCTCGAATCAAACGACGATGACATTCAAGACATTCAATCCGAGATTGCCGTATTGAGCACCTGCGCCAGTCCCTATGTCACCCAATACAAAGGCTCGTTCCTTCGAGGCCACAAACTATGGATCATAATGGAATATCTCGGCGGCGGTTCATGCCTAGACCTGGTAAGACTTCTTTTCCTGTTTCAACACGCAATCCTGAACCTGGGCTAACGACCTGAGCAGTTGAAACCCGGAAACTTCACCGAAACCCACATCGCCATTATCTGCCGCGAACTTTTGCTCGGTATCCAGTACCTCCACAACGAAGGCAAGATTCACCGTGACATCAAGGCCGCCAATGTACTGTTGTCGGAAACCGGCAAGGTCAAGCTTGCCGACTTTGGTGTCGCTGCTCAATTGACCAACATCAAGTCCCAACGCAACACTTTTGTTGGAACTCCCTTCTGGATGGCTCCCGAGGTCATCCAGCAGGATGGATACAGCTTCAAGGCCGACATCTGGTCTCTAGGTATAACAGCGATGGAGATGGCAAATGGCGAGCCTCCCTTGTGCCACATCCACCCAATGAAGGTCCTTTTCCACATTCCCAAGAACCCCCACCGAAGCTTGAGGGTGACTTCAGCCGAGACTTTAAGGACTTTATCGCACAGTGTCTTGTCAAAGATTACGATCGCCGACCATCCGCACGAGACCTCCTGCGCCATCGATTCATCCGCTCCGCCGGCAAAGTCGAGGCCCTGCAAGAGCTCATTGCGCGGAGGCAGATGTGGGATGCTAACCAGAACCGCCAGAAGCACCCCATCTACTACCAGGAGACGCTGCAGACCATCTCGCCCAAGGACGAGGAGCAAGAGTGGGTGTTTGACACAGTCAAGTCCGTTGCACCACCACCTGTGAGGCCAACCGTCAGGCACCGCAAGCCTTCTTCCATCTTCGCAGCAGACGAAGCGATGCGCAAGCTCGACCTCAAGGACGGTCCCTTGGGTGCTTCTTCCCCGCAGCTGGTACTGTGCGGAAGTCCACTGTTCGTCGCACACCATCCCTCGCCCAAGTCTCCTCCATTAGATCCAATGGCTCTCCGCGGGCATCCATTGTGCCTAAGAAGCCACTGCAACCGGATATGTCCTTTGGTAATTCGGGGTCCACCATGCGCCTCTTCCGCAGAGTCCCATCGGACAGCTCAACTTCTGGTCAACTTGGCGGCGCAAGTGCCCCGGATGACGTCTTCTGCGATGAGAATGCGCACCCAGCTGCAGCATCTCCGGTAGAGCCTTACGGCAAGGAGGCGATACTCGGTAGGCGACTATACAACAAGGCTCTGGAACCAACTTTGGCCGAGCTGCACGCTCAGACCTCTGCAATGCAGAAGAGAGAAGCGCTGGCAAAGCTGTCAGATGCCTTTGCCGCCCTAGATGCTGTGGATCCCGAAGGAGCCTACCACCTCATGAGCAGCCTGGTCTCATCCGTGTCGCAGGACAACAAGCTCAACACGGCCTTCCTTCGAAAGCCAACCCAAAAGGTGCCAGATGATGGCACGCCTCAGGGTACTGTCATCATCAAGACCCCAGGGCCGGTCTCTACTAGCCCTACCAAGCTAGTGCTTAGCTCTAACAACCCTCACCTTAAGAGCCACAGACGCCGACAGACCGAATCGCCCCTTCCTAGCATGAGCGAAAAGGATTATGAGAAGGCTGCTCTCGAGGCCAAGTATCCCGGCAGGGAGGCGGTCTCCGGTATGGAGCATTGCAAGCAACTGTCCGATGTGCTTTATGGCCGCTGGGCAGACGGTCTCCGTATCCGATGGCCAGCAGTTTAATGCTTGTCCCTTGGACTCATTGATCCTAATCCATTGCTATGGATATAGGGTGAACTTCTTGTGAATATTGAGCGTTGATGACGAGAGGAGATCCACGGAAACGCTTGCCAGTTACGTTGCTTTACCTTTCTGTTTTCAACTACAACGATTTACCCGAGGATATGTACTTTGTATACCCAGCATCAGAGATTGCGACGCTTGGGACTTACAGAACGAGTGTGTTGGATTGCCCGTGGGGATGTAGAGTCTCACGAAGGTTGGAGTCGTGAATGTGTCACGACTTGCGTATGATAAGATGTAACGGCCACTGTTTGCTATCGGATTTTTGCATTTGCTTCGGAAAACAAAACGGCGTTGGCAAGGTGTTTGAAAGGGAGGCTGCTGTGTTTCTAGATAGTTCCTAGTGTAACATCAAAAAGAATAGAATAAATAGTCCATATATAATGGCAGTATCTGGTACATTTGAAGTGCATCTAACTCTCTGGGCTAGGACCCAGCGCCAACTTAATTCTCCAGTTCTTGAACTCGTCTGACAGAATGTCGCCGTGCCCCGTGTCCTCGACCTTATAAACGTCTATGGTTGGAGAGCCTCCACGTCGTGATATCCTCCAAACGCCCTCATCGTTGATCGTTTTCGAAAGCCCTGAAAATGTGAGCATACATGGTATCACATATCGAAAACGGGTTGCAACTCACATTCTAGGAACACGCCCGCAAAGTTCACGCACATGTCGGCGTTCCACTTGGGATTCGGCCTCGAGTTGACTGTTTCGGGGATTTTATGTGTTTCCATGTCTCGCACGTCCGTGAGGATACCATCACGGGTACGGAAACCCACGATGATCTTGGGGACGCCAAGAAGGAAGGACTGGATCCAGAACTTCATGAGTTTCCGATGGAAATTATCCATGTCTCCGGGTCCTCGGATCTCAACGGACGTCTTGAGCTCTACCCAATTGATGGGGCTGCCCTTCTCCTCCGGCTTGGAGTCCCATACTATAGTAGGCAATATTAGAGGCTATTACTAGGTGCTGGTTTGTAAGGTGCAGCATACTTGCATCTACCTCGCCTCCGAGGCATAGGACAGTCTTGCCAATGCCAGTGCGCACGACTGAGCAGTACTGGGCTTTGTTGTTGACAACCTGGTTCTCGCGGTTCTCGATGTATTCTCTCGACACCTCGGCCCATGGGCGTGGCAGAGTTGCAAGTGTTTCGAACTTGTAGCCTTCTCTTGAGTCAGCAAGGCAACCTTATAGGAAGGAGTGCAAACAAACCCCAGAACTGCATCATTTCGAGCGGTGGTCCTCTTCGATTGCCTTTCCGTTCATTCTGTCGTGATGCCATCTTGTATGCATTGTTCTCTTCGATAAATCTAAAAGGTCAACACATATGGATTTACAGGTCTCGGGACGGCTCACATGCAGTCCTTTAGATTGGAATATGGTCAGTTATGGTACATTGCGTGAGTCGATTCCACATACTTGGTAGAGTGTTGCATTCATCTCGAACCTGTTTCACGAGATCAGCCCATGCTCTAGCGACAGTGAATACTGCGGACTCACCCATCAGAATTTTCAAACGGCGCTGCCATGATCTGTAAAGATGTTAATGTCTGCACAAATATCATCTATATATGGGGCTATTCACCTTGGTCATCATGCCTCTCCACGTCACAATGTTGGCATCGATGCGCTTCTGTGTCTCCTGCTCATGAGCAATGATGGTCTTGAGCAGGCTGTCAAGATGCTCATCTGCAGAGTCATCTTGCTTTTGGAACGTCTCAAAGCCTTTGGAAAGATCTGCGCCTAGCTGCGGCGTGTAGTAGTAGCTAAGCGAGGAGTCGTCAGGGTGGTATTGGTGGTTTTCATCGTAGGAGAAGCAAGCAAATTCCTAGGGAGCCAATGAGCAAAGCGCCCACGATGTAGGGGCGTCGCACGGTTTCATGCGAGGCGCTGCGAGCAGGCCGATGGGCAAAACGAACCTTTGGACGCTTGACGGGCGCGCTGGACCCAGCGAAGCGGCCAATTGGCTGTATTGAAAAAGCGGCAGACATGCCCGTCAGACGAAGGTAGTGCGATGAGCCAGCTCTGCCAAGCTTCAGGGAGTGATGGTGGGCACGAGAAAGAATGCAATCCGAGACGCGCTCAATGGGGAGGGGATACGAATCGAGATGGCAGTGTGCGATGCCAGCTAGTCGCGTGCCTGATGTTTGATAATGAATGAATGGGTTCAATGAGATATGTAGATAGGCAAGGTAGGTATTGGTTGCGATGGGCAGTGAGTGATTGGATTGGCGCTGGCGCTGGGGTTGGAGTCGCAGTTGCAGTGGCAGTGGTAGTGGTACAGTGGCAGTTGCCTGACTAGGTACGTACTGCCGGCTGCTTGATTCTCCATTGGTTCACAATGTCAATCGTGCACTGCACCTTATTGTTGCATCTTCTTCTGCAGCACAAGTCTTTTTTTTTCTTGTAGACTGCAAACAAGCAGCTCGTGACCTTCCTTGGCCATTTCCTTCCTTGCCCTTTTTTTCTTTTTACTTCTTCTTCTCTTTTGTCCGTTTTTTCTCCAATCCTGGGATACTGCCCAAATTTCCATCTCCCGCACTGACGCGGCCTTCTACAGCAAGCATCACTCACTAGCACTGAAATTTCCACATACAACACTCTCTCATCTCATCAAACAAAAGCAACCAACTCAGTCTTGCAGAACACAGTCATTGGGTCTCTTTTCCTTCGACCCTATATCTAAAAGAGACATCATTGAAAGGCTATCGTTCTTTTAAAAACAAGAAAAAACCGTTGAGGAACATAAAGTTCTGCTGCATCGATTTGAGCTGGGGCAAACAACTACCCTTCAATCTCTCAACAGTGCAGCTCCTCCATTCCCATTTCGCCGCGAAAAGAACGAACCATCTTCAGCATATTTGTGGCTTCGCCGGGACTTACAAGCCTACGGCACGCTTTTATTCTTGATTAACTTACGCCCCAGTCGCCCGTTTTCGAGAAATCCTACCTCGAAACGCACTGGACTGGACCCTGATGTCAAATCCTATAGCGATAACACGGCCCCACGTGATAAGGACTCGCGTTCCTACTACTGCCGCTGCCACTACGTACCTCGACCCATACATCCCGTCAGCGTCGTCGGTACCCCGACTTCGAGAGTCGACTTACAACCAGCGCAGAGCGCTGTGCAGGATCGCCACAAGATCCTCGACTCCCCGCAGCTTCTACCAAGATAGAAGCCGGTGCAGGGCCTCCAGGTGCGCCCTGAAGCGTTGTCAATCACTCCTGTCGCAAGGTCAATGCCCAGACAACGCCAAACTCCGAGAAAGACTAAGTCGAAGTCGCGTAAAAAGGTAACAGCAGAAGAAGGCTGGTGGAGTATTAGAGCCATCATCGATGAGCGCCTTGTCAATGGTCGTGTAGAGTATCTTGTAGATTGGGAGCCCGACACCAAAACCGGAAAGTCATTCGAGCCGACCTGGGTAAGTTCACGTTCCCACCTTGCGCTGCGCAAGCTAACAGTTCAACCATTAGAGTAGCGAGGTCACCGACGAGGCAAAAGCCGAATGGGAGACCAGGAAAGCATCCAACACTGCTCCTCTGCCGCCGCCTCGGTAGCGTCTACAACCACTTCCCTAACAAAGAGAGCCAGGATAGCCAGCCACCTCGGCCGTCTAACTGGCGACACATCAAGCGGACCCGGCGTCCGACACCATCGCAAGGAAGCTCCCTTACCCAGAAACTGGCGACGACGAACAGCCCCCGCGAAGAGAATAAGGACCGAGTTCAGCGCCACCTTGTCGGAGGATTCTGTCCCATCCTTGGCGTCTGCACCGTCCGTTGCCTCAGCTATTGACATCGGGGAGCTTGATATCGCAGTGCCACCATATCCGCAACATAAGGTGTATGTCGAGATATATAAAGACCCGGCTTTTGACCCGTCAGAATACCAAACCCAGAGCACAATCCAGACGAGCTCTTCTCAATCCCTAGCCGAACTTGAGGGAGAAGACGAACGGATTATAATATCTCCCCAACTTAGTCAAAGAACTGTGCCCGATTCTCAGGAGCCTTCTGGTCAGTCCTGGTCGCAAGACCACAGCCAAACCCATCCATTAGCGTCTGAAGCTCCGTTGGCAACAGACCCCAATCCCCCTACGGTCAGATCCCTATCCAGGGTTCCACGTCACAAACAGACACATCAGGCTCTGTCGAAGACGCCAGCTTACCCAAATCGAATTCCAACATCCCATCTCGCCAACTCGTAGATCCGGACAACCAAAGTATTGAGGCGCAGTGTTTATCGCCCCTAGGGTTGAGGTTCCCGTTTCTTCACTTCAGTCCTCGACCGCGGGGCCCGTCTATCTAACCCAGCCACCTCTACCTACGGCGTCTCAATCCTACAATACTATATCTTCGAATCCAGCGTGCATAGAAGCCACGACTAGTGAAGAACAATCCAGCCAGAAGGATTCTCATACGAACATTGACCAAAGAGATTCCCAGGCGGCTCAAATCACACGCCACGATAGCGATCCTGTTAGCGAAGAATTTGTTCTTGATAGTACGAATCCAGATACCACACCAGCGCAACGCGATAGCCTTAGTGGTCGGGAAGAAGTATCATCGCTTTTTCTGAACGAGTTCAATAACTCGTTTCATGCCAAATCTTTCAGTGCTTACGCAGAGAACCTCTCATCCCAAGCTCGCTCACACTACGGAGCCTCACAAGGCTCTCGGATCGCAGCCATGGATAGCTCCGACCAACCCAGTTCGTCGGAACGTCGTGTGTCCGCGGTGGATGAATTGAAGCAACTATGTAGCTTTGATGATATTATCAATGATATATCGCAAGCTGGAAACGATGGGCAAGAACCACCGGCTGGATCACAGCAAACTTCATCAGAATTGCAAGCACCTATCCTAGCAGATGCTGCCTCAACCATGCCTCCCGCTTCAGAGATTGAGATGCTCTCGCAACCTTTGGATCAGGGTAACCATTGGCTGCCTGACACTATGTCAACCAGTCAAGGGTTAGGAAGCGATTCGTTAACGTCGCCTGCAATATTGACACAGCCACCCATGGACTCCTGCCTAGTATGGACTTGCAAACGTCAGACAGCCTCCATGGTGATATATCATCGGGTACTCTTATCCCTGGCCCTCATGATATGCAGCAAGCTACAATTTCGCCGGCCGATATCACAAGATTGATAGTGAATGAGACAGCGACGATGGAAGGTTTGCCTCATTTGCCGCAAGGCATATCACCAAGCGCGTTGGATATGTCCGGCGAATCTATTACGATGGCTCAACTCCCTATCCGAAATGATGAAGTTGGATCAATTCCATCAAGCTACTCTGATAATTCTCCAGTAGAGCACCTCATCACGCTTCCCTTTCAATCCCGCGTCCGTCCGATGTATGACGATACGATTTTGGAATACAGAAACGAAATTAAGAGATTTGGCGAAATTTTCAATACCGAGACGTATACAGAACCAGATAGCTCTCTTCTGGAACGGATCGATGAGCTTCTAGCTCGCTTACAGACATTATGTGATTATCCTCAGGATTTTGATGGAACCCAGCTTGCGAACCTATCACCGATGGAGCAGGCCAAGTACTCATACGATGCAAACGCCAAGTTCAATTTTGTGCAGGAGCTACTGCAGCTACTGGAGAAGGACACCAATGTGATCATAGTGACTAAATCACAAGAAGTCGGACGCCTTCTATTTCTTATAGCGGAGTCATTGGAAATCGATTGTCGATGTGAAGCTATTAGTCGGTCAACAAACATCGCCGACTCAACTGTCAGGTTAACGATTGCTTTACCATCAGAGCAGAACGACGCAACTGGATACGACATCATCATTGCCTTTGACCCATCGTACGCCCATTCTCATATCGCGCAACAGCTCGTCTCTCTCCCGGATAGGAAATCACCGCATGTGTTAATGTTGGTTACGACACATGCGATTGAGCATATTGATATGCGAATACCTAGCGATCTTACACCATTAGAACGCAGGAGCGCTTTACTATCAAGCATTGTTCGTGCTCGGAAACTCACGAGTGACCCAGATCGAGGCTATCCAGAACCGTACGAGATTGCCAAGCTTTTCGGTGAATACTTTAATGACGGTGGCGATCCGGTGGCCTGGGAACCAGTCCCAATTCCTGATCATGTTTTGGATGTCTATGAGTCCTTACAATCTCAACCTATGGTTCCCACGATATCATCCGAGGACCAAGACAACGGCCATAAGAGGAAACTGGTATGTACATCGGTATCATTTGAGAGTTATGCTAACCAATGTAGGACGATGAAGATGGCAGTGATGCTAAAAGGATACGAACTTTAGCCCTTAAAGAAGCATTGCCAGAAGCCTATGAACCAGTTTTAAGCCCAGAAGTCCGTCAAATGCTAGAAAGCTCCTCGAGCACCACAGCCAATCTGAGTGGAACCAAGGTGCTTGTCTCCGTGTCTATTTTGGAGGCATTGGCTGAGCAGGTTAGAACTGCTTGAACATGCAACTGGCACTCAATCAGCTAATACATTGCTAGTTTGCTGGATATCGTCATCAGTTAGATGACACAGACTACACGTCTGAAAATGAACGCGTTATATCTGGACTGGAGAAACAGCTTAAAGAATACGAAAGGACAACAAATCAGATTTATGAAAAGTTCAGGACTGCCATTCAGGACCGCACAAAATTTGAGAAGGATAAGATCAAGGCGGATGTCGCCCTTCAGACAAGTGTTGAGTCTGCTCGTGTTCAAGGCGAGAAATTTCAGAAGCGGATTTCCGAACTAGAGGCCACCATAGCTCGTCTTTCCGCCACATCAGAAGCAGGTGAGGCGGGGGCTCAGGGCGGTCTCGATGATGTCCTAAAAGAGGAACGTGCTAAGATTGAGGCACTGGAGAAGAAACTTACCAATGCCCGATCACAACTAGACTTTGTCACCAACCAGTACCAAGAAGTCAGAGCTGAGGCAACAGCAATGAAGACGGAACTGACAGGATTGAAAGGTCAAAACGAACACCTTCAGAAGACTTCATCTGAGAACTTTGTTCGTATACATCAAATCCAAGCTGATGCGTCTACGAAGCAACACCTTGCGCAGATTGCAGAGCTTAAGGCTTTACTAAGGAAAGAGAAATGGAGCTCGACAAGACTCGCGATGAGCTTCGGGTGTTCAAGAATGGAAGACGTGAGACTCGACAGGTCAGCGTACCAAGGAGTCCACGAATGGGTATGATGAGTCCGCGTACGGGACGAGGATATGGGGCTCCACTAGCAGAGGCACGAGTCCTGCTCCCGGGTCTGGGACCGATGGAGCAAGCACAACCCCGGTGCCCGGAATGCAATATCTAACACAACAAACCGGCAATGGTAGATGGAACCATTTGCGGGAGTAAACGATGGCAAGAGGCGCCAGTGGAATGGCTTTAAAGAAAGCAGACAGGTATAAATGGCAGAAGATTTGAGCATTTGATACCTGCTCAATTACCCAAGGGCTGGCGTAATGGCGTATTGGCTCATTTCGGACACCAGTTATCATGGCATAGTGATTACATTTGAGGAGCATAGGACCGAGGCAGAACGTCAGCCGTACTCATGCCAGAGCTACGCGTGGTTCAGTTATTAGCGCAGAAATAATCAAAAACGTAATTCACATATTATGACGGACAATGTAGTCGTGTATGTGACTATAACACAATGGATTGGGTTGTGGCAACCAGCTAAACCCCGTCCATCCCTCTACAGTTTCCTCCTAGTCTAAGATCAACATGTACAAGAGCTTCTCCAAGGACCCAAAGGTTCCTCCGCTACGCGGCATTTCCCTTACTTCTCCTCGGGATACAGGTCCTCCTTCAGAGGCACGCCGAGCTCTTCCCGCAGGGGCTTGAGCTCCTCCAGGTAAGCCTCGTACTGGCCCTTGTTCTCGACCTTGGCCTTGATGCCTGCAGTAATCATGTCAGCGTGTCTGTCCAGGTAATGGTATACTGCACGAGAGCTCCGCTGGAAAGGTAGAGCTCCGGGCAGCATGGGATCGCGCACCTTCGAAGATTCGGACGGCAGTGGCGAAGTCGTTGACACGGCGGGCAGCCTTCAGGGCAGCGGCGATGACGGTGGGAGCGGGGACGAGATCGTAGGCGAAGGCGTTGTTCAGGTTGCGCTGGGTGGGAGTTAGTGCAAGTGCTCCAGTAACAGCTACAGCTCATTCCGAGCATACCTGGAGCTCGAAAACATCCTGGACACCGTCAAACTCCTTCTCGAATCTGTAGGAGAGCTTGGTTAGCAGCCGCAGAGCTAGAACGAAGCGTTGTGATCGAGGCTGGATGCAATTGTAAAATATCGCGTGGTACGATGACTGCAACGCTAACGGCGTCGGATGCAGACATGGACACCACGGTCTCGCAGGAAGCCCAATTGCACAAGGCGACTCACCGAGCAGTGAACTCCTCGAAGGTCTCCTCTTGGTGCTCGCCTCGGCGAGGGATGGAGGTGCTGAAGGAGTTGGCAGCGCGAAGGGCGACGGTTGCCGGGCGGGCCATCAGGGGCTGCTGGGCGGCGCGGACGGGGGCGGCGCGCAGGATGGCGGTCGAGCCGCGGACGGCCATGCGGAGGAGAGAGTTGGAGGCCATTGGATCGAAACGCTCGCGGAATCAGAAGGGATGGGGAGGGTGACGGCGAGGCGGCTGAGGTTGCTTGGTGGTGTGGTCGGAAGTGGATGCTTGCACTTTTGCGTCTCGAATGATGTCCGCAGTGGTGTTTGGCTGGAGTGGCCTGAGGAACTGGGTGACTAAGCTGGCAATTGGTGGGTTTTCATTTGTCGATGGGGCCTACTGTGTGAATTGAAGCGGGTAGCAGTTGAAAAGCTGTCCAGCCGCACCGACATTGTACAGTGTGAGGAACAAGCAGCTATGACCCGGGTTAGCGGGAGACAGAAAAAACAGAGAGTGGAAGAAAACGGCCATCCCCGGCTAGACGATGACTTCATGTCATGACATGGCGTATTACTACATTTTAGAAGTGAAAACTTTAACAATGCGGTGTCAATTGAGAGCATGGAAAGGTTTTTGATCCAAATGAGGGAGGAAGAAGACGAAGAAAAGATTGGAAGCCGATGGGTTACATCGTTGTCTGCAAGGCCGCCTCCCTCTCAAAGTCTTTGTTTTTCTGTCACCCAGCGACTCCTGTCTATCACTAGGCACGCCCAGAGCCAGACACGACACGACACGACAGCCTTTACACGCCGAGGTCCCGAGGCCGGCCGCACCCTCTACTTTCTTGCCCATCGGCCGAAATTACCTCATGAATTGTGGCTACCTTGTGTCTATGCTTTGCCAATGGCATGCGCATTAGCCTTGGCCTGCATGCATCCCGAACTCTAGTGCATTTCCCGACAGATGCTGGCCTGCAGTCACGTGCGCTCAGACCAAGATTTTTCATGCAGCGCCGCCCGTGATTGGCGCAGCCCTGGCCAGGCCCCGGCGAATCACATGCGACCTGGTAGCTTAAATTTCCTTCCCTTAATGAGATGATAAGTCCAGAGAGACAGCATTTTATCGAGCCCTCCTCCCTTCTCCTCCTCCGTCCGTCGTCTGCCACTTACTTCCGGCACTTCACTTCTTAGTCGTTCCTTCACTTGTCTTTTCCCTTCCTCCCTTCTACCTCCGGAGTTTACGGGTTGCTGCCTCGAGCCGCCATCCCCACGTCCGACCTTCTTAATCGTTGCGTCGCGTACACTTCCGGCTGACGCGGAACCTCCAAAGAATCTTCTTCTCTTAGGGAACGATCCTCCGGTAAAGTCGCAATCATGTCCACCCAGGCTGCCACCTTCTACGAGCAGCTGCCGCTGCCAACCATCGACCGACCCTTCGGCATCCACCTATGGCCCATCTTCGACAAGGCCTGGACTGCCGTCGTGGGCTACCCGGCGGATGAGTTCAAGTTTGTGCCTTTCGAGACGCCCATGTCGACGCTCAAGTCCACTTCCATCTTCATCGTCATCTACTACATGATCATCTTCGGTGGCCGCGCCCTCATGCGCAACCGCGAGCCCTTCCAGCTGAAGACGCTCTTCCTCATCCACAACTTCTACCTGACCGCCATCAGCGGCATCCTACTGGCTCTCTTCATTGAGCAGCTGGTTCCCACTGTTGTCCGCGGCGGTGTCTTCCACGCCATCTGCAACCACGAAGGTGGCTGGACTCAGCCCCTGGTTGTCCTCTACTACGTAAGCTCCCTTTCCCTTTCCTGGAGATGGCGGAGTTCATAACTGACGTGGCACAGCTCAACTACCTCACCAAGTACCTGGAGCTCCTGGACACCGTCTTCCTGTTCCTCAAGAAGAAGCCCCTGACCTTCCTGCACTGCTACCACCATGGCGCTACCGCTCTCCTCTGCTACACCCAGCTGATCGGTTCCACCGCCGTTTCCTGGGTTCCCATTGTCCTCAACCTGACCGTCCACGTCGTTATGTACTGGTACTACTTCCAGAGCGCCCGTGGCATTCGCATCTGGTGGAAGGAGTGGGTCACCCGCCTGCAGATCATCCAGTTCATCATCGATCTCGGTAAGCCCCATAGGCAGTCCTAAGTTCAAGAGCACACGGCTAATTACTTCAGGCTTCGTCTACTTCGCTTCTTACACCTACTTCACCTCGACCTACTTCCCTGGTTGCCCAACGCTGGCAACTGCGCTGGTGAGGAGTTCGCCGCCTTCTCTGGTATGGCCATTCTCAGCTCCTACCTGGTGCTCTTCATCTCCTTCTACTTCGCCACCTACAAGAAGGATGGCTCCACGACCAGCCGCAAGTCCCTGCGTCGCATGAGCCAGGCTCCTCCCCGACCCTCTTGCCATTGCCAAGGCCGCCAACAGCGCCAACGGCACCCCAGCAAGGCTAAGACCACCGGTGCTAAGCCCAACGGCAGCACCCTCGATCGCGCCGGGCTTAAATATCATAAGCCTTGCGATACAGGTGCATTGTGCCAGCGCAATGGGGCCAATGCTACAATAGAGGCATCGAGAAACAACGTTGACTCCACGTCTAGATAATGATCGGATACTAGACAATGTGGGATCAATATGTAAAACTCTCTGCGTACCTCGAAATACCGGGACGCAGCCGGATTAGGAGCTCAAGGGAGGGGCTCGGGTCACTTTGACCCGGTTGACGTTGATTGAGACTAGGGTTTACACGTCTCGTCGATCGCAATGACGGTGTTCGGTTGATGATTGTTGCATGCATGGTTTTTCTAGGCGAAACTGGCGGCATGGCAGGTTAAGCGGTCCTTGGACAGAGTCCGGGCTGGGATGCGGTTACATGGATGGACGGTATCGAGCCAGGAACACACACACACACAAACACATTTACTAGCCTTTTAATATTTCTTTGGCTTATCTCTGTATATTAGAAGCATACATCTTTCAGAACGGGTCTCTGGCTCGGGATGGTCGATACGCTATATTAATCAAAACATGGTGATGTTTGATGAAACTCGGGTTCGATTCTGGACATGTGTCTTTGCAGCGTTGCAGTGTTGAATGTCGTAAGGCCAAGCGCACAAGCATGCGTGGTATATTAATATCTCGAGGTGGTATTGATGTTGAGCGGGGAATGTGGTCCGTCGGAGGAAGTGTGCCTACCCTGCACTTGCATGTGATGCACGTTTGTTGGCTTCGTCTGATTTGGTGAGGTCTGTGTGCTCATGGTCGTGTCTGATGTCTTGTCCTTTGTGAGTTTGTATCTGGCTGAACCATGTTGTAGATTGGTGCAGCATCTGCAACAGGACGGAGTATGCCTCACTTCGGAACTGGAGCCGACGGAAATTTGAGGAATTGTCTTGCAAAAGTCTCGAAATTTAAAATGCAGGATGGATGGGACAACCAGGGGAGGAGGCAAGGACAGACGTCTTAGCGGGGAGATCTGTTTGTTCCAAACAGTGGTTTCGTCCGGAGTGTGCTTGGCCTACCTCATGTACCCGATCTGTAGGCCGAGCCCACCGAATACAAGCTGGGACTTGCGCTACCCAACATGTTGGCTGTGGGCACCTCCAGGCTTTGCACCAAACGCTTAGGCTCCAACAACTCCGTCGGGTCGAGGAGATTGATGGCATCTGGTACCATCAATGTACCAGGGCACCATCGTTGACTTGGTTGCCACATGCGGCTAATGGCAAGGCTACCCCACACTAAGGCTGCATCGAGCGTAGCGGCTCGCTAAGCAAGGGGTTCAGCGGCGTCCTATTGGTGGCAGGTGACACTCCAGCTCTTTTGTCCAGCGAAGGCGGGCAAAGAGGCCAAGGAGCAGAAGGTCAACGGGAAAGGGAAGGGACCCTGGGGAGACAGGCACAGGAGGGGGAAATAGCGAGCTTCCAAACAGATACTATGGGTGGTAGCGCCGAAACGGCACCCCGCTACTCCCATTCGTTCAACTTGTCCAAGTCACGCAGCGTCTAACATTTCATTTGGAGGGCGCAAACGTCCCTTACCCTCTTGCTGCTTCTCTTTTTCCACCTTTCCCTATCTTCTTTTCACATTAAACATCAGGTCCAGCGCATTCAAACCGTGCGCATCCGTTGTCACTCCTTGCTTTTTCCCTCTCCCACTCGGTGGGATTTACGCGCCGGGTTTTGGGGTTTTACGAGGTTTCGACCCTCGCTGGATCGGCGCTCTCATTAGCGGCGCAAGGGATCACCTCTCAACTTGGACAAGCCAGGCTATCGGGCTTGAAAGGATTCAGCCCCGAGATTCCGCAACCTCCTGTCTTTCCTTCTTTCCACAGCATATTCAAAAGCTTCGTCGACGTCTTCTTTTTGCACAGCATATGTCGACATTGACATCGCGAGACGCAAACGCCTAGACCCTACCGTTGTCCGCCATCGCGGACCCAGCAGCCATGAGACTGCCATTTCGCCGCAAGGACAAGAAGAAGAGCGAGCACAATGTCGCGATACCCACCGAATATCGAACCCCGGTGCTGCTTCACCTCCTCTGTTCCCGCCAACCAGGGCTTCCGCCTACCTCTTAACCCATCTGCCTCTTCCAGTCATCCAGCGCATCTTCGCCTTTGTCTGCCCGCATACCGGCGACGAGAGCTACGAGACATGCGAGGGAAGCACCAATGACGATGGTTGTATGCTCTGTGACCTCCGCGACCTGTCGCATTGCGCCCAGGTTAGCCGAGCATGGCGCACTGCTGCTATCCCAGTCTTGTAAAGCCCCCTCAACCCCTCACTCCTGGGAACCTTGACATGGACCCCTGATCACTGACAATGGACAATATAGATACCACAGCGTTCGGATCGACCCGGTTCACTACTGCAAGCTCGAGGCTTGGCTATCCGAGAGGCGAAAAGGGCGATCACGGTTCGACAAAAATGGAGTGCCTGAGGACCCTGCCGAGACGAGACTTAAGCTGCTTCGACGGACGGTGCGCGACGATCCAACAAGAATTGGGAGACTGGTTAAGTACTTGAAAGTGCCATACATGTTGCGCGAGTCAAGTCACGTCGAGCTGGCGCAGACCATTGCCGTCCTGCCCAACCTGCTCTATGTCGACTTGCCCGAAGGAATGTTCTCTGACGATGCAGCCTACGCGACTCTTCGTCTAGAAGTCCAGGCGCGCTGTCCACATCTCCGAAAGATGACGTACAACGGTGGATCGGAGCACAGCTTCTCTATGCTGGCCACTGGAAGGGTGTGGCCGCACCTCGAAGTGCTGGAGTTGAACGGGTTGAACCTCGATGCCGTGACTATGAGGACTGTGCTGAGCACCTTGACCAACCTAAGAGCTCTGAAAATTACGGATACACAGGGCCTTACGGATGAGGTTCTGGGCGCTGGTGATGGGCTTCCCCGCTACCACCTCTGGAAGAGCTGGTACTCAAGGAGACACCACAAGTAACGACGGCTGGAATTGTTGAATACCTAGCCTGGCGGGAGACACAGCAGGCGCTCAAGGTCTTGACGTTGAACAACACCGGAGTCCCTGTCACAAGTCTTCAAGAAATTCTGACCATGGCCTCGTCTCTTACAACCATGGCTATGCAGGCCAGAGTTCAAGAGCCCTTCCCTCGTCAGCACAACATTCGACCACTTGCCTCGAACACAGTAGAGACGTTACGTTACGAGATTTCTGGCAATACGTCGTCAGGAGGTTATGGAGCTCTGACGACTGGATATTATAGCTACCTGGCGTCTTCCATCCTCGCTGATGGCTTCCCTAAGCTCCGTAGGCTTTTTGTTCACGATGACAGCTTCCCCGACCAGCTAGCGGGTTTGCCACCCCCAATGCTGCTTTTGCCGGTGGCCACATCCGCTCACACTCTAATTCGGGGCCGGGGCGCGGTCATCGGTACTGCCACCTGCTCCTATGCCATCAACTCCTACTCTTCGTCGCCCGATCTCCAAGGTTCCGGCAACCAACCGTTTCAGCTCAAACAACCCGTTTGCGCCTCGAGTTGGAGGAGGAGGAGGAGCGGGTCCGACACATATGCTAGAAGTCTACACCAAGAGTGACGAGTTTAGCAAATGGAATTTCTCGAGAGTTGATCCCTAAAGGCTCCCGGCATGCCGTCACGACGACCGGCAAGCAGCTACGGCCTAGCGGCTGATATATCTGGCCAAGGGTGGGATCCCAGCCTCGCACGTCGCAGTATCATGATCGGTAGCGGTGCGGGTGGTTTCTTGGCTGTCCCAGGAACGCCGACTTCTCCTCAAGGACCTGCATCCCCGGATTCGTGGCGACCACACAGCAGTGGCGGTGAACCTCGAGGCAGTCGGGATTTGTGGAGGTAATGTGGGATATCTGCTAGGCAAGTCATTCGCTTGAACTAAGGACGACGGATTCGGAGACAAAAATGGCATATCATACCCTATTCATGAAGTTTCTGTACTGCCCTATGGGGCAGCGTTATGTAGGAGGGATACCAGATGACTCGGCGTCGTCATAATTTTCAGTTTGTCAGGGGCGAATATCTTAGGGCAATATGTTGGTGACGACTTGGTGGCTGGTCATGGAAAAGATGGCCGGCGCGAAGTACAACTGCTGGTTGTAGGAGAACAAGTTTGTAGGGTAGCAGTTTCACAGACTTGACTCAATGATATCCCGAAATATCCCCACCGTTTGAACTATGGTTAGGACTATCTGTGACGGTATGTTGATGAAGTCAATGAATGGTGAGTGGCTAACTCGGACTCTGGACGACCAATGTCCGAGGCGGACAATCATTCCGAGAGTTCTCTATGGATGCCTTGTTCGATCTACGAAAATGCCGACGAGCGAGATGTTATCCAGAAAGGTAATCCGCCGCGCCAGCGTCTGGACACACCCTACCCCCTGGACAAACTATCTCAGTAATGCCCAGCTGACGGCTGCCGAGTCTAATCTTAGGACCCATAGACTATAAGGTTCCTACGGCAGACGATATGTTTCAAACAAGACCCTGGGATTCTCCATTCCTAACGTGACCCATGGGCTCTTAGGATGGGGAAACACAAAAGCCAAGTTGACCAAGGAGAGCATTTCCTCTTTTCATCCACGTGCGGAGCATGTGCTTCAGAGTTGCTTATTCATAAGCGGGACAAGGCGAGGAGCCGAAGCCGGGACCGCGCGCTTGTAAGAGCTGTCCTCGTGAGACGGAAAATGGACATAAGCTTATGATTTACAATGGAAACGGGCTGTGTGCTGGCGGTTGTATACAGTTCGCATGACGCAAGCGCTACACGCGGTAGTAGATTGACGCAGCTGACCAAAGGACTAACTATACGTGGAGGTTAGTTGCTGATGCTGACCGTAGGGCTTATCGCTATCCACTTGGTGTGTGTGTATGTACGATTTGGAATGGTAGATGGCGATCGCCGACCTGCCAAGAACCGGACACACAGTATGATGCAAGTGTAGGAAGCCTTCGGCCATCCCCAAAGACTTCCTACTCAGTCACGACCAGTATATGCCTATTGCGGAAAGTGATGGGCACGGCTTTGCAGATCCGGCCTGCAGAAAGCGCAAGGATATACCGGGCGATTAGTGATGTTTGAGAGATGGACGCCGACGTTACATTCGTCTACCGAGCAGCGCAAGTCTGCGTACTCGACGAAAGACGGTTCGAAACATAACCGTGCAGCGACCTGATGTAGACCCCTTCCATGGATTCAGGGTCGCATACGAAAACGATCGATGCAAGGATGCTTTTTGGGAGTGATTTTGCGGCACGAGGCAGACGTTGCAAAAGGCCGTAAAGGCTATCGAAATACGCGGCTGGATTTAGAATGGTAAGAAGCTACTGTAGTTTGCACCGCCTCGCTCGGGGTTTTCGTGGGTAAGATGGACGTAGGACTGTCCAGCCTTGTGCACTTGTGATGCTGGGGCTGCCTTAGCACCAGGCGAGGCAGCCCAGCTGAAGAGGACACATGGTTGATAGAGGATGCCGCCCCAAAGCCGAGGTGGATTTTGGGGCCCAGCGGCGCATGAAGAAATAGCCAAGCGAGGCGTTTCGAGGTTTGGAGAAGCCAGCGATCTGGTTAGACTGGCGATCTGTGGCATGGGCATGGGCGTGGACGTGGACGTGGACTACGGTACATGGTAACTGAGATGCTAAATCAGTACGGTGCACGGCAATTGGCGGTGGTTGTTTATTCTGGGACCTCACCTCACTCTTCTAGAAGGAGACTTTTGGTGTCTACCTATTTTTGGCGCAGACCGGCATCGTGATTGGCCCACGGGCAGCGGGAGGCTCTTTTCGGCAGGCTTCTAATTTCCCGGTACCTGCATGCCTGTCAAGCACTGTACATCACTGTGGCAGCCATGATGGTTCATGCTTGCTCGGCAGAGCATGGGCAGCTCTTGAACGAGCATCCAATCGAGCAGAGCATTTGGCTGTGCTGTGCTGCGTTGTGTTGGGCGCAAGGCAAGTAAGTCACCTGTTCCGGCGACGAGCCGTTGTCACGCGGTGTGGCGGCCGTGGTTGCTTGGTTTCTCCCCAACGGCGTCATCGCTGGCAACTGCATAAAGACATTGAGCCCGTGACCAAGAAAAACGGATGCGTCGGCAAGTTTCCCGCCACTGACTCTTGAAAACTCCGTTTGTTAATGGCAATGATACCTTTTGTTGGTGTTTCTCTCCGTTCGTCTTGCACCAACCTCCGAACCCGACCTCGAGACCCTGCTAAGCGAGAAGCGCGCACGCTTCAGGGTCCCGCAGAAACTAACACCAGCCTAGAAATAAGATTCTAAATAAAATTGGCCCAAGAACGTGGCCGCCAGCGGAATGAGAAATGCCCGAAGAGTCCATTCCCTAATAGGTTGCATGTAGCTAGGAAAGGTTCTGATATCTGTGCTCCCCAACCATGTCCCAGGGCTCAGCAAGCCGTCCACATCGAATTTGGGTTCTGCGAACTGAAACAAAGGGATAGCAGGGTATTGCCTTCTGGAAGTGTTGGTTTTGGTGGGTCGTCCACGGGCCATGTTGATGTCGTCGAATGCGACAACGACATTTGCGTGCGGCAAGGTCTCGCTGCCAGGGTGTCGAGCGCACGAAGCACTCAGTTGTACACAGTCCACGGCTGTTGAGACTTCATTTACATGCGTCTGTGCTGCTTGGGGCTCTCCACATCGGGCCCGACTGTGCATGCCCGCTGCCTCGCCCAGCAACTGTTGCCTACTGGGAGTGGTTTACGATGGAGGAACCGGAGGTGCCGATCCTTGGCAACTGTCAATCCCTATCGCGAAGCAGCGGCCGCGGTTCCTTCGCCGCTTCTTACCTACCAATATGAGGAACATAACCACAGTTTTGTAACAAGTCAGTGCTCCTCGGGTTTTCGCGATGTGAAGATATGGTATAGATGCCCGCGCTGCCGTTTCGGACTGTTCTTCAAAGAGAAGGTTGATAGTCTCCTAAGTGAATAGCGGCGAATCCCACGTCGCAGTTGCCACCGAAGAATCCGTCTCTATGGCGGTGGGGGTAAAGATAAAGAGTAGGTTGATCGACAGCATAGCTTGCACAAAGACGCCGTAACAGGATAGGAATTGCACAAATCCGAAGCTCAATCGGTTTGGGACTATGGATTTCCTCAGGTGACAAATGGTGAAGCACAAGGCTCTGACCTCGGTATCACTGTTGACATTGGCGTTTCTCCATCGGGATGTATCCTACGATTGACAGCGGCTGATTGGCTGGCACGTCGATCCTTCTGACATGTTGCCCCAAAGTGGGCAGGGGCTAAACCAGGTATGGATGGGTTCATCTGAAGAACATCTTCAGGGGCCTGCGCCGGACATTTTTACTAGAGATTCGCGAGCCCGCAAACACTTACTCACTCGCTGTGTCTTGTTGTTTTCCCATTCCGTTCCGTTCCGTGGTCTTTGACATTTGCTCGTTTCAACCGTCATCGTGGAAGATGACGTCGCTCACCAAGGCCGCCGAGCCTCGTTACCTCGTTATAGATAGCAGAGACTCTGCGCGCGCACCTGCCTAGATCGTGGGAGAAAGATGATTTCTAAGGCCATCTGCCTACCTGGTCGATGAATTCCATTTTTGGCCATCTTCTAATTACCTGGCAGCAGGAGTGGGTTATGATGGAGGAAGCTTCCTGTCTGGCTTACTCACTTGCCTACCTTGTCGTAAGAAACCTGTGATGCACGGACCAGAACCGGTTTCAGTTTGGGTAGGGATCCCATCTGCTTCTGGGGTTGCCAATTTGGGAACGCGCATCCAGCCACATGATCTGCAGATGTGGCTGGAACCGTGGCTGCCACGAGCAGAGCAGAGCAGTGCAGTGCGTGCCTGAACCACAAGTGCCCAGCCAAGGTACAGTACAGTGCAGTGCAGTGCAGCGCAAAGCTGTATGACACAATTCGTGCCCTGACGCCATGCCATGTTGTACCGTCTAGCGCCCTGTACTGTCCTCCATACAGTACGGCGCTGCAAATCAATCCAACCACCATGACGCTTCCGACTCCATCTCAAACAAGGCTTCTAGCGCTGAAACCGACGAACACGGGTTTTGGGGTCAGCGTCAACTGAGGAAGCCCTGTTTGAACGGAGCTGATCGGTCGCCACTTTGTGGAATGCTGTTTGTCCATTCAACGTGGCAGCCCTGAATCGTCCTGTCTCTGACGGGCGTGCAGAGGGGTTTGCGACGCCAAACGCCAGGCGACGAGCCCCGTGAGTGTCAGAGGTGCGTTTTGAGGCGCACTGGAGGGGCTGCCCATGTAAGCCTACTATGTAGAGTCTTCAGCAGCCCCAGCCCGGTGGCCGAATCTGGGGTCTCTAGGGCCGGCGGCCTGGGTCACGCTGGCGAATTGGCGCCCATCTGTGCCTGCGACTAACGAGCAGCCACTAGAACCATCCGAGGGCCAAAGCCCATGAAACTCCAGGAGCGAAATTGCTCGGATTCGGGGTTGCAGATGGTGATGCGATGCGTGAGAGATTGCGGCCGTCAAACCTCGATTCGCGCCCTTGGCTCGCCTACCCCTCTCTGCCTCTCTCCTCGTGCTCGATGCAAGGGAGCTGCACGCACGGAATCCCATCGAGAATCCACCTCGTCTTTGCTAGTATAACACACGATTTATTACAGCTCAGGTGAAGCAGGTGATGAACGATGCAGCTCAATGGGTACTCTAAACCCGAAGGACGACACATGTGTGGATCGCCCACGACTTAGTGCTGCAACCATACGAATGGGTACGGTACGGAAGAAATTCTCAAAAGTCGGTCTGCCGGTGATTTGATCGAGTGCCGGGGCTGGATCTCAACGACACGCTGTGCCTGATGGAGCCTGGGTGGCCGTTCCTACATGAAAAGGTGTGAGGGCGGATAGACATTGTTGGAGGGGTCACCGTGACAGCCCGACCAATGGCTTGGTCTGTCGTGGCCTTGCACTGTGAACAACACCATCGTAACGTGAGAGGCTAATGCAAGACTGATGTCTGCAAGGTGATATCTCTCTCGGGTGTGGCCTCTACCGACTGCACTACTGGAAGCGGGTTGTGCTGGTGCTCTCGCACTGACATTCTTTCATTTCGTCGCTGATTACGTCTAATAGATGGCTTGGACAAGGGCGGGAACAAAACGTCTGTGAGGCTGACAAGTGCTCGATCATCAGGATCCCCAGAATGTGGCAATGGTGATGACGATAGCCAGCCAGAACAGGGCAATCCGGTTTCGTCCACGAGGTGCGTCGTCGACCCCCAGCCATGGTGGACAATTTTTTTCCTCTGCACGAGAAAGCCGTCCCTGCATGATGCGTCTTGGACTCCACGGAGCACTGTACCATACCCTACAGTGCCTTATCAGACAAGACCTCGTTGCATCACGGGCGTGGCCAGGTCAGGCAGGTTTTTGGGTGGTGGGTGGAGTGACTTGGCGCCGACATGCGTTGGCCAAGTCGAAGGCTCCGTCACCAGCGGCATGCCGGCCTGACGTCGTAAGTTTGTGTGGTCACTTGGAGAGTCCTCCTTGGTCCTCTCCGCCAACATATGGGCCCCCATGATGAGTGCTCCATTGATCTTGACCGGGCTTCCGTGATTTGCCACGCAGAATCAAGTTGAAGCAACCGTAGCAAGACTCACCATCGAGGTACCTGGGTACGGAGAGGCAAAGAGGATGCAAGGCACAGGGAAACGGGCGGACGGGAATAGATTGGCTATTACCGCTAGGTGGTTCAGTTACAGCACGGTCACTTTGGGCGCCCAAGCAAGCAAGCTTATTGTCCTCTAGCTGGACACACCTACTATTACAGTCGAGCAGATCCCACTCACACCCGTTATCGAGTAAATTGCGAACAGCCCGCCATGACCCTGGTGATGTGCAGTTCGAATTCATGCGATGGAGACGGCTAACAGCGAAAGGGCAAGTACGAGACTTTTTCATTCCTCAACCTCCCTTTTCCGTTCAGGTGATTGAGGCTCCTCCGTACGATACAAGCAGTTCAGCCGGCGCGGGGCCGGGCTTCTGGTCTTCTTTCTGCTCAGGCTGGGGCGGTTTTCCTGTTGTACTATGTAATTGCACAAATCAAGTCAGGGCCAGCCACCCCAGTAATTGATTGCATTTGCATCGCCTAGCGCCGAGGGAAGTGGGGATACGGTGCAGAACCCCAAAGGGTAGGACGTGCTGGTTTTGGTAGTGGTGGTTATGATGATGGATGATGATGATGATGATGATGCCCACTGCGTGCTACAACCTGCTGAGATAGGGCAGCAGGAAGCTCCTTCGTCATGACGATCAGTCAAGCATCGTCTATGTGAGATTTCGGTATGCGAAGGGCAGAAATGCCGTCGGCCATTCAGCAAGGGCAGGATTTGGGCACTTACACACGCTCGCAGCGCGGGTGCAGGCAAACACTTACTCAGGCCAGCAGCGGGCTTCTACTTGAAACACCTGGTTGCAGCCAGAGAGCGACAGGTGCCCACCAAAGGCGCGCGCTCTCTCTCTCTTTTTCGTCTTTCATCACGGGCCCTTGAAACCATCCCTGTACCGGGCCACCCTGGCCGGCCGTCAGGTACCCAGTGCGAGGTGCACAATCGAGACGGCCTACCTCTGCCCTTTTTCCTGCCATGCCGCACAGACGCCAGACCACACAGACCACCCTTCCCTCCCACGACCAGGACCAGGGAGTGCGAACATCCCAGATCGCCATTCTAAACTCGTGAGTGAGTCGAGGTAGGGGTGGAGGGGCGTGGGCGGTGCTTGGACGCTCTGCCTCGCCTCGCCTTGCCTCGCCTAGCCTCGAGCTCATATATGTTTCTCAGATCCCCTCCTGGGCCCTCGGTGAGGACGAGAAGCTTCATTCCAACAGGTTGACTTATATCCCCATTACTTGGTCACGCCAGCCTTTGAAGCACACTCATTCCAGACCTCAACGAGTCGTTGCTCATCCAACCATACTCTGTCTTACAGCCACCACGGCTATACATGGAACAGCTGCCAGACTATCCTCACCTCATTCCTGACAGCACCTTACATCACGGCGAGGACAGGTCCTTTATAAACGGCCTCTCCAACCCGTCACCTAACCAACACCTCGACCCTTACTCCGTCTACGCAGACAACATGATGTCTCAAAAGGCCACCATGGACGCCCTCGATGCCCAGGTCCCTGCCCTGCCAGCAAAGAGCTCGCGCCGCATGACTACGCTCCTCGCGAACCTGCCTCACAAGATCGACGCCGAGGACCAGACGACGGTCCTCTCTCAGGCCACTCCTCATGACCACTACCTGTCTTCCGAGGAGGATGCCTCTTCCTCCGCCGACGAGCTTTCCGACTACTCCTTCGACTCGGACGACGAGCTCTCCCCATGACAGTTGAGAAGCCTGCTCAGCAAATCACCGCTCGTGCCATCTCCGTTGTCTACTCCGGCAAGCCTTCCATTGTCAACCTTCCTCGACGATCTATCTCGCCTTCATCGACTCCCGAGTCCCGGCCTACCACCAGCCGCAGTGCCGAGCTCCTTCCTCCTCCCAACCCCAGCTTCGCCAAGCGCATGTCTATCTTGTCTTTCCGCTCTGCCACCATGACCAGCGGCAGCCGCCCTAACAGTCTGCTCCTCGATGTCACCGAGCAGCGTCGCCAGAAGCGACCAAACTTCCTCGACTCCGACCCCTTCCCTTCTTCACAGGAGGAGCCAGTAACATCCCCTCGACTGCAGAAGGCACCCGGTGCCATGCTTAAGAGGACCTTCAACCTGGTCAAGAAGAGGAGCCGCCCACACCTCAACCACGCCGCCACCATGTCTCGAGATGGCCTGCTTCTGCCCACAGAGCAACTGAGGGAGGAGTCGCAGCAACCGCGAAAGCCTCTCCAGCACTCATCAACGATGCCCCTGGTGACCACCACGCCTTCTAGCCCCAGCAAGTTCCGGGTCCGCAGTGGACTCACGATAAACCGAACTCGTGGCGTCAAGGCATAGATGGGCCGGTCACTTCAACTCCCTATTCTTTTCTTTCTTGGCACGGGTACTACAACGGAACAGGCGGGGCGCATCTGAAACGGACATACAGCAGCATTGGGGCGGCGTTTCGGGTCTTACGACACACACACACACACACACACACACATTTGACTTTTTCACTTTCCTTTACTGTTATCACTACATGAGAATCGAGGCAAGACCTCGAAAATGATGGGAACTGGCGTTGATGGCTACATTTGGCAAAGATCCAAATTGATTTGATTGGCACGGGAGGATACTGGCGGGCCTAGGTTTATAATAGTTCATATGATACCACGAAAGACAACGTCTTCTCTTTCTGCAAAATGCAATCAGATTTACTTTATCGCTTCCACGTTTCAGCCGCAGTGCCGCAGGTCTCACCCAAGTGAATGTTTGTGCAGTTGAGCTCTAGGTCTCTCGTGGAGCTATTAATATCGCCTGTTCTTAGACACGGCAAATGGACCGGGAGACGGAACAGAGGTGTTCGTTTTTATTTTCTTTTTCTGGTAATTGGTTCATTCGTTACCTTGGGAGAGAAGTCGAGCAACCCCAAAAGCCCCCAACCCAACCCAAGAATTGTGACTGGCCCCAACGTAGCTTGCCCAACGGCCATCACGGCCCCACGGCGACATCGACCCAGCAAACAAAGACGGAGCTGGGAGTTTGGGGTTTCGTTGGCTGTACCCCGTACGAGTAACATCAAATGCAAGCAGGCATCCTGGCGCCCCCTCTCCCTCCGACGGAATTTGCCTAGACACGACGAGCCCGGCTGTCGGAACGACTCTCCTGAGGGGGAGGCCAAGAAGGGGAGGGGGATGGAGGGAGAAGGGATCATGCACAACGGGATACGAGAGACACCGACGCACACACGCGACTGCACACGCAGGAGCGGGTACCTGACAGCGTTGCGTTTGGATGGAGAGACATGGCCAGGGTTGGATCCGTTCCTGCAGTAGGTCGAGGAGAGCCGAGATGTTACTTTTGGGGCCGTTGAGGGCATGCCTCGGCGAAGATTTACAGGGAAGAAAAAAGAAGTAAAGAAAATCATAATAATAATTAGAATTGGCACCGGGAATGACGCCGTTGCTCATCTGTCACTTTTCATAAAAGCTGCGATAGTGAGCCCGTCTCGGCAAGAAGCGGGCGCCCAGGACGGACGAACACGTGCCGTCCATGAAGCGCACCAGTATCTACAGCATCTTGGTTCTCGATGCCCTCGCTAGGCGTCTCCATTCCAAGGCCGGGACTGACTGGAGCAGTTCTTTGTAAGGGGTGACTTTTTCTCTTTCCACCGTCTGCACCGCAAGGTGCACCCCGGCTGGCTGGGCGATCAGGGCCGTCGGCGTTCAAGATGAAACGCCATCTCGGCTGGGCTGGGAGAGAGGTGGTGCTGCAGGGGAAGGGCAAGGGTGCGTATCTGGACCGGACAGGACAGGGCAGGACAGTTTAACAGCAGACGA